>CM032665.1:34145423-34267664 GCA_019095985.1 Streblospio benedicti | reverse complement strand
CCCACCCATTTTACAAACAAATACCCCATTTTAAACTCACCGTGGAGCATACCTACCCCAAACAGATGCTTAAGGAGTAATAATTGGCTGATTTTAGATTGGAATCAAATTAAATGAAAATGATGTACAATGACTATTGATCTATTGATGCTTTGCTCAACCTTTTGACAAAGTCCATGATAAAATATGTTGTGTGCTTAAGCCACCGCCCCGACACCATCTACACTCAAAACACCTTATCAGGTCAGGTGGCCCCGATGAGGAACAGTAAAATGGGTAAAACGGTGTCCAATCAAGCAGAATGCTGTTTACATCATTGATCTGGGAATCCAGTTCTAATGCACACACCAAGTACTGTAAGTCACTCAAAAATTTAAATACTTCAAGCCGAAGCGGGTTTGAATCAATTTTTGTGTAAGTATAATTCCCCTATCCTCATCTTAAACCTAGTAAGTCATGGTTTTGACCAAACCAAGGCCAGATCAGGATTTCATGGGATTTGTATGTGTGGAGGGTCGCAGAGATGAAAACAGACAATAAAATGATTTTGTAATGTGGAAAGGGGGGCACAGGCCTTCTGCGCCCCCTCCCCCTCGATATGCCTATATGGGATTGTGGGGCGGGTGCACGGTGAAAGATTGATTTGTCACTGCAAAGCATGATAGGGTGAAGTTAGTGTCCAATAAAACTGACATTACCCTGTGTACCATCTATCCCCAGTTCCGCGTTACCCAGTGTCCCATCTACACCCAGTGTCCCATCTAATCTACCCCCAGCCGCCTTAACCAATTAATTACTTCATCCTTACCAATCACAAAATCATATTTAGGAAAAGTGTAATGCACCCGGAGCAATTTCGCGTGGTGGTACAATTTTAAGGCAGCAATGGCAAACTGGTACAATTTCGTGTTAACTCGAAATCGTACCAGAACCCAGTGGTATCGGCAGTCGTATATCGATTTGACGCGAAATTGTACTGGTACGATTTCACGTGGTGGTACAAATTCAAAGCTGAACAAGCTGCCCATAGCTATCACCTTTCATTGTGATCAGAGTGTCCAGCAATGGCATGCTTGTTATGATGTCCTGATGATGCTATCTTGAAAGGACGGAGAAACATTTTGGCTTTAAAAAGCACGGGGGTTTAAACTAAAAAACATAGCTTCTACATGTTTCCTTGAATTAGAAATGGCGGAAAAAGTATAAAAGTCCATGTCTATAGCATGATGAGTGGTTTCATGCCATGTATGATGGCACTGCAAAACTTGGCCGGACACAGCTAGTTATGTATTAGATATTATAATGATAGTTTGTATTAATGTTTTAATGCTGAACACCTATCTACAACAATAGCTATGACAATAACATTGATATTTTGATAAACCCATAGCGGCATTTTTTTTAACTCAGCAAACATTTTCGACGTTGTCTGTTAGACAGTCCTTTTCAAGGGGAAGGGGAGAACAGAAGTACTGTGCGATATTAGTGACCCTCGTATCCGTTCATTGAAGGCGTTTTCCATAGGGGGTGGGGGGATCTCCTCTGTATTGGATTCAGGCCTGTTGGTCTCAGTTTTTATCTTGTGTGAACCATTTGACGTGCGATATGGATGTAAAAAACAACCTCGTATCCGTTCGTAAAGTCTTATTGTGCGTTTTCCATATTGCGATCGCTTCCCGGATCTGTCTGTCTCTTGTATTGGATTCAGAACTGTTGGGCTTCATGTTTTTATCTTGTGTGAACGTCAGTTTGAAAAAGACTGTCTGACAGAAAATAATTGGTAAGGTAAAAACAACAACATATGGGTTTATCAAACTATTAATGTTGTGCGTAAGTCATAAAACCCGGCAGATACCCGGCATCGGTGGGGCTCGGTGGCTGCCAATATCTGATAGATAGCTGGACGATAATCGGCCGACACCTGATGTGGCTTCTGATATATATCGGCAGATAGCCGGCAAATGCACCAGCATTCATTGGTGAAACATTAGTTTTAAGAATTGTGTTGCCCCAAAGTTAGATTTTGCCGGAGCTTCTACTGCAAACGCCGGCCGGTGATCGCATGGGTGACTCATCTGAAGTTCTGAACCTCATCTGCCGAGCTTGTATCTGAAGCATTATTTTGATGGTGCAAAAGAAACCGAATGAATTTATTCCATTTGTGTATTTTATATCGGTAGATGACCAAGTACTATGGGAGACGATGTTGCATTTCATATAGTGCTAGACGAAAATTTGAACCAGATATGATTCCAATTTTTCACCATGCAGCTTGTATTTCTATGCCGACATAAAAGATAATTTATATTCTGAAAAGAGTGACATTATCCTTATTTGGCAACAACTATCACAGCGTCCAATAAAATTTGAAGTTAACCAGTACTATCTGCAGGCAATTTGTATTTCCAGTGGAAAAAGTGTTTCTGTAATCCACATACATCTGCTGCATGCAAAACCGACCCGCTTCACGTTTACGAGCATGTATTCCGCGTACACAGGTCTGGTTTGATCTGTCTCAGCAGCAGATCACTACAACTCCATCCATCACCAGTTTTATGAGGCACCATTCAGTCTCAGGCAGCTTGATGCCTTGTTTCTCCGCTGAACAAGCTTTTCCAAACCAACAGCAGGTTAACACTGCGTCACAGAGACACGTCAGCGCAACTACAGCTAGGGATAAATAGCGCTCAATTGAGCCTCTTCAAATCAACGCCTCTTTGTGTTGGCTGAACGAAACACGTGGTCAAACTCTGTCTTGTTATTTGGATAATGAAGTTCAATTTGCTGAAAACGCTGTTGCTGCTGTCGATGATGCTAGCTCCTACGTCATGTGATTGGTGGAGGGATTTCAAATTGTCGATCAAGTGTGTGAGTAATTAAATAATATAAGTAGATGAGTGCGTATTTGTATGCCCACCATGTACACTTGTGGATGTTTCCGTTTCGGAAATTGGTAACACCAAGAACAAACAATGTATTTCATTTTTAAAAATCTAGTAGGAAGTGTTCGTTCTTGCCATATTTTCTAAAGTTAATGCCTGCTCCATTTTATATTATTATGAAAATTAAATTTGATAACGTATGTACATGTAAATTTAGATTGAGATGAACTCATTCATTTTTTTTTCTAAATGTAAATTTATATTTTACATGGGATGTTGCGTTTGTTATGTGGTCTACATATACGTCTTATGTATGTAAATTTGCACATTTCAGCAACAATCGCATGACAAGTGTAGCATAATTATTTATTTTTATTTACAGGGGGTGGCAATGTCAATATTGGCGGGCAGGTGCAATAACGATTGCTCATGCATCCACCCTTGGGAAGGTGAGCCTGGATATTGCGGTGAGTTTTCTTGTAGACTGACTTTTAGGCAATGCTTATTGCATCGCATATACGTGTATTTATAAACACAATTTCTGTAATATGAATCCAATGTGGATATAGTCGGTATACACGAGTGCTTCTTACAAGTCTCTGTGCTTCTGAAGCGGGTCGTTTGTAGTCGTTGTAAAATATAAAAACCTGTAACACAAGACTAGTTATATTAGTCTCGAACCACTATCTCTACAACTTATGCATGTTCATTAATTAACATATGCGCCGTGTATATTTTGGATTCAGAACATAAGCTGCAACTGAGGGTCGTAACTGACTCAGACAAAGACTACGGGTACCGGGAAGCAATAGAATTTTCAGAAGAAAAATATGATTACAACAACGAAGAGACGCATAGATTAGGATTGTGGTGGGGCTATGGATAGCGAGTTCCAAATAAATCCGTCTTCTATTTCCGTGTCAAGTTCAATCATTGCAGCACGTTTAAGATTTATGCCACTCACGAACCGACAGAGGGAGAACTTGGAGCCCATGAAAGTAAGTGACAATATCTATATCATGTGAAGCAAAATCAAACAATCATAATATATAGTACATTCGATGTAGATGAGTTTTTTCTTCCCTTTTTACATATTACTTTGGAAAGTTAGTATTGGCGATTGCTTGGTTATGGGATATTGAAATGATGGAAACATTTTTTAATGTTTTTTTCTCACAAAACAAATGATCCGTGCCGCTGATGAAAGTACTAAATCTATTGCGGACTGTGTTTTATCAGATTGGGAAGATGTCGGGTAAACTTAAATATACATATATAGTGAACTATTATTTTTCTGGGAACCTTGATAATTTACATTTGTGTTTTGCGGTTTACAGGTTCCGTGTGGTGTTATTCTTCAGCTAAAGCAAACTCTTATATCTCCGTAAGATGCTGGGACGAAAGGGGATGCAAAGTAGGCAAAGGGACTCGCTTTGAAAGTAGGTTTGCATTGAATTCTTTTCCTTTTAACAACATTAATCTAAATATCGCCACATGAGATTTTGAAACACATCGTCAATTTTAGCTCATGTCCTCCCCGCCCCAAATAAGTGCACCACAGATTTTCAAATTTTCAATGGCCCCTCTTCTCCGGTTATTAAAAAATAAATAAAAAAATGGACCCAAGCTATGATAAATCTTATCACATGAGAGGTTAGGACCGACGATTAGATAATCGTATTTTTTCTATTTTATTTATTTATTTATTTATTTATTTATTTATTTATTTATTTATTTATTTTTTTTTTTTTTGGGGGGGCAACATTTTCTTTAAAGGGAGAATAAAATTTGTCTATGAAGTGGTGGGGGAAAATTTGATTACTAAAGTCTCGTAAAAATGTTTGTGAATGAATAAAAATGTTTGTCTGACTTGAGGTAAAAAATAAATTGTTTGATTTTATCAAAGCAAAAAAATATTTGTTCCACGAGAAAAGATTTTGTCGCCTCCCTCCCCCAAATATCTAATTGTCCGTCCGTTATAGGATACTGTTTTATTCATACTACCTTATCCCAGTGACGACTAAGGAAAACAGCATCGCGGCATAAACATTTATAGGAACGTTCATAATCAATTATTGTGTATTTTGCAGTTTTTTGGAAGCCAGCAATGGACTGTAGGTCGAGACTGCGCGGTCTAAAAGATTAAATAGCTTCAAGGATTGCAGATGTGAATTATCCCCAAGTTACGGCTGGCGACGTTACCAGAGTTTATTGCTGATGTAACTTAGATATTAATAAATTGATGCACAGTTCATATATGGCTGTTCAATAAACGAAATTACAACATGTGATTACCAATATGCATGCATTTCACAATCTGTATTTTCGATCAATATATCATTCAAAATCACACATTCCACAATGGTTGAATACAATTTACAAATAAACTTAATATATACACAAACCACCTTCAATATAATTTCGCTGCTACATATTTATATTTCCCAGATCTATGTTTTGTATGTAGCTCTGGTAATACAGTAGAGACTCTATGAAGATCATTCGTTGGACCGACTAATGGTGGTCTCAAAGGGGGTGGGGGGGGGGGGGTGTTGTCTTTATATGGAGGATTCCATTGAAATCATTTTGAAGGACTGGGACCGGTACAATAACATTACGTTGCGTCTCTTGATACATCTAAACACAGTATTATACAATTGGGATTATTACATATATCTACAGTGCAACATTTAGTCTGGGAATATACTGTCAAATGCTATTTGGTTTATTGCTGGTTGGTGGTGATCAGTCTTACTATTCATCAGTATACTATCACTTGTCTGGTGTTTACTTATTAGTACGCCCTCTGCGACTTTCCTTTCAAGGTATTTTATGCATCTGTAATACGTCCATCTTGAATTTGATATGTTCTATGGGGTGGCAGTCAGTCAAGTGCTTTGAAAAAGCATTGTGTTTATGTACAGTGGGGTTGTTTATGGCCGCTAGATACTGTCTTCCTCTTACATAGGCAGAGTGACTAGTTTCTCCTATTAATTGGCTTCTTACACTTCAGACACTGGCCCTTGTACACCACATTCTCTCTTTACAGTTTCCTTTCCCCCCAGATCTATGTATCATGCATTCCATCTCATCACATCTTTTTGTTCAATGTGGAATAAAAAACAAACAATTAAACTGCACCAGTCTTGTTCAACGTGGTTTTTACACCGGGACAGTCGTACATAACGTTCCTGCTCACACATGTAGTCCGGACAGTCGATTATTACTATTGTATTTTGTCTCAGAATATTTTGCATTGCAAATATTTAGACATTGGCAAAACATTTAGCTATATATAACTAGTAAATGCACACGCACCAACACAATAGAGCGTCGTATCAAGCTCTGTTAATTTTACCTAACCCTCATAGACTGTACTCTAAATTATGTAACTGTAGGTAATCAGTCATCCGGGATTACCTTTTTTTCATTTAGTTGCTGTGGTATGTTGGCAATATTACCTGTCATAAGCGTTAATTCGCTGGTGGTGAAAGACGCAGAAAAAAACACATTAATACTGGTATTTGACGTGGTGCTGACGTTTTGTCGACAGCAGACGACTTTGAAAATGACAGTTCGGGTCACGTGATAAATCACGTGATCACGGGCAGCCAGAGACGGCGTCAGTTTCAAATACAAAGAACACTTCTCGAGCTTATTATAGTATTTATTCAAACACAACACATTTAACAGCGCACCTCTTGATAATGGAAGCTTAGGGTTGTAAGACCTGTGTTCAGCTATGCCTATGGTGGTAGAAATATGATTGGTAAAAAGATGTGTGAGAGCGAAAAGCTTGAACATATATATAATGTATATTATAATCGCATATGCAATACATGTTTATATTATACTATGTCCCGTAACGACATCGTAATACCATTAAAAGCACCATCTTGCCACAGCAAGATATCATCTATCAAATTTTATAGATAGATGTGGTCTAATGACAACCTTCTCATGGAAGATGTAAGACCACTTAAATCACTTCCACGTTGATCGTCCTTGAGTATTCGTATGGTCGCAAACGCATACAATGCACATCCAAACAATCTACTGTCCTCTCCTGAATACATCGTAGATAAAACAACGGTCACACAATCGGACTAAACCAATTTTAAATCTGTCCAAATGCAACCTTCCCCACAATTGCAGCTCCTCCTCGCCCGAGGACAAAAATTGAATTAAAATCATTGCCACAGTGGCTTCAATCAACAGCACCGTGACTGACACTACCTCATAATCCAAGCATTTTAATCAGATCGCCCAGGCGTCCCTCACCTCCAGGGTCTCGTCCCTGGAGCCCTGGCCGGGCGGGCGTCACGCGAGGAGCCGGACACGGGGGAGGAGGCCCCGGTCCGGTGTGGCGTGTCGTCTGCTTATCAGCCGGCACCATATGACAGGGCATATAGTTCATGGGGACCGAGGACTAATGGACTGGAACTTTGTGGTCGTGCGGCGCAGTTAGCACTGGCTGCTGGGGTAACGGTGGATCGATTGATCGGTGGATAACAATCAGGGCTACGTTCTTGCCGTTTGGCAGTATGATCCTGATTTTATTGGGACAGTTTATTCCCGTTCTAACTCAATGTTTATGTATATACAGAGCCTTCGTGCAGCATGGAAGCAATAAACAATGGTTAAAATACCACTACTCATTCCGTGGATTCGGTTTCAATATTCGTGAATGCGTGGCCTGAGCTTGACGGGTCTCACGATGTGGGGTCTCAAATTTAATTCTTCAAAATACTTATATGCTGCAATTGACAAAGAGTTGTGGTGTGCGGCCGCGTGGTCAACACGGCGATGACCACATGATTGAGTTAAGCTGAGTAGCGGCTCTGATTGCCTCATTCTATTGTCTCCTCTTCATACAGCTGACCCCAACTAAGCACATTGCTATTCTTAATGGATGGCAATCCATTTAGTAAGATATAGGCTATGGATGTCTTTGTCTCTCACATTCATGTATCTCTCTCTTTCTTTATGGACCAAGAAGTGGGATTGCTAGGTTTTGTGAATTATTTAGATAATATAGATGGGTTTCGCCCAGCATTATTTCCAGCGTGATTGGGTAGAGATGTAGGAACTCAACCCCATTAGATTGGTGAACCAATAAATCATTTTCTCTGTATATACTCATCTTCATTTATTTTACCCACATCCCACCAGCCGCACCCTCGGTTCACGGGAATCTCTTTTACACTGCACAAATAGTCAGTGTTATATCCTTGAACGAGTTCATCGTGTTGGAATACATATATACACATTATTTATTTAGTTCATCTTTACACAACACAAAACACAATTTTCTGTTGACAGTTTCGGCAACTCCTGTCACCATTTTCAAAACGTCTCTGCGCATGTCAAGGTCACTCAGCACGACTTCCGATGCCGAAAATCGGGTCGTACACGTGAGAGAGTTGAAAGGCCCCCTCGTCTCGGTTCATGACCTGCTTCTGTCCTCGTATCTTTATCGCCTCCCTGATGGTTCTTGTTCTCCCATCCCCCTCCCTATCCAGTACACTGACTTCCTCCCAGTCTATCTCATGATTGTTTTGTTTCACATGGTCTGTGATCGCACTCTTGTTGATCTGGGTGAGAGATTCTTTCCTCGCTGCTGTGGTGAAAGATCCCCCACTGTTCTGCTCCACATCCTTCATGTGTTCTTTTACACGGGTGCCCAGTTTTCTGCCAGTTTCCCCAACATATACACTCTTGCACGACTTACAGGGAATTTTGTACACCACTTCACATTTCTCTAGCTTATCCTGTTTGTCCTTAAGGTGAACGAGAATGTTCCTGATGGTCTGTAGGGGCTTCACCGCTGTAGACACTTGGTGCTTATTGAGGATACGTGAAATACCATCTGTTACCCCTTTCATGTAAGGTAAGATGGTAGGACTGACACAACACCATGTGAAGAACTCGAGAGACTTCGCCAAAACGATGAGCACCATAATGATTCAGGATGAAGAAGTGTTTGCTTCCCACGATGTAGTGTCGCTATTTACAAACACGCCCATAGACTGAGCATTAGACCTCATCCGCGACTGACTCTGCAAGGATACAACGATGAAAAAAATAACACGTTTGACACCAGCGGTCTACAGCGGTGAAGCCCCTACAGACCATGAAGAACATTCTCATTCACCCTAAGAACAAACAGGATAAGCTAGAGAAATGTGAAGTGGTGTACAAAATAATTCCCTGTAAGTCGTGCAAGAGTGTATATGTTGGGGAAACTGGCAGAAAACTGGGTACCCGTGTAAAAGAACACATGAAGGATGTGGAGCAGAACAGTGGGGGATCTTTCACCACAGCAGCGAGGAAAGAATCTCTCACCCAGATCAACAAGAGTGCGATCACAGACCATGTGAAACAAAACAATCATGAGATAGACTGGGAGGAAGTCAGTGTACTGGATAGGGAGGGGGATTGGAGAACAAGAACCATCAGGGAGGCGATAAAGATACGAGGACAGAAGCAGGTCATGATCCGAGACGAGGGGGTCTTTCAACTCTCTCACGTGTACGACCCGATTTTCGGCATCGGAAGTCGTGCTGAGTGACCTTGACATGCGCAGAGACGTTTTGAAAATGGTGACAGGAGTTGCCGAAACTGTCAACAGTAAATTGTGTTTTGTGTTGTGTAAGATAAACTAAATAAATAATGTATATTCAATGTTATATTTTCTAATTTTCAATTATAATATCTCTTTCATAGAACACGTATGGTGACATATTTGTGAAGAAAAGAGAATCATTAAATGCTCAAAATAGTGAATAGAAATATACATTTACTTTGAAAATAGACTGGTGACGAGGAGGTTGTGGGTTATAGTCCAATTCCGGTCTGGTGGTGTGTGATGAGCAAACCTAGCTCAGGTTGCTCCGTGGTATCCACACATTAAGTAGGTACAGGCCAGGAAAGCGAATAATAATATGATTAATAAGCATGTGTGCGCTATGGTAGCAATGTGCTGTATGCTCCCCGCGGAGTTTAGAAAGATATAGGGGGACCAGTATGCCAATGACCTGGTGTTGTAAGTAATGTAATGCCAACTCAGTGTATGGGTAATAGACTATAAAACCTGTATATTACATTTTAAATCTATCTACACAAGCCACTTTGTTCGTCTGGCCGTGAAACAAAGGGAATTTTTTCCAACCTGTTACCAACTATTACACAACTGACACTTTGGTATTTGCGCCTGGAGCGTCGTGGCCTTCACTTGAGGGTCTCTCTTTATAGCAGCAATCACCGGAGGCAGACTCAAAGACCGTGACTGATCGCTCTGTCTGTCATCAACTCCGTCTGGCTGGGGTCTATGATGTACATGATGTACGGATACAATACTCTTTTTTGTGGTATCTTCTTTTATGATATATATGAGGCTTCGTAAAGCTTGATTAAACACAGCTTATCAAACACACCTCAATACTATACTAACTGCAAGCAAAACTCTATCAACTGATTCCACACAATACGCATTGGTTAATCTTCTATTGCCAGTGACATGTTGTCATCGCTAACGTTCTATTGGCCTTGACAAGATCTAGAGGTCCCCGGATCGGGATGCTGGTCACAATTTGTTCGGGAATTCGTATGATCATCATCGCTGCAGGTAACTAGACTGTTCGTGACGGCGGCACTCTGGCTCGTGCCGCAAGCCACACATAGCTGGCGGTGACGGTCTAGCGACTCAAGTGACAGATACGTGAATGTTTCCTAACTATTTTTAGAGTTGTCCTTAATGCAATCGTTTTTATTGTAAACAATAAAGATTACGCTTAAAAATAATACTATTTATTCTTATACATGTATGTATGTATCGTGGTATCTGAGATTATATCTATGTAAGATTGACAAGTCTGAGAGAAAAGAAAAGAAATATGTAATTTGAGCAAATACAATATAAGTAGCCCAGCATCTTCGTGGAGATGACCGAAACAAAACATTTGCATTAAGCAAAATAAACAAAAACAAAAACAAAAAACAACAACAAAAACAACAACAAATATTTGAAATAGATATCACGATAATTTAGTAAATGCACGTGTATTAATGATATAAAACAAATTGACACATACGGACCACTTATTCACGACTATACAATTAGTTTGTAAAACAGACCAGTAACAATTAGTGACCATGTGCTTGTCTTTACAATACCTGGTTTCTAAACGGTTTTATGCTCATTTAATGAGTGGTCCGTGTCCTGTCAAAAAGAATTCGGCATAGATGAAAACGCGTCTCAAAAGTCATTGTTGATTTCCCCTGGAGAAAAGCTACAGTGACGTTATTATAACCAGCTGTAATAATGTAATTCAATGCGTGGTTATAATGAACACAGGCCGCTATTGGAGTGGAAGAAACGACGAGGGAGACTCACATTTCTTCATTGACATACATCAGAGGCAAGTTAAATGAGTTAGGTATCAGTCATTTAGGCAGTACACTCTGTTATTGACCAGTTGGTTGTTGTCAACTGACCGGGGTTTGCTGTGTGGATAAATATTTGTAACCGGCAGAGTTAGTATAATAATATTTGGTCGGGACAAGGCTATGTTATTAACTAACAACCTACATGTCAGGAGGACTAATTAGTTTAAATGATTGTCCAGTTTCGTTAAGGTGGTTATCAGTAAACACCTGGTTGATAGACCCATATAATTGCTAAACAAAACATTGAATGTTTGAGTCACGAAAAAAAGTCTAGTAATCGTTGTCCTAATCTATGGAATTGCGTTTTAGTCTGGAAGTTAAATTAGCTATAAACAGTATTTCTATACGTTTTCACGGTTATGTAGGCCCCACTCTGCCTATATTGACACACGGTCTTTTCCACGTTAAAAGCTAGCGTCCTGCACTAGCAACGCCACGCCTCTTTTTGTTTTCTAAATGTGGCCCACAAATAATAAAAAAATGCAGGAAATAGTTGCGTTGAATTTTCCACTGACTGGTGCACTTGTTGCCTAGTTACCGAATGTTCGATGATGACGTTTCACGCATCGGCGTCGTCACGGCATGACGTCACCTGTAGTGCATTATGCATACGTGTTTAGCACAGGATCCTAGCTCATGATTTTGCTGTTTACAATTTCTGTACAAACACAGAGCAATATAACTGCGTGGTCATCCCTATCTATTTTACTTTGCATATACATGCGTCATATGTTTCTACAAAGGACTTGTGGCCAATCCCAACTACTGTACTGTAAATATATGCTCCTATCCAGTGATGTTATCAGTTATGTTGAAAGTACTGATAGCAAATCAATAGCACTCTCTCTACACACTTTAGCATTACTGTTTAGTACAAGTTTCCATTGAATCCCATCCTTGCCATCATTAGTCCTTAATTGAAACCCGATACGCTGAGGCTGATTTAATTGAAGATGTGATGAATCTGATATATAAATACGTCGGGCCTCAATTCAAATCTATGTAGTAAAAGTGACTGAGTGCTGCTGAAATAATAGTCGCTACATGGTCTTGTTTTATGCATTATGGTGCATAAGCTTATACTCGTGATAATGATTGAACCTATTTTTTTTTGTGAAGTAGAAGTTTTTTTTGTTTTGTTTTTTTTTTTTTTTTTTTTTTTGCTGAGGTAGATTTTGTCAACATGTTGCAGTACGCAAATCATACGAAACAAAGATCCATATGGATAATTGAAATGAACCAATGAAATGAAAAAAAAAAGAAACATTGTTTGACCCCAATGACAAGGTGTGACGTCATCAAGATGGGCGTTCCTGTTGAAAGCTCAACGTAATAGTTTTAATGGTTTTCGTTTACAAGTTAATGTGGTTTGGAGTCTAAAATCTAGGAGCAGTCACGTGATGTTCCTCTCCGAGGGATATGAGGGCTTTATATCCTCCACGCACGCACGCACTTTTCACACATGCACGCACAATACACACACAGGGTAGTGAAGAAATAACTCATGGTTTTGAGGGCAATATTCATGATTAACAATATCACACACACACACACACCACACATGAACAGAACAAATAACTCATGGTTTTTGAGGGCAATATTCATGATTTGAATACTTCAGTGATTTTGCCCTCTGACGAAAATTAAAAAAATAAAATCAACTATACTTACGTTACCACACAGATTTTCATACACACAATTAGAAAAAATAGCCACAATACAATATTAATCCCCCATACAACTAGTACTAATAATAAATTTGAACCGGATTGGGGCAAACCAGTTTAGACTAGTATCGCTGTATTGAAATTCGTCATAGTTGAACACCAGCTTTTTGATTGTTCTCAAATAATTTGTAAAAGTAAAACATGTTCGTAACTGTGGAAACCTAGTGTTAAAAGTTTCAGTGATTAAAATTGCTTAAATAAATGTTAAACCGGATAATGCTAATAATGTGTGACAAAACCAGCAGAAGGTAATATGACTTCTCATTCAGTGTGGCCAATGTGGAGCCATCTAATAAAATCTGTTTGTGAAGGTTAGTCGTGGTATATATGAATATATGTCATGTTTTTTCGGCCAATATGCGCCAATCAATGCCCTCATTTGTTGAATATTGCCCTCTCAAGCTCGGGCAATATTCAAATATTCAAATTCGGGCATTGATTCATGCATATTGACCTCAAAACCATGACATATTTCTTCAATCAATACCCGAATTTGGTGAATATTGCCCGAGCTTACGAGGGCAATATTCACCAAATGAGGGCATTGATTCATGCATATTGACCGGAAAAACATGACATATATTCATTATACCACGATTAACCTTCACACACAGTTTTTATTAGATGGGAAAAAGCTCTCCATTGGCCACCACCACCGAATGAAAGTCATAGTACCTTCTACTATTTGCCACATTAGCATTATCCGAATTTAACACAAGTTTTAATCATAACTAATAACACTAAGTTTATCACATTTCACAATGTTTTCTTACAAATGGTTTTGAACAATCATAAGGGGCGATTAGACAAAATCCGGGGGGCTATTTTTACCTGCTAACAAACTATTTTTTCAGAGACCCCACAAAAAACAAACTTTTTTTTCACATTGAACAACAAACTTTTTTCATGTTGGTCTTAGTTAAACTATATCTATAAGTCTGGACACATTTTTTATTTTTTTCTTTACAAAACAAACTATTTTTTGGGGGACATATGCAAAACAAACTATTTATTTCAAAAAAGACCTAGCCCCCCCTGATGTTCGTCTGGACCGCCCCTAAGATTCGTTCAACTATGATGAAGTTTAATACAGCATACTAGTCTAAACAGTTCACGCTTGGCTGCATCAAAAGCTGAGCTCAATATGCTCCCTAATCCGGTTTAAATTTAACTATTAGTACTAGTAGTATGGGGGATTATATTGCCATGACTCTTTCTCTAACTGTATGTATCTAAATCTGTGTGGTAACGTAAATATAGTTGATTATTCTTTTTAATCGACGGCTTGAAAATGGCGGACACTTTTACTGTCAGAGGGCAAAATTCAGCCATAGTTCATCGAGTAATTATCGCCAATCAGAATAACAGTATTCGAGGGTGTGTCCTCGATAGAGTGGTATAATAGTAGTTTATACCCTCCGCCTCATTGTACTTTAGAGCATATCTATTTTTTCCTGTCGACAATCCCTTGAAGTTCGAGTTAAGCATGTTATATTTGCACTATGTTAAAAACTCCGGCAAAGTGTTTTTTATAAATTACTGATTATGAAATGTACAGAGGTTGTTTACTACATGTAGTTGAAGAGCACCGAACATTCATGAAAGTCAGAGCTGCCACCTCCGGCAATTTCCCAATTTTGTTCCGCAAAATACAAGTCACAAATTGTTATTACTACATTAATATTTTCAGAAAATGATATCAACGATAATGTTAAATTGTCATTGCAATTACTACATACGGTATGTGCACTTGTTCCATCTCCTATCCCTGCACTGTCTTGCCTGAAACTGGTACTATTAAGAAAGCTCACCACTTTTTACTGGACTAAGTTACACTAAACTAAGTGCTATGATCACATTCATATTGCTACAAATTAAAGATACCAAACATGCACGACAATCGCCCCTTTCCATTACAGTTGCATGTGTTGAACTTTTACGATTTTTATATACCGACATGCATAAAAGTTGAAACTTTATTCTTTATACTCAATTTACGTTCAAGTGAAATAGGTCCGTAAATGATTATTTTTCCATCTCCAATCCAGTGTTGTTTTCTATGAAGACGAGGGCACATACGGCAGTGCTGCCTCGCTACTGCCACAAACGCATGGCGACTGTGGTGATCAGTGCGTGTCCAGTATTGTGAACATGCGGCAAGAGTATGTTTCCTTATGCAGTACGAAGAAAGTAGCAACACGGAGAAAGCAGCGAAAGCTTTCACTACATATAGTTCCATATCATACTTGTTATACGGTAAACAGCATAGTGTCTCATTCTCTACCCTTTTCTTATTACAGCTGCGTTTATCGAAAAAGTTCTTTAAAAGATTATTTTAAAAATAAGTTTTATTGACATTGTTTTGATCTCATGGTCCTTATCAAATAATAAAAATATGTAGCTATGTGCACTGCTGGTAATGTACTTATATAAAATTATAAATTAAATTGTTATCCTGTCTTTTACCTTTCATCACTATGACAATTACATTACATGGTATTTAGATATTAGACATTAACACAATAACCAATATGGACGTTAACGATAACATATATAGCATCACACATTAAAAGTTATTCAATCATTCAAAACGACAATTAGTAATAATTGACATAATGGCCCCATCCACACAAGTAATATTAACAATTCTAACACTCATTGAAATCAAGATCAGTGTATATATATGCCAGATGGTAAAACAACAAATGTAACCAATGAACATTGCCACTCACTGTTCCCTATCCTGTAAATCATTCTCTAATTCACCCAACAAGTTACTAAAATAAATCCTTTTATACCCAGGCTTGTAATAATCTAATTTACTCTTCATTTGTATTTTTGATTTATTATTTAATATTTCTATTCCCTACCTGACTTGGCGATATAATGGTCTATGGTATGATCCTATAATGTTTACTGTAAATTTTATTGATGACACTATTAAATTTTTCCCCCACTGTCGTGTTTTTTACTTAATGGCGGCTGAAGGCATTGCTTGGATGCATGTACTGTAATTGTAATAGTGGTGAAAGCTAAAAGACAGGATAACAAATTAATTTTAAATTTATGTAAGTACATTACCAGCAGTGTACATAGCTACTTTTAGATTTTTTTAGATTTGATAAGAACCACGAGGTCGAAATAATGTCCATAAACTTATTTCTGGCCGTTAGTAGGCTACGGAGGCTGTGCAGAGAATATACAGAATCAATACGTCAGGCAGTATCTGAGCTGATTACATACCGCGGAGACAACACACAAGGAAAACGTACGGCCAAATGCCCACACGGTCAGTTTTACCTCTAGCTTAAGTTATTGATACTATATAGAACCCGTTTTATGGACTCTAATAAGTCAAATATATGGATCACTTTACGGGGGAGGCGAGTTGTTTAAATACCTTACAGTATGTAGAGTAGCGCGAAAATAGCTCTACAATACATTTTCATTGAAGGTGCATGTGTTTTTGCTCTCGAATAGACGCGTGAAGGATCAGTGAGTTTCTTGGAGGCATTTATTCTACAGACCGACCTATTGTCAGTCCTTAACTAGTACAGATTACTTCAAGCAAACCCATGGTAAAACCTTATCTGATACGATTATTTGTGTCGTAATCAAGCACAGTGAATCGCATCCTTCATGGCAGTGGAAATTTTACTCAGGAAAAAGAACAGTACAGTGAACACCATATTTGTGCTACACACTGTCATTTAAAGATGGTTTATGTGATCTCTGAATATCAGAATAGCATGAGTCTTAGAGCTTATTTTTTACTGATTAATCAGTGCCAAAATTTATAAAACAATGTGTGTTGCATATACATTGAAATAGTGTATTCAATGATCATAAAATGCGTTGAAAATACATCGTATCGGGGGAAAAAAAATAATTTACAACATAATGTATGTTGTAGAAAGTAACCATCAAATCACACTGTGAAAAGCAGATCATCTTTATAGAATGCTTATTAGTGTATGAGAAAAGCTTCACTTAAAATGTTGACACCCATTTCCACTGAATTAGAGACAGCTCATGACTTTCTACAACTGTTCTTCCAGAGCAATGATTACTTCAACACAAAAAGTGGCAAAGCGTACAATATTTTCAATCTGCTAAGAAAAATATATTCAAAATGAAAATATATTTTCCGAGACACTTCATCCGTGAGACTAACACCACTGCATGGCAAGCCCGGTGCCGTTTGCTACTTTTTTGCGGCCAAGCCTCGCGTGCACACTTGCATCTGTTGTGAGTAACATTGAGTGGAACCTCTGATCTCACTAACCAACAATTAAGCTCTCTATTGAAACAAATGTCTAACCTTCGGCTCGAGTGAGAGCAGCAGAGGGAGAAGTTAAATTGGATAGTGTGCAGTGTTGTTTTGTTGAAAGACAGGTACCTATAAATAATGGCACAGGAGGCTCTTTTTAAGCCTTCAAGAGACGCGGTAGAACAAATAGCGTACGCCGCCAAGATGGATGGAGTATTCGGTTCAGTGTGACCCGGTCGTTGTTATCTAATGTCTGGATATCAGGTTTCATTTAGCATATATGGTTCGGATTACACCCGGCAGCATCGGCATATTTGGATACCATGAGGGCTTTATTGATAACATTCATTGTGTTATCAGTGCTGGCTTTAAGAGGTGAGTTGAAGGTTCTAGTAATATCTCTCTTGTTTAAAATGATGACAAAAAGTATGTATGGTGTTCACTGTGTGTTTGTTGGACATATGGGACGGTGTGCGTGTTCTGGTTCTTTATACATGTGTTTTTCTAATCATATATGGTATTTGATGAATTAGTTGTCTTATGTAAGACGGTTAAATAAAGTGACATAATATCGTACCATTGTTTTAATCTACTATATCTGGCTAACTTTTTAAATGAACGAATGCTACACGGAATATGTGTTGTGTGTTATTCCATGTATGATGGTTCTATATACAGTTAATTTTTTACTTATGTTTATTCTAATGCTGTCCCTGTGGTGGCATATGTAAAACTAGCTTCTACAAATGATAGGAGACTGTATCATAGAGAAATAGTATGCCATGCAATCATCTTCTTTCTATGGTTTATACATGATATGACTATCTACAAAATGGAGTTGAGTCCAACTATACTGATGTAGATATTGTGCATATCAACATAACCAAGGGAATGAGATGATTCAGAACTAGTGCGAAATAACTTCAATCACGTACCATACACATGTATATGCGTTCTAATGCTGCATCATCCGCTCATTCGTACGAGATGATGTTGAATATGACCAAACACTTTCCAAAGAACAACAACCCAGCAACAACACGGTTACCACCGCTGTACATTTCTCTACAGTACTTACAGAAGTGAAAAGCATGCGCCAAATGACTTATTTGGACACTAAGTGTAGATTATAGTCAATCTGAACACAATAAACTGTGCTTTACTGGCGGCGGCCGCGTGTGCTGTAGAGTCAGGACATCGACGGAGGAGCATTGATTGAGTACCAATCAATATCTGAGAATAATAACACAGCTACATCTGCAAACAGTTGTAGCTCATGAGCGAAAATATGCTACACATTTGGATATAACTTATGCACTTAGCGTTCTTGCAGCAGTTATGGTAAACCATTAGGCCGCCAAGAAGCAGAGCCCGAGATCACTGCTACTAGGGCAGTTATTGATGTCGCTAGAACGGATCGTATTAAGGCGTGAAAATGTAAAAAATGACCTTCATGTAAAACAGCAGGGAACAACAGTGTTTTGATAGTGTACGCATGTATTGATCTGTGCCCTTATAGTGTACGATATTATGCGTATATTTCTTGTGCAAGTATATATTATTAATGAACGTGCTCTGTGTTAATACGTACTTCAGTGTTTGATCTGATCCGCAGTTTGTCTTTTTTTTTTGTCATCATTCACTATTTTAAGAGCTAAATTGACAAAACCTATGTCATGGATAGCAATGACCCACGTCTGGTTATTTATTCAATGACCTCTATTCATAGAGATAAAACTACTGTACACGCTGGTAGAGTTATTAGAAAACAGACCGTTCTCAGACTGGACAATTTACGACAATTTAAACACTTTATGCTTCAACTGCAACACAATACGACAGTCCAGCAGTATACACATCACCATATAGCTAGTAAAAGAATAACCAAATCTTTCCAGTTGTAGGTATAGAAATCGACGGATGGGGGGTGTTGAGAGGGGTTCTCTGTGTATGGCCCAGCCTCGTTGTCTGTGTGCTCTTGTGCTCTTCAGTTCAATTGGGGGTGGGGGTGGGGGATCCTCTAGGTTTTCCCATCTCCTCATTAGTACACCGTAGTACTCCGGATGTGCAAACATGCATGTACCAAGGCACCTACATAGATAAGCTACAGATTGTATTGTGATTTTGCAACTACGGTACATTCTGCTCAAAGTGGCTTGGTGGATTCGAACTCCTGACGTTACAATCACCACTCTGTGGAGTAGCACTTAAGCAAAATAACACCAGTAAGAAACGCTGAGACACTGCCGCTCGGATTCTGACCCCGGTAGCTCGGCAATAAGCTTTGTAATTGATAGAGAAGAGAGCTCAGTGAGTGACATTCTCAGACGAGCCCGGACGAAAGCTTGTAGATTGCAGAAGAAAGGCCATTGATCACAGTTCATACTATAACCTGGACGAAGATGGCAGTTTTCATGTCTTACAAAAGTAGACTTCAAACGCATAATTCATGCTTATATGTACCAATAGATAAAGAGCTATTTAAAAGTACTCCTGAAATCACATTGCGGTGGTCCTCATTAAAAACATGTCTGTACATCTAGCAAAATAGTACGAGCATTGGTGAAAATAGGAAAAATGCAAATATTTGCCATTTTATTGTTATTGTTATACAGGGAATGCGAGATGAATGGCAGACTATCAAGCAGAATTATAAAGACCTCCCAGATGACACCGTTTGATGTTGAATGACATAACAAGGAATGAGAACAATTCATATGGCCTGTATATCAAGCTCACAACTGTTCCAGAGCAATACACGGATACGCCTCATTGAACAAAAAAGATGAAGCCATGTTGCGCATGGTTTTTCATTTTTCAAATGTACTGCATATTGTAGTACATATTTGAATGTAATACTACATCATAACTTGATCTCACTCCATGCTACTGTGCCAATTATATAAAAACCAGTCAAAATGCATAAAGTTGAATTAAATTAATGATCACTTGCTTATTGCGTTAATAACACACCCAGTTTTAAATGACAAGGTAAGTACACAACACAAACTGATATAACTACCTAAAGCTTTGAGTACCTGCAACAGGTACATGCAATATGAAACTATAACAATGCATCTATAAACTAGTAATATCTGACAATGCTCAATCCAATGACAACAGCATGGCAAGTCTAACTCTGCTACACTACAGCGGTCATTTATAACCAACACACTCAACAACATATTTTACCCTAAAAAAAACATGACACTGATGAAGTAACTGTAGGCATAATTGACACTATGATGCATCATACTGTGAGGAAGTCATGAGCCTAAATTAAGTTTATCCGGAACCTACATGCAGTAACCGTGCACACACGTGTCTTTTGTTAATCTTTCCCCTGTCAATCCATTATCTGCACTACTTTAATGTAGCCGCCGACAAAACCCCATCCGTATATTTGCTGCCACCGTGTCCATCCAATATCGTTTGCTGAAATATTGAACACATTTTCGTGTCAACAAATGACGTGTGCGGACAATTTGTTTTATAAATATGAAGCTGTCTTCATTTTCGGTTGGTTGTATTTTCTATCTGCTGAATAGTACCCCAGTGCCTGTTTCATTGCATGCAGAATGGCAGATAGTATGTGAGAAATTTCAGAAAGTAAAATGACATTATGTCGTCAGTTTCGTCTTTCTTATGCACACTTCTCTTAAGCAGACCAGTGCATTGTTGTTCAGGTCTGTATTTAATGCATATGTTTGAGATAGTGAATCTGGAAGTTGCAGCAACATACATATATATGCATTTTGCTACACATAAATATTAAACAATATAAGGATTATCGACCCATCTTCAATATACTTACATCACTACCATTCTAACGTAATATTGCAATGATAATGGTTTCTTAATTGCTACTGCTTTAATTTATGAGACACATATATTCAAATATATAGACCTATTGTTCAAGCTGTGCACATATGACGATAATGACGCGTGTGAAATACGACATAACTCTAGCTATAAATACTAAACCCATTTACACGATTGTAAACTAAAATGTATGTGAAAAAGATGACATTACGAGAAATCATGTTGTATATGGGCTGATTCATAGACGTAATGCTAAGTATTAAATGGCCATGCCCAGGGCACGTTTCATTCTTCTCGGGGGATACCAATCTCCAGGTGATGTATTGAGACTGAAGGAGGCACAGTGGTTGCTATCAAAGAAAGCGGAAATTGACTTGTATTAATGCCATTTTCTCCTCAGATTGCTTAGGAAAAGGGGTAATAGAGTTCAGAGAAAAGACTGCCAAAGCGATTGACTAAGCCGACCGCTCTACTTAAAACTTACAGTGCATATATCAGTTTCATATGAGCTACGTAATACATGGTTCAATGAGCTTAACCATTACACGATACTCTAAAATATATGCACTGAGGCAAACTGATGTTGGCTCAATAGTTGATGCATAGAAGTACAACCTATCAAAATCACATTTAACCCCCTCATATCTGCTACCGTGGACGCAGATTATTGATGTTAATCCATCTTCCCCCGGGAAGGTGATGAACAATTGTTAGATGATACCTCGCTGTGGCAAGATGATGTTAATCCAAAGCCACCCATTTCCTCCTTATGAGGACAGCTATTGTGATCGCCATCATTACCACCGTGAGAAATAGGCTCTTCCCGGCAGATTTGATGGTCAACTTTATTCAATTGCCCGAGCAATGAGGCGAAGGCCACACCATAGACGCGCTGAAACTCTAGCCAATCGTATTATGGTTTGGCGTGTTTGTAAATACTCACTGCAATTTCTTCTGCATGTTGTAGGACAGCTTTTATATGTTCAAACTGCATTTCTGCATTAGAGACTAATTCCAGATGTTCATTAATTGCACGAGATATCTACATTGGCATTGCATTCACAAACACTCATGTAAGCTGTATGAAGACATTGACTTTCATAGTCCATAATCAGAAAATTGAATTTGACGTTTAGTCACCACTGTACAGTCATGGCAGAATTCTACGCAATGAGATATGCACTATTATTGCAAACAATGAGATAGCAGTAATATTAAAACATAGGCAGATCCAGGGACGCACCTAGGGGGTGCCCCCTTTTCCCACCAAAATGCTTCATTTTCATAGGTTTTTATGAAATCCCTAATTGTGCCCCTCTTTTTCCTTAAGTGCGCCCCCACCCCTTTTTTCCAAAAACCTTGACCTGCCATAGAAAAAGAATCCAAAACTTAAAATTCTTCCGAAAATGGCTGAATATGTGAAGTCCTTGTGGCGGCTGATAGAACTAGAACAGTGTACGGCACCCAAAGTCAAGTTCATTGTATGTCCATTACATTTTCCTTCTTCACAAAACAATACATATGCCATTACAGCTACTCCAATAATTCCAAATCACCAACATGTTGGAATGTTAACATTACACAATACAATGTTTATTACATGGGCCTATCATCTTTATCATGTTGACCGTACAGTTAGAGTGTGCTACACGTGGATATCAGGCGAACAACTACAGATCTACTGATACACTCTTCAAGAGTATAGGTTACATTACCATGATATCTGTTACTGAGCAAGTCTTCGCTCACACATTCAAGGACATGTGACAAGCAGAAAATAGTCTGGCTGTTGGTGGTGGCTAATTTTCTAATGGTGCATTCACACAAAAGTGTCACACATCGCTTGTTGTGATTGACACCTGTTATTCCATAATATCATGGTGGGTGAGGATATGCTTGCAAATCGAACGCAGGGGATGTAAGGATATAAACAACAACAAAAAACCGTACCCACTATGATACACGCAATCATCGTCGATTGCAACGCCATGAATAATGAGCATACATATTTGCATATGTATAATAATATTATACTATAAATGTTAATGAAGAAACATTACATATTTTGTGACTTAACAAACATTGTTGATCACTATAGGAACAGGCGAGTGTGCATACAAATTAGAATAAGTAAAATATCATGTATATATGTATCAATATGTATATGGTGTGTATCCGCCCGCTGTTTATCTTCTATTAGCCATTGATCTCGCCAGCCCATCTCTGCTCCACAGCTCGGCAGCCACAAATCAATCCTGCCATGACACCTCCAGATTTGCTGTCCCTATCTGTCCTCCCAGGACAGAGCCGAGGCTCGTGTATACAATGGTGTCATTGCGTCTATATAATTAGCTCACGACTCACAGTCTGTTGTGTTCTGTGTAAATATTGTATATGCATTAAGTATGTAAAAATACTAGCCACTATTACATCCGTCCTTACGCTGGTGTTTATGCTTATGTTCACAATTACATGTTATTATTGAAGCCTTTTGAAAAGCTGTATGAAGACACATGCTATTGAGCAAAGTTCCACGCATGCGCACGTCTTTATGAGTGTTTCAAAAATAGGTGTTTTTATATAAAACCGTGATCATATATGTGTAATATCAATTATACATGTTCATAGACATATTGTAATTTGACGAGTGTAGGTTATTATGATACTGACATATTGATTTTACATATAACAATACCTCATTCAAAATTACACTTACAATTATTTTAACAATGTAAAATAGTGCAAAGAGTTTACCAGGAAAAAACAACACCATTACAGCAAGTTACCAGTGTACACATTGTTTATCTGAAGTGTGTGCACGGCTAGTCGTCCTTGACGTCTTCCTTGTTTGAATGAGAACCCACTGAAGAGTATTAATTCAATAAGTGCATCAACTTTTTGTTCAATTCACACCACATAAATGATGCACAGTAATAACATTTCCACTATTGTTAGAAAGCACTACAGCTGAAACGTTAGTGAGAGAAATGTTGTGAACGTGCAAGTAGTAGACGAATACTTTCAATGAAAGCCAGTCCAATATGACCTAATGGCGTTAATTCATATCAATACATTTACAGATATCTAAGTAGAATTTGTATATTCCAGTCTGCTCACCATTTCCACTTCTTTTCAGCAGAAGCAGACATATTTTCGATACACTATTACGTAGCCAAACTGTTTTCTACTATGACCTTATTGTATACACACAAAAATATCATAAATTGGGCATATTCTTAGCATGCTGTGGACCAGAATCATGGTTTATACTTTTGCGTATTGTGTGAATTAGCATTTATATTGATTTTTGAAAGTGAACACCTTTGCATGAACTACTCTAATTTACCACGTACGTGCCCTATACGGTTCCTATGGTTTGCATGTTATTACTAGACGTTCAAATGCAATGCTGTGGCCAACTCCAGTTGTACAATCGATAGACATCTATTAGAATTCTGCGCGTGCCAATTCGCCTCCTAAGCTCATACGTATTGAACCAAACTCAGTGTTTCTTGGCGGTTCACCCGAAAAAATGCGCCAGCTGACAACATTAGATCGTCGTCGATTGTAAAAACACTCCACATATTGGACGCCGGCGACAAAACTTTGTTATGTGTTGTGTTGTAGTGGACCATTGAACGGCAAATACAATATTTACAACTAGCACCCGCGCTATAACGGTTCACGAACGAATGGCTCTTTAGTTCCCACGGCACCAATAATCCTAGATGAAAACAATGTGTGACATTAGAACTAGAATAAGCAGCTGCATCTATATGCTGGAATTGCCTCCATCTATCTTTGAAAAATACTTTTAGCCACATAGGCAGATCCAGGGAGGTGGGACACCCCCACCCCATTACACCATTTTACCATTACCACCTTTACCACTTCATTATCACACAGAAATTTTGGCTTGTCCGCCATCAATCGCGCGTACAAAACCCATGAAATCCCTTACTTGCGCACCCCCCTACTGTTTCCAAAATTCTGGGTCTGCCAGTGAGCTGTAGGACAACTGGCTTCTAGGAATGCTTGATAATAAACGTAATTTCTTCTGTTAAAATGAATGTCAATTAACATTACATACGGTCGGTTTAATGGGACAGAACTGCAATAGAACACAAAACGACCCACTGCAGTCCTCGTGTAAATAAGGTAGAAATATTCTGCAAGTGATCTACGTGTACAATAATTGTATGTTCCTGCCGTACATATAGGCCTATAGACAAGTCTGTGTGAGTTTGTAACAGGTGAGTTCTTGTGGCGTATCACGAAAAGCCCGAAGGTCGAGCCTGATGCGCCGCGAGAACGAATCTTGATATTGAAAATAACTCATGTCACACAAAGAACACGGTTTTGTATTTATCAATCTAAAGAGTTAAAACACTGTTTTAAAATAATCTGGCTTCAAAGAACTAATAAATACTCTTGAAAGTGGGTTGAATATGTGAAAAAGTAGTCCGGTTGAGTACATACATGATAACCATAGTGTCACCAGTGTTCGAACAGGGCTGATAACTTCTGGATCATAACAACCAATGAAATTACACGAACAAGAATTATAAATATGCTTGTACGTGTATTGGCGTCTGTCTGCTATAATTGCTGATAGCCTCAAAGTGCACTGTGACCACATTCCTCAATAAGACGCTATTAAAGTGAGCCGAGAATGACACCCTAACTTGGACGTGACATGCAGTTACCCGGAAGAGACGGTCAAGGCCATTTGTGAGTAGTTTTCCATCAAGCTGAACATGCCGAAGACATTTCATGAAAGATGCGAGACATAAATGCTCGATCAAGATTTTATCATTTGACAAAAACAAAAAACAAAACAAAAAAAACTTAAAGGCATGTCTAGATGCAAAATTCATGTTTATATCTCATCAATATTTAAAAAATTGTAGAGTAGCTTAAATGCCGAAAATATCACTGACATGGCAGCACGTATGTATTTTGATTCTTCTATGACCTGATATATATGTATCAAACGTTCCCGCCATATATCTGAGGTATATCAGATGACTATTGTATTGTCGACCAACTGATAAAATTACACACATACAGGACGTACGGACATTTTGCCAGGGTGTACTGGATACTAACCATAGAGTTTCTCTACTAATGACCATGTTAACTATATCGTGCATCTATCAAACAACAATAACACAAGTAGAGTCTGATGATCCATGTATATGACCTTGTCTGAGGCTTTTCGTGTCCTACACAACTATATATCCCCTATATTGTGCCACACTGAGGCTCCAAGGACCAATGTGGCTATCTCTGTGGCGCCACCAATCCAGGCTTATTTGCCCATGTGGCAGACAGATTTATGTCATACAGGTCGCGTTTTTACATTGTCAGAACGCTCATACATAGACTAAAACAATTCCTAAATAGATAAATATCTCACAAAACCACCAATGTGTCTGCAATATAAACAAGGTTTTTTCCCGAAACAAACGAAGCAAGTCTTATGATGATAACTACAAGTGTGAAATTTACATAGCCAGACTGTGGTTCTGATAACAAGCTTTTAAAAAATCTTATATATTAGCTCAAATTGTGAATGCTGGTTAAGATAAGTATGCTTCAGATAGTCATATTTTGTCACACTATTCAGGTCCACCTTTATACACAATATGGAGCAGGTGTGTGTGTGTGTAGGAAAGGTGTGTGTGTGTGGGGGGGGCGTTACAATATTTCTGAACCATTGTTAAATCGTAGCTTTGAGACAAAACTTTATGCTGCATATTCGATGGATTTTTAATTTTATGTTCTAACACTTCTAGGTTGACATCGTGATGACAACAAATTTGTTAGCATCTCAGTCAGAATTCCAACTGTTTTTGCCTTTGTCCAAAATACTATTTTAGTACTATATGCTATTCGTATGACAGGATGTCTCTATTCTATAGATAAAGTACATTTTATATTTTATGTGGACCAGTAAAAGTCCTCACAATTGCCAAAACACATCCATAATTTTTGTAATTTACATGTTGATTCAAACCATCAACATACTCTTTTCCCCTACACTTCTTTTTATTTTTTAGACGTATGTTTACCTCTTATCGCATAATTAAGAAATATTCAGATGATTAACGTACACACACAATGGTGACAGGACGGAATAATCGATTGTTTTAATAAAACATTGCACTCCTATGACTCCTTACAGTATCACATTGTTGATTCATACTTTTTGGCTTTTACCCATATACAGTACCATTTAGAACTGTTGTTCAGAGAATGTCAATGGAGTGTATATAAAGCATATACACTGTAACATGCCAATTCAGATGTCGTTATTCGTGTCATCTAAAGCAAGAACCATATTTGCTTCTATTGCAACAACACAAAATGTCTTGGACTTTATCAAGCGATAAAATTCGACAGCAAAGAGTCATGTGCCATTATCGGACGATTGCCTTTTGCCAAGTGCTTTTCAAAGTAGCATTGCTGAGGCATCTGACTTTCTCTATCCATGAGCTGCATAGAAACGGTCTCATTTTTTCCGGCCCAATTCACATAGTTCTAGCCCCAGTGTTGCTGTGACACGTATGAATACACAGGAAAGGGATAGTTTAGGTAGTATATCAGCGGCGAGGATTGTAGTACTTCATTGTACCGTTACATTGTGGATTAGGCCATGGAGCCGTTTTGTGCAATCAACTGTAGCACTTCACTCAATGAAATTGAGCTAAATTGGGAACTCCCAGCCCGTGATTTGATTATAGCAGAGGGGTTCTCGTGCTCAAATAAATGGCTCTGAAGAATTAACGATTGTTTTGCAACATTATTTCTCCAACATTCTGCTAATAAAAATTACTACTCACTAACATAGTACACACAACCAAGTGCTAGAGGTGCTTTGGAAGTAAAGTCTGGAACGAAAATCCCATTTGCTTTTGGTACTTGTGTGTACTTCAGTGACGTCATTCATCCAGGCCTATTTTTCACTGTTCATTAGTCATCTGTAGGAAAGAGCCAGAGGATGAGTGTTCCCAGCTTGTCTATCACATCACAGCGAAATCAGTATTAAATGAACGACTTTGTGTTCAAACTTAATTACATTTACGGTTTCCGAGCATTCGGTGCATCATAGTAGCTATGTTATTACGATGGCTAAAATGTGATGTATTATTTTTTACTTTGAAAAAAAAAGAACACAAAACGAAAACAAACAAAGACAGGCACTCACAACCATCATCATCATACAAGATGTACATATAACATATAATATTCATAAAAATGTTAATCATATGGATGTAGATCTTTTTAGATTCCACATTTCAACCCTGAGCATCTTTGATCGCGATACAATGGTCCGAGTGTCATGTGTGTTTGGCTGAAAGAATGAAAGAATGACTTGGTGGTAAAATGCACGGCATGAGCACAGAGCACGAGCTGGATCTGAGGATCCTACTGAGGATCCTAACGATAGTTACAAGTCTATACAGATACTTTAGGATGCGTGCAGATGAGTATACGTATTTTACGTGTGTTTTACGAGTCTTAGCTGAGGATGTTTAGGTGTATTTCACCGCAGCAAATGTTTGGAAACATCTAAATTCCAGAACCCGCGCATGCATGTATCCTGCATATTTTGATATACGGCTAGATAACGTTTCATGTATATAGTTAATACATACGGAGGATGTAGATTCTACAATTGCAAGCCACCCATGGCCTACTACCATTTACTATTATTGGCGTTAATGACGGCGTATTGATAAAAGTCTGCAAAGTGATACAGAACATCTCATTGATGAACCATTATGCTATACATGCAGTCCAAATTCAACAATCACGCACTCATCAGGCGCGCGAAGTCCACTTCTCAATGGGCCATCCTAACCACATCCAACCTTTCAATTGGCGCAAATTAATACACTTGTATAGTGTTGTTGTATAGTGTTAATACAGATAACAACTTACATGAAACATCACAACTTGGTGCCGCGTCAACTGTGCAACAAAATGTAGTGCACAGTTAAGCGACACTTTTAGTTGGAATGCCACAATTTGTCATTCGGTGTGTAGGATCAATAACCTAATATGTGTACAGTGGCAAAGCTGCAATAAAATGAGCGATAAAGTATGGATCTGAAGCGCCTAGAGGGAGCTTTAAAGGCCTTTTCAGGACTTATGTTTTTGTATATGTTTCCCTGCAGTGAGAGTGAACTCTGCTACTATTTATTTTGTAAACACTTGTCCGGTTTTAGGACAGACGATTACAACATTGTTTCACCCTATGATACAGACGAATATCATCGCAATCCTTGGTCGTGCCCTCCATTTCTGAAAACTTTTATCTGTTTCCAGTGAGACTGGCAAGTGTCACGTTCACCCATATCACCCGTACACTGATATTAAAAGGTTATTATAGGATATATCAGAAAATATCTCAGGGAGTGTGGACCTTAAGTATTTAACAGAACTCGTGAGCGTAGCGAACGAGTCCTGGTAAAGTCCACGTTCCCCGAGATATTTTCTGATATCTCACGCCCAATTGTTAAGATAACCTTTTCCTCCCGTGCGTATTCATCATTTTAGGCTACAAACAACATTGTAGTGTAGGATATCAAAGAATATCGCACACCTCTCAGACAATCAGAATCAAGTTTTTTCCCCCAGCAAACATGGGGAGAAAACGTTAAAATGCACGTACGATTAAAACGTTATGGCTGTAAGACTTGATGGCAGCGTGTTTTAGTCTCACGTGTAAACATGCAACGATATGTATAAGATTTTCTGATCTTTGACTATAGCGTATCCCACAGGTCGTCCATCCTTTCAACAGTCATTTTTTACTTGATCGCCCCAGAGTGTTTGCACGTACCATAGTAGGCAATATAGATGAACACAAATGCATATACATGTATAGTATGAAATCAAATAATCCAATTTTCGAATTGGACGAAATACAACAAACACGCCTTATAAAAAAAGAAAACAGGCAAACATACGACATCTGTTCGACAAAAGGCTGCGATGCCTGGGTGCACGGTACAACCGTTCTTATTTGCCGACCTCCGCAACATGATCCCGTCAACTGCAGCAGTTTGCTGGGGGTAAATACAAGAAATTAGCGCGTGAGTGAGATAACATATGTCACTTTGTGGCAGTCATTGACCTAGTTCAAGGCTACCTGCGTTTGGCTGTCACCTGCCCGTTCGGAAGAGAGATATGGCAATTATGTATGTCATTGCCATAGGTAAGGAGGGTAAAGGAAGATCCAGCAGGGGTGGGCGGGGGCCATGCATACTCTTTTCTCAACCAAAATACCTTATTTTCATGGTGTTTTTGGCATGTTTGCTATAGATCGGGCGTTTGAAACACACGAGATTCCTTTATTGAGCCCCCTACTTTTCTGAAAACCTGGATTTGCCATTGGGAGGGACGGGTGATTGGCCAGGTGCATGAGAATGGCGTGTATGAACAGGCATATTTGACAATAAAGAGGCTGAAATATGCTGCCAATCCCGTGCAGTGGCTCCTAACCTTCAACGCCGTAGCCACGGTGCCGCGTTACATATGCTGCATCACGTGCTATCAGTTTTGTAATAAATCTGCAATCTGTTGTCAGTCAAAAGGTCTCACCATTGTAATCCTGGAATGATTAATGACCACCACAGTGGCGGGTTATTATCGTGGCCGTCGTGATCTTAGTCATACACCAATAGGGGATGACTGAAGAACTTGGCAACTGAAAAAAAAAGAACAGCAACCAGTGATGTAAGCATAAGAATAGGACTATGCATTGTTTCATAGAAACTCATACAAAATAGCGGGGGATTTGAAAGTATGAGCAACTGTTATCCTTGCATATAATCATCTTCCCTCAAGAAGGTGGGTGGTAATAGGCTTTCTTCATCATCTGCAAATAGCACCTCAGATTATAGGCAAGCTCCACACTTGCCATTTACAGCAGGATACGTGCATTTTGCTTTCCCCAGTGTAATAACGTGCGGGTACACTGGCAGCACCTTATTTTGGTTTCACAAAGATGTGATTTTCATGAAGTTTGTTTTCCATAATCGCGAAGATATTAAGTTCATATTAGACAATTGAAATGCACTGGTAGCACAAACCGGTGACCCCCCTCCCCCCCCCCTCCCTCGGAATACTGAATCTGCCAGTGCAGTGGTTCCAAAATACATGACTCTTAAGCAGGGCTAAGTGTTCTTGTTGAACTACGTAGATAAATCCTTGCATTAATCCAAGGTTATTGGTGGTACTCAGTATTACCGCAAATGCAATGTAAATCTTAAACAAGGTCAGTAAACAGCCTAATCCATTTCTGACTTATTTAATATTCACAAACTATAGGCGATACTGTAAATTTAGACATATGATCAATGTAAAAGCGATTTCCGCAGACCGACGATGACCAGTGAAGAGCGCACCCATCTAGACTATGTTTTGTCTGTGCGTGTACACGTGAGTTTACTACACCCATCCGCACAACTAATTGCACTTGGTTTAGAATTCTGTGTGATGAGGTCGCTGCTCCAAAACAATAACATCTGTAATTAAACAACCAAGACGTAAACACTTAAAAATGACAGACTTCGTAAGCATACATAATTAAGTACAATAGACATAAGTACCAAGCCCAATACAACAAATATAGTGGCAATGAAACGCATGGTCAGCTTATACACTGCGTTTGTCGCAGGTTAGTTCCGACACTTGCCTAAGAGTCTGGGTCGAACTGACATTTGCCACAAGCGTTGATCCCCTGGAGCGGACAAGACAGTGAACACCGCGTCATGATAACTGCTCGCGCTCAGGCAAGGCATGGGGAGGTGGGCCCGTATCACCAGCCCACAGGGCGGGTCAAAATCAATTAGATAATGTATGATAACAATCAAAATCCACTTGCAGTAGTCATATCACTTGTATTCAAAGCGCTTCCTAGTTATTGAGCTTTTATTAAATAGACAGTTTTAATGTTACGTAAGAATATTGTTAATTTAAAAATAGGTTACTGACAAGTGAGAATGGTCTGATGCAGGCATTTTTACTAGGGATGTTCATATTTATAGGAGCTAACTTTTAAACTGTGGTAGAGGATTCTAAATATACCTTTTACATATATACTTTACTTGTATGTAATGATAGAAACTGTGATAACCATAAATGCATGTTAATACTGTATATGTATACGTTTTTAATTGTTACATGGACATGTCTTATGTCTGATTTGATAAGTTATTTGATTTGATTTTGTATCAACATGTCTTAGATTACTTGAAAGTTTATCGAATGAGCTCACCAAAAGAGTTTTTATGGCAGCATAATGACAATGAATGAAACAATGATCTGGTGTCAACGGTGACGTTGTTAGGGCATACACTTTTAAAAGGACAATCGCTTGCTTACTCACTTCTTGTTCAATACAATGTTCCGCTTACACGCATTGTTGCAAAATGTTAGTTGCCTTGTGTTAGACAATTCATATTAATTACTCAAAGTTCAGGAGTATGACAAATAGAAAGCAGTAACCCTCGTATATGGATCAGCACTTGTGGTATGTCACTTAGTCATGCTGTGTCATGTGGGGTCCGGGAATAGCTCGCCCGTAGCCGCAAAGAACACAGCGATAACCAGATGCTGGTGTAGAAGTGGTGGAGTCTTCATAATTCGTTAGTTTATTTCATATGAACAAGTGTTGGTTCTAACTTGCGGCCAGGAGGACATGTGATATGTCTTGCTTTTCTCCTCCAGTGACATACTTCTGTAGTTCAAGGAGGTAATGTTTTAAGCGATTTCACAGTCTTACATTTCATGCACAAAGGCCATTCAACGGTTTTGTGTGGCAGCCAAGTGGCATTGAAATAATGTGCAATATGAGTATATGAATACTTGTATATACTGCTAAGAGGTTAAGAATTTGTAAAGCTTATATTGTCTCAATACGTAAATATTGCAAGTGAAATATACATGCAGTAATGGCAATCGCAATATAAACTTGTGTATAGAGCTTCGTACATTGGATAAGAATCTTGTGAACTTGTCAAGGAGAATGGTTCACAACTTGACACGTATAAAGCAATGGGTAACCTATTTGATGCTGCGACATAGGGGCCTATATAGTTACATCTACGTGTTGTATATATTTGGTTTAAGGCTATTTGTGTTCATTTTAGAGTAATAAGGAACGGAAATGAACATTTTACTTTGTGTTTATGCATAATTCAAGTACATGTACACACTCCCCTCCTACACAGCTTCGAAACCCGAAATGATATGAAATGTCACACAGCATAGGTTATTAGCATTGTAGTGCAGCACTCACCCATCCTTACTCCACTCAGGTAGGAAAACCTGGATCTACCAGAGTACTGCATCATATCGATTGTAGCTCGGCAGTCGGCCGCTTGTCCCATCGTTAAATATATGAAACATGCGAAATAACACACGATAAATGGAATAGAGACACCTTAAAAAGTTCACTAAACTCTATCAAGAGCACTAAGATGCAGTAAAAAGGACTAGACCATGCAAGTAGAGAAGTTTTATAGTTGCACACAGCGCCGCCGCGTGGATATTGATAGGTCGCCAAACCAGTGACGAGATCGTTGTGTGAAGTTTACGATGATGGATGCAGCTGTGAAAAGGCGCTCAAATATGACTGATATAGACTTCAAACGTCAATACAGCAACAAGTTGATGCGTAAACGTAGCTGTTGATAGCTTCAAACCAAAGAAACACACTTCAATGCCACTTCATCATCGATCTTTTGCCCCCTCGCCCTCTATGCTTATCATATTACGAAATTGCCATTTCCCCCTTCTAGTTTACTTTATTATCATCTAAACATTTCTCACAATAGTTGAGGAATGGCATGCCACGCCTGCTTTCCCATTTAGCATTAGCTTTTGTTGGTAAATAGTAATAATATGAATACTTTAAGTTTGAAACGTGCTGGCTCTGAACACTCCACCAAGAAAACTACAATCAAGCAGATGCACTGTGGAATATATCACTATTATGTACCAGTTGACTGGATAATAAATAGAGAAAAGAGGCAGATATTTAGAGTGTGTTTAAAAGCGTAGCCTGACACTCGTATATTCATGTCAATATATGAGGCAATTTTATTTGAGCCTGGCAATGTATCATATGGCTGGATGTCAGGCCACATCTATCATCACGGGGGGAGACGGCAATGATATTAGACTCCAGCCAGTTGTAGAGCTGCTTTTTCGCTAGCATACTTAGCAGCGCACAGAGATGTCATGTGTCTGCTAAACATCTCAGCCTAGTGCATTCTCAGATGTTGTTGGTTGATTCGTGGAAATAAATACCATGAACACGAAAATAGCAAGTGTCTCAATGGATCTCAATCAAAAGCGTGGGCCAGATGGACCACTTGCCCTGCGTCCAGACACGTATCCACAGTGTAGAGAGGAGCCCTAAAGTTTAACCAGTTCATCGATTGATACAACAGAAGTGATGTTTACAGGTGATTGTTACACTTGTAATGAAGGGATTGTCAGCACAAAGATGTTAGGTATATTTCTAAATAAAAATTTGAAGTGAATTTGGAGATAGTCCCCCATGGCCCAATGACAACACAAGCCTGAAAATAACAGTATACTTATGGTAATGCGACATTGCAGAATTAAAAACGTATCTTTCGGCTAACAAGTTATAAAACATGTGTCTGTATATGATATAATAGCATTCCGGGTGGTCAATCTGACAAGACATATACATTGGATCATATATGCAGTCCACAGTCCACATAAACAGTACATACTACTAATTCACACAATATATCTACTTTGTGGTGATGTGAGCTGCATATAATTCACCAATATACTGTGTATTTACGTTGTCATAAATATGGGGAGGACTTCACCTTAGCGTCATCTCTGTCCTCTCTGACTTGAGAACATACCAGACATATTAGTAAGAAAAACGTGTAGAAAACAGTGGAATGTAGACTACAATGGCGGAACATACTTTTTGCATGAACGTGGTGTGTTCAAGAAGTATATAGTTATAATGCCAATCTAATGTAATGTGTTTATAGATAATGTTTATGCTGTTTAAACAGTATTGTTCATTCAAACGCTGCAGAGTCAAACCACCGTCAAACCACATTATTCCGGTATGTAAATTGTCATGTTTAAAACACAGTACACTATCGCCAACACAACAAAAAACAAAAACACAAAACACAGTATATATATACATGAGCTGTAAGCACGCATCTGTATGTTCTCTGTCACCTGGCAGCCACGCCTGCATTACATCACTCAGGTGTGGGATCAGTGGCCACGTCTCCTATCCAGACTCCCCGGCGAGCCACTTTGTTGGTGCAAATGTCATCCACTGGAGATGGCTGCCGCCTCGTCCTATGCTCTATTGTTGGGCGATGGACATGTTGGCTACTCCGAGTGTGATATTGATACGCAGCTATCATGTGGATGAGTGATGCGTATCAAGTGGTTGTGGAAGCAGGCAACGGCGGCATTATGGTTATATACTTATGAATAGACATGAAAAGAAATAAAATGAACTGTCTTCGACTTGGTTTTCTTTTTCTCGTCAAATGTATGCACTAATATACTAGTCGTTATGTCGACCATCAATGATGCTAGCGCCTGTGTTGGTAAATACTTTGATCTCATAGAATATCTCTTCAAAAATACAGAGATAAAATGATGTTACCACCACGGCCCACAGTTTTGTATCCTCCCATCAGATATTCGAACATGCAAGCAATTTACAATTGTCAGAGACAGATGTCCTCCATCATCCTTATTACTCACTCTCCACTGTAACCTCACATCCCAGTTATATCTGGCGATATTAGCTGTGAAAACAGCTCGGCTAATTACAAATAAACTGCGCCCGAATCCAACACCAACAGCTGTCTGTCTCAACAAACACTCACTCGCTGTATTTACACTATTCGGAGAGACTCTTACGCTCTTTACATGAACAATAACAGGTCACCACACGAGCAGATAAGAGAATCTATCAATGGATTCGGTTATGTAGTAGGAGTCCGTATTTCATGGTGTTTTGCTGTCTTTCAGCATTTGAAACTGGTATTATGTTGAACACGGATCCACCTATATTAAAATGACACATCAACCTGTACACTAAAGTTGGGACAACCAGGCAGAAATGTGCACGGACCATCATTGTATATTCTGGTTGGAATATAATTTATACTACTGGCTTCTAAAGTTTGTTCGTGTTCAGACCGACATTCTTCCGTGCAATAGAGCTATATGTATGATGGATAATCAACTTTATGTCTACCACCCATCGACTAATCTTTATTTTCACATCTGGGCTGCATCTTGGGTGCTTTCAAGTGATCAAACTCACGTTAAACGTCTTGGTGAGCTATGTTAAAGTTTTAGATAACTGTTGCACTTTATACCCGGTTGTTTATGTTTGTACCAGTAGGTTTTATCACCGCACAAGTAGTTGAGTTATGAAAGTGGCTCACCACGTGTAGCCTGTGGCGCAGACATCGACAGGTCGTCGTCAATTGGTCATGACTGTAGGATCTTTTGTTATACAAGCAGTAAACTTGTAGCCATAGGAAATGCTAAGGTCACACAATGCCGATTATTGGCGTCCGGTCAGCCGTCATATTGCAATTGTTGTTATTTGCCAAGCGATCTTGTACGGGATATACTGTGTATCTTCAGAATAATATCTCCCACTCACATGTATTTAAACACCCTACAGAACTTTTAAGTGTCAGAAATCAAATCTGCAAACGTCTACCAGGGGCATAAACCGCCAAAGCATGCAATCAAATGCCAAAATTGCAATAGATGTGCAATGTGGTACGACAGCAGAACCTTCAGATATCATTGCCACTTGAGCATTTACACATGACATGCTCAACTGAATCCTTGTGCATACTGCAAGAGTCACGTTATCGACTGACGCAAATGACCCCAAAACAGAAGCATCCCATTTTCTTGATAATAGCAAAATGTGTATCACATTTAGTGCGGTGATAAAGTTGCCAAGAAGACAACTTGAGCAGAAGCGAGTGTGAGTAATAAGTGTCCACCTGGCTGCTTCTGGAACAGATCACTTCAGGTTCCGTTGTGTCCTGTAATACAGTCTTAAGTAGTATAAGTCCAAGCAAACTATATAGTCAATATAGTCAGATGGAAGCCTAGGGTTGTAGAACCTGTCTTCAGCTAGGTCTACCGTGGTAGGAATGTGCTCGTTAAAAGATGTGTTCGAGAGAAGCTTCGAAATGTATCCGCAAGCACTGGGGATATACATCGCCAAACTACTAGCTAAAATGCAGTATCCGTGATGTGTAGAGCATGTCATACAGCAGGACTGCATATCTCACAATAATGGGACCAGCCGAATTACTCTGACGTCAGCAGTGTCTTGCTTGTCTTAGCTTTGTGTAAGTTATTTTCTGAGAGTGAGGTGAAGAGCACTTATTGCTGAGATGTGACATTCTGATGTAACAGAGGCTCATGTGTCCCACAAGTCATGGACTTGCTGACAGTACCAGTCTCGAATTGTGCCACTTAAAATGAAATGCATTACTAATGGGAATGTCTATAACAACCAGCTCTAAACTGTGAAAAAATACTTTGAGCTGCATAAACATTTGCATCATACATTATTGAGAGTATACACCCACATACTAAGATCCCTAATTAAAAACAAAACCAAAACTAAGTAGGGGGGCTACCCAATAAGAGAGCCATATCCCAATATTAAGCCTCATATCAATACCCACACCCTCATATCTCACGGCTATATATTGCGTATGACCATGGACTTATAAAGGCAGTGTGAGTGATCCAGCCGTGACCGACAATGCAATACCCGATATTGCCCCGGTCAGCTCGCCACACTAAACCCCGTCCCCGAGTCCAGCGATGCCAGTTCTCGCGCTGGAGGAACGTCTTGTCGTAACGCTTAACGTCTTCCTGCCGTAACGCTGCTCTTCGGCTGAGAGGTGGGCAATGGGTCATGACGGGCTTGGAATGTGGCATCAAAGCCGCTTCCCGCCGGGAGGGAGGCTCGTAAAGAGTCGTAATGCAGCACGCCTCGTGGCTAACTAGCTCCTACCATGACGCAGGGCATTTTTTCTTTTCTGGGTTAAAATGCGTGCACGTTGGGCAATGTAACCGCATTTTTAATTGATGTTTGGCGTTGATCCTACTCGATGGTGAACTTGTAATTAGTACATTGTGTTATTGGCCCAAATTGTTAGAAAAATGTGCTATTTTCTTATCAACACGCGAAAAAATAAGGACATTGGTTGTGTTGATAACCATGATACCCGCACGGTGATTGGATAAACGACTGGGTTATAATTAAAGACATATTGTAGATATCATGCACAGTGATCAAAGATAATGACAAGTGTAGTATCAACTCTCATGCACACACCACCTTGACTGACCAAATACAAACACTTGGGACGTTGTGCACGCTTCAACATTTACACAATTACATTTTATGAAATACAAGAATAGTGTACACTCGTCGACATAAATGATAAGCAGTAGCTAGCAAGCTTGGAGAAAATGCTTCTCATTAAGAAGTATTAGAGATACCCAACCTCTTCACATAGACGGTGGTCCTTATTGATTACGAGTTGAAAACAAGACTTGGCGTTTTAGGCTGTGAAGCACTAATGGCTCCTCCAGGCTACAAGAGGCTTCTGTCCCACACAGTACTTTGGCACGTAACATGCAATAGCAGGTTGCTATTGGTCAATTGAAAACGAGTCTCGTGAAGACCTGGAGGTAGAATGCCAATGATGTACAGTTATATATGTGTGTCATAACACTACAAATCGTAAATAAGAAGCGGAGTACAGCTCTTTATTTTGCACGTACAGCAAGTGGAAAATGTGTAATACAAAGGTGAATGTAAATATGCTTATATTTACAGGCAACAAACAGTTTTTTTCCGTTTTCCCTACCAACCTTACATACAGACAAATCAGCTGACTGCATCTAAGTACACACGTCTCTGTGTCACTTCAACACATTTTCGTCCAAATCTCCGTCATCGTTCATCACTTGCAACTAACTGCTATTTTGTGACGGCCTCATCAAGTTACAAATCTGGCACTAGTTGAGTCCATTAGAGACTCCACGTTGCTCCCACGTGGCCCGTTCCCACAGGCACTTGTCACCTCTCTAGTGTCATACACACACCGCCGACACTGTATCGCCACGGGACGACGTGAATACTGTGGGCTGGTGGTTATTCTGGGCTGCCAGACAACTAATAAAGGCAATTATCTATGTCTGGTATTTCTTGTACTTTCCTACACCTCGCAGTATCTGCCGTTGCTATATACATACGCACTTCACGTGTTTGGTGACGTTTAAATATAATAGGTACCATTATAAAACCTAGTCCGTAATAACAGTATGAGCCTTTGCATACAACAAATTAAAAACCATATTTGCCTACAACATACGTTTGAGAACTTTATGGTGAATATATTTTACCGTAGACACCAAGATGTATCAAGAAGAAAACATTACACACAGCTGTTATTATATTCCCTGCATCAAGCACATGGCACATTTCCACAAAACACAATCACATGAGCCCTGCACAATATCATTGACATCTAAGTTCCTTGCACTGCTGCAAACTGCCTCCAGTAAACCGAGGGATGGTGATTTATAGCATGCTGTTCCCCTTGAGAACACCGCTCAGACGTAAGTCTCTCATTTCGGTCGCATTCACGTGTCAACCTCACCAATCAAAAAGAGGCATTACCAGACGACTTTTGCTCTTCTGGCTCCCGGCGGCGGAGGCGGCGAGGCCGTCTTTGTGTTTGTGGTGGTTGGTGCGAGCCACGGGGCGACTACAGACACGCAATAACCGGCGATATACGGTGGTCGCGTATGAGCATGTTTATGACGCTAGTATCGTTATGCACGGCTTGGAATGCTCGTAACCGGGTGGGAGCGTCGTTAGTAAACGTCTTACCCAGCGTCAGCGCGCTTATGATGGTGATTGTAATGACGCTCTGCTTTGATGTGAGTTATTAAGGCCGGGGTTGGTGAAACATGAGAACTTCCGGTTGAAGTTTTCTTTATGGTTTTGGTGTTCAGCGTTTGTTTTGCGTTTTCAGTACAAACGGGAGTAAGAAAAGCATGCTATACAATGGCAGATCCAGGTTTTTAGCTAAAGGGGGGGGGGGCGCTCTTCAGGGATTTGATGGGTTTCGTAAGCACAATCAATGGTGGACGTGCAAAAAACCCATATGAAAATGAAGAAATTTTATGTGAAAATTGTGGGGGCGCCCGCCACCTGCGGGCCCCTGGATCTGCCTATGTTATAAACGTAAAAAAAACATGGTGCAGACGTTTTAAACACCCACCCGTGTACTCCATGCATATTATTCTAACACATACTATTTTATTCACAAAGCATAATAATGTCATTCAATATATGCATATTTTTAACAACAAAACTAAATAGCAACCACGTAGTGCGCATGCGCCGGTCCGTTGGCACGTGATGTTTACTCTCTGTTTCCGGACAAACTTGCATTTTGCGTTGGCGAACCTCTATTTATCTCACTTAGGTTCCACACGAGGCAACTCACCCGCAAATCCTCGATTCCTCTCGAACATTCATCTTGTTCTCAGTGCATTGTCCTTAAAGGTAAAAATATAAGAATGAGTGCAAATGCAAGTGCAGAGTCTATGGCTCGTAACATTGATGTAAAAATACGTTGTGACAATGGTCGACAATCCTCCGGCGTTCTTTTTTTAACTTTGTTTTTTGTTTTTAGTGGTAGAGAGAGCTATAAGAAGGTGGGATGTGGGGAAATGGCTGAAAAAGAGGAATGAGGGGGAAATGTTAAAACTAGGTACAGTATGTGGAACTTCAGGGAAGTACGAAGTGGGATGTAGGAAAAAGAGTGAAGATTGTGGGAATTTGGGGGAAAAGCTGACATGAAGGGTATGGTGTGAGAAATTGTACCTCACAATTAGGGAAATAGGATATCCACTGTTTGAAATCAGTTCAGTAGACATGTGTTACTGACAGAATATGAATGGCCACCTATCAAGGATAATCTATGCACTTAAAACGAATGTGTATTGTGTTTTGTGTCCGCATTTTAATTGTGGTTAAAACTGATTGTCACTTGGAATGACAAAGATGGACACCAATACAACAAATACTCATTTATAACAATACTCAAGAAACCTTCATCTGAAGGCAGTCTTCTCCGTAGTCTGGAGTCAGCATCTACGCTGCCACCTTACCGCTTACATCATCCGGGGATTACACGATTAGTGTAGACTAATCACCTGGCACCACTTGCCAGTGGTTTTACTGTGGTGTTTTTGTTATTCTGTGATGCTCAATAGTAACTGTTGTGAATTGCTCATCAGAATTGCGGTTTAGAATGATGCTGTATATATAGATAGATTCTGACCATGGGCCCCAGAATCATGGGAGGGTGTGTGCGGTATGTATACTACTATGATCTATAAACACTATACCATTCACATTACTCCTATCATATAGAAGCTTCTGTTTGTAAATCATATACATACCACACACCCTTTCCGAGATGCTTGGGTCCATGATTCTGACTAGCAACTTGCATTAAGAAGATAATGATGTTTTGACTTAGAGTGCCCTGGCTCTAATGCTGAGCTATGTTACTGTAATAACAATTTGTAAACAAGTGAGATAGTTCCAGTGTTTACATTTTGCATATTATGAGCTATGCCATTGCAATAGATGTATTTAACCTACTGACCTACTTACTTGCCTCTGTATTGACTTAACATATGTGCATAAAAGGAGTGTGCGTTGTTGTACGCCGTGATGGACAGGTACACACTTTGAATGGTTATTGAACACAACCTTCAACATAATAACATGACATACACTATGTAAGAGTGGTGACGGCGGAGTACATTGGCCTATACATGTATGTCACTATCATCATCTTTGACATGACATCGCATCTCCCTTATTTAGAAATGGTGGTTCATCGTACAGGCATCACCACCACCACATTGCCCTGTATTGGCTCATCGTCTTTGAAGTCTGGAGGCTTCTCTCGCTATCAGCATTTACGTCACCGTCAAGAGCGGCAGCCGCCGGCGCCGTCGGCGATGCTGTATCGTGGCCTCATCACTCACCCAAAGTTAGGATGCGGCTCCATGTTGTAGGTGTTACAGGGAGGCTACACACAGCGGCAGCAGCCACCTGTCGCCGCAAGCGTGTCTACCTGTGGGTATAGACACACTCTTGGAAGAGAGACATATAAGTGGACTGGTATAATAACACTAGTACTCATGCACAAGATAAATGCATACTCTCCTATATGAGCCGTAGTCTCATTAGGGCGGTTCAAGTCTTGACGCGTTAGACAGAAGGCTCGAGCTGTTGTGTACAAAGGATTGGTACAAAGGATTTGGCGTATCGCCCGATGTCAAGGCAAAGTTGTTATACAATTTGCATCATTGACTACCCGCATAACCACTTGGTATTGTGATTAACTACATTCATATTATGTAATCAGCACGCCTATGTCATAATCATACGTTTTCATACGATATAGGAACCGAATCATCCTTAGTATTCTATCAAATTGGTCCATTGCACAGTCAAGTGCTTATTTTTTAAAGTTAGATCAATGTATGATCATGCATATTTCTCATATACTGCAACACATTGAAAAAAACACAAAAAACAAGCTTGAGCTGGTCCCCAGGGATTTACACCCGCGTCCGCGTTGACCAATTTGTGTTGCAGACTTTACTCTCTCTAAACACACGTAACCAGTCATATCAGCTACTTTATTGCGTATGACATTTTTGCACGGTGTTCACGCCTGTCAATAGAGTGGGCCAAACAGCCACAACACGGTGTTTAGATAATACCCTGGGCCGGCCGTGATAAGATAGGCGGGCGGCCTTCGTCAAGGACAACTGTAATTGTCTGCTGTTCCGCTCTTTAGGCCTTCTCGGTGCTAAAGGGAAGGTAATGGGTAGTGGTTAAATTGTGTGAGTGTCATAATTATGAGTAACAACGCTGTTTAAAAACTGTGAAAATATAGTCCGGCTTAGTATATACTACAAGCATGATAACCATAGTATCATTCAGTTCGAACAGAGGGGATAACCCTCTTCGGGTTATCGGATACCTTGTGGAGCATGATAACCAATGAAGTATCATGACAAAGAATGATAAATTCGTACTGTAGAACATTCAATGAGTACAGGCCAACTAAGGGAAAGTAGTATGAGTGAAGTCGCAGGCTGCTGTATGAAAACGATCGCAGCATGATCAACAACTATACACGCAAATCCACATTACCCTCGCTTGTCGCCTGCAGTGGTCGCGTGTAGAACCCGTGTTTATCAGCAGGAACATCTGGTCGCCACAATCAGAGAATCGCGGCCATCTGAATTATCTGTCATCCTCAAACAAGGAGGAATGGTTTTTCCTGCCGCTGCTGCCAGAGCTCTTTGCGCTACAAAAGCAAAATAATTGACAGGAGACACAAATGCAATAATGCTAGCTGGTTTGAGCTTTTTTATATGGAAAAATATTCCAATTTGGTGAACTTGATTTCAGTTTGCGGATACTAGGTGAGTAGGTGGTAGAGATGTGGAACTTTAATCTTGGTTGTCCAAGAAAAGAACATGAATGGGCAATTAATACAAACTTAATAAAGAACGGTAGAGAGTTATAAAACAAACCTGGAGCGTTGTATTATGCTTAGTATAGATGATAAATATGAAATCGTGTAAGCTTGTAAATTGCTAGAATATGAGTGTTTTGTGATTGTAACTCCAGCCACATAAATTATAACTGAATATATTTTGGTTTGTTTCTCCGTCTGAAACTTCGTACAGCGACATGTAGATCTACTGCAGAATGTTACACTTTGCTAAACTTGTGTTTCTCACATATTTTCAATGAAATTAAAACAAATCTAAATATCGTTACCGATACAGCAATGCACTGGAGACTAATGATACGAACTCACCATTTAGCACTTATTATGCTGCTTGCATGAGTTGCCATTTAACGGTGTGTTTGCCATTAATTGAGTAGATTTACAGGTTTGCACAATTAATTCCACGCACATGGACACGAATCTAAAGTACACAGCCAGTGCAACCATTCTTATTTCCCAGACGTGTGGCTACAGCACCGGACTTAGAGAACTCAACACGAATCTCACTGTACTCTTCTAATAGTGAAATGTGTACATGTGCACACTGCTGTGTTTCATCAAACAACAATCAATGGAACAAATAGCTAGCCAATGCTGTCTTCTCGATAGGTTCGTTTTTTGTTTGTTTAACATCTGGTGAGAGAGCAGGGGCCTAGAGGGGCTAGCAGAAGTGTGGCGGAACTATCGTTTGTATGAACACCAAATCATATAGAATCAGTGTGGTTAAAGCACCCAGTGTCGGAAGTAATTTGCAACAAACGCAGTGTATAAACTGATCGTGCGTTCAAATGGTAATATATTTGATAGATATATATTGGGTTTGATACTTATGTTTTGGAGGTATCAACCTCTACACACAGAATCCTATAACCAGGGTCTCAATGTATCATAACAGAGCATTCCCCATTAACTGGTCATTCGTTCGAGATATGCATAGAGTCCACGGTCACTGGGTCATCACGTCTGGATTCAATTGCATTGCTGTTAAATGAAGCCTGCCTTCAGCGGCAGCAGAAATAATGCAGTTAGGCGCCTATGACAGCAGCATTGTTTCATCCAATTATCTAGTGTGTACAATTTGTGAGTAGGGGAGTTAATTGACAGCAAGTGTTGTTATCTGCAATCCATTTTCTGCTGAAACACGAGCTCAGCGTGAGTATTTGCTGTGAATAAAACTTTGCTCAGCTTCTCATGAATCATTACATTTTGTACTTATAACGGAAAAGTGTATTAAGTAGATGAGATGCATGGTGTTGTACTCTAAAACCTATAATCAGGGAAGTAGGAATGCATCTATTTTCCCCATTAAAACTCAATTGGCATTTATTCTGTATGTGGATGGGAGCATGGGGAGCTTTATACTGGTGGTTTCTACACGCAGTGCAGTCAGCCAGCGCATTTGAGATGATCACACCCTGTGTATCACATCTATGCTTAATACATTAAGTCACGATCTAAGACACAGTGATCATTGCTGATGAGTAAGTTTTCTAAATAATTACATCTTTTTTTTATCTCAATATACACGAAATCTACTCTAGCCCCCTTTCTCTCACATTTTGTGCACGTAATCATGTCATTCTACGATGCCACATTGTATGCAACACAGACAACGAGGGAAATTCTCATGTATAGCTTATCAATCAAACAAGCAATAAATCAGCCTAGATAAGAGTTCTTTAGTCTGCCTTGGTCAAAAATGCAATGTACGTACACATGAATGGTACATCCCGGATACCGTTTAAGTTATACTACTTTGCCACAATTGATTGTTTTCTATAAACTATCTTCCACACTTTTGTTGAGCATCAATATATGACCAGCTACATAACACTATGACCCTTGTTTTTTTTACATACCATCAACTTTTGCAACAACACATTACACAAAAAGCCAATTACACGCAATTATCTTGACAACTCTAGCCACGTTTCTGTAGCATGTTCGCTCACCTACTGTAGTTCTATAGACGTGGCCCTTACTGTATTGTAATATATTACCTGTGGAGCAATCTATTACACTTGTGCTGATTTTATGTGCTCTGCGAGATAACATTGGACCCAGTTCAATCCCTTGTGCAGACAGCGTGAACTGGGGGCCGTATCCAAGCGGGGGTCACACCTGGGTCGATATGCCAGCTTAACACCTCAAGGCAGACGTCATACAGCTTGGTGGTAACAGACTAGGGGCGTGCCCGCGCTATATAATAATATGGTGATGTATTTGGCATCAAAAGAAGTTCGAAGGTTACAAGAAATGTTAAGATATTGTGAACTCATGACATTGCTACAGTAGTGATCTGTAATAGAGAGGTGGTCTCTTTATGGAGGTTCATTTTGGGAGCTTTGTGAAGGTTTGGGAGCGTGAAAAGTGGTCTTATTATTTATCTGGTCTCAAGGGAGAGGTGGTCTTAATCTGATGTTCTACTGTAGTAATTTGTGTCACCACTATCTGCTGACCGACTGGCCGCTATACAATGTATCTATTTCCAATTGCTTCGAATTCGCCATCAACAAATGTATTGTAATAAACCAATGTTAGTGGAGTTAGAAATGGGACGAAAATACAGTATTAGACTTATAATTATCTCAGGACCACGTGTTATTTTTTGTGTGTTGCTGATTACGAGCTGGTTTTTCCGAGAAGCTCTTGATAGGAAGCCATGTATTGATATGTTATCATAGCAGGCAAAAGAAGATGTATACACTTTGCAGAGACTAGACTAGTGATGTTGGAGTGTATACACAAGCTGGTGCTTTTTCTGTAGGCTTAGTCATTACTTTACATGTTACACCAAGCCATTGATAAACTGTTTAGGTACAAAAAATGTACTAGTTGCAAGACACACTGCCTATGGATGCTTCAATGAAATAATTAGTACAACCGTTAATTATAGCAGCTAATAACGTCGAATGTTTTACTTGCCCCAATCAAATATATCAATACTGAGAAATTTTGTGTTATAGTACGATATTTAAACTATTTCAACACATTTTATTGTCAGATAACCACGTGATTTTTCTATCTCTGCTAATTCATGTAAATATCACAGCGCTCATTAACACATAGGTTGGGATTATATTAACTTTACTCGTTTGGGATCTTCTAGGTATCACTAAATTCAAATCAGTGTCGATTGGAAGAGTAAAACGATGTTAACTGGGTTATACATTGTCTTGATTAGACTAGCATTGCCGGAATATTGCTAGGGAGGTGTAAATTCGTTATCCACAGTTATTTTAATCTACAGGTGAAGTTCCAATGATGCTTCATTGGACCTATTTTCCTGGTCCTACCTATAGGAATAGACATGCTGCACGCAACGAATTTAAAGTTGTATTCTTACATTATCTAATAAACGTACACCTGGCCATATTTGTTAAGAAATTATTGGCACTGTCCATGCGTCATGTCTATTTCCTGGTGTGCTTCTTTAACAATTATGCTGATCTTGTACAATTTTGTTGATAATTGTTGCCTATCAGTGCTACTTTATTCATAGTATCAATATGTTAGAATTACAGAACCTACTTTGTCAATAGCATAGCCATGCGTGGTTTCCACCAATGGCTATTATTTCCTCTAATAGGAAGAACAGCAAATCTGTCTTAATATAGGCCACAACAATTGCTACTAGCCGTTTAGAAAATTGATACATTATGTTGCAGAAAACAAAAATCTGAAAAGTGAAACATCTTGTCGTCTGACGGCAGTTGTTTCCCTCCCATGTTGTCAGCAAATCGATGGGGAGATCTGGTGGGAGAACTTTAGCTTTATTGGATTAAGACAGCAATTGAGATTTACAGAGACACAATGTGTAACTTGTGGTGTAGGAGTTAAGATTACTGGGTTTGCGGGCTCTTTACTTCCACTTTCATTTTCACAACTGTGCTTCACAAACGGAACATCAGAGGACGTTAAAATGGAATATGGCACCCTAATATGAGTGGCATATAGGGAAAAAACAAATAAGGCAATAGTTCAAGATTGCGGAATTGGGGGAAATTTCAGAATGGAAGATTGTAGGAATCTATAAGCAGCCTTTCACAACGGAAATGGCGTTTACTATCGACGTCTTGATTTTCAATTTTAAATGATGATATTCATTGAATGAACACTTCTCTCATCTTGGGTTTCTTCAATCACGATATATACAAGAATTTCAAGGTGCCAACAGAAACCATTGTGACTCACATTTTGGCCAGACTTTCGCTCTTATCACAAGAGCTTCTTCAGGCCGATTGGGGTCAAAGAGCACCTGAACCCCAAGAGAGTGCCCACCGCTGTAGGTGACCATATTAGAGACACGGGCCATACCGTCAGCCCCAGAGACTTCAAAATTGTGGCGCGTGAGGACTGAGAAATCCGTAGAAAGATCAGGGAAGCCGTGGAAATCCGTGTGCGACGCCCTGAGATGAACCGAGACACCGGCTACGACCTGCCCCCCGTTTTCCTGCCACTGCTGGCATGTGACTGCCGCCGCCATGGCGGTCACATGACCAACTAAGGACTGTTCATTCGGACTGAAGAAGCTCGTGCGATAAGAGCGAAAGTCTCGCCAAAATGTGAGTCACAATGGTTTCTGTTGGTACCTTAAAATTCTTGATGATATTCATATTCAGCTTTAATTAGTGACCGTCACGGATATCTAGTACCATCCCAGGACGTACATGGCCACCATGAACCAGTGCTTAATGCCAGTGCTTAATGCAACAAACACTTAGGTTCAGTGTTAGATTCCAGTTACAGAGAGAACACGTGTTGAGAAAACCGATCATCACCCAGAGGCCTCATCAAAGTTTGAACGCTCCTCTTATATATAACTGGGGTTTCAGCTGCATGCTTTTGCTTCCTTTTCATCGAACATGCATGATGTTAGCATTCATAATGTTTCTTAACACGCGTGATTGTGTAGTCTATATGATGAAATAAACAGATAAAACTATAACAGGTTTCAATCCATTTGTGAAACTAGGAACTCACCAATTTTCAAGGTAATGAGTTGCAACTACTATTTAAATCAAATTAGTTAACCATGAAACAAAACCAGGGACTACGCTGTGGCATGTGTCTAATGTGAGTGCAATTGCCGAATGAACGGTTGCAGGTATTTTCGGATTCAAAAAAAGTCAAGAAGACTTATACACCCTGATCAAAAAATCGAGCAACATGTCCAGACGCCAATGCTTTCACGTTGTTAAACATGTGCTGTCACATATTAGCCTATAGTGTAAAAACATGTATTTATCAATTCAGACCCCGATTAATTAGGGGTGTGTGTGGGGGGGGGGGAGGGGATAGGCTGAGCACATATTTAATACACAAACGTCTATAATAATAAGGGGGCGCTAGAATACTATTAGGAGGTCACGTTTTTTACATAACCTTTAATGCAAGAGCACCAAAATGTCTTCAACTGAAAGGGGTCATCAGGGGCCCCAAGTTATGTTAGTATTTCTCACGACAATATGTCGCGAGTGACGATAAAATGTCACGAATAGGGCCAAACGGCTCCAGTTCGAATCACAGCCGGGCGGCCCTTTACGCCTTGATCGGGTACCGCATAAAGCATCACACTGCTATGATACCATTGTTGGCTGGCACACGGCACTTCAGTGTATTTCCATCAGCCCAGCTGCCTAAATTACAACCGGTGTCCGTTTCCGGTCCGCACTAGCGATGATTGGTGGCGGAACTACGCTACGATCGGTCCCACTCGACCCCACAGCCAAATGTGATACACTCCTCAATACATTCCCATTACTGTGCACTTGTTCGAGAGTACATTGGCATTATTGTTTTGTGCGTTTTGTGTCAACATTGCAAACAGTGCTAGTATATTTTGGTCTTATACCAACCACATTGCAGCTATGTAGTCGGTGACGTACTATATGGTGAGTTCTGGAATTTTGTGGCATTCAAAAACGACTCTCTTGTATGTCAAAGATAGTCTACTGCGATAGAATGGTTGAACTTAGTGTACTTTTGATTTTTGGTATTGCATTTATATATGACGTGTATGTCTTCTGTCAAGTGTAAGGTTTCCCTTTAAAGTGTTGCATGATGCGCGGACAAGTTTAGGAGTGTGTTTTCTATAAATTACCTACATTTTTAAAGTCAATGGTTCACGTTATTCACTGTATGGTACGAAATTGTATATTGTGAAATATTTCTTATTACATTCAGAAGGTTAACGCAAACCTGCTTTGCATACTCCACCAACACTGCACCAACATGACATCGCCGTTTACAATCAACCGCAATTTACAACCATTTACAGCGACGGTTAAAACATAAAAAACAACACGCACAATGCCCACAATGCGATAAATGAACCAGGAGGAAATAGACTACTCGTGAAAACTCTCAAAGAGTCCGTCGATTCAATAGCGCAAATCATCATTACCTGATCTTCAAGTCAACAGCAAAAAGCCAGCCACAATAGCGGGCGCCGAGTAAGTCAGCCATGGGTAGCCCAGGCTGTGTGGAGGACGATGATGCTTGAGGAAAGAAGAGAATCAATTATCAGAGTGGGGCTGAGGTAATCGTTGCCTCTCAATGAGGGCAGCCAGTCCCAGAGATCCCTGCCGCAAGCTGCGTGTTTGTTTTGCTCTATTAATATTTGTGTAGCTTGATAGCGCTGAGTTTGATGATTGTACGTGCCTTGGCTCTATGCCGGGGGTTTGCTGTATGTTAATAATGCATTTTATACACGGGTATATGTTATTTTCGGTGGAACTTTTTTGTGTTTTGGGATCTTTCACTGAGTGTAGCAGAGAGTCAAAGGCACCAGCATCATATCAGCTCATGTGGCTATAACCACTAGCATACTATATAGTGCTTCGTATGCATTTGAATAAATAATTAAAGCAACAGTCGTTTAGAAGTGTACAAAAAATGAAGTACACCCCTGTGCGTATATGACAAAGACGTCCCACTGTATTGCACTGTGTGTACTGGTACGACCACTTCAGTACCCGGCTGGCACCAGTACCTGTCATCACGTGCTCCCACCTGTTCCAACCACCTGCCAAGACGCCTGAGTTATGAATCCCACCTGTAACACCGTATTCATTCAACATATACCTGCAGTAGTGTTTGTATAGTCTTTTCATGAAAAATGCACCTGCCTCATTCATGCATTGTACATACAGGGAGAATAATAATCTTAAATTAGTGTATTTGTAAATAAAATTTTCCTCTTTTATGTTATCTAAAAGTCACTATCTCATTCAGTTGATGTTTGATGGTAGCTTTTAAAAGGTTTTGTGATACAAGTCCGTAAATTGGATTATCACGTTTAAAGATACAGTGTAATGCAAGGGGGTCCTTTCAAGAAGAGGGATCGTCACACGATATTAGATCATCTCGATAATGACAAGACAGACACGAAAATATGAGTACATCTGTGCACGATATGCGTATACCTCCCGTGTGTGGCTTGTATGTGTGTGTATCCTGCGTGTATATTCATTCTATATTCACCTGAGTGTTGGAACGCCTTAATGGTTAAGTTTATAACACTCAAAGCAATTGCAATGCCTGGCGTGTTAACGTTTGAATGAGCATTCACTACAGTCCATATATGCATGACAATAACTGAGTGGTGAACCGAATGCATCAGTAATTTAGTTTCCGTCCATTAAAATGGTTACAACTCACATCACTGCCATGTTTTAATTAACTTCACTTGTCCTTTGTTTTAGTCCGCACAAAATTAGGTAAGTTTTTGCATGATGTAAGTGTGTTGTAAATACAATGTTGTTGTGGCACTTACATTACTTACTCATTGTACATAGTAGACAGACACATGTAGGCCCTACACGTACCCTCACTGTAAATATGCCAAAGCAGAAAACCAAAATCCAAGGCCTTCTAAAGATGACGCGTGTGTGTATGTTTTCCCGTATTGTTCTTGTATTTCTTTTAGATTTATCATAACTTGTTTTACAATTTATTGAGAAAACATGCATATACTGTGTATTGCTCTGTGTTGATGTGTTTTTATTAGAAGTGTGTGCATTGTCTTAGTTTGTTATGAACACTTGTCATGTCGCTTTTGTGTTTCATGGCGTGCATTGTTATCCCGGCTCATATCATACAGTTGTATATTAATGACGATAAAGACCTGATAATCGTTAATAATTGATTATGTTTATGTGATAGAAATACAGAAAGACAAGCTAGAGAACTTAGAACTCTATATAATTAGCAATTGTATTATCTTGTGTGTACATAGTTTGGTAGTTGCAGTACTAATAACTAAATTGAAATAATTATTATTATAGATACGTGTAAACTCTATCCGCCCATAGCATTGTCTCTAACAGCAAAATGAATGTGTTTAACCAACAACTGCAGGGTTACGCATGATCTCAAAGCATCTCACAACTATAGTATTTGAAAACAGAAGATAATATTATAATGTACATGTACGTTTGAGACATTGTAATATGGTAATAAAAAGCAAACAAAAAGCACACAGACACAGCGTGACTGAAATGTTTGGCCCTAATACATGTAAAACCACCACTAACCTGCGTCCTCCTTTCCGTGCAGAGTTGATAGCCAGGGCAGACCCATAAAGGCTGTTCTTCAGTGGCATCCTACAGCCACGCGGGATCAGATGGTCCTGATAGAGGAGCTATTTGAATGGAAAGTGCTGCTACTCAAGGGGACCTGTATACATGTAGTTCACTGTACAGCAAACTAAAAACGCCGCAAATACTGACAGTGTATAGAAGGCCTAGTTAGTGGTGGCAGTTGTCTAGTTGTAGACGTCATTGGGGAGAAAGAAGCTGACAGTTTTTTTATACTGTATATTTTTCTTCTGTTCTATTTTTCTTCTTTTTAAATGCTCAACAATTCTCAGCACAATGTGTATAGTGAAAGAAACAAATATTTTTTTCAGTGGGTAGATCTATCTTGGCTACCAGTTACTGAACATTGCCAGTGCGTTGTCACGATGCGGTTAGGTAATAAGACAACAAATACTGGTGTACTATTTTCGTATCAAAATGTGTGTATACAAGAAACGATATTATAAATACTGACATCACTTTCTTTTAAAACTGGTGCTTTGAGCCAGAAAGAAAAATTGTGTGTCATTCACATAGTATAAAAGTACCTTCCCATCCCGCCCAACTGCTAGCTAGCATCAAGCTTACAATAAGCCTCCAAACTCCGCAATTCGCAGTCCCACTCATGGACTCATTACCCGGTCAGCTGAAGACGCCTCTTGCGGCTATATGTGTTATTATATCTCTGTGATAATAGGCCAAAGGCTTTGACGCCTCTTTGGCACCTCATCGTGCGATCTAATAGCGGCTTCTTGCTAGGGATACTGTAAGCGACAGTTTTCATTAACATGCTTGCAGTCTACAAGTCAGTCTTTAAACGTCATACATTTTATTGCGATAATCAGTAATTACACGTGAAATTAGCAACCAGTTACACGACCACTAATATGGTATATGCGGACGCTAGCGGATGAAAATACGTAAAGATACGTATCCTTTATAACCATGCGTATCCGTAATGCACATTTTACAGATATATACGCAGAACACCCAGTAAAATGTTGAAATCCTCTAAACTTTGCAATGGACTGCATACAAGTCAAATGCCCGTACCATACGGAGCACTTACCTAAGATACGTAAACCCATCTGACAGGATCCGTATCATCTGTAAGCATCCGTACCTAGTCGAGCCCGATCTGCAGGAAATGCAGGTTTATGATGATGCATCTCCTAATTTGAGTTCATGTTTACAGATGGGGCCTCTCTCCTACGTATTTTCAACAACACTTCTATATGTATTTTCATCATGCAAGCATCCGCAGGTCCGTATCATGACCATGTGCCTATAAGTGAGGCGAATTTGTAAAAGGGAACACCTTCTAAAAACCTTATTGGTAGAACTATTGTGTTAGAAAGGTCAACAGAACTGGGATCAAATGAAAGATGGCAATGGTATGAAGATCATCACCTCTCACGTAATATACAAGCTGGCTCGCCAACTACATTGTCCCTCTGGCCATTGATTTTCTGCCACATGATGACAGACGTGCCGTTATCCAACCTTATGCACTTAGAATGGTGGTGGTAAATACGCTGTGGGCAGATAGTGGACATGCCAATGATATAAACACAGCAGCGTGCAAATATGCACGGTCATTGTGATGAAGGTGAGTAGTTCATTAGAAAAATGAGCTACTGTCAGTGGTGTTTCGTTGAAAGTTGAATGTGGTAAAACAATGCTAAGTTATTTAGTGAAGTAAGTAGATCGTTGTTTTAATTACTTCAAGTCAGGTAGGGCTATATCACAGACTCGGACGACTGTGTGATATGATCGGAAGGTATATGTGTCATACGCCTTAACCGACTTGGGTTTACAGGCCAAAAGTACATCTAATGACATACTCAGGTACAAATTTCATTTATTCTTATTATACTTATTTTAGATATTCTAAAAGGGATGTGTTAACAAGTACTCAGTAGAAAAAGGATGCTAGTATTCTCGTATTTGATGAAGAATCATCAATATGAAGTGATCGAAACCTTGCTGAGCTCAGAATATGATTGGCCTGCCAAGAGTCTACTTTTACTTATATGTTAACTCCCACTCACAGATCCTATGAATATGGAATGTAATCTATTGCTGCTCTTTGATTTATGATGTTAGCTACCTGTAGGCTTTCCCTGTCTGGTGGGTGATGTATTTAGATGTATGTGCTTGAGGGTAAAGCCACCACTTGTATCTTCCACTAATTTAATGGCGCTACTTTATTATATGGTATAGCAAACTGTGTCCTGTCCAAGGAACTTAATTAATACATTTGGCACGTTTTCACATACTAACTGTGATCTCTCACCTCGCATTTAGTATGTTTGGATAAATATATAGACAAAGGTAGGCCTATAGATACCAGACGACGATGTAGTGATGAAATGGACGGTGACATCTTGTTGTTCTTACCTAGACTGCAGTCACTGATGTACACTCCACTTTAAAGTAGCACTTACAGTTTGTGTGATTTTACACCAGTGTCAGTGGAACTAACATAAACACATTAAACAATCCATAATTATCAATTCAAGAAACATAGGTGGCAAAATTTAACCCGACTATCCATGATGGTAAGATTGCAGAGATTTAGAAAGCAGCAAATCTAAAAGACAAACAAAAACATAATCTATAGTTTATGGTTTTATTTTTCAGCTATTTTCTTGAAATAAACACATTTTTTTTACCAAGAATACAGCTGAAAAATAAGGCTATACACTATAGACAATGAAATCTAGTGCCCCTATAAGCCAAAAGAAAGGGTATTTAATAACAAAAAAACAGACAGACAAAACCTCATCACGTAATTACCGCCCTGGGGAATGGAGCAGACATTGGCTGCGATGGGTCATTGTCTGGCCTCATCCATCAGGCACGACGTACGTATCTCCCCACGGATCAGACCGCCGCCACCTCAGGACCCAGGGATCAAAGCGGGATTCAATGTTTTAAGGATGGGGAAGCTCACGAAATAGTTATATTCGCAAAAATAAGATTTTGTTATGTTAACCTCCACACCAGCCCATTGATGGGCGATACTTTGATTTTGATGTTTCATTATGATCAGTAATGTACATGGAAGACACACACACACACACACACACACACACACACACACACACACACACACACACACACACACACACACACACACACACACACACACACACACACACACACACACACACACACACACACACACACACACACACACACACACACACACACACGCACGCACGCACGCACGCACGCACGCACGCACGAACGCACACACGCACACACACATATGCTCGCACACGCACACACTGACATACACACACAGAGGCATAGACAGAGTGATTCCTAGACGATTCTTCGATGGATATGGCTCGCCGTCCATTTCCTTAAAGTGTCTATATTAACATGATTTGTGACTGGTTCAAATGACAGTTTCAATTGAACCAGACAGTCATGTCAAGCTCCATTCACCACAACAACGCATCAACATAGAGGGAAGAGCCTGTCCAGTAATTCAACACCTGGTTGCGTGGAAACTCTGGCCTCCGCTATTATGTTGAATTACTATCTCACATACTATATAAAGGGGTCCGTTGTGGACATACGGTGATACATGTACGTTTATTTTGCGATTGTTTGCTTCTAACTGTGTACATAGAGATGATGCTCAGCTGGCAGCCATTATTGAGCTGGGGACGGGAGCTAAGTGCATTAGGTGATTATGAGGTGAGAGCTATTACTGTTTGATATGCGGGGAATGGGAGGAGATAATCACCTATCTCATCTGTTCATCATGTAGCCGTTGTCGCCGCCTGCATGAGAATGGCAACACGTCTGGAAGCTTTAACCTTCTGTTTTCTACGTTCACTATTGTCACAATGAAACCCTTAATTTTAAAGATATGTTACTCTTTCATCGGGTCTCGGTGTATGTACATGTATATATGCCTCACGGTAGCAATTGATCCTTTAAATGTGGGTTTATATTTAAATCAAGTTTGAGCAACATAAGTAATTATAAGTATACTTTTATTTACAAGTTACTCGTATTCACAATTACATGAAGTTTTCCTAACAAAGTAGTAATTTTATCATTTCTTTCTTTCTAATATCAAATGTGGCTGACTTTCCACTGACCTTGAAAGTATCGCGTTCCCCTAGTAAACTGGCAGCAGTGCTTTCTTGCAACGAATCATGCGAGAGAGTAAAAAAAATACTCCCTATATAATATATAGTTATTACCTCCAAACAGCTGATTGAGAAAAAGATAAGCCAGTCAAACGTGAAATTGGAATCTATTAAAGCCCGCGCACACAAGGCCCTTTGGAGATTTATGAATATTACGCGGCCCTAAATGAGAGGACAGATTATGAGTCTACCATACACTTGATCATGATCTCAATATAGTGTTGTTGTTTCATTTGTGTATCCCTCTGGGCATTATTGATAGAATGATGATAACCATATACGTATAAACCGTATATCAGTATATATTCTGCTATTTGAGGATCATTAAATTGGATCATTAAACATTCTTACTCAGTACAATGGGTGTCTCGTAATTTTAACCCCTAATGTGGGAATCATATGATCTCTTGATGCAGATTTTACGTTTCATCATCATGATTTTCGTGTGGTCTTGTGTGACTTCTATATTTATAACAGGAGAAGGTCGCAAGCGTAACCTATACAACCCCTCTAACGTATCAATGATATCACCTTGAATATGCCCCCAAGTGGTCCCAATAGAGCGGTTATATCATTGAAGCCTAGGGCACAACCGGTAGAATTGCTTCTTTGCTGCCTCTCTGTGATCCTCTACGGCTAAAACAACCTCATGGACACCGTGGGGATCAGTACAGTGCATGTCCAGTACGGCGAATTTACGTTATTTGAGGCAGTGTGGAGATAGTAGAGGCAAATTCATTAAAGCTACCGGCACAACCGGCCGTGCGGCCAAAATTCCCGTACGGGTTTTCAGGTCTCTGGTATCTACGTTTACCTTGTATTACTTTAAACAGTCGGTTTTCTTGCCATGGGGGTAGTTGAGTTTAATATGGCATTTGTAAAGTACACATTCTGAAAGGGCGTGGGATTTTACACCATGCAAACCCATTTTGCCATGATTTTTATGTAGCTTGATGTGCACAAAATGATCGTGTCTGAGGGCGTCATCTGACAGCTAGGGCACATGATGGCACTTTCTAAGTCACAAGGAAATCTCAATTAAAAAAAATCTGCTCACCTGAGAAGCTGATCGTTTTTGGATCTATGCTAGCGTATATGGTAACACATCAGAATGCCATCCAGTAGAACCGTGGGGTGGGGGTGGGGGTCAAACTTGTATCTCCGGGTCAGTGGGGTTGTAGAGTGGGTGGTTTGTGAATTTTGGCAAGCGTAATTTTTGTGCGATTTCTGGCTTTAATGGAACAGAAAGCTGCTATATCCAATATTACATAGGACGGACACATTTAAATGAATCCCTATCTGCTGCTCATGAAAATATATAATGCTTATATTAGCTGAAAGAGAGCCAGAGTAACACAAGTGCAAACTTGAAGTGTATTTCTGATGAAAATCCTGATTGTGGTTTAAAATTATCTTTAGGACTAGAACCTAAAAGTAAACCAGTAATATATCATAGTGTACACACAACAGTGTTGTTTCTGAATAGTGAGATTTCGGTCATTAGTCCGGGGGGGGGGCGTTTCCATTATTCCCACCCGCCCAGTATCATAATGCCGGCAGAGGACTTCCTAATGACTGTCTACAATCCCTTAGGCTTTGGCTCTCATGATTTGCATAGATGCGTCTGCACGTCCTACGCTTCCCATGTGGATATCAGGATCAAGAGTGACCTTCAAGACTATGGGATTGGTGTTGGGAGAGGCTCTGGTTTATTCCCCAGGATTGCATTAAGATTGCTAATATAATCCGTTGCTGCACCAGTACAGTGAACATGTGTATAATATGCTTGATGATCGGGTTTGTTCTTACACATCAAAAGAAAGATCCATGGTTATATGAAGACTAATTGAACCAGACAGTCATGTCAAGCCATTCATTCATTAGAGGGAAGAAGTTCAGTAATTCAACACCTGGTTGCGTGGAAACTCTGGCCTCCGCTATTATATTAAATGCATAAGTTGTGGACATACGGTGAAGTCTATTTTGCGAATGTTTGCTTCTAACTGGGGTACATAGAGATGATGCTCAGCTGGCAGCCATTATAGAGCTGGGGACGGGAGCTAAGTGCATTAGGTGATTATGAGGTGAGAGCTATTACTGTTTGATATAGGAGATAATCACCTATCTGTTCATCATGGTCTGTCGCCGCCCTGCATGAGAATGGCAACACGTCTGGAGGCTTTAACCTTCTGTTTTCCGTTCACTATTGTCACAATGAAACCCTAATTTTAAAGATATGTTACATCGGTCTCTGTATATATGCCTCACGGTAGCAATTGATCCTTTAAATGTGGGTTTATATTTAAATCAAGTTTGAGCAAACATAAGTAATTATAAGTATACTTTTAATTACAAGTTACCTGTATTCACAATTACATGAAGTTTTCCTAACAAAGTAGTAATTTTATCATTTCTTTCTTTCTAATATCAAATGTGGCTGACTTTCCACTGACCTTGAAAGTATCGCGTTCCCCTAGTAAACTGGCAGCAGTGCTTTCTTGCAACGAATCATGCGAGAGAGTAAAAAAAATACTCCCTATATAATATATAGTTATTACCTCCAAACAGCTGATTGAGAAAAAGATAAGCCAGTCAAACGTGAAATTGGAATCTATTAAAGCCCGCGCACACAAGGCCCTTTGGAGATTTATGAATATTACGCGGCCCTAAATGAGAGGACAGATTATGAGTCTACCATACACTTGATCATGATCTCAATATAGTGTTGTTGTTTCATTTGTGTATCCCTCTGGGCATTATTGATAGAATGATGATAACCATATACGTATAAACCGTATATCAGTATATATTCTGCTATTTGAGGATCATTAAATTGGATCATTAAACATTCTTACTCAGTACAATGGGTGTCTCGTAATTTTAACCCCTAATGGGGAATCATATAATCTCTTGATGCAGATTTTACGTTTCATCATCATGATTTTCGTGTGGTCTTGTGTGACTTCTATATTTATAACAGGAGAAGGTGGCAAGCGTAACCTATACAACCCCTCTAACGTATCAATGATATCACCTTGAATATGCCCCCAAGTGGTCCCAATAGAACGGTTATATCGTTGAAGCCTAGGGCACAACCGGTAGAACTGTTTCTTTGCTGCCTCTCTGTGATCCTCCACGGCTAAAAAAACCTCATGGACACCGTGGGGGATCAGTACAGTGCATGTCCAGTACGGCGAATTTACGTTATTTGAGGCAGTGTGGAGATAGTAGAGGCAAATTCATTAAAGCTACCGGCACAACCGGCCGTGCGGCCAAAATTCCCGTACGGGTTTTCAGGTCTCTGGTATCTACGTTTACCTTGTATTACTTTAAACAGTCGGTTTTCTTGCCATGGGGGTAGTTGAGTTTAATATGGCATTTGTAAAGTACACATTCTGAAAGGGCGTGGGATTTTACACCATGCAAACCCATTTTGCCATGATTTTTATGTAGCTTGATGTGCACAAAATGATCGTGTCTGAGGGCGTCATCTGACAGCTAGGGCACATGATGGCACTTTCTAAGTCACAAGGAAATCTCAATTAAAAAAAATCTGCTCACCTGAGAAGCTGATCGTTTTTGGATCTATGCTAGCGTATATGGTAACACATCAGAATGCCATCCAGTAGAACCGTGGGGTGGGGGGTGGGGGGGTCAAACTTGTATCTCCGGGTCAGTGGGGGTTGTAGATTGGGTGGTTTGTGAATTTTGGCAAGCGTAATTTTTGTGCGATTTCTGGCTTTAATGGAACAGAAAGCTGCTATATCCAATATTACATAGGACGGACACATTTAAATGAATCCCTATCTGCTGCTCATGAAAATATATAATGCTTATATTAGCTGAAAGAGAGCCAGAGTAACACAAGTGCAAACTTGAAGTGTATTTCTGATGAAAATCCTGATTGTGGTTTAAAATTATCTTTAGGACTAGAACCTAAAAGTAAACCAGTAATATATCATAGTGTACACACAACAGTGTTGTTTCTGAATAGTGAGATTTCGGTCATTAGTCCGGGGGGGGGGCGTTTCCATTATTCCCACCCGCCCAGTATCATAATGCCGGCAGAGGACTTCCTAATGACTGTCTACAATCCCTTAGGCTTTGGCTCTCATGATTTGCATAGATGCGTCTGCACGTCCTACGCTTCCCATGTGGATATCAGGATCAAGAGTGACCTTCAAGACTATGGGATTGGTGTTGGGAGAGGCTCTGGTTATATTCCCCAGGATTGCATTAAGATTGCTAATATAATCCGTTGTTGCACCAATACAGTGAACATGTGTATAATATGCTTGATGATCGGGTTTGTTCAGTATACACATATCAACGGGTACACGAGATTTGACATGGAAAGATCCATGGTTTGGGATTTGTTAGGTGAAGACATTGAAAATAATGACTGCATCACCAGCGCAGTAAGCCTGGACTACGCTTATACGCAATAGCAAATTACGCTTGGGTCATTGCATATAGCAAGCGCTAGTCACGTGAAAAATGAACTATAAATTACATATAATTCTCCACTATTTCCACATATGTAGCAACCTCTAAATAGCACGAATGAACAGAAAAAGCCACGAAGAAAGTAATACCATTGGGAGAAAGAAAAGCAACAATAAAAAGCCATATCTCTTTCAAGCTAAGCCCCAAACTATTGAGGGGAAGTCGTTGAGGATTATGAGCCAAGCTGGGCTGAAGAATGCCGTCATCAAACGGCGATAAACACATTTGGTGGCCGCTATAGATTACGCCTATTTAGTAGCCAATGGAGACTTTCTTGCTCAGCCTATGGTTATGAGGAAAACAACTTGATGTGGGGGCTGTAGCAAGAGCAGTATTCCATCATTATGGCGTTGACTATGAGAGGTTGATGAAAGATGATTGTATGTTGGTTAGTTTATATGATGTAGATCATTTTGAAAGTGTCATCTCGTCAGTCACTCATATGTTGAATGTAAATTCAAACCTAACTTCAAGCAGACTGCAATTGAGTTTATTTTTTTGTGATGATTAATTATTGCTTTACAAGTACAGTGGGAAACACAACACACTCGTACAGGCTGATGGCAAATCACATCGTATCTATATCATCGCACTAAAAGTGATTTGCCAGTTCAATATCGTGCGGATTAGTGAAGGACGTGTGGCAGTCTCACGGGAACCATCGGCGCAGACGTCAGTTGGCGATGTGACACAGATGAAAGTGTCCCAGTCTCTATGACTTGTTTACTTGTGTAGTGAGTTGTTGCATTCTTTATCTATGAAAAAGACACATTTACAGTAGTGATGCTGACAGAACTATAAAACGGATACATTTAGTCTAATTTATAGCAAAATTAACATCATATGAAAAGTTTGTATCGGTATTGTCTGTTAAAAGAGGGCTATATTTGTAATGCTTTCAACCATTTCTAATAAGTCAACATTTTACCACAATACAACCAAATTGGCCCCACGAATATATCTGGCATAGAGTTTGTCAACTCAGCTTGAAAATTACGCCAATTCTAATACTGCACTTATCCATCCAAGTAAAACATCCATGCACTTTCTTCTCCACACTGCTCTGAAGATGTCACTAAGCTACTTTTCATCTCATGTCATAATGCTCACTGAAGCAGTACATGTGCTCAAGATAAAAGACCAGACGACAGAGCTTGATGGCTGATGACGCTCTCAAAGTATTTCTAAAGCTCGGTTAAGAGGTGTGTGTGTTCGTTTTTAACGGTGCTCAGCAAAACTTACAAAGAAAATAGCGTCTCTGGAGGATTGGCTTAGGAATGCTCTTGTGGCAATGTTTATAGCTAGCTCGCTGAAAGTGTGATGAGGTTGTACTCAAGTCATGATGAACTGTGTGGTGTCGTCAGACACTTTGTTGTTAGTGTCAGTGCTAAGTTTGATATGTCTCGTGGGTGTTTTTGCATTATAGTATTTTGTGGTACTGTAAATGTATTGCTACATTATTAGGCTATGCTATGAAGTGTGCATCCTCATCTATTTCGGGCGTACATGCACTATTCAAAATCACAAGTTATTGACTAATTGTGTATCTAGGAGATACATGCAGATATCTTAAAAGCTTCACCCTGTGCCATGTGCCACTCTTCATAACATTGTCAAATTATACGAATATACATGTACACTATAGAAAGATATGTACATTTATAATAATTCATTAAATAGCAAGTGGCCACCTCCATCACAATATCCACCACTGTGAAATAGGAACATATTACGATTGAAAAGCAAATCATGATACATTGTATATAATAAGTCAACAAGTTGTATAAGTGTACGCTGAGAGATTTATGATTTATTACATCTACATCAGCCAACAGTGCCAACTAGGCTACAAATGTGTTCATGTGGGTGTAAATCTGTTCTAAAAACTATCACAGACTCCATTGTGCTTCCACTGTGTGATCAGCTGCCAGTATTTGACTCACTACACGGCACACGCTGACAATATTATCAGTGATATGTGACTGACATCTTTTTTCATTCCAACAGTCAGAAATGGCATCAAGATTGTGGAACCATTCTTATGCATGCTCGTCTAATGCTATCTTATTTATTCATTTCGCATTTATAAATATACTGACCCAATTTTCTAAAGGGCATACTTGTTGCACAAATGTTATTCAAGTATTGTATAGCTAGTATATCAGTGAGCTAAGCATGTTTGAAAAACAATGACGCTATTTGCTTGCGTGCAATAGCATGCAGGAGGGTACACCAATTGAGGTAGTTTTTTTACGCCTCTGCGCTCATACTGACATTGCGAGTCTTTAATGTACTCTTAATCAACAGCAGAGTTACAATACACACTGTCCACAAAACTACTAATTTAAAGAATGAAAAAAATGTCATACCTTGGTCTAAGCATTGATCTCAAAGAGTTGCCAGGTGTTAACATTCCAGGCAATTACATTTTGTAGGTACATGTAGATGTCACTGTGGTGACATTTTGTGATCAGAACAGTGAGATTGGAGAAAGGGTTCCTGTGTCGGCTGCACGGACCTTAAAAGCCAGTGGTACGGCCTGATGAACTCACTATTATTGTCTGATGTCAACTTGTGATGTGGTTGTCATGGCCTTTTTGATGTATTATTACACTGAGTGGGATTACTTCCTCTGCTTGCTTTTAAAGAAAATAACATCAGTTTGGGGCTGTAATTTACGTGGAAGGATTCTTTGTACGAATTATTGACTGTGGTTTCTTCATTCCGCCCCTAATGGCGGCCATCACGTAACAAAGTCAAACGGAATTACTCATAGAAAATGACATTAAGATAAAACGAAATCAATGTTACTAATGACATAACAACGTTCATCAATATTTATGTTATACCAAAGAATTATATTAGAGAGTAAAGAATTGTCAATTAGTTTTGTGTGCCAATGGTTCCAACAGTTTGGATGTGAAATATTATACAACCCAAACGGTGTGATTTTCATTTGTGTCATCACAATTTAGATGGTAAGAATGAATCTGCAATTTAAAATCAATAGATTATATATCAGCTAATCGTTATCCAATAAAGTTGGGGATTCGATTGGGTTTTGTACTAAAACCCGGGGTAGTAGGTGTATAAAACGTGTAATGGTCGTAGTAGAAGTGAGTCCCCTCTGCAAAGACTCACAATGCAACCGAAAATGTTGCTCACGACGAGAAGTACGGGCTTTTCAGATAGATTGCGTTGTGTTTTTTGCACCAGTGGCCAAAGAGCAGTTACCTCTGCAATGACTTCGTAAGTTGTACATGTATAAGAATGAAATGATGCGAATACGGCCATTATGTGCATATTGTTCATACTATTCATGTGTTCGCGAACATTTCAGCCTTCATTGTAGACTTCTGACTATGAAAGGTACATGTCGTATAATGCATCACGCATGTGAGTGTCAAATGAATATATTATGGCTAAACCATAAAATCACTCTGTGTCAATGCAAATGACAATAGAATAATTGTTGATGAAAGAAATACCAAACACATCCACATACCCATAGTTGAATGTGTACTTACAATGTGTGATTTACTGGTATAATCGTATCGCAGTTGGCATTTCTTTCATTAACGACTATTCAATTGTCACTTGCACTAACACAGAGAAATGTATCGTTTCGACACAGTTACGTAATCATTTGACACTCACATTTGCGATTCATATATATATATGTAGCAATGATAGTCAGAAATCTACAGTGAAGGTATAGTGTTACAGCAGATGTACACTATAATAATGCCAACATCATGTTTCGTTTCATCGCATTGATTGCCAAAAAATCAAGCAAATGTGACAATATTATCTGAATATGTTCTGAATATGTGTACATAACAATCAAATTTATACATGTGAGTACATGTGCCACATAATGTTAACGCTATTGTAAAGTACGTTCTGTGGTCTCTGTAATTATATGAGGATGTGTCACTGACAGGACAGTCGCCTCGTGTGCATTGTGGACCAGGCTGGATGCTTTGACTGTTGTGTAAAAACAATAACGAAAATGTCCATTACTGTGTTCATCGATATAGGCTTATAGACTGTCGTCATTTATTATTAAAATATTGTGTTTTGCGGCATTCGAGGACTACCCAGCGTGTATATCTAGTATAATAATCTGTTCCGACATCTACATTGACGTAATGGTGTGGCAAATAATCGTGTGAGTTATATCTCAGGACTATGATTTCATAGAAAGGGTAATGCTGGATGTGATAAGTGGATTTTAGACTGTAATATCTTCTATGTCTAATCACTTAGGCACCTGTTCCTTATACCAGTGCACGAGTTCAACTCACGGTTAATTAAAACACCCGTGTAAGCTTTATAAACACATTGATATTTTAGATTGATAAAATCATTGGTGTGTCTCTGTCGTGGGCTGCTAGGTTCATGCACTCTTAGTGCCTGCCCACTGATGCAATAAAACCTGATAAAATTTTGATGAGAATGCAATGTGTGTGAAAGTAATGGAATAAAATGTGTAGTGTCTGCTTTCTATAAATACTTGTGGTTCATGTAATAATTTTGTGTCTTTGTACTTCAGGGTTCTGTCAAAATGAGCCGCTTAAATTCAGTCCCCAGGATTTTAAACGTAGACGACGTAAGTAAAACACCACGTGATAGGTTTGTACGCTGTCACGTGACCTCCCAACCTTGGACCTGGCTTCGTTTCTACATACATTATCTGATAATCTATTCCTTTAGCGTTCATTCATTGGTGCATCGATGGCGGTTATGCTATAATTCCTAGTTCAGTTTATGAATAGTTATCTTACAAGATGATATTTTAAAGAAAAAAAGTCATAGAAAACAATATATTTACGTTTAAAACTATTAAAATCACATTTCAACTCTATTCTTGCGAAGTGATGCCCCAATGAATTGCCTATTGGAACTAGATTCACATTTTATTAATCTATTTATACGGTATTTCATTAACTTGTAGGTAATGGTTTCATCACATCCTCACTAACTTCCAGTGTGCATATTAATTGTTTTCTATTTTATTCTTGTTCTGTACTAATCTTTATTATGGCTGTAGGTGTTTACATTTCAGTGAATAGCTATAGTACTATATTTTTCATAGTGTCATATAGACCACCAGTTTCTAGTTTATTAGAAACGTAGAATCCAAACATAGTCCAAATACTTATCTACAATTACATCGAGCTCTTATATACGATGCTATACATGTACTAGAGATGTGCAATGAGTATTATTGAGATGTACTCTGTCCTACAATCTGTGTGTAGTGTGTCCCCAATCTATTTTTTTTTCTTTTAACGCATGATCTGTGTAAACAATGAATGGAAAATACGTCTTGAATGAACTATCTGTGTGATATGAAATTCATTCACGTTTTAAACACATGGTAGTATTCAATTGCTTAAACAATCAAATAATGGCTGGCAGATTGTCTTGGCATTTTACTGTCAAATGGTGACATTTACAGATCAAATTACTCTGGCTTAAATGTCACAGAAACCACTCAAGTCCATATTCACAAGTTGTTCACGCAGCAACCAAATGTGCAATGGCAATGGTTGTGTTTAAACCATACCATATGTAAAAACGATGCTGTTCTACATATAAGCGTAATGTGATATGAGTAAAAAAATAGCTTAAAATAGAACCGGGAAGGTGTAGGTGTTGTATACATTATAAAGCATTACAGATGTATTAAGTTTAAATGTACAAGTGTATACATATAATCACTAAACTACTTGATACTGGATATGGCCAAGTCAAAATTCCATATGCATGTATTGCTAAAAGGCAACATCTATAACATACATTACTGAAGTTTAACATACAGTTCTGTTCTGTCCTAACACACATTTGATCATGCAGTATATCAACACTCAAAACACATACCAAACCAAATACGTTTACAGCCACTCTGACCATAAACCGAACTCCGTTTGATCGCCGTAGTATGGTGTCTCTGTGCGTGGCGTGACCCCAAAGTCCGCGCGGCAGTGCGGCCTTGTGATTCGTGCACTCCAGACAGCAGTAGCAGCAGTAACAGCAGTAACAGCAGTAACAGCAGCAGCAGCAGGAGGAGGAGGAGTATAAGCAGCAGCAGTAGCAACAGCAGCAGCAGGAGTATAAGCAGCAGCAGCAGGAGTAACAGCAGCAGAAGCAGTAGCAGCAGTAAAATCAGTAACAGCAGCAGCAGAAGCAGCAGAAGCAGTAACAGCAGCAGCAGCACCACCGGCGGCGGCGGCGGCGGCAGCAGCAGCAGCAGCGCGATTAAGCGCCAATTTATTGGATAATAAGATGAGCGTCTTGCACGCTGAGCGGAGGACACAGCAGATCGCGCGGCCGCCTGACCTCGCCCGCCATTGTGACTCTAACTAGATGGTTCTATTCATTGGGGTCACGTGACTGGCACGCCAAACAAGCCAGGTCCCGTAGACGTCCGCTAATGCGGCAGTTACACCCAGTTACTGTTACTTTGCCTTCAAGAGATGCTCTCACTGTTCACTCTTCCTTCCCTTTACGAGCCATTCCGGTTGCGCCGTGGGGGAGAAATAGTCGACTGCGCTGGGTTTTTGTTTCGACCGGGCAACTGTTATGGTGAGTGGTGTGAAGGGGATTGTTTGGTATACACGGCGCCATTTAGCATGTTGTGCTTATTTGGAAATGAATTGATCAGATTGGAACGTTTACAGCACTTCCTTAGATACCCTATTATATAGTTCAGACATATATAAGACATATATACAACAGCGGCCCTACCGTCCTCTTAATGTTGTCAATTATAACACATTGAGCATCTCAGAGGAAAGCTCCCAATATGACACACTGTGTATTTATGGTGGCCCAGCAGAAGCCGCCCTGTGCCCTCGATAGCTCATCCTCTGGCATTTGATCACGCCTTATCTGCTACTTACAGTGTTTGGGGTTCATAAGCCACGTTTCATCATACAGTCTTGCGCTGCCTATACTTGCAAATTGGCGGATAAAATATAACCAAACTATGTTGCTGAACAAACGCTTTCCCCATTGATCTATGCTTTAATATTGATGTCGCGTGTGTGAATGATATTGAGGTTACATTAAGAGCATAGCACAATGAAGCGAGTGTTATTTTTCTCGCATGACCTACAACCTGTATCACATATCGACAAAGTGCGCTTCAAAATCAACACGTCTCACAAGTATACCGATATAAATAATAGCTAACCATTTCGCCAAATGCATCGATAACGTAAATAATAGATAGACCAATGCGTTCAGGCGCAAATCGTCGCCCATCGAGCGAAGGACATTTGCGCATGCGTGATTCGGTCCTCGCAAAGCGTGCATAATTAAGCAGGAAGCGGACATATACGAGAGCTCATTCGGTTAGTGAGATAAGCGCTGACCACAGGGGCTGGTCATTACCATGGGCTGCAGGGTGGCCCGTGCCTCCCCAGACAACACTGTTCAATTACCGTCCGGTCTTTAGGGTCCCTCGTCAACTTAATCAACGGGAATGCCCATTGCAGCCACTCACAATACTATTGTCTTCGTTCGGATTTCGGGCCGCGACCCAATTTACACAGCTGGCTGCTTCCTTTGAGGCTCCCGACCCGGGCAGGCAAGGGGAGTCGTTTGGCGAGGCCAGGTCGGCGCTTTCTACGCTCGCTGGTGGGGATTTAGAGAGACAAGGATTGGCTGTGTGGGGTGGCCGTGACCTGGTGGGGTCACTAAGTAGACAGGCATGCATCATTTATGGGCTGATGGGGGAGTCACAGCCGTGGCAGGTTGTCGGACATGTACCGATTTCTCTTTATCAAAGTTTGCTTTGGACATGTGTTATTGCAGTTCTTGGACGTGGATTACTGAGAAGATAAACCCCAGCAACCGACACATCGATCTAAATGTGTATTACGTTTTCACATTCATCGATTCCCACGAACATATCATCACATATATCATTTATAGAGCATGGCCAGTCCAGTATTTCCGGTAATGGCCAGGGGTCAAGCACGCAAATCATAACCCTCCTGGATCTGGATCTGGATAAATAATTCACAAATTAGCCAGTCTCAGATAAGAGACTGGCCTCCTCTAATGTCCTGGTCCAAGGCATTGTAAACAGATGAAAACAATACGGGAAGTGGTAGATAGCGGGTCCCATCACCTCCACCTGTAACATAGCAAATACACCATAACAAGTCAGTCATTGCAAAGTGTAGATCTAGGCAACACCACGCACGGTTCACCTGATGTACCTTTTACGTCAAATCAATGAGCTTACGTGCATGCACTATATAGTATGCAGCCATTGGCTAAAGTACACCAATTATACTGATTACTGAGGTGCTTTATTCTTGCCATCTTGGCTACACTGAAACGTTCAGCTCATAAACATTTAGGATTTGTAATATAAAAACATATTTATTCCTTTTTAGTAGTGGCTTAAAACGTGTATAAAGTTAATGAAAATGGTCACGACTATAACTTATAATTGAGAGAAATTATTCGCAAATCACATAACTAGATCTATATTCATAGTGATATTGCCGTTGGTGGTCTCAGCATGTCTTATATTTCAATTCAATTCGATTCTGGCAATATTACCGCCAATAAAAATGGTAAGTCCTTTGGACATGCATGAAAACTGACAAGTACTGCATTCAGCACACTTGATTAAAGTATACCTAGTTAGTATTCTTCCACCGTGGTTCTTAATCTTATAAATGACTACGTGGATGCTAGATACTCTCGGTAATTTTAAGTAATATCCTAATACAGCAACACTTGCAAGCTAATAGTCAAGTAATTTGGAAATATTGAATACAGGCCCTACTGCAGCACGGGAGAACCCTCGCGTGACAACAATGGATGTTGATAGCAGTGCCAGTGTACACCAACAAGCAAAAGAGGCAATGGACGAGAATAATGGAAGACAAGACAGTCTGGCCGGGGCTAAAGACAGAGCTCAGTTGACGGCGGCTACTGCTATGTCTGTCGTTCACGTCACCTTGCTCAAGGCTACTATTGATGCTGAACCCAAAGATAAGAAATACTACATGGCCTCCCTGGTCTTGATATCTGTGTGTCTGTGTATTCAAGTGCTAGTGGGTCTCCTTACCATCTATATTACCCACCTTCACAACTACTACAAGAAATTTGCTGATGACGTTTGCAGTGAAACTGCAGCTAATCTGTGTTGCTGTAAAATTGTATCCGAGAGTCTGCGAAATTTGCGCCTCAAGCGCCACCAAAGATCAATCAGCCGAAAGGGTCTGGCAATGAAATGGGCACGCGAACCTGATAGTATTGTGGAAATGCAAGAAATTTTGTCGGAAGAGGCAGGGGATAGATACCACAATGAATTCCGGTGTTGCTGCTGCTGGCTGTCCAAAAATACCTACGATGAATATGAATTTGAAATCCTGGATCTCTATGAACACTGGCTAGAGAAGATGGCACAAGTTGAACTGGAGGCTGTGACCGCTGATGAAGAGATTAGGTTTCTTAGCGAGCAGGTCATTCGTGCCAAGGAAAAGTTGAACCAACTGGAAGAGGACCAATCGAGAACATCTACAACTCCAAAAGAGTTTGAAAACGTGGTCAAAGATGTTCGCAATCAGTTAGATGAAGCAGAGCAAACAAAGCAATGGCTTATGAAGCGCAAGCGACGCTTTTTCATGATGGAACAACAGGGGGAGGTGCTGGCAAGGTATGCAAGAGAAACATTTTGTTTGATAACTCAAATACGTAATAGTATTCCATTCGTATATTTGCTATATTTGCAATTTAAAATAAGTATATATCAATTCGTCTTTCAGACAAAATAATCCGGTGCATATAGAAAACCTTGTCTGAAAAGAGGTCTTGTCCCCTGATGATGTGATGAAAAAAAAACTCCTATCCCATGACCTCTATTCATAAAAAGTCTGCGTCCCCTCCCATGAATATTCACGTGATTAATTTGCACCGATTCGCTCACGTCAAGGTGGGAATTCAGCAGCTGAAAAAAGTACATGTCCCATGCCCAACGAGAATGAAAAATCATCCAGTCCCCCTACTTTGCACATTGAAAAAAGTACCTGTTATGTCCCCCTACCAAATGCACCGGTATCCCCTCCCTGGTAAATATTGCACCGTCCCTTCCAGTATTACGTATTGAAACACTGAATATATGAGCAGTGTAGAAGAAATTATCGTTGACCGACGATGCGTTTACGAGTTCCATCCATAAGTATTGCATACCGGTAAAATTAACAATGTTAACATTGAGTCAAACCACTTGGTTATAAAGGTATGCGAATGCTGTGAAGAAGAGGCGTGTGCTGAAGAGAGTGACCTTCTGGCAGGACATCATCAACTACCTCCTGTACATCGTCTTCATCATGAATGCCTTCATCGCGGGGCTGGGACTTGTAGGAAACTCACGAGCTCCTGACGTGAATCGCAATCTTGTGAATGACTCCACTTCAGGCAATGCTTAAAACTAAATTTTTATAGATTCCAACCCAGATATTCGTCTATGCACATTGATTGGGATATGTCAATGATGGTATATTGGTTATACCCATGGATTGGGCTTGGAGATTCTAGGGTATGTAATCTTACATACCTGGCAATGTATTGGGTTAAATGAACAATTATGGTATGCTCAAGATTTTAGGAATTAGCACACATAATTAGATCTATGAGTTTTGTTCATAGTAGGATATATGTTTTAATTACACATACCAGTATATTGAATACAGGGTTCAACTGTTCAATAACTAATGGTGGAAAATTTTTAATTGGTATACCGGTACAATTTCTCCTAGAGAATTTTGACAACGGTACAGTTTTATGTCATTTTATTGTACATGAATTATTGTGTTAATCATGTATACATGGAATTATTTGAGATACCGAATAAAAGTAGAGATAAGTCTGTTCTAAAATATATGCTAGTATTTAAATCATTTACATTTGTCTGGGCTATCTACTTATTCCATATATAAATATAAGTTTAAGTAACCAGCCAAAATGAATATGTGCAGATGTACTATATTCTCTGCATGGTTTAAAACACCCTACATTCACAATCAGACAGTCCATACACAGGCCCACTTGTGAGAGTGGTCAGTGGTAATGCTGACCACTGGTAATTGCACGTGAGGGTCTTTGCCACTAATCATCCTGTCAACAATGCCCGCCGCCGATCCTACAAGGCTGGTTTCATTAAATCTCTAATACGCTAGGTATTAATTATGGAACGTGCCTTGAATGCGTCCTCATGGTTTATGCCAGGTTTATTGCCAGCCTTGATAGTCTACTACCAGCTATATATCTAGGTTACCTATGGGATTCAAGGCTTTGTATACCAAGTGACCATTATAATTTTAATATGGCGATATACTGAGTCCGCAATTAAACAGTAGATTCGATTAGACCGATTAATGAGGGATGTGTTGGGGGGGTAAACTCCAATTTCTATCCCCCCCCCCCCCACACACACACACACGCACACAATTTTTGTCAAATCGGTATGCGAAATCCTATAAGGGGCCACAAGATGATATTTTTAGGGGAACCCAGATGTTACCGTTACTCTGCATATAAAATTATTATACAAGTTATGTTAAATCTGGCAATCAACCCAAAGCCTAAAACAATAAGTGTCTCCTGGTAAACATTATTATGTGGCCCCATATTTTGTCGATAGTTTTCCTCTCAATTTTTTCTATGCAAAAGCACCGGAGTGGCCATATATTGTGCATTTTCATGGGTCCAAAGTTATGTTGAATCTGGCAAACACGTCAAAGCTTCAAATAACAAGGGGCCGATAATAAATATTATGGGGCCCCATATTTAAACATTTTTACTCGTAATTATTTTTATGAGAAAGCACCATCCTATACAGTCCATAGGAGACGTAGCCGCAAGTATATGTATTTTCAGGGACCCCAACTTAGAATAGAATACCTTAGAATCTCAGAACCACGAAAAAAGGTGGAGTACGAATGTTCCAATATGCAGTGGAAGCTGTAATCGTGGTTGGTTGAGTTAACCTCGACAGGCTACAGGCTACAGGCTGTGAGTGGCTATTGAACGCTAACCATTCAATCCCGTCAAGTGTGTTTCTTGAATGGCCCTTGATGATTAAGTTTAAACACTACAAATCATCCAACAGCTTCCATTCCACCTAACTTCTCGCCATGAGCCGCCATATTGTTGTCACGTGAGTCTATGGCAAGTCACGTGATAGTGACAGCAGGCGATAGATTAATCTGATGTAAATAATGTCATGGTGTTCTTTGCCGTCATTGAAGAAGACGTCTACGTGAATATAACACCCGCGTAAGGATCACTAATAAGCCTTGGGCACAACCGGCAGTACTGCATCTCTACTGTCTCCCTACTCCCCAAAACTCATTGAGTGGATGTCAAGTGTGGCAAATGTACATTTTAGAAGCAGTAGCCGCAGTAAAGAGACCGTAGCAAACTTCTGATACGGCCTCCATGATCACTTCAGCAGTGGCCTCGGCTTCGGTAGGCAGGAGCCAATACGCCCGGCAGTATGTAGCCAAAGGGCGTGCTTTCATCCCACATGACATACGATCTTTCATCCGACTGGGGCCAACATGAGACCGTTGTTTTCATATTTATTGAGGTCATATTGGTCCTCTATCTCAATTAGACTCATGAGACAAACTCCATTATCAAAGAAAAATCATAAACGGTGAATATCAGGCCATCTACCGCAGTCATCCCCAAACCAACACCACAAACTTGCAAAAAGAAAAAGAAAAAGAACAACAACAAAAATGTGCTGCCAAAATGTCCGCACTGCCGATTGGTACCTAGGCTTACCTGTTGTTCAGGACTGTTTGTTTGGTGTACGGGCGGGCTGCACTTTACCATTTAAAATGTGGCATCTTTAGGTAAGATTGGAAGATTCAGTTATCGGGCTAGCCGCCATTGGCATGAACCAGGGACTGGTATACATGAGATATCTTAGTATGGGTGCAACCCGTGATGTACACCTCACAGTGGCACTCTATGCAATGGCGAATTCAGTCGGTACGGACTGGAGGTGCTAATTTTCTGTGTTCTGTTTTTCCAATCTACTTTTGACTTTGACTAGTCACGGGTCGCTTGCGTTCTGTAGTGTATTGGTGATTTTGGATACTGTTCCGGGATACGGTTGTCCTAGATTCACTGAACTATTGCATCTACACATGGGAACATATAATTCCTTTACCGGGTATGTTGATTTGTAAAGGCCTTTAAATCATATCATTGATGGGCTATATGCATACTTTTAAAAGTCTTATCATTACTCAGAATGAGTTGTATTTGCCTTGACCAAAAACAACACCATAGCCCTGGTTGTATTTTTCATGCTTTAATACACGTGAATATTCAAATGTTTGTCCATTTATTTTCAAACATAGTATCCAAACATTCGCACTTACTTTAAACCAAATATATTTCCAACACAGCACCACGTGGGGAAAAAAGCATACTACTATAAATGCGCGGAGACTTTCATTATAATATCTACCGCCCCTCATAGAAGTGCGCCCGGCATATGCACATAAAACATCTCTCGTCCATCGACCACATATCTAATATAGTCTATTGAAATTAAAGGCTCGCACCGTGGCCTGACAGAAGCCATTCATCCCGGACCGGGGCCGCCCAATAAGGCCGCCCACGCACGCTGTTTAGGTCCCCGAGCACGACAATGAACGCTCAGCCTGTATATTACACGCTAAAACCCGTCACCTCGCGGTTCCTTTCGGCTGCACTATTAGAGAGACTGTCCCGATCACGTAGTCTTGTCTGCCGCTTGGTCTCATCATATGGGGGCCGCTGGAACTTACTGGAACTTACCGGTACCCTCCTTACCACGGTCGTTTATGCTTCCATTGCTTCGGATTGTAAGGCGTATTACGATTTCATCCGTCGATCACACCTCTTCCCTACAATCAGCAGACGAGGCCACAGTTAGGCAGAGAGATGTTATTAGGGTGCAACACTTGCTAGAGAAAGCCCCAGAGACAACCCCGAAAATCATGCAGAGGTGTGGTTGAGTGTCAATTAGCACATGTATAAGCGAGAAAAAACCCGAATAAGTCAGAACCGGCCACAGATGCCCCTTTCCTCACCGAACCAGCCAAATCACTCCACATTTGAGCTCACGTCACCCACGATAATGTTAAATCTGGTGCCTTTTGGAGACCCTGGGGCTAGCATCGGCTATGTGAAATTGGGGGAAGTGAGGGGTTGGGGTTGAGGGTAGGGGTGGAGGGGTAATTTGTATTACTGATACTTAGATCACATGGTTCTTTTTCGTTTTATTATATATATTTTATTTACTTTGCCATATATATAAAATTTATGATATAAAATAAACACAATTAACAATAATTCTAACATTAGAATATTTGAAATTACCATAGTAGATGGCAGGGGTGGGGGAAAGTGAATTAATTATCAAGTTCCACCTTATGTGTATGTTCTAATCTCAGTTATTGAAACTCTATTCACAGTTATTTAACTTGTATTTAAACATGTTTGTATAATACCCGGCTAAGAGTGTTACAACTCAATTTAAAAAAAAGAAAGCATAAAATACACACTAATTACGTGTCAACGTATTAATGATATTTTTCTGTACAATAATTCTTTGAATAGATATTTATATGTAACATACGTTTTGACAGCTTTGATGTTATTTGGTAAAATTTTCCATATTTTGGGACAGGTATATTAAAATGTACTCTTAATTGGGAGTTTTTTTGTTTAATTTTGCTTTGTTTTTGTTTGTTTTTGTGGCGGGGTGGGGGTGGGGCTAGGGAGCCAGGGAGAGGTTACGATCGACGGATAATCATTACTATTAGAGGACATTCATTTATTATGTGTAATATTTCGTATTAGGTGTTAATTCATTTGCATTTGGCGTTCACACCATATGCCAAAGATGAAATGAGAGGCTATGTATTTTATTACAAATGGGCTAGATAAATGAACGTCTTCGGTGAATTGTACGTACTAGTATCGTTTAAATCCACGGTGTATATTTATAGAATCCAGCATACGCCAGCCTGAAAGACCCCCCATTTTTTAAAGGTGAACCGAACAAAACCAAATGAAATTACAGCACACCCGTAGTTTGCACAAATCTACTTGACGATAAATGCCGAATTCATGTCCCACGTTTCCAAACTGGTGGCCACGAATTACCGGGCTCATTTGAAGTGGTTCACAGATTGGAAACACGGCCACGCCCCCTACATTTGTAGCTCAGCAATTCTCGCTTTTCACCCACATCTCCGTGTAAAGGAGAGAGGAGTGAAGTAGGTAGCAATGTTGGTGAGTCAAAAGCCTCTTGCTTGACTTTAGAGCCCCGTTTGAGGGCGTGAAGGGCGGTTTTCTGCTCACCTGCAAACGACATCATTCTCCCATTTCCGCCTGCTGTGCATGCTGGGAGGTCACGTGGTCACGAAAAATGGCGGCCAATGATGCGTGTAATTTAGCCTTTTTAATTGGAACGCAAATAGAAAAAAAAAAGATGTGATGAGAAACACGTATGCAAGCGCACCCCCATATTTTTAACATTGCTAGTGAATTTTCCAAATTGGTGGGGAAACAAAACAAAAACCATCTGACACCGTGATCAGACATGGGCTTTATTTATAACCTGCACATGTGTGAGTAGCACTTCAAGTGACAGCACCGATTTTGGACACATTTACATGATCATTGTAGCGAATGTTCATCATGGGTTTTGGTATTTACCAAAGGATAGGAGAGCTCAAGCGTCACAACCAATCAAAAAACACGTATGGCTTGGACAAACATCCTCGATCACATCTTGGTAAAGGCTTGATGGTCTCGTCTATAGATCTACAAAGCAAGACGTTTACAACACAAGGTTCCTTCAATATCTGAGCTTGCGAGGTGTTAATGATGCCTACATATAATATTCTCTCAGCGCGGGTATTTATTTATTCATTTCATTACACACCATATGCTATCATGCAAACCTCACAACGCTGGATTTTTAAAGAGCATATTCTAATTCTAAAACAGCAACTGCATATATACAAATGCTTAGAAGTTAGAGCGTCTTGCATAATGGTCCCAATACTTTATTACATTACATTGAAATGCAATACCAGCGGTTTCAATTGAACCCCTGCAACTCTGGTCTACTTGATAGGAGTCTTGCTGTTTGCTCTAATTTGTTTGCTCTAATTATTCGTCCAATAATTATGTATAGGGCGGATACGGCCACTGATAATTGCTTTGTGGGCGTATACGTCTCATTTGCAAGTTTATCGCACACTCTGTCAGCCAGTTACAACACTGTAATGTTTTATCGTATCTCATCTGCATATGTTCATACGTCAGTGCAACGAAGGCCAAAGTATTGTCATACACTAGTCATTTGGACGATTCTGGGGGTTGTACTAGTTAGAGTTACGGTTATTACCGTATCGTTTCAGTGCGTTCTTATTAGTGAGCGTGTGAATATTGAACTTATTTCCTTGAAATGCAATTGAAGCCAAATGTATATGTGTGTTACTTCAAACTATGGGTCCCCTATAATTACTCGAGATATCACATACAGACCGGTTCAACATATGGGCCTTATGCTGTGCAGAATTCCTGTTAGGGCCTGGTGTAACTAAAAAAAGGTAGCGCCTATAGGTGCACATGTGAAAGATGCACTGTTGTACAAGTACGATGTACCATATCATTGTTGATCTATTATACTAGCTCTATGGCGCAGTTGAATTAATATATTATGTCCTTGCATTTGATTTAATATCATTGGAATATTACATTTTCTTATTTTCATGGGTACATTCTTAACATTTTGTTAATACGTCTATTGGGTCCGCGGTATTCCCTATTCCACCCGTAGGCGTTCTCTTTCACAGAATAATGCTGCATCACCTACGTTGGGTCTCAGACAACTATACTCGAGATCATTTGCATACAAATGTAACATATACCATATCATAATCAGGCACTATTCAATTTGAGTGTTGGTCATAAGTCATGTATTTTCCTTCAGTACAGAGTTTCATTGGCGAAGAAAAATTCAACGAGACCACTTCTCCAGACCTGTGGAAGCCATTTCTGAGCTCCCACTGAAACCCCATCTAATCCAAAGAGATGCGCTCAGAGTCAACTAGAGTCCACAAAAAGGATGTAGTACACTGTAATGGAATCGGCTTTTAAGAGTAAAGAACAAAGACATTGGACTTGCTTTCAGTTTCAACATTGGATGCCATATATCTTCATTAAGAGGTTTTTGTGTGTATCTGTTTGTGGCGAGCCAGTTTTGGTGGGGGGTTTCTGTTGGTTTTAGCCTCTTTCCCGTGTCTTTTCTGCCAGGTTCTGTGTAGTTGTAACGTTTAGTTTCTGCTTGTATCAAGTTATGAGACTTTAAAGCGTTTGGAATGTTATTGCACACGTTTGCGCCTGGCTAGAAATGTATCGCAAACGCGTGATGTATTTAGGCTGATACTGCTGTGGGTATCAAAGGATCAAATAGAAACATATGTCCTTCTGTATCAATTTGTGCCAATTGGAACACGCGACCGTCTGCATGACGACGTCGATGCTCTCAAAGGCAAAGACCAAGACAAATTGCCATTTTCATCACAGTACAATGCACCCGTTTAAGAGACAATTGCCATATGAAAGAGGTGAATACTGACAAATGTCATCGATTGCGATAGCACGCGACAAAAACAGACGACACCGCTCCACCTCTGCAGCCGTGTTGCAGGCACACAAGCAAACGACATTTCGTGTTACTTTCTTTAATCATCGAATCAGCTTGAACTTGCTACTACAGTAGTACTGCTGTTAGTTACAGCTGTGCCTACTGCCAATGGCATGTTGCCGCCTCCGTGCAAGGGTTGTAGTAGTATAGCCTTACTACTGCATGCTCCTCAGTTATCTCAACATCAACAACAACAATAACAACCTCAATATTGGCTGTGACAGTACTATATGTGCTGCTGTGTGCCGCTGCCATTGCACAAGAGCACAGTATCCGCAGTCGCTGCCGGCACTAGTAGGTGAGGTCGTTTCTCAGCAGACGGCTGCCACGGTAGTCGTAGCAGAGGCCTCTCTCCGCCGCCGCCGCCGCCACCGTGAATCTACGTGAGTAGGAGGCAACGACTCAGCCGACGTCGGACGCACACCACAGTGATACGTCGGACGCAAACACGGGATACGCCAGTCGTGTGCGCTACGCGATTCACTCCTCTACTACTGTAGCAGTCGTCACTATGATCACTCACACCAGCGGAGTATAATTGGCTAATACTAGTACTTCATCAGCAGGATGAAATCGATCAATATTATCTATGTTTTAAAAAATCGTGTGAAGTAGGATTATAGTTGTCGTAAAGATGCCTATCAAAATTGGTGGTGCGCTACTGGCGATGTTTATTTGGCTATTGTGAATGTGTGTTGCCTTGGTCAGCATTTAGGACACTACTAGGGGGCGTGAGGATTAGGACACTCTGAGTAGTGTTCATTTGGATATCTCTAATTGGGCTGATATACACCTCCCGTGCCACGTTGACGTATGTTTCGGCGTTTGGCGCGTCGTATCGCCTTTCCCGCGGAAATAGCGTGACGGAAACCGTTTGGCGGGAGGCTCGTTTATTGGATAGTGGATACGCTGGTTTCATGGTGGTATGCAGTGTCAGTTACTGCAGCGGGCGAGATATTTCATTGTAGCAGCAGCGATATGCTACATGCTTTACGCGAAACAAGGGCTACTACACCGTCGTTCATGTACAGTCTATACACAGCAGAGTGAGGCTCTTCTTAATAAGATTTACCAACCAACGCTGCGCTGGAATATGCACTGGATCTAAGTTTGGGATAGAGCTGCTGCTTTGTGGAGAGTGATATAGTTGTGACCTCGTGTGCCTCTGAGCTGCCCACCGATGACCGGAGCCCCAGCCACGGCCACTAGAACGACGGGTCTCTTGTCTTTCCCGAGGACGAGCCTTGCCATCAGAGGCAGCAGCGGGGTCCACCGCAAGCGCCGTCTACAGGGAAGGCCGCGGTCTTCGTGGTCCCCCCACCCGGTGAATTGCACCCCAGGGTGTGCGAGGAGCGCGTGGAAGCAGCAACAGTAGGGTTGACCGGAGAGGGCTCAGAGTAGCATGCACACAGCACGTAAATGATGCACTATGCGGAGTGGCAGCCTGGCTTCTCTCCACCTTTTACTGATGGTTGTCCTTGTCAGCATCCGGACCAGCTGGCAGCTTCTTTCTTCCGGTAAGAACTGTCGCACCCCGAAGTAGGTCGTATCATGACATGTATAGTCCTACTATATACATCATATGACTGGTGGAAGGTCACATGTTGAAACGCGTGTCCCATAATTGGTAATTAGTATTCCATAACGTGTGCTCGTGAATGTAGTATAAAGGTAAGTTACCACAGAGATGTCACAGAGATTGGTTTCACCGTGGGTCTGTAATACATGTAGCTATTGAATTTTGACCTGTACATACTATTGTACAAGATAAATGTATTGATTTGCAAAAAAGTAGCTGATATAGGTGTTGTTCTTTTGTGCTCTGTTTTGGTTGTGTTTCTTTTTACTGTAGCAGTGCCAGTTTAGATTTCAGTAAGTTCCATGCATATACAAACAATACATCTATGTTGATTTGATCTTTAACATTAACATAATTTTGTCCATAATATGGTGTGCAGTAAACAAGTCAATCAAATTAATGTTAAAAATCTTTTGCTTTCCACGTGCACAAGTATAAGCAATGACGGGTGAATCACCTGAACATTTAGCTTTACGTTTAAACATTTGAGATCCCCATGGGATAGGAGAGGGGCTGGGTGGGGTGGAAGAACGAGATCTGCAAAACGCGATCTCAATCTAAATACATTGTATTTGAATAAAAGAATAATGAATATATATTTATGCAAGTAGATACATTTAAAACATATAATCGCATTTAATGCCATGTGCTTTTAGACAGATAAAGGATGCGTCCAGGGGAAAAGGAGGGGTATTAAAATCTGCCCAGTAGGATATTAAAATCTGTAAATGAGAAACAGAGATGGTTTTTAGTTTTTTTTTTTTTTTTTTTTTTTTTTTTTTTTTTTTTTTTGGGGGTTACGTACACTCATCCTCATATACCCCACCCCGTCGAAGCTTTTGATGTCTAATATCATTGATAATTGATTACATAATTAGTCAACTAATATATATTTGTCAAATAATTATATCAATGAATTAAGCCAGTGAAACAGATCAATGGATCAATTGAAGCAAAAAGATTCTTGAGATACGACCTAAAGTGCTTAGTGAAATAAGAAACAATAATATATATTAGTTTAGCTTTGATTCTTATCCATGCATAATTTGTGGTTTATAGTGTTAATGTCATACATTAAGTGTTAAAATTATATCATACTCTATGTATGAATACTTGTTAGGTTTGAGCAAATAGAACATGTAGATCGTTGAAGTAATCGTTGGATATACACCCAGTCATATATATCGAGCAATGGAACCTTTTTGTTTGGAGAATTCAGACAAAAAGACAATTAATAGTGTTGGAACATATTGTCAGCAGTTATCACATTTGATTAGGCACATTGATGGCTGCACACAAAGATGAGAAAATTGCACCAATGCAGGGTTCACATTGGCCCTGAACTAAGAATGAAACTATTATTTCTTTCACGCAGTAATTTTCACCTCTACATTGTACAACATTTTTACTGTTGATTGAAACGATATTTAGAAAAGTAATGATACGATTTAGATATATTCTGATTGGATGTTCATATTTACTTTATATACATCATACAATGAAACATCACAGTGTGATTTCACAAAATTGTTATTTTGCTCTGTCCTCCTCCCAAAGGCAAAGTCCCGTATACCAATGCCAAAATATCCTATACCTAATCATGTACACAATCTATTATTTAAGTGTATTTCTATATCATCTCCCCTATAAACCATTTTGTAAATCACAACATGGCGTTCTATCATAAGCGGTAACAAATGCAATGGCTTTGATAACTATTCATCTGTCTGGTGTTGGGAATTAGGTAACAAATGTATGCCTTAGTTTCAATGGATACCTTTTACAAATTTACTCACAATCCTCATTCTATACCATGTGCTTGGCCATCAAATCAAAATGGGAGATCAGCTGGCTGGGTACGCACCCCCCTCCCCCCAAATGGTGTTCTTGGTTATAATATGTGGTCTGGGTAGATAGGTTATTCTAGTCTCCACCAAGATTGCATTGTACATGGCATCATGCTATAAAACGTAGTAGGGCCTAGGTGCAATGTGTTGAAACCTGACTTAATAAAATGCACAGCACAAAAGTATACACCGTAGATGATAATGTTGTGTAATCATACGGTCGACAATCGGAACCAGGAAGGTTGTATTTTGTGACACTTTTTACGATCTCGGTGCCCATGCACAGCCATGATGTTAGACTGAATAGATATTTGAAAAGCTTTGAAAATACATTGTTCATTTATCAAGGAGATCGTCTGAAGCATTGCAGTGGTAGATATACACAAACTGGGTCGTACATGTATCTCACAGTACTTCTACACACATGTCAACTAAATACATTATCCATGTAAGAATCATTCATGCTTAATGCATTATTGGGGTACTGTATGGGGATTCTTTGCAATTGAAACAAAATGGGGATTCTCTAAAATTTCACCAAAATGATTCTGTTGGTACTGCTTTTTAGTCATTTATTTGCACACAATACATTTTGTAAATGTTTTGAAGACTCTCCCAGTACGGTTAGAGTATACAAATCATTTTCAAATAATATTACAGAGATTCTCATGTGAAAATTACAATATGTTTTCTATGGGGAAAGATATTTGTTAATAATGAGAAAATTCAATGATATTCCAATACACACAATGGCAGTTGCAATAGAATTAAATTACTCTCATGTTCTTAAGGCTGTGAAATGACCGGATAAGTGTCAACCCCCAATATCATGAACGCAAACATATAACCAAAATATAAACATATTGAAGGGCCATAATGATGTGAATTGGTTGCTCGATAGCAATTTTACAAAAACAATATAGCTTATATTTAAACTCATTATAAAAAGCATTATAAAAATGAAACCAGTTTTTAGGTTGCCTAATAAATCACTGCTGTTAATGGCCGACTTGTTTGTAATAGGCTAATATGAGATCATCCAGCAGATCACCTCCATATAAACCTTCTCTTACATTAGAACACGGATCATGGATTTAAGTGTCTCAAACGCTGTTAGAAGACACCACAATATAATGTCTATATGTTTAGTGGGGACGGTGCAGCCTGTGTTGTATCAATACACGATTGTGTAAATACATTATTGTGTTAAGCTCGCTTTACACCAATGTTGAGTAATATAATCCGTACTCTGGGTTTTGTTATTCTCGTTTGTGCATTAGGTACGCCGTCTTTATGACGTGTACTCACGTACGTGTAACAAATTACTAGAACACCACCACAATTCGAAATTAGGGGCGGGGTTGAATTCAAATTGATAACATATTCTAATAGTTATTTTTTTGTGAATTGAAATAGTGGTTTATTCATTTGTAATGAGTTGAGTTTTTTCATGGTGCTACATTTGCTGACTGGTCCTCGAGGCCTCAATACTTTGATCTGTGATGACAGCATCTTCAGTTACTTTTGTCGGTTCATGGCTGATCTCTGACCCCATCCTTCACCATGTCACATCCTGCTGATCCACATGTCTCCATCAAGTCCTCTGACTACCTGGCCTATGATTGGGACAGAACGACCTGTATGGCTCTAGAATCAGGATTCCATGCCAGCTCAGTGACTGCATGATTGTGTCGCTACCATTGTGGTGTTACTTGCTGAATGAACGAGTGACTGTGAGACTGATTCCATCTGCCAATATCTGACTATTGCTGGCGGCTTTGAGTCTGCATGTCTTCCTGACACACTACACACACTACAATCACAGCAGCCGACAAGAGTGGTTCCGGGGCCGAATGGATAGGGAGTTGGACTCGTGACAAGATGATCGTGAGTTCGATTCCCTGTCGGGTCTGGTGGTGGGTATTGAGCAAACTAACCTCTAACAAGTTGCACACTGTTCCGTGGTACCTGCACGTTAAATAGGTAGAGGTCAGGCAAGCGAACGCTCATGTGAGTGATAAGCACGCCTGCACTATACGTTTGCGATGGGCTTACGGAGTTGAGAAAGATATAGCCAGACAAGGAATCTGCCATTGACCTAGTGTATACGCAAAGTCACTAGAGTATGATATAAGGTGAATTGCGACGGTAAAGAAGCATATTTACATTTACAAGAGGAAGAGGCCGTGTTTTAGCGGCCTGTGGAGCCAGCCTCCCCCCCCCCCCACGGGGCGGGCCATCTGCTGCCTCCATCAGCGGTGGCTGACAGCAGCAGCCCCCACCGCCGCCGAGCTCTAACCACCACTTTCATCTCACTCGTCTGCTTTCTATTACCTTTGTTTTGTATCTTCTTTTCTCCTCTCCAATCGCCGCCTTTTTAACCATCACAACAGAAACGTGTGCGTCTTTTAACTACTCGTCGGTGTAAGCTCCACCGCAGCAGCAGAAAGTAGAAATGCGCACGTTTTGCCACTTTTTTATGCGTGGGAGACTGTTGTTCCCGCATCTGCTGCGAAACGATCTCTTCCTCTCTACTGCTGACGAGTACGCCACCGCGCATGTTTCTGATGGCCCCGTCTTTCTGTGCTGTTTGTTTTGCATCAGCCAGTAATGCAAGGAGACAGTAGCCATCCGCCCACCGCCGATAGCCCCCTCCACGCGCACACACCACCCCATCGCTAGGCCGTAGCCGCTTAATCGTGACTGATAGTCGTTGTAGCGGGTCGGCAAAGCAAGTCCACACGTTTGTGACCAGCCGACATTAATAAACAAGCACCTGCTGGGATTAGCGCTCGCTAAAAGTCGCCGGCGGTTTAACTGCCACCGGGAATCCACTGCTCGCCTCTGCGTCTGTTCATTTTTCTTGCCTCTCTTATCCTGCAAAAAAAAGAAGAAAAAACAACCCACGAGAGATGCTGCTCTTTGCTCGAAGCATCGCATTCTGCAAAGGGCAGCTGGGAGGCTGCAGGGAGACTGCTCGGGAGGAGGCTTGTTTCCACGTAACCCACTGATATTTCAAATACACCACCAGATGTGCTGATATACTTGTATCAATGCTGACTTGCAATAGCATTTTTTTGTTATTATCATAGCGGGTCTTTGACTGTGTTAGCCTCACAACAGGTATTGAACACACATGCACGTACATATGCTTAAGCATAACGCGTTGATTACAATAGCAAATGTTGGCTATATTGGACAAGTGCAGTAGTGTGTACAACCAAGACTATTTGATGTAAGGCGAAGTGTTATCATAATTTGCAAATACAAACATTTGTTAGCACACGTAAAGTTAAATTAAGATAAACACAACCTTTACATGTGAATAGAAGTACATAGAAATAGCACCTACTATTGACATTTTATACTATTAATTGACACTTCACCACAAGGAAACACTGTAATTAACATGTAATTAACGGCCAACGGCTATTATTTCCATAAACATTATCCCATTCCATAAATCAATGAACCAAAAACAAAAATCCAGAAAGACTACGAGTTACATATGTTTTATTACAAAGAGCAGTAAATTTGTATGACACATTTAACAACATGCTCTGCAAGGTTAATTTACCCTCGTGTGCATTAACTCATGGCTCATTTCATACTAAAAATGGAAGATATGTGTATGCCACAATGGGATTCTGGTAAAATGAGGCAGATTGTGTTTCAGGAATCCATTTTCATATATTCAGATATTGAGTAGGCTTATATAAGTACTACAACTACCCATTTTATCACCTATCATAAGTAAGTATGTTTTCTAGTATGACTCGTTTTACCGAGCTGTGTTCATATATCTATCATGTTACACCATATGTGTCAAAATCTACACATAAATGACATGCATATGTACAAGGTCAACATTCTAACATGAGAAACTGTTTACGTTTCAATTACGAAGATAACCCGTCCACTATTGACAAAAGCGGTCAGTTATTTGCTGCACAATTAGGACATTTAGATTAGTTTTCATCACAGGCTTCTGTATATGAATGGCCGGCTTCTGTAAATTGTTGACATTTTGTAAGTGTCTGTACACATATTTCGTCTGCTACTTCCCATTTACCGGGCTGCTAGCTTTGCTAGCTAGTTAGCTAGCATCTCCAGCTATGCTGGAAGGCCCACTGACTGACAGCAGATACCATTACCTCCTGGCATTATGAATGATCTTCTCTGAAAATCCACGCACAGACTATGTCATTCGTTTGCCAACAAATAAGCCTGGTGAATACACGTTTGCACAAACATTATTGAATTTCAGAACCTCACAATGTACACTCAACAATCATACATAGTTTTATTGTGGGTCACAATTGTTTTAATACTACCCCTGTCCCTAGTATCTGTATATGCCATAGTAGCTGGTGGTTTTTCCATGTTAAACTTGAAAGGTACATTTTTACATGGGATGTAAATATTTTATAAACGTTGTTTTGTAGGAAATATTACAAAGCATTAGTGCACTGTGGTAGATAGGTTGTGAGATGAATAACTGATATAAGTATCATTACTATGTCAACAGAGATTATTATTAAACGCGCATGTCTATAAAGATATCCTGTTTTTGCCTAATCGTGATATTAAAAACAAAATAAGTTGTAAATTGAGTGACAACGTAAAACTTGTTGCAAAATTTATAGTTTTTTTAAAAAAAAATATATAACATGTACATAGATAGCTATTTCAAAAACAAATTAATGTGTATATACCGAGGTTTATTATTATAACATACACCAAATTAACAGGTACTGACATTGATATACATGTAAATGTTCAACTACAAGCCCTTCCAAACTAATAGCTTACTTAAGATTAATGTTATCAGAGGGAAAGATGAAAAAACTAACTAGATCATGCAACATGATAGTTGGGCTGTTGGAGATTACATAACATGACCAAAACATGTACAATTTGTACTACTACTGGTAAACAAAACCTGGCAAGAGGTTATTGAACATAAGGTCTGAGGTTAATGAAGAGGTAATAAAAAGTAGAAGCCACGCCTTGTCAAATAAACCTTCGTGCATGTAAACATATGATTCTAAATGCCCGTGGGCCTAGCTGTCAATGAGTTCTTGAGTTTTCAAAGCAATGCACGCAAATTGTTTAACAGCTGAACAGTATCAGCATGTGCTTTCTAATAGTAGGGCCCGCAACATCTTCTAAGATATAAGAACATTTTTTGGCATATCAGCCAATGGCGATAAAGTATTGCAGTAATGGTGTATGAAACACGGGTGGTTCGGCTGTCACGTTGCTGGATCCTCCTCGTGGGAAGTGGCCAGCTGTGCCGGAGGAGCATTGTCACTATTGACCCTATAATCTTTCGTGGCCGCCGCCGCCGTGTAGGGCAAACTATGCAGAGGTTATTGACTATATGTTGTACCGAGACCGTCGCTGCTACATGGTGAGGTAACCGTTTTATGACTGTGTCGTTCGACGTATAGCCAAATAAAAAACGAAGAACCCCCCCCGAACACTCAACACTCATTTTTTCAGAATTGTTATTACACATTGACTGGAGACGGTCAGTCATAAGCTCAAGTCCGCCGCATATGGGGATATAGTTTAATAAGTGGCATGATAACTTATGCACATGTCTTGAAATGGGGACACGGGGGCCCAGTACTTTTCAAAGCCCATGATGGTGCAATACCAGCAGTAATGAATACAGCAGTAGCTGAAATATTACTGTACATATGGGTGGGGTGTTTACAGAGCCCTCGTTCATACCCTACTCTGTCTGACATGCTCCACCTGACGATGTATTCGCCGACAGAGATGCAAATCAAGGCAAATATCACAGTATTGATTGCTTTATAATTAGATGTGACTGCACTGGCCCAGTGTCGATACTTTGATGGATGATCAATGCATGCTGCCGCACGGGAAGTATAATCGGAAATTATGAACCTGCGGATATGACACTACAAGGCAATTTCGTTTTGAAGGTATTGTTTTCAAAACACGGAAATGACCTGGTAGAGGGACATGCGGAGGACATTCACCCGGCTGGCTTATTTGAGTGCTAGTTTTTATTGTTTCATGGAAAGTCTGTGGAGGTTGGAGTGTCCTGCTGGTACTGATGGACATGGTCCGATTATGAAGAATGCACCCCTTTTAATGATGGTGGTGGGCGGGTAGGGTGCTGCTGGCAATGACAATTGCTGTGTCTGCACAGTTGACCATGCAGAACTTTGGTCAAGATATTATCCTACTTATGAAAGGTAATGTGCTGTACGTTTACCACAGAATTTATTACGTGGGTGTTTGACAGATTTACAAAATATAATGTGATGGCAATAATTGGGGTAGGTTATTAATTTTTAGTAGTATATATCCTGTTCTGCTTGGATGAGATAATCACCAAATTGACATACGGTTGTTGTTCCATCAATCAACGGCATGGTGACGTTTTGCACAAATGCTTTTTAAACAAAACATTGAAGTGCAAGACGCAAATTAGGCGGAACAATACTACATAGGAGGTAATTAAATGCAACTGCTATATAATAAATTGATTAAATGACTAAGCAATAGTGTATTGGTTGAACCTCACCTAGGGAAGGCCCTACGAAGAAAAAATGCATTACACAATCAATTTACTAGAATTGCACATGTCACCACCACTCGTATTTAAGGGTTGTATTTTTCACAATAGTATATGCCAGACGAAGAGCTTACAGGTACATACATTTATAGGTGTAATGCACTTGTAGTACTGTGGCACAATAGAGTGTATTAAGTATGGCACCTACTTGCACACTTGGTCAATAGGTTGCACAAAAAAGTGCCAGCAAACAGGCGTGGAGAATGCGTTGTATTGGTTTTTTTAGGCCTACGTCACAGGTGTTAGTGTGCTCGGGCACCACAGTTATCGGCTCGGCAACAGTATTACACAATTTACTCAATCGGAAGGTTACAAAGCTCATGCTGCCGGCACCGCAGACGAACTACTATACGGTAATAAGTGTGACTACTCAAACGCCGGTCTTTCTTCTTAGATCATATTACGCACATTGCAACATTGTGACTACTGAAATAGCTTTCTTAAATTCCAGTCGGCGATTTTTTCCTTACTGTTTTGTGGGATTTAGGATTCTGCATCATGCGCCAAAAGTGATAGTTTGTAAGCGTACGAAATGAAGTACAAACTACACAAGTAATAAACCCAATATGACAAATATACTACAAATGAAACTCATGGTCGGTTTATACTCTGCGTTTGTCGCAGGTTAGTTCCAACATGGGTAGTGAAGCAATATGTTGTGTGGCGTTGCATGCTTAGGTCTACTGGCCGAACAAGCTGTGTAAATTTTGTATACTTACGTGTACTTCCATAGCAGACCTAATATCAACAATGCATAACGAAGTAATTCGTGTACTAATGCACACAGAATTTAGCGAGTCTAAGATTCTCAGGTTTTGAAGAACATTCCGATATCTACGCATGTAGGTATCGACAAAGAAATAGTAATTCGCAATATGAGCGTACCACTTACATGTAGATTGCGTTGATTTCAAAATATTACAATTATGTAGCCACGCCTATTCTGCTAGTGAAGCCTTGATCAACGTGCACGAGTTTTGCCACTGGCCAGGCTAATATGTATTCCAGACGCTTAATATGTTATGACCTTCCTATGTGACTGAGTAGGTGGGATTCCCGTTTAACCTTTGATGTAAACCTTGTGGATTGGCCTTGTGTGTTCACATGACGTGTAAAAGGTGGAGTAATTAAGTATTGGGACATTTCAGTGAGAATTACGTATGGCTGGTGCATTATGTTTCATTTTTTTATGATCTTTCTCATGTATAAGGCTTGGTGTGCTGGCTTGAAGTGATGTTGAGAGCAACATTCAAACTGTTCACTCATTTTGAATTAGTGCGGTATTGTATTTGACATGTAAGATGATAATCGCCATAATTGATTGTTTGTATCAACGCCATCAGTGAAAAAATTATCAAATTAACATAATCTATAACCGTCTGGCATTATTTAACCTAATTTAGCACCTATCGGTACCCTAACCCTAATCACCATGAAAAATGCAGTTGATGTAAATCAACAATACTGTGAATACATACGGTCGGAGTATGAGAACGTTTACCCCATTGTCGCGTGCTATCTCAAATAGCCTCGCTTGCACAAAATAGGCTGCTATTATGGGGGTATGCCCAAGATAGCCCTGGCTGACCTTCGCATGTGAGGCAAGCCAATTATCGGCCGAGGGCGGCGGCGGCGGACATGGGCCTGTTAATCCCCACTTAGAACCTCTCGTCATCCCCTCAGTGGCGGCTGGGTTCAGTACTTCTGCGGCGCATCAACCGAGTATTATATTGATGGCATATTATACTAGCATATTCTGACTTGGTATACAACGTGATACTGTTTAAGACATATCAGCAAGATACTGTGGTTGAGCATTTTCAGAAGTGCTTTACAGTTACGTAGTTTTAATGCCAGTCGCTAGGTTCACGCAGTTGCTTGTACATATGATGGCGATATCCCTTGTCGTTGAACGCTAATTTCTCGATGATCTATATTATTTGAACCATTTACTCTCAAGAACTATTTGTTTTTTATATGTCCTCAGCATAGCCTACATGGGGGTGCATTTCTTGTCCATCCATGTCGTCGGTTAACATATTGCGACACAGGAAATGACAAAGGCAATTTTCAAGCGTGGCTACTGAAATTGCTTTTGTTTTTACACATACATGTACCGGTACCCACCCCAGCATAAATTAATGCTAGGTATTGAGATGTTGCTCAATTGTTATGTATCACATACGTCCCACGTGTGTAGGATACAAAACCATGCATCCAGGAGTGACTGAGAAATTGGACTTAGCGTCAGCTGTCGGGGGCCGTGACCAGGTCAAGCCATAATGACCACTGGTCAGTCGTGGACATCAGAACGGGCTGGTCAGCTGGTCGTTTGATGGCGTGGTGGTCATTAGGCCGAGTGTAGCTCTCACGGTAATAACGCGTGACCAGGTGATAAGCTGGCGGGAGCAACATCTGGATATATGATCCACAGTGGACAGAAACATCCAATTTCATCACTTATTACACTGCTATTCCCGTAGATCTCAGATAATTATACATCTATTCCGCCATGCTGATCACCATGTGGGCATGGCTGGTCTTGCTGTGGGGTTGTATGTAATTGGCTGCAGGCAGTACAGCAGGTATAAGTGACATCGCAGGCAAAGCAATGGTTAAATGATGCTATGTTTAATTACGAGATACGTCAAACTGGTACGGCACCAAGTTCATATCAATCACTGTATAACCCTACTGTTGTACAGAAACCTATAGCCAAATAAATAACTGCACCTCTGTGTGGCTTGTTTATTTGTCTACTGCATGGTTCACTGAATGACGGTCTACCTATCAGTATGTACAGCTAGAGAGATGGCAGAAGGGAACTATGCATGCCCATGTCAACCGTTGACCTTGACCTGTCAGCCCTTCATACCTCTGTTTATGCAGAACTCACGGTAGCGAGTAACGACTTCATGATTGCTCATTTGCGCGTGTTGTCATTAGTATGATAGGTGAGCCAGTGACACGGGGTGACAGCAAGGATTCTGATTCTACATCAATTCAAAGTTATCACAGTTTATTGATATGCTTCAGATAGCGATTGCTTATATGTATTTTCCCTCTGTGATTCTTACATGCACTGCAAACATTGGCGCAAACAGACTGCACTTGGTACAATTGTGTCATAAATATTATAGTTGCTACACTATAATGCAACATGATGAGTATAGTTAGCCACGATGAAGTATTATAATGATGCACCATACACTAGTTATACCAAGTTCAGCAAGAATAAATAACAGGCGTAGATGACAAGCTTCATACACCATACATGTGCAATTGCACGCCAGAGAGATAATTAGTACCCCGGGATTAGAACACGCTGACGTGTATAATTCATGTAGAGGCCTTGGTGACAGATGCTTCACATGGTGCTGTATATTCCACATAGACAATGAGCAATAACACAAAGTGGTGTCTTATTAACTAACTTACAGATACTAGTATTGCTATTGGATGAGGTACTACACATCGTGCATGAATATCCTCTCCCGATACCCACTCATAGTCAGGTATCTCCGGCTCCCTTAAAAGACGTCTATAGGCTATTATTTACTTATAAATAAAGTTTGCATCAGAAACACATGGAAGAGCCGTATGAATTATCGCTGAAAACCTGGCCTTCTGACAATAAGGTGGCCACCACTGAAAACTACGACTAGACGCCGACGTGCATCATCATTTATCAACAGCAGACCCGCCAGTGTCACGTCATAGGTATCATAACACTGTCACAACCACAGGCACTTTGTTTGCAAATCACACGCAAGTTCCATGTACACGTGTAAAAGTTATTCTTCAATCACGTGTTTATTTAGCCATGCGCACTGTCCTCACAACCACATATCATTAAGGTGTGTCTATGTAGTTAAGTATGCGATCAAATAACGGCATTTTATTTCAAGCAAATACACCACCGCGGAAAAAATAGAAGTACGAGTTTAGGGTCTAGCATGAGCAAACACTGTGGGTAGTATGGACTATGTAAAAATGGACTAATTGGACACGTGGTAAGCAACACCCCCACCTTTATACATCATCCGTCCATAATAATTATCTGTCTGGAGTGCAATTGTATGGTGTATGAAGCTTGTCATCTACGCCTGTCATTTATTCTTGCTGAGCGTGGTATAACTAGTGTATGGTGCATCATTGTAATACTTCACCGTGGATAACCATACTCATCAAGTTGCATTATCTTGTAGCAACTAGAATATTTATGACACAATTGTATCAAATGCACTGTGCTGTGTTGGAGTTAATGTATGCAGTGTGTAATATCTGAAGCATATCAATAAACTGTGGTACCTATATGAGCGGGTCCAAGTGTCACCCTCTTATATATCAAGAACAAGGAGTTGTAGCAGGAACCAGGTCATGAATCAGTCAACGATTGGGGGAGTTGTTGATAGACGCATTCCTGTGGTCAATACTCTATCTCACCAACTATGATAGTTATTGATGAACGAGATATAAGCCATAACTTAACTGAGCAAACTCTATGCTGCAATGTCCCTCGAATGGTTGAATAGTAGGTAATGTGTCCATGCATTTGGTTATTAGATAGTATTTGATTGGTCATCACTCCGTTGAATGTAGATATAATATAATCCTAAAAAATACTCATTATTTAAGCATATGTCTCATGTTCAAGAATAGGCATACGAATCAGCCAAATTTTATAATCGTGAGTAGTTGCTTGATACTTCAGGAAATAGCAGTAATGTGCCTGAAAACTGTGGAGCGTGACCTGACGACAACAGGAGTTCTACAATAATCTAAAAAAAAAACATGATTATTCTAAAATAATCTAAAAAAACAACGTGATTATTCTACAATAATCTACAAACCAACATGATTATTCTACATTAATCGAACACGAGTGGAAGTCGACAGGGTATTAAAATGTTTGGCGCGATATGGCAGGTCGTCGCTGTCATGATTAGAATATCATCCATAAAATGAGTAGATGTGTGAATATTTTGGAGTATAACTAATGCAAATCATGTGTGTATCGGTCAATGATCGTCATTAAGAGTTAAGGACGGGGTTGTTGTGAAGGCTATCTTTTATTTCCATTGACGAAGAGACTGCAATCACTGACCTTCTGCTTAGGTACCATGGACCTGGTCTGTCATCTCATTTGTGAACTGATCCACGGCCATGTGTCTGTCTGCTGTCATGTTGTCAAAGGAAGCCAGTCTTTCTATTGTTCTATATATTGTACTAACGGGAATGGCAGACTATATGTCTTGAAATTACGGGTACGGCTAGTTGACCAAACCTCCTCATATCACACCAGATAATTTTGCTTTAAAAATGGTAAATAAATACGAACCATTGCGCCTACTGTGTGTATAGAACGTTGGTTTTCTGATGGTTTCAAGATGAGACAAAAATATGTTCATCAAGATTGAATGGGACAGTTTTGAAATTGTGTTGACCATGTTCCAAACAGCCAGAGTCACTCATCACGATGCAAGCCAACACTCTGACGGATTGTAACACATCATACTGACTGTAAATCCACGATTGGTCTGCTCTGTAACATTTAATTTCCACAGACACGATAACGCCAGATGGAAGCGAATGAGCCACGAATGGTAGCGAATGGCCCCGACACAAAAGAAATAAAGGGTCACAACTCATTTATGTTTAGAGTTTTGAATATCAGGCTTGCTTGACTTTGGGGCTTTAAAAGCAACAATCAGTATTCACATGTGCAATCATAAAGCCTACAGAACTTTGTGTCATACCAACGCTGTACACTTGAAAACAAAATCCAACGTCATTGGAAAATATGTAATAACTTTGATGTCATTAACAAGACACACTTAAAATGCTACAAGGCCATCCTCCGCAGCCTCTCTCACCATATCTATTTGACAGCCTGTTCCAAGCAAACAGCATTTTCACCAAGTTGCCATTTGTATTCATTGCCTCGTTTCCAAAAGAGATGACAGCTCACTAAAGTAGGGGATTGCGACCAAGTGGTGGTCCGTGAATGGTGACAGTTAGACCTAACTGTCATTCCTGTTCCCTTTCTTCACTCAGTGATGACATATTTGCGCTGTGATATAAATATAAATGTACGTCTTTCACTCTTAATCCTTGTTTTGATGGGTGAATGAATACAAAAATATATTCTTGACTTGTTCACGGCCTCTTCTTTAATATTCTTTTTTCCAATTGGCTGTTAGCATGACCCATCCTGACTTTCTGTTGCTCACAACCTTGCAGCAATGACCGAACGTACATGGGTAAGGCCTGAGACGTAATGATGCATATCCCCATCATCCCCATCATCATTGACCAAATTTATACACTGTCAAAATGTAATGTATAAAAATAGAATTAGAGTAATTTGAGTAATCATTTAATCATAATAACAAATTATGTTCCATTGCATGATTTGAATTTTGTTATATTTCTGAGTCACAAATTGTCCACTCATCAACTGTCTCAATACAAATAACAGCTGCAGATGCAAGAACAAGAAACAACCCCCCGATGTACCCCAAACTGAGGTAATTATACAATTATCTGCCTGCACCTAGTAGACAATCCACAACCACATGATTCATTCTTACATCAGTTGGTATAAAGTAGTACTGAAGATAAATGCGTGCGAAAAAGTAGGCCTACATCACAGGCGCCTTTTGCCATGAGATATAATGGGTGTGTGGGGTGTTTACTGATATGTAAATCAGGGCTCCAATGGCGGCCACTGCAGCAGTAATATGGGGACACCGAAGACAGCAGATGTATGTGCGCGGCCCCACCGTAGGCGTGACCGGAATACCCGCACAGGGATACTTCATTTTCTTGCAGTGGTTGGTCTGCAGTATTAAGACTTATTTTAGTGCTGTGTACAGATTTCTGTACCTTACTTACTATGCTGGCTAGAAGTATGAAGAAGTTTATCTCAAGTCAACTATCAGTAGCTGGCGTTGTCAGTGTGTTTTAATAAGGCACGTAGTGGTCGTCGCCTCTGCAGCAATTGTTGTTATAATGGCATATGCCTTTAGCTACTGGGAGATATTGATTTCAATGTGAGAATATAATTTTACATTGGGCTTTCTGTGACACAGAAATATGTAGACTATATGCGCGTTGACCATAATGAAGTAGTTCGGGTAGATCATGACACTGCCTCGACAATTCAATTTATATAGATACATTGACACTGTTCATTCATAAAAAAAAATGAATTCTAGTACTACCGCAGCTCTAGTACAAACTCTAGTACCAAAACAGCAATTGTTTTTCTGTGGCTAGAGTGTTTGTTGCCATGCTTCCTCAAGCTTCTCGCCTGTAACTCTAATGATGAATAATGACAGCAGCCACGATTCGTCATCCAGCTAGCAGAAATCAACACCCAGCAAATCCAGAGTGCCGCTCTTCCATGGCTCGTTTGTAACTGAAATCAATGAGCAGCTTCTAATGCATTGGCTGTGATAGCTGTTGTATACTGGTCCACTCATTATGATACACGCTCCATATGTTGTATTCTGATGTTTTTTCCAAGTTTGCTTGTGATTCAATTTTATTTCTCTCTCTTTATGTTTTGTATGGCAAACAAGCTCATACCACTTTATTGACATAGCTGAAGACATTGAGGTCGTGAGTTCGAGTCCCGTGAGGGCCACTTGATATAGTTAAATGGCAGCTGATGGTTCTAAAACCTACACACTCTCTTAGCTCTTAGATTCGCACATTATTGTTTGTTTGAATTTTCTCTCTGTGGTCTATAGCAAGCAAGTTCCTCACCACTGCATTACCATAGTTGAGGACAAGTTTTACAACCCTAAGCTTCCATTTGACTAGATCACATGGCCCTGACGGGACTAGAACTCACGTCCCCAAGGTTATGAGACCAGAATGATACCATCATCCCAGGCAGCGTTTATGATAATACATTGTATCGTGAATGACCAGCCATGACCTAGGTGAAATGTGGTCCACATGTTTCTCAACACAGTGGCATTCACTGACAAGCAGCCGCCTGTTTCCTGCATGTGTCTGTATGTCCGACCAGGATAGAAGAAACTATTTGCGCTCGCTTAAAACTGTGTTGTACAATATGCAGCATCTTTTTCGTGTAACTGTTTTGCGCACCAACATTATGCAGTGTACACATATCTGCGTGACTAACATTTACCACTAGCTGCATGCTAGCATATGGTAAAAGCTATGAATACCGTCAGTATGAATGTATTAAATCAGTCGCACGTTAACTAACTCCGCATCAATATGTCAATGATTGAGAAATATTTTTACAATGTCCATAGTTCTATAGTGTGGTGAGCGCAACACCCCATGTAACAATGTCTAGAACAGAAAAAGGGACTCTAGCAATCCTCGCCACATGTGGTGTTTTACAATTCCTGTTAAGAAGCAAGCAAGTACAGGAGACTAGCAGGCCACTACCTCCTCCCACGCCTCGTCCCAGGGTCGCACAGCCCGGGGCGACTGGCTTTACCGAGTGCAGGAATGGCAGCAATGCTTGGTCAATCGCCAATGATGCTGCTCCCATGGAATTGCTATTTTTTCTACGCTCAAATGTCATATTAGATAGTTTGCGTGTCATTGCCCTGGCCACAAAACACATGATCAGAGTTATTATTGACGATGGTGTTTGTATTATTATCAAATGAAATAATAGAATATCGATATATTATCATATAAATTAAGCTGCAGGTGACATATATGGTGTTATGTTTGCATTTTGCGAGACGCCGTTTACACGAATTGAAGAGAAGAGATAAATTGGTTTAAATGCGTGGAAAAAAGTTATGATGTAAATGTATAGTGGTATATGTGGTCGTCTGCTTACTTTGTTATTGGTTTTAGAAACAAATAATAAAACTGCAATACCTTATAAACCTGATATGAATGATATAGTTCGGCAAACTTTAGCATTCCTTTTAACTAACTGTACCATATAACTGTGGGTCCATAATTATTACAGAGTTGTGTGAGATTACATTCGCTGTACGGTGCCCATGTTATGAATTGTTTCAGAGATATATGCAAGAGGAGATGGTCCATTTTTCACACAGACTCACATGCTTTTGAAGCTGGTATGACGGGGGAGTATCTCTGTCGTGTGTGAGTGATCGCTTGTAAACAGGTTGTTTGTATCGTGAGCGGAAGTCGATTTTGGAACCGGAAGTGATTTTTTAAAAATATTCAAGTCAGCTATTAACTGTTGCCCTTTAGGTTTCAAGTATCTCCGTTTTTAAAGGAGCATTCCTACTCTATCTAAGTGAAATAGTTGTGAGATAACTAGGTACCTACTCATCTAGTGTCATGCAAAAACGGGACCGTGATTACGAGCAATATCACAAGCTCAACAGACATTCTATCCACACAATACTAGCAATATTTATCAACAGTTATTTACACAATATATTCAAGATCCATGAAATCGTAAGTTTGTACGTAGCAAACACGCTATGCTTAAAATCGCTTTGTCACGGACACGTCTTGCACATGTACATAACAGATCGAATTAGATACAAATCAAAATCAAATTTGACAATCTTGATTCTTAGACTTTAGCTCTGTCAATCACTTTCCTAGCTGTAGTTTAAAATTCTGGCTCTTCGTTAGCAAGCCATACAACCTCCGAATGAAACTGGGTAATAGCAGCGAATCATCAACTCGCCGCCACTGGCTGTTTGAAATGGATGTTGAACAGCTGTGTGCTGATAAAAGTACAGTATTTATGTGCTAACATAATGTTACATACCAGCTTTAATCTAGATTTGATTTTGTCGAGTAGAACTCATACAGATATATAAAAGTCACATACTGTAGATTGCCGTGGCTGTTTAACTATCACAACTGTGCTAGATCATAAGGAAGACAATGCTTGAAAGTAGAAATAAACAAATATATGAAATAATTACTCAGTTAAGTTGAAAATCCTTCACATGTATACATGTTTACATATATCACTTATCATTATAATTTATCATTTATCATGCGATAGGTTTAGACATGTAACGTGTAAATAAGCCAATTTTGGCAACACTAATCAATATCCTAAGACTCCTCTATCTACATATCTACGTATTTATTTGGCGAGTGTCTTCGCTTGCTTTGTATCACTCCTGTCTACAAGCACTAAACCACCAAGATTGGATCCACCCAACAAGTGCTAAGTGATGTCTGCTACATCGCTATAACAAAGCTTTCAGCTGGATTCAAACATACTGTGAATGCTGTCAACAAAAAGTGCTATAAATATGCAATGCTCATGCTATCGCATGTAATAAATAAGCCACACTTATACTATCACCAGATTATCGAGTGGTGAGCCTCTTTATGTTGTGCTGAAGTAGCTGATAACTGACTCACAGCATTGAGAGACTTGAGACACATTTCACTATAATGTTCAAATGTCACTGATCACCTCGTATGTAATTGATATGAATAAACATAATAAACCGTAAACCTCTATATTAAGACACCACTTTTCCCGGTGCCAAACCTTCATAAACCTACCAGAATGAACCTCTGCACAGAGACCACCTCTCTATTGAGACCACAAAATACTGGTCCTAAATGCGCAAATCAGAGCAGCCCAATTCCTACAACAATCAATTTATTTCATGCATTGCGCAAACTAATTGACTGTGATTTGCGCTATGTGGGTTGGTAATTAGAGCGTGCCGCAGTCGACAAGTTTTGCTGGCATTCAAAGTGAGTCCTTCAAGAAGTGTATCAGTTGCTGAAAACTATGACACAGTGGAATTCTAACACTTTTTGAACTCAAAACTTCACGCAATGTGAGCCAATTCACGTGTAATACGGCGGGGGTGGAACTACAGTTCATGTCTTATGTAATGTTAAGTAATTAATAGGGACTCCCTAACCACAGCGTGTAGACAACCGCTATCAACGTAGCCTCGTCGTCGTTGGTTCTAGTTTTATCCTCATCTATCTAAACCCACGCTGGTGCTTCACAAACTTCTAGAATAATACACAAAACCTCGTCTTTCGAGGCCACCCTACCCTACACTAAGTGTGGTATCGGTGCACTACAATGGCAAGTCGCTGTCATGACTGGTGCTAATCAGTGTAAATTGTGCCCTATCCTGCTGTACATCTAACCTTGATGCACATTACGCCTCGCATTGAGGCCACACCAGCCATTGACAGCAGCGCCGGCCTCGTTTGAATCATTCAGCGGCTGCTATTGATCGCCCAGTGTTGTAAATGTAACGTGAAGGATGACGGATGGTTCCGTTCATCAATGCTGCCATTCATTAGAATTACTCGATTTTAATTACTTCACTGCCAATGGCACAATAGCGCCTCGCTTTGATTGGCTGATTTAAATGTCGCCGGATCTCGATGAAGAAGACGACATCTTACCGGAAATTCGTACACTGTTATGTGATGTTGGTAAAATGCTGCTGCCTGTCTGGATAACCAATGTATACAACGCTGCAGAGGCAGCAACCACTAGCTGATGAATAATTGTAACAGACACAGAATTGAAAGAAGTAGTTTACTTCTTCCAGCAATATGATGATCATACTGCATATTCAAGATGACTCATCTTGTCTTGCTGGGTGGTCGTATAAACCCTATGGCAGAATGACTATAATATGAGTACTACATTGCTTCACTACTCATACAAGTCTGCCACATCCCCATCCACAATCCAGATGCGCGTCCATTTGCCGCCGACAGTGTCCTGTTTGATTGACCTTGGGCGTCGTCGATCCGGACATTGGATTGGCTTCCTTATGGATCTGAAATTGAGCTGTCAACGTAATCTGATAGAGAGACATATACGGACTGGCCCCGTGGCTCTGTCCGCGGTAGTGTAAGAATGCTGGGGCCTTGAGGGAGAAGGATTCTTAACAGCACGCTGTCATCTTTGTTAAATATGGTCAGAATGTACGCTGCGTGGGTCGGATGAAGTAGCCCCGTTCGTAATACATTTTGTACATAACATTTCCACACGTTCATGTCCCGGAGATGGGGTGGTGGGGGTGGGGGCTCAGCAGAGAGACATCTGATTTTGATATGACAAAATGTCTAAGACGCCCTACTTCTTGGTTACCAAACTCTAAAGACCCTAATTTCTCTAGATCTCAAGCACACCTAATCAGGACAGATGCCCGGTGGGGTTGGGGTGGGGGTATCATGTACAACATATCTTCAATATGTAGAAAATGATGATGATAGCCTACTGTATTTTTATTCATACGCATTAATTTATGTGTAAGTGGACATTAACAACTACTTTGTGTGGTTGGCTAATGCTCTCAATAATTCTGACGACCAACGAGCAATATCTGCATTTATATAACGGAGGGTGAAACTTGACTACACATGGCATTTCATCCTGCTGTTTTCTTTTCAACCTATGCACATAGTTTTGTGCTAGAGGAGACCGTGTTCTGAGTTTTGTTACATGGAGAGAAATGTCTGAGGGTAAAGGATCAGGACGTGGATTGAAATCTACCTGGCTTACCAGTCAATTGAGAGCCCGCGTTCAGCAGCATGTTACATTCCAATCCGTTTCAAACATCTATTCATTAACCTACTAAAGAAAGGAAATAAATATAGACATGATTTTCTTCATTTTCTTCTGTTTTCATTCTTTTCTGATTGATATTTATTTTACTTCTTATCTATACTTGTCTCTTCCTTCCTGTAGCAGTCTTTCTTACGACACGTATGTATATTGTCTGTCTGCAAAAAAACATAATCAAATACATTATATGCAATTATATATAAAATATGATCAATTGAATACCGTGGCCCAGTTGCTAGGCTACACTTCATATCCAGTGTCATTATTATCATATGCCAAAGTGTTGGAGAATTCAATACAGAAAACTCTAATGAAGACCGCGGAATTGTTGCCAAGGGCGAGTGATTGCCAAGTTTTATTACAGCCACAAATCAGCCATGTTTTATGTGCTTTGGAGACGGGATAAAATCTGCTCTTTTTTGTTTTGTTTCATACACATAAAACTAGTAGTGCATTAAAAAAGAGTTTGCACTTTGAACATGCACAAAATGCGTATACTTAAATGTGTATACTGAAAAGAAGATGCTGGTTTAAAGATGATATTGCTTTAAAACTAACCGTGCCAGCCTTTGGTTTTGAAGCTAATAGAAGAAATGGAAAGAAAAGGTTACTATGAAATACTACAATTTTCAGCAGTATTTGTAACATTCCACAAAGCACTGCTGTTCTATAAGCCATATGTTCGTGGTTTTCGTACTTTTAACGTCACCGAGTGTGTTATACCGTTATGCCTGATACTCTTTCTAAAATAGATGTATTGTGCAGTAAGATTTAATATATTCTTTTCAAAAGCACACAACAGAAACATGTAGCAACAAATTGCTCTCTAACAGACTTCCACACACCCGAGGTTGACCTCTATTTATAAATTCAACAGTTACAAAACTCATCTCTGGCGGACAACATTCTAGGTCTGCATACAAAGCTAAAACAATGCTGCTTTGAAGAAGAATAAAAAGCATAATATAGGTAGAAAAAACAGTTCTCAAAGAGAGTGAAATGAGAACGTTGGCCACTAGCGAGCAGTTAAATAGTTAAAAAGCTGGTTCCCGGGCTGCTGTGAGTTGAGGGACTCAGCATGTGCGGATGGTTACCCACCGCCAGATGGCAGGCATAAATCTCACAGCCGCCGCCGACGACCCTATTCTAACGCCGCTCTCTTTATTTCTTTGGCTACTGAAGTAGTTGTTACATTTTCTCCTCCAACACTAATTTTTTAAATAATTGCACCCTTTGATTTTTTTTCTTTTGAGCTGAGAATGACAGTTTAGACTGTAAGATTCCATAAAGGTGTCATCGTTAAAGAGAAGATTGGTAGCATGGAAAACAGGAGAGGTTGTTCAAGAACTTGGCCAACACGTCTTGAGCATCAAGTACGTCCTACAAGAGTCGGGTGTTGGGGGCGTGACTGTGCGTGCTAAAGAGCCGAATACTCCAGTCACATTATGAGATGTAAGACATGCCTAATGGATGTTTACTGAAGATTAGACCTTACAGCTGATAACACTATTGGGTGCATTCGTGGGAATCATTCTTATTACGTACATATACTATAGAATGGATCCAGTTATTTCTAGCATTCTGAGAAAATCCAGGATGTTGTCTCGATCGCATATTATGTAATGTTTTACGACTTACACTGCCGCCTGATGTTGGGCACACTCATTCTAAGTGAGAAGACCAAACAGTCGTGGTGTAGGACTCTTTGGTACAGCTAGAAGCATTACTTCCCTCTGTGCGCATTATACTTATAGCCCGGTGTTATTTAGAAGACTAAAGTTGTGTTATGAGCATCACCATTCTACACAAATCATTACTCTATAGATGCTGCTGCTATAATTACATTGATGTTTGTCATATCGTAACAGTCACTTACACCTCCGGAGATAGTAGCGCCTGTACCAACAGTACAATGTGGGCTGGATTGTACGTGTAGCCATAAACCATGTGTGGCGGGGGGAGTGTATTGTAAAACACAGAGTGGAACATGTGTGGAACATATAACTGCAATATACGTGGCTAGTAAATAAGCTGTAAGACGTGGTGCGTGTCAGCCATTCAGTTATCCGTATTGCCAGCTTTGTTGTGAGTTGTTGTTGAGTTATTATTGAGGAAAGTGGCTACAACACAACACACATATTTACAATACAGTTATTGCTGGGCATGATGGTTATTTAAGATGGGCAACGATGAACTTCCGGTGTAGATGTGTTGGTTTGTGGGTGATTTAGGCTGACAGACGGATGAATCACTGTACAAAACGAACCAAGTGTGTTTGAATTAAGCTTATTCTGCACGTTCAACGTCCACTTCCTAGATATCTAAATAATTATTACACACCTATCCTTCAGCAAGTAATATGCAATAATCATCCAATAGTTTAGCTAAACTCTCAACCGCGAGTCATAATGAAGAAATATACTACCGTGTTTAGTATAACAACTCTATAACAGATATACCACTACTAAACATGATATATATTATACCACGACAAACCATTGAAACTGTCATTCGAAACTGAAATGCTACTGTATTCGGAAGCAATACGTACCGATCACGATAGAAGCAGTACTTTATTGTAGTCTAACACCGTGCGACGGTTTGATACACATGATCGGTTTATCAATATTAACTAATCCGAATTTTAGATATTTCAAGTCACTCTATATTATGAATCGAGATGGTTCAAAATGGCGGATTCTGTCGTCATAAATAAGTACCCGGATTAGGTGTGGTATATGGAAGAATATACCCCATCACTTTTCGGCTCTCCGCCAATCAGCATACAGCATTAAGAGGTGTGTCACATTAGAGTGGTATAATAATGTATTCCTGAGTTATTTGAATAAAGTAATGCCAGTTGGTGTAGTTGTATCGCCTTCTTAGCTATCGACAATGATATGTGTGATATTATGAAACATATAGCAGCAAGCTCCATTTTAACAGGAAGGGGTGGGGTGGGGAACTCTCTTCGGCATGGGACTCGACCCTGGGACCATATCACCCAGAGTAACGCCGCCCAGTGCCTTCAAATCCAGTTGTATAGATTTAATATTTACATATCATAAACCTGGATGTCTTATCCTCCTAGAGTTATCCACTTTTTTTACATAAAATGATATATAATAAAACTAATTTCTTTTGTATATAACTACTTGTTTACTGCATGTACTATCATCAACTTTATTCATTATATTTTGTAATATAAATGCAATCTGTAATTCGAACACTCTAATATTAACACTCAGTCTAAAATCAAATACAATGTAAAATTGAAAGAAAGATGATTAATCAAATTACCCTACCACATAATACCCTGTTTGTATATGTATGGTCCACATAGCTATTAATATTTCCCTTTAAGTCGTCAACTGTACATGTATATATATATTAGAAATATTTTTCTATCTTCATTTCATTTACTCTTTTCAGCAGTATCCTCACTTGAATGTAAATTGTTGCTGTATGCTTGTTTACATTGTCACTAGCTAGATGTTTTTCCGAGTGCACAGTCTGCTCTCCTTTATAGTAGATTTTCCCAACTGATCCACATTTTGTAGCCATTAATACAGGTAAGGATAAAGCTTCTACTCATAGTTGTTTTGTTTTTGAATTTCAGTTGTAATAGTATTGTCACCTGCAAAATTATCATTAACAGCTACATGTTGCATTCTATGTGCTTTAAAGTTAGTGTTAGTGTTAAGCCAAAATTCATGTATGTATTCGCTTTGTAAATCTATCGCTATATGTGCTTGCTTGTGTGATTAATTTGTTGTTGTTTTCTAAAGTAGCCTCTAGACCAGACTAGAACAGACCCCGGCCACAGCCTCTATCAACCAGTGCTCCATTTTCCATTGTAGGTCTTGGCAGTGACGACGAAGTGAGGCTTGTCGAGTACCTCTTCGAACGTCAGGGCTATAACCCGCTAATACGCCCCGTCCGCGAACTAAACGACACAATCAAAGTGAACTTTGGTCTAGCAATGATTCAGCTTATCAATGTGGTGAGTACATTATGAACATTTTCTATTTCTGTACTTGTAGGTCTTGGGAGTGACGACGAAATTCGCCTCGTCGAATACTTGTTCGAGCGCCAAGGGTATAACCCATTAATACGGCCCGTTAGTAATCTGACTGAAGAGGTCAAGGTGAAGTTTGGCCTGGCTCTTATTCAGCTCATCAGCATAGTGAGTAACAGGTGTGCACCTCCTCCTCCTCCTCCTCCTGCTTCCCCACTGCCCCTGCTACTGCTGCCCCGTGCTCCTACGTTCCATACTGCTGCAAAAGGCACAAACATCTCAGAGCCACAGACCGCTCCCTTATGCACCTGTGGTGGATGGGCTTTACGCTCATCACATGATCACTTGACCAAGAATATACTATCCTATTGTGCCTTACTCGGAAATCCATCATTTCCAACTATGTAGTTGCTGCCTCCTAGTGGTGCTGGTAGTGGTGGTGGTGACCAATGCATATAGCTCGTTAGAACCGATTGATAGTGGTACATATTACAAACGAAGCTTTACTAATACATCATTTCTAATATCTTCAATTCCCTACTGATTTTAAGGATTGCCTGGTATTACATTGCTGTGGTGTTGGCGTTTTGACGATTCTAAGAAGTTGTATAAGCATGAACATGTGTATGTATTGCTGAAGCCTGTTGAGACAGGCTATAAAGCTTATGTTTCTTTTCAATTGCAATGTGCGTGTGTACACACTTAATTAAAATCTAATATATTCATTCTATTGAATGCCTTGCGTTTCAGAACAAATATTTGTATAATGTATATCTATCTGGTAATTACTCGTATATATCGTCTAATTTAAATGCAATATGCAAACGATCAAGCTCTAAAAAAATACTATCCGCAGCAGTACCACAGAATGTTCACTCCTAGTAAAGAAGCCAATATAACAATTGGCTACAAAGCAAATAGACCCAAATTCTAGCCAATATAGTGGGCGGCCTTGGGCACTAACATCTTTAGTTACCTTCAGCTAGGACGTGTTTACGTGTAACAGCATTTGCGTCTGGTTTGACCGAGCGCCGCTTGAGGGAGTGGTTATTATCTTCCTCGTACCAAGGCCACAGCCGTGTCACACAGCACGTAATGGACACGTCTTGCCGGACACCATGACTAATCGAAACCTTACAAGTGATTATTTATTGGCCAATATCACTGTGTTGTTCGGTTATAGGTGAACTTGCGCTTGCCTAATATGACTGTTCTAGCACGTATCATCCACCCACAAGTTGTTGTTCCTATAGGCCTGTCCGCAGCAGTAGATATTATTGTCTTTTGGAATCTAGCATCATCTTATAGAATATGTTGTCCTTCAGAACACATACGCATCAGCCATATGAATGATTTTCATAATTACTCATTAATAAGAGCATCTCTAGAGAAAGTTCCAATGGTGCATGTTATAACATGTCACTGGCCTTTGAAAGCAGATGCAAGCAATTTTGGTGCAACAATCTGATCATGGCGACATTGATCATTACAACATTGTACAAGGCCACAGGAGAACACAGAAAAAGCATGCTATTTGAAAGTGCAGGCTGTATGTAGTTAGCGTCATTCATTTAACTTGTTCGTCAGCCCCGAAATTGTGTTGATGGGCGCACTTCACTATTAGGTAGCGGCATCCGCTACACCACGCTATTGATTCGGCCCATTGAATATAGTGTCTTCAATGTAATTTGGCTCGTCAGAGAGAATACTACACATGGGAAGAAGGGTATATCTTTAATATGACACCTGTATGATGATAAAAATAGACAGTTGGTGAAATGGTGCGTAAGTTGTAATTCATGTAGGATTTATTGTGTATAATGTAGTATAATGTGCCACGTTTAACACGCTCCATTAAGAGCCATTTGTCTGTTGACTGTTTATGATGATACTTTCTTAACGACACAAATATTCCAATTCTCAAACAATACAATGGCATAGACAGAAAATATATGCACTAAATAGGACAGCAAGTGGACCCACGTACATGTATGTGTACATGTGCATATTGGTGACATAGCAGTATGTTCAAGACTAATAAGAAATTCTGTGCTAGATTTTGTCATCAGGAAGGTCTATTGTGATGGTGTGTCAGCTGTTGAAAAGGATATCTTAACTTTCAAAAAGAAGGTTTAGCACCATATGTGCCCAGTTCATATTCTGGTCTGGTTTTAGGCAATTTTTTCATATAATGATGTCCGAGTGTGTGTGTGTGTGTGTGTGTGTGTGTGTGTGTGTGTGTTTTTATTCAGTGCATTGTTGTCATGCATTGAATAATATTATTGAGGGAATATCTACTGGCACTAACAAGACATAACAGCCCGATTTTTTTAATAATGCCTGAGCTTGCTATTAGTTAAAGAAGTTCTCCCGCGCGTGTACTGCAATTTCAAAATATCAGAGCATTATGATTAGTTCATACACAAATTTGTGAAAACTACGTTATTATAAGTACCAAATGGTCCGCAGCAGCAGGATGAGACAGTTGAACTGCAGACTCGCAATTCGACCTCCAAATCCATCCGTTACTCTGCCGGTAACATGTTATTTTTAAGCCAATATAAGCAATTGCCAATACAATTACATGTTTTGTGGTTGTCAGCAGCTCTCTGCTGGCTTCCAATAAAAACTCAATAACCAAGTGAGATGCCGCGGCGACGTAATGAGGATCAATATGGGGCGGCGGCGGCAGTATTTAGCGACGACTGCCGCTGCGACCTTGGCTTTTGGCGCCTCATCATTCAATACCAGTTTACACGATAGTGCTATGTAAATGGGCTGCTGCAGAGATTTCCATTCTAATTACACGTATCAGCACTGATTAGATTTTTTTCAAAAGAAAGCAAGCTAGTACTATTATTAGGTCTGCGCTGCTGCATGTGTTATGCAGACATCAATGATTGAAGGAATATTTGCTTCACCAAGCTTGTAAACACTAAATGTGACAGTTGCACCCACGTATGTGTACATGTGCATGCGGATTTGCTAGAAATATCACCCATAATGGTGACATTGCAGTATGTTTAACACTATAGTTTAAGACTATTGTGTTGGTTTGTCATGAAATGGAGTCTGCAGGTATTGGCTGCTGGTGTGTTGTCCTGGGGTGGCTGCCGCCGCCGCGGTTGCGCTGGGGTGATCCGTCACTGTCTGACCACGCTCCGGCCAACACTCTAATGCAAGGGGACCAGTCGGCCGAATGTGCAGGCCCGCAGCTTTTATTAAATATTCAAAAAATCAATAACGCTGGATGTCCAGTGTTATTGGAATCTGAACAAAAATGAAATTGCTTCACTTTGGGGTGTATTTTTCCACGTGAATGTTGCATGTGGTATGAAGAAACAAGCGGAAGTTGTGGTCTTTTAAAACATCGCTATAGTTATATTCAGTTATACTCTGGGTTCTTTCATATAGATGGCTATTTGGTGCAATGGACATTCGTATGAGGATCTCATAATTTAGAAATTCAATGCAATGCTCTAATGACTGGTGTACCATCGGCAATGAAGATATAAACACTGTTTTCGCTTGTTCCATCTATTCTATATTATTGAATAACATAATAACGTTTGTGCCAGTGCCACGTGCAGCTTATGATAAGACATATCTACAGCCTATATACCTCACATTGCACAGTCTACGAGAAAAACATCAGCCATTAAAATGTGGCCCTTACCTACCTATAAACAAACCAACCCCCGCCAAGAACTAGAAATCCACGCCCCTGGATTTATGCCTTATTTCCATTCTTCTAGTTCTCTAATAATTGGCAGCCTCTTAGTGCAAGTCACTAAACGTACATGGGACGTGTGTCTAGCGTATTATTCGTGCACACTGATCCGTACTGCAAACGTATACAACGCTAATGGCGCGTGCCGCACGCGTACACAACCCGCATTGTTCGCGGGATGATGACGCGTGTTCTGACCAGACTAATTGCCGTGTTTACACAATCGCATCAGCAGCTATACGGAGGAGGGAACTGGACATTGATTGGTCAAACTCTGGCCTGTTTGCTTTGCAACAATAAGAATGCCACGTATCAATAATCTAATGTAATTACATACGGCGACCTAGCAGTCGATTGTCCCATTAGATACATACGTTGCGGCTTTCTTCTATTGGGTTATGTGACTTTACAATGGGGACTTTCATAGCCACACAGTATTTCTGCAGTTTTATGGTTTTGCGAGTAGCTACATGTATTGGGCAATGGTTTATTCATGCCATTATGTCTCTATAGTAGAAAATGTACTCGTCTGAGGAAAAATACCGTCGTGGTGAGGAAATTGTCTACTGTGGTAGCCCTTTCCTTTGGTCAAAAATGTTCACTCAACTCAGTTTAGCTGCTGGTGTCCTCTCTAACCACAGATGTGCGGCGGGAATGTTACGCAACAATCCATTGTGCTGAACAGAACTGGGTGTGTGTTTAAACTTTTTATCCTATTAATGATCTAAATAGCTACAATCGTCTGCATTAACAACGACACACTTTTCATATAGATCTATGCAACTTCACTGTATATATATAGTGCACAATTTACAAAGTCTGAGCAGAGTTTGTAAATAATGCACTACATATGCAGTTAAGTTGCATAGATCTATATCAAACACACGGTTGTTCTGACTGAGTAAAAAGACGTAGCAACATTTGTTTCTTTCTCGTCTGGTCTGAGTCCCGGGGTGCTATCTATCTCTCTACACTCTACATACATCTTTTAAGTTGAAAATTGATTCAAGCATGGGAGGTAACACGACGACCTTTCACTTGTGGACTAGAGATTCCCGATAGCAGCCCTCGTTCTCTTTACGTGGCTCGCCGCTTGTGGATTTTACCCCACACTGCCACGGCTGCCGCCGATTGCCAGATTGTCTTATCGTCCTGTAGCACACAGACGCTTTAATAAGCCATTAGTCTTAATCATTCTACAAGAGAGCACATGCCAGACAACAGGGCCCATCTTGGGAGCTGCCACCTTTCCTTGGTCACGTGATGAATGACTTTCATAAGGGATGTCCTATGGCGGCAGCGGCCAATACGTCACTACGGTCGCTCCGTCTTCACATTAAGCTGATTATAACTAAATGACAGCCACTTCATCAGCTTCATTCACTGCTCAGTGGCGGCCACGGCAATAATACTGCAGATTGAAACGTCAATGTACTGTATTACCAGTGTAATGTCTGAAAGCAGTTGGCGGGGAATTTGCATGACGATGGTTACTAATAACAGGCAAACTAAGTTTTACCTTGAACGATGATCTGCATATAGTTGATGATAATGATATCAAGGTAGCAATGAGAATGCACTGTTGTTTTAAATGCAAGTGGGTGCCAGTTTGTATTTCTAGAAGTTCAGTCACCAAATACATTAATGAAGAAGTGCGCAGATGCAAAGTGTTTCTTCCATAGGCAGATCCAGTGGGCGCAGCCCCCCCCCCCTTTTCCACCAAAATACTTTTCATGTATTTCATGTTTTTTCATGAAATCCCGTAAGTGGGCCCACTCTTTTCCTTAAATGCGCCCCCCCCCCTTTCCGATAACCTGGATCTGCCTATGTCTCCCCTAATTATTCTTCCATTGACATTCTTGCATATGTTTGGTATTGCCGTTGTTAATGCTGTAGCAAATGCATGCATTTCTAACAACTACATTTCTATACAGGGATACAATTAAAAAAAACTTGACAAAGGACTCTAACCAATCACAAACAATTGCTACACACGTTAGCATCATAACTCTGCATGTTTGTTTTGCCTTAAACATGGTTTTAGAATAGGCACATACATACATGTAGCTTCAAAAACAAGGAAATATCAAAACTCATGCCAAGTTTAGCTGCAACTAAACGTGAGAAGCATTTGTGGGGAATTATTCAGCAGTGCTATTTCATAGCCACTGTGGCAGGCCCAGTCCATTACCCTTAATTAAAATGCAGGGACGTGGAAGCAACAGTTACAACTGCAATTTGCCCCATTACAGGATCAATTGTTACTTAAATGAAATTGCTCCCGTTTCCGTGGGGGAGCCGCTCTCACTTTCCGCTAGGGGGAAAATGGCGCCACGCATGCGCAAATGAATGCCCCTCCACGTAAAAAATCGAACGCATAACGTTTGCGTGCGTCAATATAATTGAATGCTGTAACCTTGATCGTCTAGAGTTTCGCTGCGGAGGTGGTTTGTAAACGGAAATGGCGTATAACTACTGGTTGTAGACGGTAAATACCGTAACTTTGTGTATCTTATTATCCAATCGTTACTTGGCTAAAAGGTTCGTGGTGCACATTAATAGCTGCACGTATCATTGAAACACAGCGTATAAGTTAATCAGTTGTTTTCAGAGTATTTAACAAATCACACCAGATTGATTTTGTGAATGCCTTCTGTACTAACTAAACGTCCCAGTGTAAGATTACGTGTGGAATATAAAGGGTAGGCCTATTATACAGTTGATGATGTGATATGCGAGAATCAACATATAACAGAACGGTCTATGTGTCACCTTGGTTTGAGCAGCTCATAACCTCACCCAGCAGATGTTGAGCACGATTCACAGAGTTGCACTTATAAAGCAACATCCATTTTCCCTCCCGCATAAATCTCCCTCCCCATGTGTATTGTATTTCATGAGAGGCCAATTAAATTTACATTGCCGCATCTATCTTCACGTCTGCTGCTTGGGACGCGTATTGCAGCATGGTGGGCGAAATTGTGTTTCAAACAGAAAGTAGGCCCATGTTTGTAATACTTGACTCAGTGAAAAACACCAAATTGAATCTACTCTATTGAGAGTGAATGATGTTGATTGATTTGCAATAAAAAAAATACAACAATGCAGACTTCTGAACTTTGAAATTACAGAAGAGAGAGAAGAAAAAACATCATTATAACTTAACTCTCTTTTTACTAACTTCAATAAACCTAAATAACCCTAAAACTAGTATGCTATAATGCAATAACCCTAAAACTAGTATGCTACAATACAATAACCCTGAAACTAGTATGTTGTAAACGCTAAATGTATAATGCTAATCGCCCAGGTCACTAGACTCCGTTCACACCATACCATGCATTCGCGCATGCGCCGCCTATAATGGCATCTCACGTTCTGGCGTAAATCAGCAAGAGATGTTTGTTCAGCATAACTCCGTCAGCGAGTACATGAAACGCGAGCACCGCGATGATGTCTTATCCACATCACAGCCTAATGATGTCACGGAGGAAATCTGCCATTTAAAGTGCACCGGATTTATCAGCATTGTGCCACCGTACTGACTATCGAATTTCAATCAGGCAGTGCCAAGTCAAACGTACGGCCACATCATAATACATGGCTCGCTTTGAAGGTAGACTTTAATGCATTGGGTATGTCATTAGTATTTAAAATTGGTAGTGCATCAGTTTCGACGATTTCCATGTGTGCACGCTTTGGGGGGGGGGGGGAAGTAAGTTACCATCCATGGACATTACTCACACAACTCTGTCATACACAGATACGTATAATAGAAGTTAACCAACACCAACAGCAAATATGAGATAGCAGGGTGGAAAAGTCCCGATGACATCTTCAATTTCGCCGTATTTGAGTCCGTGGCAGTGTAGCGTACAATTGCATTCATCCCCGTTCCCTGCAGAATCCGCCAGCATTGATTCTGGGTCATGAACTGTCCTGGCTCAAAGCTCTCAAAAGACTTCAAACACAATGGATTCTCATCAAGCTGGCATCCGATACAGAGCTGCTATTTAAGAAAAATGGCACTTTCTGCTGGAGAAATAAGATTGCTTCTCCGAAATTGGTTTCATGCGATTGAACAATCTTGTCTTTTGGCCCACTTTATGGAGCAGGTGGTCTTTATCGTCTGCGGGGGAGGTAATGTGTTCTTGGGCTATTTTATATATCCCTAAATATGAGGAATCGTTATCGGAGGAATAAAACAGCTTTTCAGTGCAATATAAATGGCAATATCAGCCGTTCGAATACACTCATAGGTGTACGAGATGCAAGCTTCAAATGGCTCCTCAAATGGTTATCTTTTTTTTTTTCATTTTTACGGTGCTCCTGCATTGCCTTGTAAATACAAGCTGTAGCAGTACTGATCATATACATTGTAAATGGCTAGTTGTCAGCCGGGCTACTTTTAACCCCGTTTTAAGATCCTCGACCTTCGGGCTCGCCGTGAAACACCCAAAGAACTCACCTAATAAAACTAGATCAAAAGTGTTCAAAGAACACTGCGTCGCTAGAGCGACGTTGACTTATGGGCAATTAAGATATATACTGAAATAATGTACATTTTATAATCAAGAAATTTATGAATTTGAGAAGAAACCATCATAATGAATCAGAATAAATAAATCCAGCAAAAAGATATTTGTGTTGCCATACAATAGTACTGAACAACAAGATGATGATCAATATCAGTTTCAAATCCAATAATCAATTTTGCTGCTTGGTTGGAATATTGATTTTTTTTCTTTCTGGCTAAGTGCATTGAATATCATTAAAAATGTCATAAAAGCGCTTCTATAGAGCAAAATTTAATTGCCAGAGCGCCCAAAATCGAATCACTTCGGTGTCGCCTCATACCTCATAGTCGTGTAAAGTTTGAACGAAATCGGTGCAACGGTTAAAGCTCTAGCTTGTCCGGAGACATACATAGTTACATAGTTAGTTAGTTAGTTACAAACGAAAGAAACACAATGCTTGCTTCAGCAGCTGAGCTGAAGCGACGCAATAATTTGTGTTAGGAACTCACTCAGTTTAGCCTATTCATGGTAACAAACACGGCATATTCAATCTAGTTAACTAATATCAATATACACTCTGCGATACTAATACAGTAGAAGATTCAATTAAGCCCACCTAATAAATAAAATAAACAAAACGTGATTTGTTTTTGTTTGAAAAATGCAAATAGGTAGAGTGGTTCGCGCCAATCTCAGTCTGTTATTGGAGACCCTGGGGTGACGCTGGCCTGCATAATACATGGCTAATATGATGGACGTGAAAACCATCAGCGTCCACACGTACTGGTGGTTTTCATTAGCGCTTGCTCGCTAGCGGGTACACGGAAAGCTGGCCTCACCCTTTTGTACTTAGCAAACCTGATTTGGGCGACTGGGTGCTGTAGGTGCACATCCTGTGACCACGTGACCTGTGACCACGTGGTCGCATGTTCTATTGAGCATACATCAGTTTCTTATCTATGAACTAAGGGAGCTGTTTAGACAAACAAAGCAAATCACGTGGCATTCCACTTGTTTTACAGTGCATTTGGGAAATAATTTAGACAAATATGAATATAGGGTCTAGACCAAATCGTTTCCTCGTTATTACGCCATATGATAACAGGGTCTAGTTAATCTAGACTAATCACCTAGCAGCCGAATATGGTACTACGATCTTGGCATAATATTTCCATTGGAAAACAGGTGTGTTGGGTGTGGCAACTAAAACATGGTCGATGTAAATATGAGGTCAGGCACGGGCCTTTTAAAACAGTTTGCGTATTCTCATTTGCAAATCCTTATTCATACAACTATAAAAAGCTCCCAAGAAGATAGCAGTTATAATACAGAGATTTACATTGAAAAATTGAACGGCATAGGAGTTGTGAGGATTTGAAACGTTTCTCGCTATCACCTAAACCAGTTTGGTTAACAGCGTTATTTTTGCGGGCCTAATTTTTGTGATCAGTCTCTGTACGCATGACACACTACCCCCATTTACTACTTCACAATGAAAGGAGAGGCTAAGTAAATACGTGCCTGGTCTCACTACAAATAGAATTTGCCTGTCTTTGATGTCTTACGCCTCTATCGATTCACATGTTGCGGCTCATTTTTGCTGCCTGTCATCAAGCTTTGTCGTCTGCATTGGTCTGTGTCTTTCAAGACAGAATGTGCCAAAAGTAGAGATGATGAAAACTGTCATATGCTCCTTGCTTAGAAGCAATGGCATAATGGTTAAGGAACTTTGAGACAACGCAAGGCCTACACGTGTGGCTCTATGGATCGTGGCTGTGTGAAAATCACATTTTATAACGTATACGATATTTGAGTATGATTTTTTCACAAGGGCCACTCAAGTCTAAAGTGTGTCAAGCGTGGGACATTAATGAAGTATACGGTTATGTTACGTGAAGGCTGCTACCAGTATGGACCGCATATCATTTGCTGAGAAATGTAGATATACTGCTACAAACATGTGTATAGTATTAACCAATCAGATTATAGATTCTAAATCAGTATAGCTTTCATGCTATTCAACATTCACATAGCCAGCACACAGCAGCTACAATCGAGTGACTAGAATAAGAACTGCAATAATGAGATTCAATTTAGCTTAAAACAGCACCCGATGCTTTTCAAATTCTCGCACTGTGTGCACTAGCAAAGCTTCGGGGATAATACGAGGTAGCTGGTGTATACACAAGTAGCTGCCTGGCCGCCCACGCCCCACACCTGTCTGGTGCACTCCTCCAGCAGATCTCTAGGCCTCTACGCTACGAAGCTATCAATCCACTTGATCACCCCAGTCCACATCGTGGCCACACCTGTTGCTACTGTGGCGGGGGCGTCTGATTGGATGTTATTTCATTGTTAGAAGTTTCATTGAAAATTAAGTTCGTAGGGACTTGTCAGACACACATATTCGTAGTATCGGATATTTTATGGCATTGACTTCATTGTTGTAGTATTGATAGTGGCGTTTTAAGAATAAGTCAAGTATGTTAATGCTAATTAGGAAGTCTATGTTTATGTTTAGGTCAAGGCACGTTGAATTCTGAACATGCTGAAAAGGCTTAAGAATGACAGTTAATGAGAAACTGGAAATAAATACCCACGTGACAATTTTCATAATTAAGGTTTACAGTGTATATACTGACAAACATTTGAAGGGTTGAACATTAATTGATGATATTTACAGAGAAGTACATTCTCAACCAAGAAATAGCGGCACAACTTTCCCAACCTCAAATAGCTTATACCCGCGGTAGACATCAACATTTCTTAAAATTCGTTTAACATTTCTGAACAAAACAATGTTCTTTTGTTCCTGGAGATTGCGGCATACTTAACATACGTCCTTTGCAATTCATCACAGTCCCAAGCTGGCAAACTCTGAGGGGATAAAATAACTGCCTGCGGTTTGCAGCTTAATAGTAACTGATTCGTATCATTAGATACATTTTTAGGGCACAGAGTTCATTGTACTGTGCGGTGCATGCTGGGCAGCTACAGTTTCACGTCTGGAATAAACAAGTTCAGCGCAGACGTTTACTCCGCACCGGTCGACATGCACTGACTAATCGTAACAACTTGTATTTGGAGTAGACAGGTTTTCTAGTCGGTTGTTAATTGCAAAGCACGTATAACATGCTTATGTTGTATTACGCATTATTATCTAATTAGTTAGTTTGAAAGGTAAATTAAGTGAAATATGACTTGGATTTTCTTAGAAGTGCACTTCTAATTGTGTTTGAGATTAGTACAAGAGAAGGCTCTGTCAAAAAAGAAAAATAGTTGATGAAGCTTTACAAGGGCTCACATTTGCACATTTGTACTCATTATTCACAAGTTCATTTGACAGATTAAACAGTTCATCAATTTTCTATATTTTTTTTGCCAGCAGCCATCATGCTTGAGTATAATTAAATTGATATATACATATATGTATACAATGCATAATATTGGTGCAATCTTTAGAGTCATATTAAATAATGACTATTAACCAACCAGCACGATTTCAGCTGAGCATTGATTGGTGTCTCGGTGGGAGGCAATCACGTTTTCACCACGTGTCTCTTTGTCTACTTGCAATAAATTGCATGATAACATGGCAAGAAAATTTTATATGTGCGGCACACAGTCAAAGCAGTGAAGTCAAAGAGAGTGGGATAAATTACCAGACCTCAGCCAGGGAGACGTGTTTTATAAATCATCGTCAAGGCTGAGCCAATAATCTTTGGAAGCAAAGTTTGGATCATGCTCCAATTCGATCTGTTCTGTGTCACATCTCCAGCATATACATGGTATATCTCTATTACCGCATGGGGTTAAACATATTTCATTTCACAAACAAATGGCAATGGTTGTTCAGATGAAACTCGCATGCCACCCAACGAAAATACAAATTAACAGTTTCTGCCAACGGCCTAATGAAGTGCTTATACAGAGGAAACACAGGTACGTCTATACGAAATGCTCCTAATAATGCACTCGTTTGCACAATTTGTAGCCATGGCAGCGGTAGTTACACAGAAACATTCTATATGGTGTCCAATAGTCCTTAAGATCTTAGAAACCAACTCATTTGTTCACAATAGCCGGCAGCCAATGGGGTAAACACGAGAGTGCAAGAACGGTACAATGACAGACCTTAACAGCTGCTGTTGTTCAAAATTTACATATGCAAACTACAGTGCGAATACACATCTACAGGCTGAATTATCGACTATACAATACATGTACGTATGTTTAAAGGCAAAAATGTCAAGAGAGGCCAACGCAATTGACATACTCACACTCTCCATCAGTGAATCACCTTCTCTTACGTAACACAGGTGCTACTCAAAGTGTTTTAACAAATGAAAATTAAAAATTAAAACACACAAAAACAGTAGTATTTGTGTATAAACTACAAGTTCGTCAGCGGTTACCGTTTGTACGTTCACCAGCACCAGAAACAGCACATTATAGTGCATTCCAGACGTACACACATCATCATAAAGTTATCTCAAGAATGCACTAAATCAATGGCATGTGAAGGTAGAGTCTGTTTCAAAAACAACCCCCTGGAGAGACGCGGTCGTAACAGCCACTGGCGTGAGCCGCTGACCACTGGGGCATGTCGGGTAATGGCCGTTGCGCATGCGCTTAGAGGACCTGCGCAATTTTATGGCCGCGTGCTAGAGAATGCGCACGCGCCGCAGTGGTGACGCCGCCTAGTGGTGAAATATCGCCACCGGAAGTGTCTATGGCGGATGTGGTTGCATACTTGGCATTGTTAGAGATCATTTTTATTGGTACTCAGACCACGAGTTTGTATTCCCCCATGAGTATACTCAGTCTAGAAACGAGTCGCTAGTTTAGCTTTGATAGGTCACAAACATAGCAGTACGTGTCTTGAAAGAACTCCATTTGGAATGAATGTGAACTACTAAAATTATAACTAGAATTTATATGTGCTCTACATTATGTTTATGTCGACTCCTTGCTATCTGTATCAGTAAGACAAAACATAAAAGCATGCATGGGTCTGGCCTATACATTTACCATTTACTTGGGTGCAATAAGTTATCCGGTCTACTGCATATGGTATACCCTACATTTAGATCAGAGGGCACCTGTTTTATACTGCATACTTGTGCACATCTCATGTATCATTCAATACATACGTTTAACACTATAAGGATAATGGTATGTTCTGGTGTTGAGATCACGCTATCTCTGCACGAGTTGTCTTTGTCTGCACAAGTGAGCGCCAGCGAAGACAAAGACAACTCAAGTGCAGAATAGCGTGATCTTTAACACTAAAACATACCATGTCCCTTTTGTAAACTCACCACTTATCGTCATTTTTAAAATAAAAAACATTACGTGCATCATTTTTGTAAACATTAACATTTTACAGCCTCATAACCATGAAACAGGTACGCACATAGTTCCACAAATCACAATTATTAGTAAAAACTTTTTACCTTAATTACGCAATATGTTTATTTTTCAATCATATGTAACATGCATCTTAATAAAGAATTATTTTGTACACACTGCAAATCATTAAAATGATGGAATAGGCGTTAAAAGACAGTGTAACCATCAAATCACAACTGTCCACAGTAGAAAAAAGATGACAATGCAATGTAATGTTTGAGCGTTTTTAGAGCGTGGTATATCTAGGCCAGCACGCTACTTACTACAGGGAGTAAAACCGCCACTCAAACACTGGCAGTAGAGGATTAGTGGCTGTTTTATGCTTTACAGTGTTTACAAACTAATGATAGACAGATCTTCCCAGTGGACGAATGAAAGAGAGACGATAAGATTTACAAGATATTATATTTATTTTTCAATTATATGTATCATAAATCTTATTAAAGTTTTTTTACACACTGCAAATTTATGATAATGGAATATACGTTACGCATCGAGAAACACCTGTCAGAACTGAAATCAAATGAGGACGTTATGTTTAGCTGTGTGTGACACAACATTAACGCAGTTTGTTTGGTGTCAGAATTGATTTTATATTGTTATATTTTATGCTTATATACTGTATTTACTAGTATGTGATTGTATCAAGCTATAGGCATATAATTGTAATTAAAAATATTGCGCAAAGGTCTGATGTACGTTTTCTTTTATAAACATAAATTAAAACTGTATAGTACAAAACGTCCGTCGTAAAAGCAATCCCTGCATCCGATTGGTGAGCAATAATATGATAAAATTTATTTTAGTAATTCGGCCCATTCACAAAGTAGTGAGATCACGTCGACAATGTAGTGAGATACAACTACCCCTCACGGCTCTTAACCAATCAGAATCGAGAATGAACGGCAAAGTGGTGAAAATCATGATAACATGGCTTGACCTTTGTCACTTGGGAAGAAACTTACAATGCTGTCATCCACACTTCACCATAATCACCTTTTTCCATCAATTTCATTGTTTCAAATGCTGAAACTAGGTGTTTTATCTGGGTTCAAAAAAATCGCTCGCTTTTAAAACAACAGCAATCACACACCAAGAATTGCCATCCAATTATGCCACGTGACTGCGCGCGCAATCTAATCGTAGCGTGATATTGGCGCCTTGATGTTGCTCGCTTGTCGCTTGTCGTTAAGCGCTTCTCACTCGTTGTTGTCGTCTCCAGCTTAATATTTAATCACCTGTTGTTGAGTTCTATTTTTATCAGTGAGTTTTCAAGTGAAGTCTTTAGGGCAAAGAGTGCAGATAATGCAAGCAAACACAGCATTAAGTATATGCAATGACCAAGTTGTCACCGTGATGACCCGATTTAACTGTAAAACTGTAAAGTAACATTGACTAATGTGAATGGCAACAGTATACGCATGAACAGCATTAGGTTCTCACATTCTTGCTCGTGCCATTCAAGCGTGACGACTTGGCCACTACAACCTCTAGTTCTGCGCTACTTCTCACCTCGCCAAGTGAATATTTAATCCCCGTTGCCGAGTTTGATATTGCTAAACTGAGCTCAATATTGAAATATGCGCTCCGTATGGCGACAGGCTCAGTCATGCGTGAAGGTCATTCATCCGTGCATGACTCGGTGTCCATTTTGTTTTATATATGTCTCTAAACAGGATTACGTGTAGCCTTGACGCTTGTAGAAAATAGTATCTATTTAAAATGAACATGGATATGTAACTTGGTCATTTATAATATTTATATAGGCTTTAAAAGAATTATAGGAAGCGCCAATTATGTTAGAACTCGATCTTTGAAGCACCTACATGAAGAGTTTACCATTTGCAAAAATACATTGTCTAATAGATTGGAGGTAGTTGGCCTATGAGACTTGCATTATCTATAGCAAGTTGCATTGCGGATCGTACTTGATCATACATGATAGAATCGTATAACTCTCTTGTTCTTGGTACACTCTAAAAACGCGTGCACATTTTATTGCAACCCCTTAATAACGTATCTCATCGACCATATGACATTGTACTTGTCTGTTGACTATTCGATAAAGAAACTCGTTAGTTTCGTTGAGGGTGTGCCTACCTACTACCACAAGCTCCTTTGAAACTATTGTCTCCTAACTAAATATTCTATCTGGCACTGCAGCACAGTTTCAATGTTGTATGACAGAAAAAGCAGACGAAAAATGAAGAGCACGCTCCGCGCAGCGTGAATAATGTGAAACGCGCGCCGCCAACACAGAATTCTTTCCAATTACCTTCTGCTGTATATTTATTGGCAAGCCATTTCAAGCTTCTGTAAACTGCTTTTTGTTTGGATTGTAAGCACAGACTATAAATTCAATCACCGCTCCTAACACTTGAATTCTACTTTTCGGCTATCTTTAGGCCGATGATGTACACGGATTGCATGAATTTCATTTTGTTGCAAGCTTGTAAAATGTAATACGATGAGTTACACGTGTATCTCAAATAAGTCAGGTTTAAGAGAAATATCTCAAATAGGTCACGTTTGAGAAAGATAGACTAGTGGTGATATGCTCTAGCATTGCAATAAGGGCTTTTTAATGTTGTCTTACTTTGTGACTTACATGTGTTTCGTGATCAAAAGAGCCACGTGCATACATCAAAAGCTAATCATCTATTCCTTTTTAAACTAACTTTACAATAGCATTGTTAGCTTTTTTTCATAATTCAAACAAATCTCATAGCGTCGTTAGTTTTGTAGGTCTAAGAATGGGAGCTAGTTGATCTACTTTTACGTGACAGTTGAATACAAAGTCTCCCTTTAGCAGAGAAAATGGAAGAAAGAAAAGAAAATGGTGGAAGGAATGAGTTTGTCAGTGCTGAGTGTAGTAGTTAAGTGTAAATGGGTTGTTGCATTCCCGTAGATTTTTGACGATCAATATAAATAACATTAACACCACCGACCTAAATGAAAAAATAACGCCCGCTAAAGTTCACTTTGTCCAATGGAATATGAAAAATATCATTACGTAACCTTTGTCATCTGATACTGAGTGTTCTTCCTACAAGATATTGCCACGTGAATTCAGGGAAT
>CM032665.1:34017908-34145323 GCA_019095985.1 Streblospio benedicti | reverse complement strand
GCAAATACAATGTAGTTGTTTTGTGAGCACACACCGGCACAATTCAGACGTAGTTTACGTGCATCGGGGTGTGGATGCATTGTTGCTGTGAATGTTATTTTAACAATACATGGCTGTGACCTGTGAAACAACTATTGCCAGTTTACTTTTGATCAATACTCGACTTAATTACCATTGACATGTGTCAAATGCTAGGAAGCTTAGTGAAACAAAGAGGAACTACATGTAGTCGTAATATAACAAAATCATTAGACCCCCTACAGAAGCCAACAACATTTCAATGTACAGAAAGTGGCTTGTCCACATTCACTTGCTGCACTCAATCCATTGTTCCCATACGTACACCAGAGTTGAAAGCCTAAATATGAGTCTGTTATGGTCGTGTTATATATAGCTTTATCAAAAAGGGACCAGCTTTCACTGGCACCAGTTGTTACGGTCACGTGTTAGCCACCATATTGAGATATATGGGGGTTGCTCGGTTCTCTCTCTCACTAGGGATGTGTTTCTATTAAATGGCCTATCATGTAACTCAATAAGTGCTCTATAGGCGAGGATTTTGAGATATAAAAATTGGTACTAAGTAGTAGTTTCTGTCATTGACAATACCATAGTAAGAAACTACATTGATACTGGCCATTTGAAATATATGACATATATTCTTTTTCATGCAATGTGCTGGGGGAAAATCACTATCAAGCTGGGAACAGAACTGTCTGTGTAATGTAGCTTTTGTCCTCCTCCAGCATACATCAAATCTGCGTGGAAAGACTAGATTGAGAAGCCGGAAGTGGCCCGCCGCCATTTCCCGCGTCACGTGACATATGTCTGCAGCTACACGTGACTTATACGACCTCGTTCTCGTTTTTTCTCTCGCTATCTGATCGTACATCTGTGCTATCTTGGTTGCAGGATGTTTACAACAACACTCAGTGCAATACAAGACAGACCGCCCCTATAGCATACCCACGATACTGCGTCAATCTTTATAGTGTACTATGGCGTTTGATATTGATGTTATTGAAAGACAGTATCAACTTACTTTAATATACATATTACATAATGCTTGAAAATAATTGGAAGCGTCGAAAATATTCACAAATAAAGCAGAATTTTTAAAATGCTTCTTATGATCGTATTGTTTCGATACTGTAACACCCAAACACTAACAATCGATCTTTTAGCTGACACAAGTCCAAAAGTTATTATTTTTAACCTATTTGCTCTGCGTTTTTAACTTTTGACTTGGTGTGTGTACCAGTGTGTGACTCGATGATTTTAAAGCATACTGTGTACAAACATGTATACCAGAAATAGCAAAGTTCCTTCTATGAGCGCATGTGCAAAGTACGCGCATGTGGACATTTGTTGAGTGTGCAGACTATACATGCATGTTATCCTTCTGACTCGGTTATGAATGTGGTTACATTCCCTAAGAATAATGACATAAAACTGTGGGCTGGCGGCAAGACAAGTCTGTCTGGCCTTTTTATATCCTGTTGAGTGCGATGTACGTTCACAGCTATGAAGCAATGCTTTTTTCTTTCATTTTTATTGTATGGTTATAACAGCAGAGAGAAAATACTGTTCGTTACAACACGCATATGCTATTACACGCAGACTACAAAATCCGTTACTATTAAACGACACTATGCGAAGTGTTCTTTTTCAAGCTTTGTTCCCTCGGAAATATATAAAAGAAAAGTATTTTTATTACAAACCATCTTACTTTGCAAACAACATTTCATCGTGCTTAATACGCGCATAGTCACAGTACCACTAAGTAAACCACATCCGGACGTGTGACGCACGTTAAAGCTTTAAAACAATCGGTAAGTATCTGATGATATGGTTACAATAAAGCTTGTTGTATAATAGCTTGAGATATTATTGTAAAATATTGTACAATAAGCTTTGTTATAACCTTATCACCAGAAACGTACCAATCATGTTGAATCTTTAACTTTAATACAATGCTCTTTTTGCACACAGCGTGGCCGGTAGTCGGCGTGCGCCTAGTTATCTGGCACTTACACCGGTCTGATCGCTCTGATCGATGGTCCCAGTTACCTCCGAGTGTGCCCTTTTCACAAAATCTGATAGGTACATTACATTATTGGGATTACATTCTCCATGGCAACAGGACTGCGGCCATAAACAATTGACGGTGTGTAGTGTGTCGAGCAATTTGCCGACTTCGGCAAGATTTTGATGGCAGGGGGGATGAATAAGCTTGGAGCTGAGAATAAAGCTCTAATACATAATGATTTTGATACTAGATCAAAAGTGCTCAGAGAGCACAGTATCGCTAGAAAAAAACGTTGACTCGCGGGCAATAGAGGTATTTAGTATTTAGATATGGGAATATTGATCCAAAATACACGATTACAATGTATGTAATCAGCCACAAATAATCTGTGTGCCATCACTGTCTAAAATGACAATGTATGGACTTAACGACGAAATTTACAATACCGTCAATACAATCCACGCTCAGATATTCTGCCAGCTCCCAACATAATAGGTCAAGTGAACACAGTTTTGCTTTCCCAGTCCACGGTCCCATCACAGCCTCTTTGCACCTCTTATCAGGCCCGGCTTATGCCCTCAACAAATTGCCTCCGCGTGCCCCCGATATTGGCCAGGCCGTGCGAGGAGGAGATGGCGGGAGTGATTACCAAATGTGGCCACCGAGAACAATCAACAAGCCGCTTGTCACATTCTCGACACTCACTGATCTCGTCAGTTTTTTTAATCTTGTACTCGTTTCTGCTGTTGGGAAGACCAAGGTTTTATGTTCGTTAATTGTCTGCTGTACTTGATTATGCGCGAAGTATAATCTAACTGTATAGACTGATTGCTATAATGTACAGCATTACGTATGCATTGTTACTTATACGGTATTGTACATATTTATACTGTATATACTCTTGTTTATTGGGATAAAGTACAATACAGCATCAGTCTACAGTTATATTATATTTTGCAGGTACACCCTGTAGTTGTGATGTAAATAATGCCAGTGATTTGCTTGTATAAATATAGGCTAGTCAGGGGCGTATAGTAAACTGAAATTAAACATCACTGTATCACCCAGTTTTTTTATTCTTATTCGTGCCTGTCAAACAGACATCGTATGGTTCTCGTGTATTTCCGTAGATTCTATAGAATGTTGCAATATTTGAATCATCATGCGCATATGCAATACATAATATGCCAATATTATACATTTGAAACGGCCTGTAGTCAACAGTGTCGGCGCCGTATTTTCAAGGGATTTAATGTAAACCACTTGTGCGGGAGGCATAAGATGGGGTCTCATTAAAATAACATGTCGTTTGTATATGGTAAAAAATCTATACGGTTTTAAGGTTGATATTTCAAAGGAATCCCAAACCTAGCCCCAATTGCACGCATGGGCGGTTCTTTTCAAGCTTCGTGCCTGACAGGTGTGATTGGTACATGTGAAGTTTGAGAAAGACATGAACTCCACGTGATCTAACATGTGCAGCGAATAGAAATCAAAACCGACACCAATTGTATCATGTCTCCATCGTCACCCTGGTATCGTATGTAAAGCTATGTTTGCAGTGTGAAATTTTGTGAAAGCCAAAACTGTGGTTATGCTTAAAGCTGTGGTGTAGTCAAGGTTACGCTCACTTCCTTGTCCACGTCTACAAGGTTCTCCACACAAACTCCACTAACCTTTACAGCTATCGACATGGATGCAATTTGATAATGATTCTATGTGTTCGTCGTTACCTTGGACTGCCATGTCCGCATCAGCGACGGTATCACGTTTGTGTACGTGTACTGACATATTGCTATACTTTGGATGCTTATCTCATCTCTGTCTCTTGTAAGACCAATATCTACTTATTGCAATAACACGTAGTGTCAATGTGATTTATCTTCATGGAGTATAACAATTTCAAGCTGATTCTTTCTATAGTATAATAATTGTAAGATGAATTGACGCAGCCCCTGCTTGTAGGAGAGATCTTGTGAATTACATTCCATCTTTTTCATAATAGGATTGATTGGTAGAGCAGGTGAACCAGGCCCGTAGGAAGCAAAATGAGATTGGTAAACCCATTTAAAAATCGTGGACTATAATTATGGATTTTTATTTTTTCACAAATGATTGGTCAGGCCATTATTGATTTATTGCATTAATGTTTATCCCCCACAAAAAATATTGGTCAGGCCATGGCCTTACCGCCTTAGCCCTCCCTGCGGGCCTGTGAACTAATTCAGATTAATTAGGACAATTCCTCTGGTTAACCTAATGTGTGAGATGCCGATGGCCAAGTTATGAACCACGCCCTTTAGATGACGATTGATGTTATCTACTGCCTTGAAAACGTGCCGAAAAGCAAAGAGAATTAGCCATCACAATCGGCAATGGGATCAGACGAAAACTCCACATGACCACTCTTCTTTTCTTAAGATTGACGTTTTGGCAAGAAAGGACGTGTAAGTGTGATAAACCATCTGTAAGGACGTGCCAGCTGATTCTCACCTGAATATTAACACTAATGCGTCTGTAGCGCCCATTTGTTCGCATGTTGTTCTACGGCTGAACATCAAAACGCGTGATTAATCACGTGGCTTGTTTAGGGACACCGTTTAAAAGTACAGCAACACCATATACGTGGCTATATGTGGAACACGAACATTTCCATGTGTACTAGTGCATATAATCTATTACGTCTACTCTGTATCAGATCATATAAACGTTTTAGTTGGAAACGTTTTTGAAACCACTGTCTAGTGCGTGTGTGCTCACCAATACAGGCACATCATACACGGACATCCATAACACGTTAACTGCATACTAGATCTTGTGCTTACACACTTACTTTACAATCATTGCAACTCACGTAATACGTAGTTTGATGTGTGCACCCTTCCAAAATAGGGATGGACAAGGGATGATGTCCTTTCTCGAAATTTTGCAAACCTTTGGCATTGATAGTTAAGCTTCAACGCAAACCTGGCTAGCATTAATAAAAGTTTGTCAAGTCTGTCATATATGTGCGCGCGTATTTCCCAGTCCTTACGAATAAATGTTTTCTTTCTCTCACATCTTTTTAGCAAGCACATTATATTTCTACCAACGATAGACATAGCTGAAGACAGGTTTTACAACCCTAAGCTTCCATTTGACTATATCGAGTGGCCCTGATGAGACTCGAGCTCACAACCCCAAGGTTGTGAGACCAAAATCATAACCTCATCCCAAGCGGCGAGTCTGTCCGACATTAAAAATCAACTTAGAAAGCCTGCTTAAATTTGACTTGTACTTATATGAGGTTGTTTGTGACATCTATATATTGCCTATTATCACCGTCTCTCAGGTAACTCATTAGTTCACCGTCATTTATATAGATATGTGACAACTACATGAAGATCGGCCCTGGTCCTTGGCTCAATGTTTGCTTCATACAATACACTGCAGAACTGACTCAACATTCTTCTATACATAAATAGTTCATGGGTGGTGTTCTAATGTATCTCTGTGGTAATGTAAGTGTTGAGCAAACCCATCTAAAGATGACATGGCTCTACTGAACTGACGCAATACACATGAATCAGAGTCGGTCTACACAAATGTATACGTGGCAATGATTTGATTAAAAGTTAATATGCAAACAAACATTAAAGTGAAATCAATAAACATTTATAACATGTTTATTGTAAACCTCTTTTATGTGAGGTCGCGTCACCCTTTACCGTACTGCTGTCTACGTAGATTTATTTGGAACAACAAATACAAATTATGGCAACATTAAGGCAATTTATGTCTGGTCGGGTGAAACTAATTCCACAACAGAGTAAATTGTATTTGTAAATTGTAAACAGTCTTCCTCTGGTCGTTGATTCGGTAACATATGACCCTGCTTCCTTTCATTTGTTCTTTATATTTGAAGTCAAGAATATTGCTATTACTGCGTATTGGCGTCCATAGCTCTTTGTACGTCCAAGACACTTAGCTAAATATTTTTAATTTAATGGTACAGTGCGTGAGAGAGCATCACTCTATGATCATCCACCCAATAGGACAACATTCAGATTTCAATCATGTGGAGTTTTAAGACTTCTATTTACCTGGTGCACAGTAGTGTGTTTCATATCAATTTTGTATTCATTTCTTTTGTTACTGTTAATTGTTATGAATACAGATCTAAACAGATTTTTAAAATTATTAATTTAGAATTGTTGATTAACATGTAAAATATACGTTGTACTGGTTTTATGTGACGTATTCATTATATATGCTTTGGTTTGATTTTGAATTCAAACTTGCTATCAATATTGAATGGTACAAAGAAAAGACAGACAGAAGAAGCGACCAGATAACAGCAGCACACATATGATACTGGCAGTAGCCCTCGCCAAGTCAACGCTCTCAAGTGCACTTTCCACGCCATGAGGGACGCCGTGAGGAAATAAACTGTGCTCCAGAGAAGAATGCAGCCGCCGCCGACCAGGAATATCCCCCACTGATTCTCTGCAGCACGAGATTTTGTGTATCTTTTCCCCGCGACCACGCACAGTAGTGAGGGTCCCGGGCTTTGTTGAAGGAGGGGGTTGTTATTAGTTTTAGTAGGCACCTAATTCTCGATTCAGTAAGACTGATAACAGCAGCGCCGTCTTTCACCAACCAAGCCAGAGGAAATCATGATTATAATAATATGAGACATGTATACATTGAAATCCAAACCCACCCAACTGCCAAACCCCAAAAATCTGTTCCTAGAACCCTGTTATCAACAAATTTAACAAACGTATGAACATCGAGTAAGAACTACTGTTATGTGCCATTTTCACGTAATTCCCTCAATCCATTGCTGCTCCTCGTTGTGCCTCTGAGCGCTTGTCCCGGGCGAGCTCCACGAACTGATAACACACTTGTCGTTTGTCAAAGTCACGTGATTTATCGCCGGCTTTTTGTGTCCTGGCAGCACATGAGTGAGCGCTACAAAGGACCACGTGACAGACGGGGGCTGTGTGTGTGTGGGGGGGGGGTGTCTTCATTTTGTTGTACTTTATTTGACATACAGTTCAGTTGAATTTCTATTTGACCGTTGTGTGTTTTGTGTAATACGTCTAAACTATCACTGTTATGGAATTCCATAAGTAGCCTACCACAACAGCTTGACATAGGCAGATCCATGGGGTACAAAGGGCGCCCCCCCCCCTTTCACCACTAAAATACCTTATTTTGCCTAGGACTAGAATCATGAATATAAACCACCATATTTAGGACTTCGCAGGGCAAATGCTACCATTGGAACACTGCTTGCATTCACAAAACTATCATAACTGTTACTTAGTGACCGCATGGTGCGATTTTGAAAACCGGTTTCGTTTACAATCCATTCATTTATTCGGACATTTTTACAACTTATAAGAATTTATTTGACAAAATGCTTGATTAAGTCATGAACACCATATGATAACTAACTTCCAAATGACGGCTACCGCCATGAAGCTGTGAAATCTCTAAATCTAACAGCATAAATACACCTAATCAATTATAGTAATCCACTTTTATGTTCCATTACATAACTATGGCATAAACAGCGCATAAAACTGTATGCATTTCTCTATTTATAACACTTTTTACATGATATAACTGCGGGGAATATTGCATTTATTGCCCAAAAAACACTTTCAATGCCCATATCTAATATCCCACTGGCGTAATAGCGCCTGTTTAACACGTTAGCTGAGATGCACGTCGGATTATCCGCATTATTAGCGCATGAATGGTGTAGCAATTACTTTTATCTTTGATTTTAGGGTTGTGCAAGAGCGGCTGTCAGTAAAAGTCGACCAGCCATTTTACTTATTCCCAAAACAAGCTCTGGTAGTATTTGGCTGAATAACCACTGGCACAAGCAGGGCTCCAGAGGGGCCACCCTCTCCTTTTAGCTCTGGATACGACGTGTCAAAATTCAGCCTAAAATTGCTCTTATCTGCATAAGAAACCACTTCTCTAACGAGAACATATGCGATCAGTCTTAATATAGACAATATATACAATTCTAATTCATGTACGGGGATTTCCAAGCCTGTTTATTATTTGTTACACAGCAAGATAACCGATTACAAATAGATTGAATATATTAGATATGATGCTAGTTAGTTCTCAACATATTAACCGTTTGAAGGTTCTTTTTCATTAACCCTTTGTTTAAGTGTTTCATTTATAGCTCTAATTCTTTACACATTTACATGTAATGATGATATAGAATGAAGTGATATGGTTAACTGATTAACATTTTGCCTTTATACAAATTGATCTGCTGTAACTGGTATATACATAATTATAACATTTCAATGCTATTAAATTGTATTTAAAATCCCTGTTTTATCTTTCAGGACGAGAAGAATCAGATCATGAAATCCAATGTATGGTTGAGAATGGTGAGTACTATTATAGTGCTTTATAGTAGTAAATTAAACTCACTCTACTGTTACACAATATCTTGATATATTTTATACTACTGTATCATACCTGCAATATACTGATAACGTTACACAGTTCTAATTACATAGCTGTAATTGATGTGTATTGTAAATATTTTGAATCTGTTTTAGACTGCATCTCTAATATTTTGTAAGGACAATACGCAATTGTTGTAGAATCATTATATAGATATATACCATGTATAATTATCATATTTTAATATACATTATAGTATAATTGATAACTTTGTGCAAATGTATTAGTCATGATTTGTGGAAGTGACATATACATACAGTACGTACATGTAATCTCGGACTTATACTCGTTTTATGGTCCCAATCCCATGTGCAAACTAGAGGTACTGGTTCTGACAGGTCATATACAGTGCACATGCATTTATTTCTGTACAGTATCTTTATATTACATATGTTACCACATTTCATGGTGTTTACATAAATTATATGCGTTCGGGTGGAAAAGATCACGTGTAATACACACATATATATTATGAAATGGTATAGCAACATGAAATAAACACGTATGCAGTACTACAGTATTACTTATATAATATAAGTAACTTTAGTGTCAAATTAAGTAACTTGAGTGACCAAAATGTAACATGTCCCAGAAACTATAAACAGCCAAGTCATGTACTTAGATTGTGTGCTTGATTTTAAAGCCAAAAACAAAAGACCGCAGTTAAAAGGCAATCTGAAACAATTGAAAAGCACATACGGTAATCCCGTCTGCAGAATGGAAACCTAGCATCCATTTTATGCGCCATTTCACATTGAAAAAGCCCGCCGAGCGATATTTAGTGTACCAGTGTCTGCGCTACGGTGTCTATAAAGTGGCAATTTATTGTTGAATATTGGGGTTGTAAAGCAGCCAATAGGAAGTGGAGATTAGGCCGAGGTGCTATTGAATAAACAGTGTCCATATGAAAAGCACCGGAGCGTGAACAGATACAGACGTCCCGCCATTGTTTATTGGTGGTCTGCTTTGATGATTTGGACTCCAGCCTTACTGGTTGTGATTTACAGTGATTTGGCTACAGTCGTGGTGCTGTGATCAATGAAAATTGAAGGCTGAATTAGATTAGTGAGGTGCAACAGGAGGCTGGTATTATATAATCTCATTCAATTTCTATATTCAAGTTGTTGGAATATACTACCCAACTGAATACTTGTATAATACTATAATACCCCACAGATAACCTCGGTTAAATGTATACCACACAACAGTGGGAACTCACAATATTATCAACAATCTCTCAGTATAGATAACACAGTAGAATCATCTTTCCATGAGGACCACCGTTGGGACCAATGTTCGATGGTCCCAATGAAGAGGTGCTCTCTATATAGAGATGTTCATATTGGTAGCTTCATGGGGCATTGGGACCGTGAAATGTGTTCTATTTATAGATATGGTTTCAATAGAGAGATTATCTTAATTGGAGGTTCTATTGTACGTTTTACTAGTACATGAAAAACATTTTATGATTCGCTATACACTGCTAGACATCACACAATACTTTAAGCTTAAGTAAATGGCAAACTAGGTTTTGTTCCAAAGCCATGCTCATCATTATGCAAATAATGGAAGGTGAAGTGGCAATTGTGCAAAGTTCAATGTTTCGTGCTCACGAAAAGAGGCATTGCCAAATGTTAGATTAATATCAAAATCACATATCTTCCTAATATTGTCCATAATGCAAACACAACTCATCACAAATGAAAACATATCTCAAAAACACCTTGATACTGATGAGTGATATGACAAATCTGGAAGGCGATTATCAAGCCGCATCGGCTCACGGGAATGTCTTCCACGCCTATTATGAGCAAAGGTGTGTATTGATGTATAAGCCCGGCTTAAATGAGAACTATTATCAAGGTACATTACTAGAAGCACCTTTGGAAAGTGTCACACCAGTGCTTACATGTATTCACAATTATGGCAATCACCCACGGTTAATTGCATTTGAAAAAAAATGATGACATAGAAAACTGACTATTGAGCGTACATCGATCAGAGAAAGCTACGCAGATGGCTGTGTTGACCAATATCTAGAGCCTTAATATTCATTTGCTGCATATGGCATAGACTCTCTATAGTGCCCGTCTCCAACCCGTCCCCAAATCATAGAACAAGGTAATGGATACTACAAAGTCTACACATGATTTTGGTGTTTTGTTGTTGACATACCTACTGCACACACATAACGCGTGTAATCACACTAATGCACAGATGTTGGGGCTGTATTATGTCTCCGTCACATTAGTCGTCTGAAGTAAGAGATCGGGGGTAAAACGACTGCTTGATGGGTGGTATGACATCCGTAGATACAAAAACAATGCTTGCCACGCCAATCAAACGAGCTAAGAATGAGTGTCCGCCGCTTAAAAGGCTTTGTGGACACCCTATTTTATTGCATAAAGGCTGAGATGCATCCACATCCCATAGCTAATGTGACTGGGGTAGTATTAGAAGATGGCTTTGTGGTTTGGGAATTCTTCTTTACAATTCAAAGACATTGATACTGTATGTCTCTGCATACCGTTCACAATCTAAACGGAAGTATTCACCAACCATCGTCAGTTTCTGCTATCACCTGCAGGGGCACCTGCTTCTCCAGTAACAACAGCCATCTTCTTCCCACCAACAGTTAAACAAATACTGCTGCTATTAGCGCGCACCTGCTCCCATTACAACTCACGTGATTTCAATTGTCGTGTGGCAATTGTGTGAGTCGTATACTGCTGATCTTGGGTACGTCTGCCCTCGAGGAAGTTCCAAGCTTATATCAGTATGTTTTATATTATGATAATGAGTAATATAAGTAGTGTATATGAGGCCTGTAACTCGTTATAGTACATATATCCATGACGGGTCATGTTATTTATACGAAAATGCCAAGGCTAAAAGCACAGGCTTAAAATGATAGATATTAGCATACTTAAACACTTGTTTCTCCCATAGATCTACAAGATGTCTGCTGATTATGACGATCATTAGTAATACGCATATGCATTGCAATCCGTATCTATATTATTGTGATCATAACAACGAGACTTTCATGACACAACACAATTCTCGCATTAAGATTCACCCTGGCAATTGTTCAGTTGAGTCAATTTATAAATTGACTGAGCTTCCGCCAGACCTTGACTCATTCAGCTGCCAGTGTGTAACTAATGTCAAGGAAAAAATACCATAGGCTCCCTGAGCACTCACACTGCTCACAGCCTCCTGTTAAGGCCCTTCTCATAAACACCACTTGAACCACATAGGTATGCTAAAAGCTATACATGTATTACCTTGGTTTGCGATGTTTAAAATCTAACATCGACACGTCGAAACAACAGCAAACAAAACAGTTTCTACTCAAGTAAGTGAACAATGCGACACATTCTACTAACAGATCAGCAATCACCAATCAAATCCAGAAACTAATACAGCGGGCCCATTAGGTGACCCCGGCACCGCATCCATCCACTGACGCATGGCTTTACAAGCGGCCACAGTAAAGTGTAAATGGTTACAGATCAGGGGCTCAATTACTTGCTGGCGACACGGCCGCGGCAAGACATCTGTCTCCATAGATTACTGCGCGGCCTGGCCTGCTAATGAGACGATCCATTGTTCTCTACCACGTGCTTCTGGCCGCAAGTGTCGCCTCCATCTTCCATTGTCCTCAAGCGGCAGAGCAGTTGATCATGAAGCTCGAGTCCGTAATTGTTTGTGTTTTAGGAGGATTGCCACCACGATTGGTTCCGTTTATGGCAGGCACGAAAGGGGTGGACACGCATTTTAACGTATAGTATACGCATATTTAGCAATTTTTGAATGATGACGTATGTAGTAAACGTACAACTTTGATCATTCATTCGAGTTATCAAGGACTTTTTCTTACCAGATTCGAGATAAAAAGACAATTCGAAACAGCTTGATATGGGAACGAACCACGGCTGTCCTCATGTATCTGGAAGCCGATACATGCTATTTCTTGTCTTGGTGTGTTGTTCAATAATCTGTTGATATAGGGTTGATCAGCTAGTATGCGCGTGCAATTGCGGAGGAATCCACATATAAATATACAGGTCATATGAAGTATCCATTCCAAAGACTGCGATGCATTTAAAGAAAACAATTTCAAATCATTTATCCCGTTATCTCGTTCAAAAATGTTATATTTCTCGCAGCACAATGCACTTTATCGTTGACCGTTTTGCACGGGGGTTTTCTGTCGCCGTGTTAACTGGCTTACACGGTTCACTGCGCCTAGGTGTGTATCTAGTCAAGCAGATTCTTTACAAAATGGGTTTACACTAATTGCACATTAGTTCATATAAGCCACATTTCGTGCGTGAGTGTACGCCCTACCACACAATTTTGCATGGGTTTTATCGCCGCATATCAGTGCTAGGCCATACCAAGAATCTTTTTTGCTTTAAAAGGTTTATATCGGTTTCGGTGGTGTCTTTTCAAATGCCTAAGTTCTGGGCAATGATTTTAGAATACATGCACGAGCTTTGACAACGGGTTATCGTTTGTGAGATATATTTTTATGTTCGTCAGTTAAGCATGTTAATGCAAATTAATTAAGCAGTTGATGCAAATAGGGACAAACCTATCATCATATATCAGCTTATCAGATTATAAGTATCAGTTTGCGTCACCTTAAGACATCCATACAACGAGAACATGATAATTTGATTACCTAATTACGTTTGAATCACTGAACTGATTTAAGTAGGCCAGACTATACTTCAGTTGGATAACTCCTTCAGTGGGGGCTAAATCCACGCAATATCAAACTGTGTCTATTGTACAAGACCCCTCAGGGATTACCAGAGTAAGTAATTTACATAGTCCACTCACAGACACCACGCTGCATTGGACACTATAATGATGTGTACGATATTGCTCTCTCCAGCCCCATATGGCCACAAACTGGTAAACATGCGAATCCCACCTACTCTCTGTGTTGGCAAACTACTGCCAATATTTATTCTATCTACGTACAAAAATATATTTATTTCAATAATTCTGACATGTCACATTTTAGATATTTCTTTCTCTCATAATCGTAATATAAATCGTTATATAAGTACACGTAAAATAATAATGTGTCCATGGCAAATATTGATCTATGAATTTGGATTGTTTATATCACGCGTACAGGGCAGCCAATGGTCTGTTCACTTGACTTTCAAATCCATCTAAGAGTAGAACAATATCCACAAACGTCTTTAAATACAAACAGAACAGAGGTTGTGATGATGGAATGTGTTTTTGATGGTGAAGTGCTCTTGATTGTCTCATTCTGAGAAATGCTAAATGATGGAGAGACATGTGCAGTATGAGTATGTTTACTAGTACACACACCACCACAAAATCAACATCATCCAACGTAAATGCATTATTGCAGCCTTTGTTTATTGAATAGACAGCACAATCAGTGAATGTGTGAAGGCGGTTGGGATTCAGTATGTGTACTTTGTGGGTTACTAAAATTGTTGTGAGTCACTTGATATTCTCAGGCTGTGTGGCTGATCAAGTCCCAAGGATGCACAATAACTGACTTATGGCAGAGGCATGTCAGTGACTGATTCATATGCAATTCATGTGAACTTGCAATGCAACTTGCAACTGAAAAGCCTATTTTATAGAGTACCTTTAAAGAACACTGTGTGTGTTTTATTGTGTGCATGACGATTTAGTCACAATAACTTTGATTCATCTAATTTGTTCATATTTGACAACCGTGTTTTAAGAATTATAATACAACCAATGTTTGTTCCAAAAACGTGTGCCCAGTTTGCCTGAAGTATAACCGTGCGATTATAGATTCTATATGTAGCAAACCGTTTTAGAACAGCAGCCAGACTAGTAATGATCATATATTGTTCATCACAACCTAGTGTGGAAAAACAAATCTAATAAATTATGGGTTTGGGAGGCATTCACTACAGCTGCAACATGATACTAAATCATCTTATGGAACAATATTCCATTTTGACAGAATAGACTACAGCAGCTAAGGATGCGCCTGTGTTTACATGTGGTTACAGTGATTTGTAGGGTATGGAAAGGTTGTGTGGTTTACAAGGACAACACATATGCTAAGTTGTAAGTTGAAATTACAGTATAAATTGTGAAGATTACTTTCTTGAATAAAAACAAAACAAAAAACATTTAAATATAGACTTGAATAAATGCGCATAACTCAGATACTAAACACATTGTTAAAATTACTAATACAATATACGCTAGATATAGTCAGAGACAAGATTGAAAGTATAATAATAGGCATTAAGATGATATAAATGGCTATGTCCTAAATGTCCACCCTTTGCAGACTTGGAATGACTATCAGCTAGAGTGGGATCCTGAGGACTATGGTGGCATCAAAGCGATCCGAGTACCATCCAACACAGTCTGGATACCTGACATAGTGTTGTTCAATAAGTAGGCCATAAAGAAGAAGTAACCTTGCTGTGGTACATGTTTTCTCAATGCTATTTGTCGATTCTTTCCAAGCTGCGCATTAAGATTAAATTTCCTCGAAGTCTAGAAAAGCTGTTCTAATAATGAATCGTTACCCTTGAAATGAAAAACAATAACTGTATACACTGTGCCGAGATCAGAACTGTTGGCATATGGATTAGTATTTCGATGATGGCAACACACTTGTTGTTTTTTTTCTTATTAAGTAGTCCTTGTCTTCTGGAAACCAAGGAAAATTAACCTGGTTTGGAATATTTGAGAAACCGTAATGTATGAGAATTTATGTCCATATCGCTGAGTACAATGATACCTGCTAAACAGTATACCTATTATTCAAAACAGTAATATATACATGACACTTTGAGGAAACATTGCCAAGTGAGGTTCTAAGAGCAACATATCTGGGTTTATCATTTCAGGCTGGCAGAGATGCCCAACTTGTTGCACCCTCATGTTGCCTTGTTATTTAATTAGTTTTGTTTCTATTAATAATGCACCATGAATAAAATTGCCGTTGTTGAGATTGGACTTAACTATTTAGACTAATGACAACATTTAATATTCTAATCAAGAGCTTGTTTATGTTTCATGGTGGTTCTACTCTTAACACGTATCTAAGCGTCTGGGGAGGTTAGCATAAGTGTATAAAGCGCTTGTCCATGCACATATGAATGACCTGGTGTGAACAAGAGATCATGATTTTGAGTCCACGGCCTTCCAAATCTTTAGAAGGTTCTCCGAAAGTTTCACAATATTTTTACTTCCATAAACAATCACCATAACATGTGTAATAGCAAAACCTTGTGCGGTAAACTGTTCTATGGGCTGTGCAATAGTAAACTCTGTCATAAGAATTTAGTTTAGGAGATAACATACACTGCAATGCACTATTGCTGGCATTTATCTCATAGTAGTTATATTGCTACAATCAGTACTTAACATTCAAAATACTATTACCATTGCCAAAGGGCTTGGGCTTCTTATTTTGCCCATCAATGCAGCCAATTGTCTGTTCACTTGAATTTGGGATCAATTATAAGATGAGAACATTGTCAACATCCACACACGTCTTTAAATACAAACAGAACAGAAGTTGTGGTGATGAGATGTGTTTGGTGGTGAAGTGCATGTCTTGACAGTCTCATTCTGAGAAATGCTAAATGATGGAGAGACATGTGCAGTATGAGTATGTTTACTAGTGCACGCACCACTACAAAATCAACACTGCATTGAATTAATTCAGCCCTTCTTTATTAAATATACAATACAATCAGTGGAGGCAGTTGAGTTCAGTATTTGTACTTTGTGAATGACTAAAACTGGTGCGTGTAACTTGATATTCCAGGGCTATGGGGGGATCACGTTTCATGGATGCTCACATTAACTGCTTTACTGTAGCCATGTCACTGATTCACGTGAATACATTACGAGAACTTGCACCACAGGTTGCAAGTGAACAGAACATATTCTTACACAATTATAATTCACAACTGTAAAAAGAACCCTGTAGTGCACAGTTATAATATTTTGCATTAACACTTGGTCACGGTAACGTCGGTATGTATTTATCAATACTGTTCTAAGAGTTTTACTCACATTTGTACATTATGGAAAGATGCAAAGTAATATAAAACCATCTTATTATCGATTGTGACAATACACAATATACAACATATACTACTTGATTGTTAACGTACTTACATAAACGTTCCATATAGAATCACTGGCAGGCAGCACCCTTCGCCCATATCCTGAATGAAATATGCAGGATGCTATATGAAACATCTCAGTAGTGCAGTTTAAATATGGTTCATATAACCTATTGTTACCATTGTAAACCAGCCAGGTCAATATTGAATATATACATATTCGGACCAGGACACAAGGAACACATTACAACATCAGAGAATGAGCCTCTATTTGTCAAATGTATAGTTAAGCATATGAATAAATGTATAGTTGCACAAGTGGCTGTACCGACCCCCCCCCTTTGTACTTGTAGAGGTTTGATAATGGTTGTGGCAGTGTTCATAGAATACAAACATGCCACGTTGTACTAACATTGATTAAATGATTACACTATGAATTACGATGATAAGTTTATTCAAATTTCTTGAAAGTTGATAGCATGAAAATGGGAATTGAAGTGATGTGCATAGCTCATACACTAAACAAATCTCCCCAAAAACAATTTCTAATCAACTGATGTTATGATATTTGCAGGGAAAAGACTGAAGGTATTAAATATCAACTCATATGCTATGACTATGTCTTCAATATGCACCCTTTGCAGACTTGGAAAGACTATCAGCTGGTGTGGGAAGCTTCCGACTTTGGTGGCATCGATGTGATCCGAGTACCGTCCAGCACAGTGTGGATACCTGACATAGTGTTGTTCAATAAGTAGGCCTCAGAGAAGAAAGAATCTTGCTGTGGCACATGTTCTTTTCAATGTATATTGATGATTCTCTTTGATGAATAATTAGGAATTATCCTCCTTTGAGATGAAACAAAATTGTATACACTGTGATTACATCAAAATTGCTAGCTTATAGACTGGACCAATTACACTTAGTAAGTAGTCATTTTTAGGAATCTACGGATAATTGCTCTCTTATTTTAACTATTTGAGAACAGGTTACGTACTGATTGATTCCAAAGCAGTACTTTCTTTTTTAAAGTGAATCATGTACAATACGTTGTGAAAACATGCCAAGTGAGGTTCTAAGAGCAACATATGTGGGTGTATTATTTCAGGATGGCAGTAATACACAAAATGTTGCCATTTCATGTTGTTTGGTGAACTAATTAGTTTAGGTTATATTAATAATGCACCCAGGACATAACTGCCAGTGTAGAAATTAGACTTTATCAGTTACACTAATGACTACATTTAATATTCTAACCAAGAGCTTGTTTAGATTTCAGGACTGTTTTACACCGTGAAGTGTGCCTACGCACTGATGTTTAATGTTTTAGGTCAAATCAGTATTATTGATAGGAATGAGTGTGATCATATTTGTCAGAAACACAATCACTTTTGGAAGGACACTAACTTGTGTGGTAAATTATATCGTAGTTTGCAAAGTCTATGTTAGTAATAATCATCTGTTTGTGGCATAAAACATGTTTGACCAAAGACAACTTTGCAAGTTGTTAACAAATAAAAGATTAGTGTATGCCATGCTAATTACCCCCATTATATACATGAGATCTGCCCAGATTTAAGAGTTGCCCATAATTGCACACCAGTAATATTATTCTAAATTAAACGTGGAAAATACAAACTTTGCATATGTACGCTGCATGTTTTCTATCAGTAAACTTGTATGCAAATTATCTGTCATGGCTGCTACATGCGCATGCGTGGTTTACTGTGAGGCATAGGTGCACTATAGATAACTAAGGAGATGCTGATACAGATGACCAAAGAGACATACACATTTTGAGCGGTTGATTGCAGAATGGATGCTGTTGGGGATTGCAGGGGACTGATTGAATGGTAGTTAGTACAGTGTCCCAACTAATGTGGTGGGTGTGTTTTACTAGAAGTGGACGGACTACCAGCTGGCGTGGGATGCTGCTGATTTCGGGGGAATCACCGTCATTCGGGTGCCAGCCATGAAAGTGTGGAAACCGGATATAGTACTGTTCAACAAGTAGGACGCTTTGTCAGCAATCGACAATCATTGCAGTACTCTGTTTCCGCTGTTGTTGTGTTCTCTAAACAGACAACTACAAGCTATTGTTTTTTCACACTTTTACTGAAAAGTTTCGTTTAAGTTTCAAAGTTTTATGGTTTGATAATTTCAAAATTGCGCTGTTGCTGTTTTGAGTCATGTTTTTCCACCACTGGCTGAATACTGTATTATTCGGCTGGTGTACACGTCTGCTTCAGTACCACTCTCCTCTGGATGTCGCTTTATTTCAGGAAAAAATCTGCTCTCTTAATACAAATGATTTGCTTATTTCAGCTTTGGCGTGATTACCAGCTAGAGTGGGACGCAGCAGAATATGGCGGTATTTCCGTCATCCGAGTGCCTGCTCAAAAAGTTTGGAAGCCAGATATTGTTCTGTTTAACAAGTAGGGCTAACATGAAAGGCACACCTGTAGTAGCACACTAGCTCTAAATCAAGCATCACTTCTGATTACAAAGTATTTGAAGTGTTTCAAGAAAGCACTTCCACTACATCTAGGTTAGCCAACTAGCCTCGATGTAGAACTATGCGCCGTCTTGAGCACACTTCACTACTAACATCTTCTGCCTGTGAATGGTTCTTGGTGTCCTAACATCTGGGATCCTGGGAATAAACACTTGCCCTTCTGTATAGTTTGTGCAATACATATACATATGACTGTTGTATATGTCGGCATATAGTGGTGGCGGTTAATATGTAGTCAAACACGCTGCTGTTTTTCTAACCATAGCTTTAGTTGTTATAATGACGTTTCACCGGCGTGGGGGCATGGAGGGCATTCAAATAGGTGGTCCAGAAGTCCGGTGAAGCGTCATGAACGGGACGTATGATATTGTGCGTGATCATTCCAATGTTGCACTTGGTGGTAGCTGTGAGTGTAGCACGTCTATCTACCTGTGGTACATGCAAATTGTTGTTGTTCACAGTCTTTTTCTTTCAGAATAACAACTTTGCCAATGCGCATAGGCAGATCCAGGGGTTGCACAGGGCGCGCCACCCCATTTCCCACCAAAATACTTCATTTTCATAGGGATCTTGCATGTCCGCCATCTATCGTGCGTGCAAAACCATGAAATCCCTTAAGTGTGCGCCCCTTTTTCCAAAAACCTGGATCTGCTAGTGTCGTGTATGTATATAAGGCCTGAGGGATATGAAACAGCAGAGCTCCACTCAGTATGATGTTGTTGTTATTGTTGTTGTTTGCAGCTATGGCGCGATTATCAATTAGAGTGGGATCCATCTGATTACGGAGGCATCACGGCTATTCGCATCTTACCACATAAAGTGTGGAAACCTGACATAGTTCTCTTCAACAAGTAGGCCGCATCAAGGACATAATCACCATCACCTTCCCTCCACCCTCTTGCCATTCACTTACTTTTGAATGATTTCTGGTGCTGCATAGGCACACGTTTTTACCTCTATGTTCTATTATATATGTTTATTGGACATATTAGAACCTTAAATTGTTCACTGTATTTTTAGTGACACGAAAATAATTTTGGTTCCATTTAAATGTGTTATTATCAAATATTGCGTTAATATTGAACATTCTGGTCATGAAACTGCATGATAATTTTTAGTTGTTTTTTTTCTCAAATTACGTGGTGGTGCAAATGCACACAGAACAAAAATATTGCCTTGAAGGATGCAAACCAATCTTATGTCGAATTTATGCGAGCAATTCCATGTTGATTTGGACAGTTGTCATGTCATTATCAAACAAATGTCCCTGTATCAGGCTACGAGTTGTGGCTCTTGTTCTCCATCCCGATTCCCTCAGAAACTAAATGCGATGGTACGTCCCATCTCACTCCCCATAAAACTAAAATGGGTTGTCGTTTGCGTCTTCATGGAAGGATGGCGAATATTTGCAGTTGTAATAACATCTTTCTGATGTCACATTAATCTCTCTTTTACCCCCTTTTGTATAAACTTTGAATACCTACATGTACGCTTACATAGCTTGGTTTTCGCCATTCCTATTTTCATTAATTTTGATACCCAGTTTCATCACTTCTGTGCATGGTAGTGGATGATAAGTTATGCAAAACATTAGCATCTGAGGTGGCTACCATTTATCACATTGCAGGGATGTGTGTGGAAAACAACTAGGCGTGGGTAAGAGTTACAAAGAGATTTACGAACTGATTTAAGAGGGGGTGCTAAAATCAAACAACAGTGGTATCGTTTTCCATAATCCAGTGTCACATAATGAATGGTAGCCTCTTCATAATGAAATGTTTATCAAATAGTTATATAGATAATTACTGTATGTGCTTTTTATATTTCACACTACTCATACATTAAACTTACTAATTACAGCAATGACATTGTATTATATCCTACAGTTGTGAAAAATAGACCTATAGAGTATAGATATGCCTAGTTATCTTTCACCATTGAATTTATATATTTAAGACATAATTGATAATTTTGTATTATTGTCATTATTTGTATCCACTACAAATACATCATAAAACATATGTTTATTACATTTTTACATAGCTATTTAAGAATTAATATATTGTTAGCTAGAATTTTGATAATGAAAATGAGTTGTAAATAAAAATATGCAATAATTGCATAAACCCATTAACTGAGGTAAGCAGTGATGGGAAATTGTTGATATTGAAAGATATAGCATATGCAATGTGCTTTACATAATATAATTTGGAATAATTACTATTACCATTTCTCTACCTATGGTTCTCACTTTTACTATTCCTTTATGTCATGCACAAACTCATAAATATATTTAATACCAGCTACCTTCTCAATAATAAACGTGATAGAATAATATCACATATATGTTAATATCATTGATCCTTAGTGATACCATCTATACCTGACGCTTTATTCTTGGTCTACCATTTCAGTGCTGACGGCAAGTACGAGGTGTCGTACAAGCCCAACGTGGTGCTGTACAGCTCGGGCGACGTGCTGTGGATCCCACCTGCCATCTACAAGTCCTCATGCACCATCGATGTCGAGTTTTTCCCATTCGACCAGCAGGAGTGTGAGATGAAGTTCGGCTCGTGGACGTTCAATGGCGACCAGGTGACTCTCGACTGGTACGAGGGCAACGAGGTGGTCGACCTGTCAGACTACGTCAACTCGGGCACGTGGGACATCATCAAGTGCCCGGGCAACTACACACGCTTCATGGACCACGAGGAGGGCCACCACGTGGCTCAGATCACGTTCACACTGCAGATTCGCCGCAAGACACTTTTCTACACCGTCAACCTCATCATCCCGTGTGTGCTCATCTCTTTCCTGTCTGTGTGCGTGTTCTATCTGCCAGCAGACGCCGGCGAGAAGATGACCATGTGTATATCCATCTTGCTCGCCTTGGTCGTGTTTCTCCTGCTGGTGTCTAAAATCCTGCCACCAACCTCCATCACCATACCGCTCATCGCAAAGTACCTACTGTTCACCTTCATCATGAACATCTTCACCATCCTCATCACTGTCATCATCATCAACTGGAACTTCCGCACGCCGCGAACACACCGGATGCCTAAGTGGGTGCGTGTTGTGTTCTTGAACTACTTACCTCGACTGCTCTTTATGAAGAGACCCAATCATAATGACAGATGGATTAAAAAGTCATACAGTCGCATTAACAATCCGGGGGGAGGTGGAGGCCCTGGTGGAGGAGGAGGTCCCACAGCCAGTGGACCGAGTCTGCCAGGAGAGAACAACACGAACCCAGACCTTAGACAATATGCCGTGAATGCTAGGTCTGACTTACTTGAATTATCAGAAATACATCATCCGAACTGTAGGATGAATAGGAAGGGCCCGCCAGAGCCAAACATCCCCGATCCTCGGGGTGTTGACAGCAACAATGCTGACAGGAACTTCCATCTCACGCCAGAGACGCACAAAGCGATAGAGGCTGTTCGTTTTATAGCTGCACATCTAAAAAATGAAGATGATTATGCTGAGGTGAGTTTCAAAGATGATGTTATGGGCTGTTGGTGTCTAAATAATGAAGTATTGGTTTGAGGTATAATTTGCAAATGATGAGTGTGCAAACTTGAACACGTATCCATTTGCTAAGAATGGCAAACCTTTTGTGTTTATGATACTTTCATATTTGAATAATCATGATGTTTTATAAATAGATCAATAATTGTTATATGAATTTAAAATGCTATTTTCGTCACATTTTTCATCAGCACGATGTACTGCATGTAGTTTATGGATCTACAATCACTCTGATCTTTATTATTATTTTAGTGTAATAGTCTCAGTAACATGATGAAAGTAGGGATGAACTCTGCTAATTATCCCCATTAGATGATATACCATTCTAACTATTTGTTGCTATCAACTATCAAGTGGCAACTGTCAACTTACTCAAAGAGTTCGAATTTATACCAATCTTACAATAGATTTATTCTACGGAAAATAGTTGTCCATTCCCGCTGGGTGCCTTTTCCAATTGCTACCTCATACTGGTGTTGACATAAGCACGAATATATCGGCTGATAGAGAAGTAAAGAATAGTTATATTATATAAAATTGGCAATTTGTGGAGATTACTGCCCTATTGGGAATTCCCCGCTCGATAAGGCAGGAACTCCTTAATATGTCATTGCTGTAGTAACAGGCATGGGGAGAACAGCCGACTTAAGGGGAAACTAAGTACTGGGGCCTATTCAATATTTTGTCATTTAAGATAAACATTAAATTAAAAGTTAAACTTTGTAATCATCAACACCAGTAACTATATAATCCCTACTTTAGGAGACACAAAGATAGCTAAATGTATTTTTCTCGCTCAGTTAAGTCAACAAGTAAAACTGAATGCTGGGCCCTATATAATATTTTGTCATTTAAGATGTATATTAAATTGGTAGTTAATTAGCAAGACAAGGAATTATAAAATAATTCCATTAGTGTATTTCAACTTCCGGAATTATATACTAACATTATATTAAGCTTAATATTTAGAGTCAATACACTAGAATGCACACAGTTTTTTCTTCTTCAAAAGAGCATCACATTTTCATTATGAAGTTTCCATGCATAGTTGAGTAAACTGAACACATTAGTCTAATCCTTCTCATTATAATTTGATAGAACGGTAGGTACACGTTGATTGTACGATATTATGTAAGACCTCGTGTGTGTCCTAATGCTGCTCAATATGTTCCTTGAACTATTTAACAATGGGTGACAGTGCTTTTGGTATTGAACGCTAAACAGATCCATCTTCTGATATCTTGTTGAGGTTAATGGTTGAATGGTCACGAAATAATTGAAAATGTCGAGAAGTATATAAGTTTATTCCGCTGCAGTAACCCTAATCGTGGAATGATTCTGGAAACTCATTTAGACTTTCACAATTAAGCTATTTTTATTATTGTTATTAATATTGGCCATTGCATATGGATAACGGATAGATAGTCCCATTATTTGTGAGTTTCATAATACTTACTGTCCTGATTGGTCCTGGTAAACATCTTATAGATACGCTTCCTTCAGTGAGGGAGAGAACTATCTGCTAGATCGGCCATTCTGTATCAGGCTGTCTGGCATCCGGTACATATACTTATACAGTAATATTCACCGGCAGCAGTGGACTAGTTAGTGAACACAATGAATGGTTTAAACAGAATGACAAATGTTATGATGCAAATAAGTACAGTTTACCGTGACCCCACTAATTTTATAATAGTAGACTAATTATAAGTTCATATACGTGTGTTTTCACTTCCATTGGGGTTCTTTTCAGAAAACAGTAATAGGCAAAGTCCTAGTGTATGCTATTATGATAATTATGCAGTCCATACTTTGCCATGCCAATAAATCTACACTGATCCATACACTGAACTGATGGCCTGTAAGGGATGCAGAAATGACAGTTTAGAATACAGTTGAATTGGATAAACAATTCGTATACATCCATAAGAGTCTCTCATTGCGTGGCCGTGTCCTATTGACAGCATTCATACTTTACATCATAGAGGCTTCCGCTCGAGCGCACAAACAATCAAGTGGCTCGTGTTCTGTCATTTGCGGGGAGGCGCCACGGCGGGCCATGACCAAGACAGATGGGGGCCCAATGTTCTGCCAGTCACACTATGCCACGTCCAGCTTGAGGGCCCTCCATGGGTTAAAAGTGACATTTTTGAACCACTTTTACATGTATTGTGACACATTGAAAATCGGTATATATCAACACGAGACACAAGTACATTTATTTTATACGGGCATCATATTGAAAAAGTGGCACATAAACTATTGGGAATGTTTTTAAAATGGACCCAGAAACATGCCACTTATTTTTGGACCACATATAAGGCCCTAGCTTGCGCTGGGTGAATTCATATCCCCTAAATTTGCATTTGATATTGTTTTATATATAAGGTGAATATTATAAGCCCATGTACTGTGTGTCAGTGCATTAAGTAAAGTCTAGTTTGTACAATATGAGCAAACAGCCAAATGCATGTAATTGCTGTGGTTGTGATAAGCAAGTAGCCAACTAAGCATACGGTCTGTGCAGTCTAGACAATAAGTAAATAGCCAACTGTGTACGAGTAAGGTTACATGAATGGTAAAATGCCGCCAAAGGCATGCATAATGAGTTTCATGCAATAAACATAATAACTACATTGTTCTTGTAGTGAAAACAATGGCTTGTTGTCTGTTATCAATGATGTCAATTTGGAGGATCTGTCTAGTGTCCAAGCCGATATCCCTCACTACTTGATGACTTTCAAACTAGTTCTATAACCTAAACATTCTAAAAGTTAACAATGATATTTCATATCAATGAAGAATCCTGCAATACATTTATAAAATAGCTCATGATAAACATATTATACAAAAGTATTGAGTGTAATTACCTACCACCAGAACAGAGCTAATATATGTAATATGTAGAATTTCTATATATAATTCTGCAAACGCAAACATAAAAGTGTAGGTGTAATTCAAAATGCCTACTCCAAAGATTATTGGCTCAGTTTCCATGATAATTTATAAACGTCTCCCTTCCTGGAGAATAGGCATTTATCTTGCTCTTTAAGTTCAATGAAAAATAAAGGACAGCATTTCTTTGAACGAGTAGAATAAGAACTGTGATTAATGTTATGACAACCAGTTTTGTCCTATACTTCAACACTTCAGTTATTGGCGAAACTAATGGAGAATTCTGGCGTGATTGTATAAAAGTTTGGTTTTAGCATGCTAATGACACTTCTACTTATGAATCTATTTATCATTTTTTGAGATTATGCACGGTGCCAGGAAATAGGTCTCTATTAAATATTCCATATGAGATTAAGAAGGCGTTGATGGTTATCAGACTATTATCAGTTAATGTGTTGTTTAATTGAGAATAAATATCATCTATTATATGATGTTAGAGATTAGTGTGTGTTTGTGTATTCTAGTCTTACATCTAGATAATAATTGGAATTCTGATACGAAAAATTTGCATTGTGCGAATAGTAAACAGCACAAAATTCATAGCAAGAGTTTTTTATCCCGTTCTTATTTTACTTGTTTGGCGACTATTTTATAATTCAGCCCTGACAAAAAGCACAGTTGATTTTATAACATTGTAATACAGTCTCCAAATAATTAAAATAAAAAGAAAATATAAAGATATCAAAAGTGATAATTTCTTTTCTTAGGCATTTGGCCTTTACCAAATCCATTGGGGTTCATTGGCGGTTAAAAATTGCAACATTTCAAAGTGTGACAGAATATTTATGGTAGGGCAATGCTCAAGGACAGATAGTATTTCCGTGGGAGCACTCGACTGTATGTGAATATACATTCATGTGTCCATAGATACTCATAACTCATATTCAGCTGATGACAGACGTAACTCCCTCAAAAGCTACTATGTTCTATCACGTTTTATACCATATACATATGTATAGTAACGTACATTTTAGGAACAGTTAAATACAAAATGACCATTGTTTTTGTCCGAGCTGATATTGAATACTGTTTTGTTATTGATATGGGTGTGTAAGAGAAAGCAAGACGTGTTTTATATGTTTTAGTACGTTTAATATATTTTAATATGTTATATTTATAATATATTTTAATATATTTTGTGTTTTAATATGTTTTGTATGTTAAGATGTTTTATGAATTATAATATCATTATTCCTGATTCCACTTGACTTGTGATACCTTTTTATTTGCAGATACTTGAAGATTGGCGGTATATTGCCATGGTGATAGACCGTCTGATGCTCTATATCTTTTTAGCGGTGACTTTAGGAGGTACTGTAGGCATTCTCATCAATGCCCCTCATATATTCGACTACATAGACCAGGATGACATCATTAATAGTGTGAATGGCAAAACCGCTGGTACTTCTTGAGCGAGGAGCAAAAAAATGCGATTGCCACAAAGTTCTTCCACTTTTGAAACGCATGTTGGGCGCGTACTCGACCGCGTTCTTGCTGCCAGCAGAGGCTCCTTTCGGCCTACTGCGGTTGATGTTGATGTTGAGAGTGCCATGGCGTCGTGCATGGATATGGTGTGTCCTCTCTCCGTTTGATATGTAGAAGTCGTCTGACACAGAGGACGTCGTTTACAGCAGTACCTGCGTGTATTATCAGTTCGAAACCGCTCACAGGAAGTAGCTCTTGAATGAGGAAAAATCAGAAATCATAATTAGTTCCCCTTGTTGCCGCTTGGTGCCGCCACTGCAGCAGCAGTGCAATATGGCGTAATTACGTCAGTAAATTGCTGGCATCTTTCCAGGGGGCTTCAGCTACAGTTGGATTACTTCATAACCGTATATTCATACACCAGCTTGAAAATTGGGCCGGTCTCAGTATCAATGTGGGTTTACAACTTAAAGAAATGGTATCTGTGCAGTACGTTACTTAATGATAACATATTTATTAGCAATCTGTTGCCAGTATTTAAGTATGTGCTGCATTTTTTTGAAGAAGTGTCAACATACTTTATTTGTTGTGTGACAAGCATAAATAGTTGTTCCATTGTTGGTTGTATCTAGGATATTTTAAATGTCTGCTTTCCTTTATTATATGTCCCTTGTTTTGATAAGTAAACTGAGATATTCATTTGTAGACATATGCGTACGACGATGAACAATTGAGTTGGTATTTTGATTGCCATAAGTACATGTACATATAGTTTTTTGTAAGCGTGATATGAAATTGATATGTTTATGAGTGTACTTTTTCAGTAAAAATTTGAATACTATGCTCTAAAGCCATATTTGAGTCTCAAGCACAGGTTCAGTATTAAAGTATCTCTGGTTGTGGTTAAGTGTGTGTGCACGCACTTAGTAAATTGACCAAGCAGTATTAATCGTGCTTTATGTTTTGGTACGATCTTTGAAATACGTTACACATGAATACGAAAAGGATGCTCATTTATGCAACTTAAACGATGCTACATCAATCATATTAAGTGCATTTGTACCCTGCTAAGGTTGATTCAGAAATTAGAATTAAGAATATAAAGGAATACAATTACCAGAATTAAAGGCAACTTACACCGTTGATTATAATATATTTGAAAATACTATAATGTTTTTTTCCTCTGAATATGTTATATTGTCCTGCAATATTTGTTTTCATTATCATAGTTAAAAAGTGTTTATTTTGTAATGATGATAGACATTCTGTTTATTTTGATGTTCTGTGTGATTTTCAGAATGTGTGCACGTTTTTTGTTATTTCCTAATGGTGACTGTTAACAGAACATGACGTACATGATGACGTAGGTGATACCGTAGGCTGTATATTTGAATTTCTGCCCTGCATCGGGAAGAAGGCGGAATCCAGTGTTCATACTAGTGTATATATATTTGAAATATCATATCGAGACAAATACAAACTTTATTATGGTGCCTACTGATTGATGATGTTAGTGTACAGATGTGTCTGTGTTTATATAATTCAGTTGAAGCTACATGTACTGACAGCAGTGGTTACTACTATGTGTATTGAAAGGGATCCTATGCACTTCTGGTTTCATATACACTTTTAATCCCTTTAGCAATATGCTGAGTTGTTGACCAATGAGAACGCTGCTCTAGCATTCACGTATTCACTTGATAATCCTTCTTGTGATCTGTGCAGATACTACAAAGTACCGTTGTTCCTATGTTGGTTGGTTACTGTCCTGTGCATGGTGGTTAACAGTAGTTTTTATGATAGTGTTGCAAAAGTGTATTTCATCTTTATACATTCTTCAGTATGTACTCTATCTAGAATACGACAGGATTTTAGTTATAGACCAAACAACTCACTCATTAAGAGGGCGTGTACAAAATACCCAAAGTCATAAAAGTGGAACTTCATTTTTCAAGTAACGACTTAAATGTATTAGTTACCATCACTAGATTTACACTTTAATGAAGATATAGTGGATATGGTTTCGATAAATTCAATATATTCAGTTGCAACAATATAAAAATTAAGATCAGGGCACCTTTGCATATACCACACAAGGAAGATCATAATATGACTAGGGATACAAGAACATTTTTCATAAAGTTTAATCTTAAGTTGTTAGTGTGATGTTTTGATTTTATTTTTGCCCTTTGTATTATATTTGGACATTACTACAAATGTATTATTGTATACACAACAATATGGGGTAAATTAATTCAAAAGTCAAACGTCATATAATATTGAAGTCCTTTTATTGACATAAATTCGAAGGGTTTGTAGTTATATTTGTCATTTTCATTGTGTTTCTTATTAGTATAACTAATGCACTTTTTAACAAAGTGGTTCAGATCTCAATTTCATGTTGATGAGTAAACAATAAAACCAATCAAAATCCACTTTTTACAACATGGGTATTTAGTACAAAGGCCTTTAAGTATTCCCTATGGTGAAACACAGTTGTAGATTTATACTTCAATATTCCTGATACTATCATTGTAGACGTGCAGCATTAAGATAACATACGTAACTAACACCTATTATTTTTATTTCTGTGTAGTTGCATTTCATATTTGTTATTTGTGTAAACTATTAATGTTTATATTTAACACTCAAGCAAATTGTGATGGTTTTCATGGCAGATTCACAATGTAGTATCAGCCTTTATCAAACATAATATTAGTTCTATTATTTGATATTCACAGTTGATTTGTTTTTGTCATGTCAACATATCGCACTAATCCCATTTTATTGAAAACCTCACTTGCAGTTTTTACCCAAATCAACTCACAATTATTACGCAAGAAACAATGAACCTCTAGGAAATTGAAGCTGAATAGACACTCATATAAATGTGTTCGATAAAGTATATAGCAATGCTAAAAACGGGTCCTCTTGGTTTACAGTACGCATCATGTATATTTACACACAAGGGGAAAAGCCTACAAGTTTGTTTTTTTTTTACTTTTCCAATTTCATATTGATTATTTTCATAATCATTCATATAACATATTGAAGTATTTGTGTCCATTTTTTCAGGGGTGATTTTGTTTAGATATTTTTGGTCATCTTTAGATACACTGAATCACTCAAAGAGTTTCGTTAAAGAGAAGCACGTCTCTTGTTTAGAAGAGATACCGCTCCTATAAGCCAAAAATATTGATTTCAAATATGATCCTAGTTTCTACTCTTTTGACAGGTTTTTCTGTACGTGGGAACTGATTTCAACAAGTATTACCAAAGATATTATAGTTATAATATCTTTGGTATTACTGTGTATTAATTTCAGAGTGTCTGAATATTTCAAGAATTTACATGAATAGTTTTCTTTTGTATTGATAGAGACACAAGATCTACAGAGGTGACATGTACATTGTAGCTGACTGTTTTTATTTATGTACTTACAGAACTGCCTATGGGTCTGAAAATTTTGGGATTAACTGAATAAAAAATCATTTGATGAGGCTATTTAAAAGAATGATGTAAAATCATGATTATGAGACATTTCTTTCTCTGCCAAGAAAAGTTTCTGTACAAAGTGTTACTTATGAGGGCGATTTTTGACTCCGCTTATCATGATACACAGGTGTAATAATAGTATTCCACCTAGTTACTGCCATGTCAAAAGCGATGTTTATAAAATACAAATAACAAGTTTAGCATTTATTTGATTACTTCCTGCTACATACACATTGCTATATTAATATACCCACAAATTACCCTATTTGTATGTGTTGACAGAATGTGGTAGAGAAAAGCGGGCAAAAATACATGGTGCGTACTGTATATAACTTAAACACTTCTTATGTAGACTAACGAAATCTCTTGCATAAATATTTGGTTTTACAGTAGCGTTAAGCTGTCTTTGGGTTTGCTGTAGTTTGGAGTAAACCTTAAGGTTTTACTGGAGATATAAGTGAATTTTTAGTTTGACCATAATTTTTATAGATACCTTGACACGTGGTCAGTTTGTGATTATAGATGTAGTGGACGAAACCGTCGTCTGTTCTGTTACATGCTGCAGTGCTTACTCCCTTTTATTCCTACAATCTTAATAAAATTTGATATATTTTGTAAAACAAAAAGGTGTTGTTCTTTATTCAATGGTTCACTATTAGCACATAGCGTTTGAAGATATAAATTAGGTGTGTATCATTGATGACAACCATAACACAATTATTACACTTTATATTGTTTATCATATAATACATATTTTTTACTATTGAACTATTGAAGACTATTAACAATTTGCGTACACACATAATTATAGACATCTTATATGAATTCCAGCACGAAAATATAAGCATTTGTAAAATAGTCAACCCGGCTAGAAAGTCTATTTGCAGTGTAAGAGATGTGATGATTTTAGTGTAAACAAGCAAAGCATTGATAATTTTCAAACTGTCCCCCTTACCAAATGTGAATTAATTTATTCTTGTCTCCTTCCAGTTTCATAGCCCACCCCCACCCCCACCCCCACCCCCATCCTTTGAGCTTTATGAACACTTTTACGGCTATTGTCAAATATATACATTAGACACTACATAGCATGCACTGTCCTTTGTACTATCCATTGAATGTGACATTATACTTATTTATAAAAAAACTCGACCATTATCAACCAGCCTTCAATAGAATAACCTTTACTAATCAATTACCTGTTCCTTAAACTTAATATTGTTAATTCTCCGTACAGTGTTTGTCATAATCTGTTATAAGAATTTGTCTTAATCTATTAAGTATGTACTAAGTATGTACTACAAGTATATTGTTAAACTGATAATCTTACTCTGTATATTACTTGTACTTCCTTTCTTTTGGTGTTACAGGAGCTCAAAAACGTTTATATATAAAATCAATATTAAATTTCAAAACAAAATTTCATTTTTATCAATAATACCGCCGAAAAAGAAAACAATACACTATTGTTATAAGTTGTATAGCCTAAATTTAGCATAACCATTTGATTAACATTTTGTATATACATTACACTATAGTAATACTTATGTTAAAATTGGCATTAGAATTAGCGTAAGATAAAATTTGCTCAGTGGTGCCGCCTAGGTTCAGATGCTACAGCCATTTTGAGTAATTGGGTTCAAGCCAGAATATACAAATGCATTACGTACATTACGATTAGTGTGTTGTCTAATCTTAATTTTTCTGACTTAATTCATTTTATTAAGAGTATTTAAGTTTGTTTTTGTTTTCCATGTTTATACATATATATTATACCTATATCATAAAGTAAACCCAGCAATATGATAATGATTCGATTGGTCTGAAAATGATAACTTACTTGTTAAAGAATCAGGAATATTGATATTCGTGATATATCATTATGTACAAAAAACTTTTCACTTACGATTAACATTTCCTGAATAAATGTGTGTATACCGCAATGTGTAAAATGGTTTTTAACCAAAATCCGCTAATGTAGAAAAGTCATAATGTTGAAAATTTGAGGGGGGAAAGTTTGTAATTCTGTTTATGGGCTATCATTTATTTTCGCCCAGACGGTTTATAAAAATGAAACCATCGTTGTGTGACTTTTCAGGTACTTTATCTAATTGTGTTTGAGAATTTGAGCGTGACCCCCACCCCAACCCCAACCCCAACCTCTAACCCTAACCCTAACTCCAACCCCCACCCACCCTGTTCGACAGCAAAATATAAACAACTGTAAATTCTGACCGATCACAATTTACGTTAACGCAGATTGTGACCAGGTTACCTTTAATAGTGTAGCTGCCGTAGAATGTAAACACAGTAAATTCTGACCAATTGAATTATGGCTGACAGCGGCTCTTAAACCTCCCACTCTCTCCTCAGCATCACACGTCTATGGTCCACCCAGCGAGTTCTAAATTGACACCAAAACAGTGCCTCAGCCACCACCCTGGCCCGATCTGCGCCTCGTCAAAGTTAAACCACGTGTGGACGGGCGCTACAGAGGAGCAAAATTCTACACATTTTTTTTCTCTGTGACTTGTCAATGTGTGATTCACGAAAAAGCATCTGCTCTTCAAGCTCACCCCTAGGCCCATTGTTGACTGTGGTGCTTGTTCCACATTGTTGAATTATGGCAATACGAATACATTATGAACTAAAAAGTATCCCTTGTTACACAACGGAGAATAACAAATCTCTTGCTAGATTGTCTACAATACCAATCATTGGAGACTTGCAGTCAGGGAATCACATTTTTATAACCAATCTTGATTGTGTAATAAGTGTCCCTAGAACTTGATCATGTTAGATTTGGAATGTGTAATTCATGATACTTGATTTACACCAGTACTATTATGTATCATCTAGTGTACTGATAAATGGGTCCATTCTTCCCCTTAGAGAGCTGTGCATCAAAGGTAATCTCCGTGATCAAACCTATTTATTGTGGTTATATAAGATATAACCAAGACATTATATGTATTTTTATATATAGATAAGAACTGTGTAAGGATATATGTTCGTGGAAATATGAGACAAGATGACAGTACCTTATTCCGCTATACATGGGAAAAGAGACTCCACTTATTTCTGCCAACTTATTTTTTGAAGCACGCTTGTAGCTCTTTACTTTGGTACTGCCACGTGAGGGTGCGCTGTAAGTTGGCGATTTTTTATAACGTTTCAGAAATCACAAGCAAAAGTCAGCAACACGCTATAGCAATATACATTGAAGCGATAGAAATGATTTTAAAGCACCTTTCCTGGAACACCGTCGGTCGAGCTCCACTTTCTCAACACATACACGCTGAAAGACCAGGTCATTCTGGTGATACAGAGAATGTCAGTCCTCTAAGTAGAACCCAAGTGTTTTATCGAGGTGTGAAAGAAGCCATCTACACACGCATTCATCAGCTCTCTCTAAACAGAGACGGAGGCCGATTCAAACTACCGAGAGTGTGGGACAATGTACTGAACCACAAGAGGGGAGGGCTCCCGCTAAAAGGGTGAACGCTTGATATTGGTTTTCAACAAAATATCCAAAGAAAAAAGGTTTTAATTTGTTCTTTTCATCTAAAACCTAGATAGATGTAGATGAATCTACATAGTGACAACTGAATGATGTTTAAATATAATAACACCCATTCAACTATTAAATATAAATCAGGTTTTATAATAAATGTAATGTAAGGATGAAATTGCGATAGTTTAATGTGTATGCATGTCAAGAACAATATCGCAAATCTAAACTCACAGATAAGAAAGGATGTGATAGGCGAAGAGGCACACAAGAAAAATAGTCAACAATTTATGTAAACATGATTTATGTTTGTCAGCCATTAATTCATTAGTTACCACATGACATTGGTACACTATATTTATTCCAAGTAAACATGAATTATCGTAAAGCCAGCTCTTTCTGACTCCAATATATCTTAACATTTTTTGCCATTGAATAAATGATCACATATTTGAAAATACAAATTTGAAAATAGCGTCAAAGTCTGTCTTTTGGAGGTTGCAATTTAAAAAGAAGTAGCTATATCTAATATCATATTTCGAATTGGCCATTTCAACAAATCTAAAAAAATGAAAACAACAATAAAATAAAAGAAAAATAAAATAAAACAGTTATCACAGTAGACGTAAACAAAATAAACTCTTATCAAAGTGTGAAGCATAAATTAGTGAAAATTTATGAATAAAAAATGATGATGTTTTAACAATCATGCCACAAATCTTAACAGGGGCTTTCAATCATCACATTGTTGCATGTGGTCACTCGGCCAGACAGAGAACATCAGAGATGTACTTCACACCATAAATACAAACGAGAGAAGGCATACTTTAACTAATCTCTGAAAATCTTGTCGTGGAATCACTCCTTCAACAAATCTTCCCTGCGCCACACATCCTTTTATTTGACACCACTACACCCAATCCAGCCATATTTGTTTTACTGCTTAAATCTACATGTCGCCACGATTGATGTATCACTTTAGCATACTTCAGATTTGCGTAACTGAGATGTTATGGTGATCACAGAATGGATATTTTGATGGAGCATACTTACTGGTGCATAACTTCATTAAAAATGTTTATATATAAAAAAATATTTTCATATTTTCGATTGATGTGCTGATAAGAGTCTTATAAATAGAAGGAAACTTAAATCCTTTTATTTGGGCCCGGGTAAATTTTTAAGATGCCTATCAAACTTGGGAGTCAGTAGATTATTGCGATTGCGTTTCCAAAACATGACTTCAAAGACATAGAAAAATATAAATGTATACATATATACATACTAATAAATAATAAAACTGTGTATAAAATCATAATATAGCACTACATAGCAGAATGTATAGTCGTGTTTTTCCATTCCAAGTACACTTCAAACTTGCATACTACTAGCAGTCAGGGTTTTAACTAAAATTTATCACACTTTTTCCATTCAACTTTTAAAATTGAATATGTATTGTCCAACGTTAACATTAACAACATTAATCTCGTTCCGTATACGTGAACTAGAAGCTCTTCTATCTAAATCAAGCAACATTATAAAAGAGTCTGTCAAAAGATGTCTGAGAAGATATCTTGAGTTTCCTAAAAGAATAAGAACTGTTTTTGCTCCATAAATGGGTATACCGTATGCTAATAGCAAGGCTATCTGAAGGCTGGTGATGAATAGCTAAATGGGGGTGTCATGTATTTAGAGTGACTCGCACGTTGAATTCCCCATGGACATTATCAATGTATTGAATGAACGCCCATAAGACACTTACTCAGAACCTCTGTGTCCTCAACACCCATGAGATTACCATAAGTGATCGTTTATAATCAGTGGTTCAGTTCAGGGAAGTGTGGGTGGTAAGGATACAGTACTAACCGTCTGTCGCATTCCTGTTTATCGTATTGCAATAATATACGATGCCTTTCATTATAAAAGAAAGATAAAATAAATGTATTTTTCATTCATTTACGCCTACATATCATTGTAATTATCTATACGTATAGAAAGAAAAATAGCATGTTTAGAAGCTAATGAGTGACGCGTCCAGGAATTACAATGTTAATATATTAGCATACTGATAATGATGAATATTGTTTGGTAAGCTACACACTAACTAGTCTCTACCTGTACTTTACTTTTACTTGTAAAGCTGACAGTGAATAAGAAGTACGATTTTGTATATACCATTTTGTATCACCTCATGTCTCTGTTTTTATACAAGTGAAAAATAATTCTGTACTTCCCCGTGTTTTTATTTCTTACGAAAATTGTTTTTTAATGAAATTCTTAAGCTAATACACATTTTAGCTACATGTAGTGAGAGAAAATACGCCTATTTCAAATACACAGAGTCTTCATCAAATTATAATTATTTAGAACGTCCCTGCCCTCGATATTTGATTACCGTTTAATAAGGAGTAATAAATCCATTTCCATTATGACTTGGGAATAGTGGAGCGTCATATGCATAGATAACTTATACATTAAAAACACATGAATTAAATGGATTCTTATTGTTTCCGTATTAGCTGTTTTCTGTTGGTATTTACATTAAAGTTATAGGAATCACACACAAAAAATACAAGTACCATCACCAAAACAATTAAGTGAATATAGGTTGAAACTCATGTTAGGGCACGATTTGAAGCTACATGAACAAAGGAGACAGCACGTCTGGTTTGATAACGGGGATGACATGGTATGGATCATGTAACGCCCTGGTCACTGTCTTATCTCTCTACCCCACATGGTTCATACATGAACTTTGAACGTCGTCAATGACAGCAGCCAGTTGCATATGCTGGCTTCACATTACAAATTCACAATAGGCCTACCCACAATGCACGTTAAACATATGGGTGTATGTCTGATCAAGGGAGGTAAAAGCAAATATAAATGTGGTGGTTTATAGTCCTGACCCCAGTCTGGCTCTCATGACTTTACAATTTACACCAGGTCATTGGCAATTTGGCACACTTATTGATCAACATTTGATCCGTTCTCGTATACTTGCATCGGCAGCACATTCAGAGCACAATGCTCATCACTCACACAATCACTCACTCACTCTTTCAACCCAATGACCTGTACCTATTTAGCGTGTAGGCACCACGGAGCAGTGTGCAACCTGTTTGCTCAACACCTACCGCCAGACCCGACCGGGAATCGAACCCACGACCTTCTTGTCACGAATCCAACTCCCTAACCATTCGGCCACGGAGGTGACAACTCAAACAGCAAATGATTAACAGTTACTAGTATATATGTACGAGTATGCCCGGGGGGGGGGGGTTACGGATTATAGAGGGCATTTGATTTGTTTTGTGTTCATGTACGTGTATTTGGAGTGGGTTAGGCTGGTTGTAGCTCGCTTTGCAACGTAACATCCCACACATCCGCTATTGCTACTGTAGTGTCAAGAAAGTCTATCTACCCCCACCCCTCCCCTCACCTCTCGCTCCGCAACCTACCCCATCGCCTGCAGTAACTGCTGCAGCTGTTGACGCCCTGGTTGCACATTACCACGTCAAACAGCGCACTTCATTTTGTCGTCTGTTCAAATATTTACAGGCTCGTGCAACTACTAAATGTCACTTCATTTCATGCGATGGGTGCCGATGAACCTCTCCAGCTGTGCGACGATTTGTCACTCGATGTCATTTTCATCTGCTCTATATTAAGTGTTCTGCTGTACACCAGTTCCAGTCGTATAGACACACACGTTCACACAGTACAATACAGTACGTACAATACAATACAATACAGTGCTGTACAGTAAAACACAATACAAAACAATACAATACAATGATATATTTATAGCGCAAATTCAAATAAAGCCCCCCTTATACAAATAGTGCTTTAAATGGGATTGTAAAATGTTAAGTCTTTGATTGTTTCATGAACAGAGGAAGTTCATTGCATAATTTAGGAGCTGTTATTTTAAAGGCTCTATTACCATAAGACTTGCTTCTTGATTTAAATTCTTTGCTCAATAGGTTATTTGATAACCGCAGTAATCTGGATTGTGAGTACGGCACTGAGAGTTGAGACAGGTATTGTGCCGGAAGTCCAGTGATCATCCAAGAATTTATGTAAGAACTATATATATGAATATAACACAGGTGTTATATTTTTTCTGTATTTTCAACACACTATTGCCACTAGCTTTAAACAATGAGTCAATTAACAGTGCCTACAACACCAAATCGGCTTCCATAGTTGGCATTGTCTGACCTTGGCTTAAGGGAGCGCCTGTATAAAATTGGAGACGTTGGTGTACACATATAAAAGTTATAGATGGATGTGGAGGCGCGGGTAGATCTATACGTGAGTTAACGTTTCAGTCAACGAACTGCTTCGATTTGGTCTTAAAAACGTTAGCTCACTATACTTCAAACTTGGGTTCAAGCGCATAATCTTTTCAGCTAAGCTTTGCTGATTTAACACCTATGGTCGGAGATTGAGATGGGCATTATCGTTTTAATGCGGCTGCAATACGCACACAGAGATCTAGGGACAGAGGTATAAGGATCCATGTCGCGTTTTCCACGTCGCTAGCACATAGGGTCACGTGCTTGTAGTTTATAATCATGCAAATTACTTTGTAATTGGTCGTTTGTGTGTGTAATCAATTAAATACCGGTGAGACGGTCACGGAGGGTCGTCCTATCCTCCCCTAGTTTTACTGAGCAGTCTTATATAAGAGAAATAGGGGACCATATGATTGTGCCTTTTAGACTTCAGTAGACCGTAGAAAATGTGTCAATGTTTATAACAATACCACGACTGATACAGCATCGAAATCACGGTGTGTCGAACTCTAGCTTTGGTTTAACGCAGCCACTTAGACACGGGTGAAGAACGGGCTCTGGTGGTTTTCTTATTAACACGGTTCATACCTTTAAAATCGAGCTCAAATAGACTACATTTCAAGCAGGTGTAGTTGCCAAAATGAGGCTCCTCAACGATTCGGTCTTGATTTCCTGCCATATTAATCGTCCGGCCGTTGTCTCTCGTCCCCGCTAGGCGGTGTCCTGGATTGATGGCGCCCTCTCACAGGGCTCAGCGTTCTCGCCTCAATCTGACAGATTCGGCAATCAACAACCCGCACCATTAACATCCCAAGAACGAGGTGTGTTGAATTAATGAATGCGGCCCAGACACTCGGGTGAATACGTTCTCAGTGTAAATGACACTCCACTTTTGAAGAGCAGTGTTTTATTTTAATGAACACCGAGAACAGAGGGTTGGCGATTAAATAGTAGGGGTAGTTTTCTGTTCTTTGTCTATTAACAAAATTGTCTGACCCAAAGTTCTTGTAAAACATTTTTCTATATTGCATATAAATTTAAAGCATAACTAAGCATACTCATATAATGGTATAACATGATCGCAGTGATTTTAAACTCTATTTTGGCTTCAATTTCACCTTGTATGTTACACGGTATAGTCAAATTAAGTTTGCTAAAAGTTTCGAACGGCTTGCGTGGCCGAGTGGATAGGGAGTTGGACACGTGACCAGAAGGTCGTGGGTTCGATTCCCGGTCGGGTCTGGTGGTAAGTGTTAAGAAAACCTATCTCTAACAGGTTGCACACTGCTCCGTGGTACCTACACGTTAAATAGGTACAGGTGAGGCGAGTGAACGCAAATGTGAACGATTGGCACGTCTGCGCCGCTACGGCAGCAATTGTGCTGTATGCTCCCCGGGGAGTTGAGAAGGATATAGTGTGATAAGGATGCCAACAGCCTGGTGTGAATGTAAAGTCGTGAGAGCACTAGAATCATGGCTATTAACCACCACATTTACATTTATAAAAGTCCAAGTCACCCTATATAAATCATAGCCCTATATACACAGGTTGTAAACTCGATGCATCCATACTCATAAGATCCACCATGAGATCCACTCATCTGGTTGTATTTGGACAGATGTGTCGCTGGAGTTTAATAAGGTATTTTGTTGGCTTGTAGCTCAGTAGTGTTCATATTGGCAGTTCATATTTGGGGTCCGTGTTACAGATTGAATTCCACATACATTTGTGCACATTTCTTTTCAAACTCACAAAAAATGAAATGTTATATAAAGAGACCTTCACTCGCTCTTTACACCTTTATCCAGCATGCTCCTCGTGCCACGGAGTTAAAAAAATAATAAGGGAGTGGCCTTCCAAATTCGTGGAAGACGCAGCTATATCATGGGAAGTATGCTGTGTAATCTACACACATATATCATATATGTATACATATAAACATTTTCATTGACCTAGCTACGCCCTTTGATCACGCAATCCACCAAAAAATAACTCAACAAACTCTGAGCAACCTTCCCCATACACACCCTCGCACCAAATGTCGGGATCAGCTTGTACTAATAAATTAAACCTATATACGCAAGTTGTAGACTCGATGCATCCTTATTCACAAGATCCACCATGAGACCTACTAATACTGCGTGGTTGAATTTGAACAAATGTGTCACTAGAGTTTAACATGGTATCGTACGCATATATCTAGCAATATAGAAATACATTTGGGTCAACGATTCCTTTTAGTCTTGGGTGTATTTCGTGTATTGCACACATCCTGAGCACATGACAAATTTACACGTAAAATGGAGTATTACTTAGGCCTAAGTAGGGCCTACTTAATAATAAATAAGCTATAAGAGAGATTCAAAACAATACAATGGTAAAACTAAGATTAACAAACGATCATGGTTTTTATATGATTACAACTTAATATTTAGTTCTCTGCCCCTGCACTCATCCTTACTGATTATCAATGGTTTATATCCTCTTGGTGAAGAATGTCCCTATCTTTGCCGTCAGTTAGTTATGTGTCGCAAGTTGTCAAATGCGTTTTGATCTAACTCTGTGTACATATTGACGCTCCTCCATATTAATGGGGGCCGGTTTATAAGGAAGTGGGATGTGGGGGTTAAGACCAAGAAAATTAGGTATGTAGAAAAGAAGCCCTTTCCCGCGCTAACAAAAAGAGTTATGTGGGATTTCAAGGAAAAGTGATGTGGGGAAACGGCCAAAAAATTGTGGGATGTGGGAAAAAGCCAAAAAGTTAGGGGATGAGGGGAAAAAGCCCTAACACACACACACACAAAAAAAAAAGATAAAAAATGGCTGTGGAATTTCTCGACCCCTTGTAAAAAAAAAACACCCCACCACCCACATTAATATTGTGGGTCGCAAGTATTCCATCCCCACCCCAAGTAGCCCCCAAACACCCGGGCAGCCACCGTCACGGAGGCAGCCGGGATCAATCGCCCGCTGCTCGGCGGCGGCGGCGGCGGCGCGGCGAGCTCCACTCCGAGCTGCGGCAATGGCGGTGGCGGCAGTAACTATGACCGGCCCAGTCCTCGCAGCTACAACTTACAAACTGGAGTTCTTCTTCATTTGACGCTACAACTCAAGCGGTGGAGTTTTCAGTGGTTGTGTGTAGTAGTGTGCGTTTTGCTGTTTTAACTGACAATGGATACGTGTGGCGGTGCGTGCAGACGGTGCGTGTCGCAGTGCGCGTGGCTCGTGACGGCGACTGTCGGCTGCTGGCTCGTGGCAGGTAACGCGTTACTTTTTACGGCTTATCGTCTGCTGCTGCCCTCAATATCGCCCACCAGCGTGCGCATGCATGAAGGCTCTGGGACTGTTTACATGTGACACCGTGGTGGCGATTGGGCAGCAGTGCTTGATGTATGTTCCTCCATGTTTAATACGTACAATCTTTGAAATGAGCGATATTATAAGGTAGAACACCAATCGCATGTGTATAGTACGACGGGCACCAAATCAATGTCTGCTAGTGCGCGCACCTGTCGTATGTTGTAGACATAGGCGACGAGGCTGTGCTAATATCAATGATGCGTGAATAAACGCTAATTCCTCGTATTGTTCTCTGTTCATGACAGCTGCCTGCTGGTTACATAAGTCGGTGGTGTATGGATCCTGTAGTGTCAATATTGTATGAGCCCCCGCGCCATGCCCGGCCAGGCAAGGTCCTGTGCTAACTGCTACACGGTGCCCCTGCGTGAGGTCTCACTATTGTCACTTTGAAAGATGTTCCCTGTATAGAATTGCTTGTGCATGCTTCACGTCTCCATCTAGAACTTCAGAAAATATCAAGTGTGTTATTGTGGGAGGTTAGATGCGGGTGTCTGGGCTGGCACAAACCCAAATACGGCCGTGTCAGTGTCCATTGTTACCCCATGTACGAGGCGCCTGTGTTTGCCGACCGTGAGCGAAACTTTATGGATGACATTTACCTGTGACTTTCACTATTGAATATTCATATTTTATGGTCCAGTTTCGACCTTTGCTTCCGCTACGGTTTGTTGGTATACACTTGATTGGCCATGTTGCCGCGCATATATGGTATTGCTGTAGAAATGTGTGTTTAATTGGATTGTCTGATAAATATTAATCAATCTACCAGCTACATGTTTTCCAGTATGGTATATTACTTCAAATCAATATAGGCTACCATATTAATTAATGCTAAATGCATTGTGTATCAAATCTAATCAAGTATTTTTCTCTGCCAACCACCCATCCCCACCCCAATGGATCTGGAACTGAGCAAAGACATCCATTGCCAGATCTTAATCAAGCTCCCTTTACTGTGGATCCGCCGCCATCACATGCCATGTAAATCTAGCTACATTACACTGTATACGGGATGTGGTATTTGATGTGCACTTGAGACAATGCCTTATGTCCACACATTATATATCCCTCGTGTACGCTGGTTTGCTCATACCCTCTAGGTTTTAAGTTTGAGTACTGTTCTGCTCGGTCCGATATGACCAGATGAAATGTCTTTTTTTCTGAATACATTTATGTGAACACTCGTCTTCGGGTATTTTTCCAAAAGATCTGCCTAATCCTCATAACTAAGACAAAGCCACCTACATTTGTACTTTTATGTACTAGATAATGCATGAAGTAGAGGTTGTTATTAAAATCTAATAACCTGCGACACCGTCTGAACCAGATGTCCCTCACCAATGTGTGTGTGCGGGGGGGGGGTGTCTAGAACTTTCTTTATGTCCTAAATGCATTTCTAAAATTATGTCTAAATTATGGACATATATTCAAATGTATTTATATAACGGCACAGTGTAAATTATGGACATATATTCAAATGTATTTATATAACGGCACAGCGTAATCGATATTAAATGTCTTCGCGAAACCATGTCGCGGGGGGAGGTGGCAGAGATGATGTCACTTACCAGGAGGGGTGTGCTGCAAAGATGACGAAAGGTGATAGGGGGGTAGAGAGGGGGTAAAAAGGCCAAAATTGAGGTGACGTCATTTGTGAACGATCCCTTACCATGAGATAACATCTGAACTGAAATTGCAATTGCGCAGTCTCTGACCGGGCCTCTCCTGGTGCACGTGCACACACACGCACTTAATTGAATCCTCGAGCATTAACCTGCATGAACATCGCCATTACTAGATCAAGTTTGTCATCATGGTTGAACCTTGGGGATTAGAAGACAATTTCAGCAAGTAGCGCAATGTGGAATGTCTTTCTTGCGAAAAAAAATTGAGGAAATGAACGTCATAAATTTACTCTTTTCCTATAGACAGCCACTGTATGCGTATATTCGTGAAAGGATAAAAAAAGTCCCAAATATCGAAGTTAACTCAGTTGTGGTATTGCACACGTTGCCAATGTCACAGACGTGTTTTTATTTTAGTTGGAACCAACACCTTTTCACAATCGACCCCTCTCCATACAACTTTTTTGCATCTGATCTGAGATTGTGCAGTAATTATCCGTGAAATTACGTTTTGAATGTATAGTTCATTTAGGTAAAAATATTCAAAATCACTTCTCCGGAGAAGTGATAACAATTTCACGGGCAGAACCAGGCAGAAGTGTGCCATTTCCCTCAGGAAGCCATACGGTACAGCTAAAATTCTATAAAATTCTAACATAACATTCACCAAAATCATTTTCCCTTCATAATAGATCACAGTTGGTATATAAATAGCCCGTGTTCCACATACAACTACCCACCCCCATCCCCCGCCGAACAAAACGTCTAACCTCAAAACCACCCTCTTCCAAAAAACAACAACGATGACAACAGCAACAGCAGCATAACTATACGACGAGCAGACGAAATCCTTGCGTATAATGAAACTTGCGAGGCGCTGCCGCCGCCGCCTCGGCCGCCTACAGCAGCACATCAAAGCTGACAGTATACACAGCCTAATCTGTGTGCCTATCAGGCTGGAATCGAGTCATTAGATGACAAAACAAAGGCGGCGTGCCATCAATAGCTGTTGTTTGCCCGGCCCGCTCGCCGATAGACGCCCATTGTGCGGGCCTCGCCGCTCAATGGCCCTCTCCGGAAATGAATTTAATGTCTCTATGCCGTTAATTGGTTTTACTGGCTTGGTAGTGGTGGTGAGCCCAAGCTTTTTTTATTATTAGGGGTTGATCTACCAGAGTTGGATTTTTAAAAGGTTTGATTGTTTGTGTGTTTGTGCGGGTGATGATCTCTCATTTGATTGATAGATATATAGATTGATTGATTGATTGATTGATTGATTGTGTGCGTATTTGTGAGTGTGTGTCTGGGTTTTTTTCATTGCGTGTTTTGCTCCAGTAGTGTTTGTGTACAAACTATAGTGTATATGCTGCAAACTGTTTAAAGAATGTGTCATCACATTCTACCGTCATCTGACAGGTTGATCAAAATTTGTAATTTTTGGTTTCACATAACTGTTCAAAATATTTTATGGATATTTATAATCTTCGTGATATAGGCCTAGATACATGTTCCATCAAAACCGCACAGGCATGTTCTATGTACTGTATGTGTCATTCAATTAACGCTGCATTGACACAAGAATATTTTGGACGCCTGGGAGCGTAATTTCGAAAATAGAAAAGTGCCTCACTGTGTGAAACAACTAAATTACTTATCTGCATCGATCTCTCCAAGTAGCCATGAAAAGTTTTAGAAGTCAATGTGCACTGGAGCGTGAATTTCAATGATGTGATAGAACAATTTGCCGGTCTACTGAGCAGGGGAAAATATGACAGACAACTGGATGGGAACGCAACATGAAAGTGCTGGAGAAGTGCTGGCCTTTACTCTTTTTCTCCGTCATTCGGTTTCATGTTGACACTCGTGCATCAATAGTCATTTCTATTGTAAAGACAGTAGAGAGAAAACAATGCAATTATTATCCAAGCACTATTAATCTATAAGTCCCTATTTAAATACTTTCATATACCAAACCCCAAACCACTACTATATTAACGTCTAGTGTACAGAGGCGTACATACAAGAACTTCCATCGACGTTTTTTTCTTAAGTAAAGGGAAAGCTGTACAATTCAACACAGCAGATTAATGATATGCAGGTTCACTGCAGTATAGCACTGATGCTCACCGAAATAGCAGGGTGTGATTCTGATCAGTCTCTCAAGACGGGCTGCCCGGCTAGTTCAGTGCACAGACCCATGTCCTCGTCGGCAGGGATCCATCATATCAGGGTGACAGAGACGGAGCAGGGGTGTCCAGGGATCCTTTGCCCCACCCATGTTATGGTCAGGGCTGGGTGGTCTATAAACTGACTCCGAGACCTTGTATGTGTCGGTATGGGGGCCACGAGTCACTGGGGGCGGGGGCGGGGGGTAGGGGGGCTGGTTTATGATGGTCGCTCACTGCTTGTGGTTGTTGTATTACGGTTGGTATATGAAACGATTTGTTGTGTTTTATGCTGACGCCTTGATAGATTTGTGATCAGTTTGGATTTCTGCATGGTTTCAATTGTTTTTTTCTATGATCAAGAATCGACAAGTCTAGCTTATAGGTTAGCCAAATGCATCCATATTTTTATCTACTCCAGATAAGAATTCACTATGACACGTGCGTTGCTCTAGGACAACGATTTAGATGCCCAACCAAATTTGTCATTACATGTAAATCACTGTTTCATAACTGCCAATGTAAATCCAGATTTGGTTTTTTGAGTGTGGTAATTAGAAAAAGAACATATATCAATACATTTATATATGTAGAATATACGCTCTGAGCAGTCATTATACATGAAGTTCGATCATTGTAAATGCGAGGACTGCATACAACACCTCCACAAACATCATAGTTTACCTACAATTTGTGCAGTCAATAATCCACAATAGAAGCAACGATCATATTCATTGGCACTATTGTCGAGCCGTGTAAAAGTATCCATTAGCAAACAATGATCTCAAAATGAGTATCATTAAGATCGTCCTAGACCACGTGATCACCTTGGGCTAGTACGGTAGTGACCCGAGCATGGGACTCAACCCTTGACCCACTTAGCTCACTACTTTAAGAAATGTTTACAGTGAATGCGGTCATCACATGTTACCCAAATGGTCCATTACCCATGTGGTTACTTCTACATGCAGTCTATGTGATTTTTTCAACCATTATGCCCCTGCCATTATATTGCACACATACTTGGCAATGGCGGGATGTTTGGCGCATTTTTATTTGGTAAAACCGCCAAACGTATGTTCACAACAGCATAGTAAACTTACTCATTCACTTCTCCATAACTGTAGTCTACTAAAGAAGCCGAGGCATTTGGTGCAGTTTAGAATACAAGTGACTTAGTTTCTATTACAATAGAAATGACAATGCAAGGAACAAAACACCTCGTATGCAGAAAGCCCGGCACCTCTGAAATACGTACTTCCGAAGACCTTCCTTGTTCTGTTTCATAAGGCAGCGTTGTTAGAGTTATTGTTCGTAGGAAATTGTACAATAATTCAAGACGGATAGGGAAACAATTTCATTTGCTTCAGTGGATGTTTACATGGCATTTATCCCGCCTGTGACTTGAATGAGATAGATTACTATGGATTGTGAAATAAGTAGCTTGCAATAAGTGTTTCTGTCCGATATTAGGTTTTGTGGGGATATGCATGTTCTGTGACAAAATGTTTGCGGATTTGCTTCAATTTGCTCACTTATTGGTTGACATTTAAGGGTACTTCAGGGGAGATAATATTATATATATTTATACTTTTTTTTAATTTTATTTTGGGAGCTATTGTCTTATCGACACTAGACCATTGGGATATATATGTGTTGGTATGCCTGTCAAAGTTAACCATATACATGTACTGAATTGTAAAATTGTTTTGAAGTAATGCTTAGTTTATGGGCCCTAGCACCATGGGAGCGGTGTGTTTTATGTATACTACTATGGTTTACAAACGCTATATACCATAGACAATGCTACTATTATATAGTAGTAATGTGTCATAGCGCGCTCAAGCAATCACGTCCCCTGTGATGCAGAGCATCTCAGAGATTAGGCACCATGCCAACTAGTGTACAGTAGAGCCTCCAATTAAAACCAACTCTCTATTGAGACCACCTCTATAATAAGACTACGTTTTACGGTCTCAAACCTTCTTAAAGCTACCAAAATGAACCTCTGTATATTAACCACCTCTATATTGATATCACCGATCACTGGTCCCAAAGGTGGTCCTAATAGAGAGGTTCTACTGCACATGAAAGCAGTGACAAACACTGAGCACAAGCTGGACAATGCACAATCAGTAAATCGCCCCCTCGACACACGCAAACAATACCCCCACTTATACCCAGTGGTTCTGGCTTTCTTCCACATATCTCCGTCTTGAGGGCATAATGCCGAATCATCATCGGGCCAACTGTATCTCAGGGGCAAATCTCAACCTCCTAGCCCCGCAGCCTTCCAAAGCAATTTTCTTTTCCTATGCATGGTTAGCTCAGTCAATCCAATCACCATACTTCTTGCAAATCGACCCTGCAGCATTCGCCGCAGACTTCATATATCTGGATAAAATGTGTCGCATAGAAATATTGTCTTCGTGTAGTGCACGTGAGCTTGCTTTTTGTCACCTCATCGTCCCCAGCACTACTTTACCCGCTCGTCCAATGCACGTACGTGTCTCATTCAGTCTCCATGTACTTGCTGCAGAATTAGGTTTATCGCTTGTTTTAAAGAGACTCTCTTGTGAGAATGTTTATGAAGTGTCACTTTACCCTTGAATACTTTGTGCGCTGTTAGTAAGTCAAATATTTATGGCGTTGAGAGATGGGGTAAAGGGCAGTTCATTGATTATATGCGATTTGCGCAAGGGAGAGGGTAGATTCCGTCCTTTTTCAAACACTTTATCCAGTTGGAGTGGATTTAATGATCAAGTACAGCCGCTGACATACGGTACCACTTCACAACAGAGGTCATATTTAAACACTATGCAGCTGTAATGTCCTCTTTACTGAGTGTTATTGCACCTGTCATCTTATTTTGTAAGTTCTGTCTAAAGCGAGATTCCCCCGGATACTAGTATACCGGTACATACTTTTGTTGTTGGGTTTGGTTTGGGCTTTGTGTTTGTGATTGTTGTTTTTGTTGGTTTTTATCAAATACGGTCACATCCAAATTTTGTGCTGTATTGTTTAACATTTGTTACACTTTTGTTAGTTCTTTTTAAGACATAAAAGTAAAATTTGTCAATGTATTAATTCAGAAACAGAATACAGAAAATCGTGAATGCAGTTCATCTGAAAATTAACCCTTGTTCAATATCCATGCATATAACTATATTCAAAGTATTACGGTAAAGAGTGTCCCAAAACTCGGATTTATTTATCAATACCGCCAATTGCCGAGGATTACCGACATTTATTACTGGTGGTCACCTTTGAAAAACGGGAGCAAAAAATAAGAACACAATAAAGAACTTATGTTTTTTTCAATGTTCTGAAGAAAATTAATGTAGGACTCTGGATGAAGGTGGGAGTAAATTTTGACGTTCTCAAGGCGTGTGAAGATCATTATTTTTTATGGTATAAAGTGGGTGGGCAGAAAAAAATTAATGAGTACTGTAAAACTAGAAATGTTTGCGCATGATTTAATTTGCGAATTCTGTGGGTAGGTGCAAAAACGCAAACGTGAATAGTCAGCAAACTTTAATAAACTATGTAATGTAGGTCAAGGATGGAATAAAATCGCACAGTTAAATATTCACAAAATAATTTATTGATAAAAAAAAATTTGATAGCCATGAAATATTCTAGTTTTACAGTATGTTTTAAGATTTATCCTGCTATGACACTTACTGATTGAAAACTCGCTGATGCCCGGATCAGGCTTTTTATTAAGCAATGAATATACAAAATCACAAAGTTATTGACAATGGCAGACATCATACAGGTAGCAGCTACAAGACTAGTTATAAATATGTAAGGTACCCGGTAAATAGTTACACACATGACAAAAATGGTTTCTGTGTTATCTTTGTAATTTTAAGCACCATCCTTTTATTCAAAACAGACTCGTATGTCTCGTATGTCAGTGATGCGCACATGACATATGCTTGATCAAAATAGTACTGGCCACAGTATGTCAAGACTGTGTGGTTGATCAAGAAACTACCCTATTTAGTATGTCATCTAAACCAGCGGTAGAATGAGTGGGAACAAGACGGTAACTTCACGTGGTATTGCTGGTTTAAACTTCAAATTAGGACATATAATATGACCAATGTTAATGATGGGTGGTGTTTGTATAGGCAGTGATACCCGGTACTTTAAATACCGGGACAAATACACTATTCGAATCATAATACAGTTACGATATACAGCCCCACTTGGCTATGTAGCAAAACTATTATTCATTGATAAAACATTCAATTCCAATTCACAGACGCATGAAATTAGAAATCAGTTCATTTTTTTCCCAACACCTAAGTACTGCCTATATCAACACAATTATAATGGCTCACTTCCACAAAATCAAGTCCAAAGATTTCACCTTCTCTTTTGGGACTGAGCTTTTAACTGATTGGCACCGAAAGTAAAGTCCACGATGCTGAGAGTGATGCTGATCTGAGGAGACACATGTGACTGCTTTTTGGTATAAAATCAGGTTGGTGACAATTTCCTTGAAGGGGAACCTGTTGTACCTAAAGTTGATGCTGATGATGCCGATGATGGTGTCTGTTGTCTTGACATTGTCTTCTGTGATATTTTTTGCATGGCTCCATCATCTTTAAGACTCTTACGCTTGTTGGCAGCAATGGCTCTCATCACCAGCTTGTAGGCATCATCCGTATCAGGAATTTGTTGGGCCAAGTCCGAGGCCTGAGGAGCTCCTGAAGAGGTCAGTCGTGTTGTTAGCTCCTCCTCATCCTCCTCTACAATGTAATGGATCTCTTCAAGTTGTTCGATGTAGTACTTGCGGTAGTAACAGGTCATGATTGTGGCCAGCAGGATGATTTTGAGGGGATCGAGCGCCACAATGTCAATCAACTGACTGAGCAGTACACTCATAATCCACTGGACGCTCTTGTCATAGCCAAAGTTGAAACAGTAGAGGATCGTGTGGAAAGCGCAGATGCCGTTGATGAGCCACAAAATCAGCCATGAGATGTACACAAACCACCAAGGAAGACTGCAACCTCCGTTGTTTACGCTTCACTACCAACGTAACTCTGCCAGTGCTGGCAGCACCATCATCCGGAATCTCTTGATAGGTGCCCTTGACAGAGGTGTACCAGCGAGACAGTGCCTCTGCGTTTAATACTGAACTCATATGATTTTTGGTGGTGTCATTTTTGATACGTTGTTTACTTTTACTCTTTGATGCTTGCATCCTTTGCAGATGGTGATGTGGTCGTGCTCTGTTTTCTTAACTCTGTTGGAATGTCTTGGGGATCAATGGCTTCCTTGCCTATGTAGATTGGATGCCGTGGTCTGCAACACTGAAACATTTCACAGATGATCATGGCTGAAGGAATCATTATCAGCGCTGTCTCAAAACTGATCATTAAATGTTGCCTGGTAAAGCTTACCACACCCCAGTTGAATTCATACGCATGAGGTTCTGGTTCGATGCCAAAAAACATGATATTGGTGATCATACCAAGCATGAATACACAAAGGCAGCAAGCAACTCGCTGGCAGACAGTGAAGTTGCTCTCAATGGAGACTTTGAACAGTGACAAGTACAGATGCTCATCCTTAATCTTGTGTGATGTGTTGCTGAGCACAATTGTATGAAGGCTCGAAGGTGTGTCTGCAATGTCGAATGTCTTCTTTCTCGTACCATCTCCCTTTTTCAAGGGACAGCCATCTATCGCACTTAAATGTCCATTTCTTGTCCTCCTGAGGGTCATATACAAGACACAAACTGACAAACCAGTGGGGATAGTCCCCCTGGGCATCATGCCAGAGCGTGATGGCGTTGATGGTTCCAAGAGACTGAGGAGTGCGCACCACAAAGAAGTTAACAGAGTCAGGCTGGAGGATAGGGTGAGTAGAGCAGCGCAGGGCATGAGGCTCTGACTCGGAGAGAGTTCCATGCAGAATTATGCAGACAGTTGATGATGGTGCTTTCCTGCCTTTGTTCCCAGTCTGTATGACCACAGTGTATTTGTATTTGTCAAATGGATCATTATCGACCAGATCCACTGCCTTTCTGTCACGACTGCGTTGTTTATCCTTCCATCTTGCCCATATTGTAGCTGGCATGTATATCGCAAGCTGGCAGCAAACTGCAATTAAGCCAATGGGGTTCCTCCATATGGTTAGAAACTGTACGACATCTGCATAGTCGACAGGGTTTGGTAGAACAAAGAGGTTGGCCGCAAAGGATGAGAGGTGGTTACACGCACATTGCAGCACTGACAGATTTTTCACCATGTGAGGCATACAACCTTCAGTCGACCAGTTATTTGAATCCCAAAAGACGCAGCGAAGCTGGGACATCATATATTCATAGAAGATGTAATCGTGTAGTGAGGAGTTAAGCATGAAGATGACCATGTAGAAATCCTGCCCACTCGGTAAGATGGCATCATATGTATTTGGCTCACCTGTATAGCGTAGTGGAAAAGGATCCCCAAGATTATTCACATCCACTCGACCTTTTTATCAAGCATATCTTTTGTACGCAAATACATCTTGAATGGCGATTCTGAAGAAGGCAGGTCCATGGCAGTGCGCACAACTATGTATGGAACCTCATCAGCTTTTATGTTGGTCAAAAATACATATGCAGATTTCCTGTTTGTGAGATTGTTGTGTTGGAACTCCATATTCAAATTAAGGTCCAAATTCACCTTGACTTGGTCTTCTAGTTTTCTGAAAAGCACATGTTCATTCTTGTTAGACTTCACATCTAAAGAGAGCACACTAGACGATATCTCCCTGTTTGTCCAAAGATATGGGTTTTCATTAAAGGAAACAGTTTTGACAGAGTATTCTTGTCTTTTGTCCATCCCATGTATAGGGAATGAACAAGGCAGTGAAAATTGGATGTCACTAATGCATGGCAGATTATTTCCAAAGTACTTGAAAATTGTCACAGAAAATGTATCGGTCTTGACTAGGACAGGTTCGTCCAATGGCACTAAGACTTTGGCCATCACCGTATTCATCTTTTCTAATGCTGCAAGTGACAATAAGGTCTGGTTTCTTACATCTTCATCTGAGACAACCAAAACCTTTTTCTTGTATTGTAATCCAATAGAACTCATAACGTTAGAAATACTGTGAATTACATCTTCACATGTGTTGTCCATATTTTCTGCTGATACATCTGTCACTTCCATCTCATTCATTGAGCTAGATATTTGTAGAAGGAACTCTGTCACATTCTGCTGTGTGTGTTCATTGACATCTTTTTCACGGCCCCTTGTGACTTGTCTTAGGACACTTGCAGTCTGTTGAACATCATTGAGATTTGGAGTGACTGACAGTGAAACTAACTTCTCCAGCAAATTTTCTCTCAAATGTGCCACTTCTTTTTTATCATCTAAGAATGTCTCTTTCGTATTGAGCAAAGCAACTGTCCTGGCGATCAGGGATAATGCCAATGACTGATTATCTGATTTGATCAGTTCCATGAGAGTAGAATTTTCACCCACATTGAGTTTTTGCAAATCTTTTACGGTTATGTTTGCTGTCACTTTCACAGTAACATAGTTAGTGACACATACTTCATTTTTGTTACAAGCAATGACTGCAATTTTTACACTATAGTCATTTTTAGGATCACCCACGGGAATTGTCATGTTTGCGATGGCTTGGTCTGCATAGTGGAAAATAACATATTCATTTTTAATGAGAGCTTTGTACATATAAGATAGTTGTTGTTCACTATCTTCTGTTTCATTAACTTGCTCACATGCAATTGTGAAAATTGTTTCAAAGGCCTTTCCTTCTGGTGGTTGTACTGTACATCCCCTGACTTGTGGGAGCTTGTGTACATGGACATTAAAGCTACCTGATCCCAATTCCCTTGGAGAAGGCTTTTGCACTGTTGAGTAGTATACATGAAGAATGAAACTAAATGATGACAAATCTTTGAAGACATATTTTCGTATGGCAATGGTAGCATGGTTATTTCCTGTTGGAGACTCTTTGCCCCATGTTAAATTTACATCTGGGTTTGATGAGTTAAACTCCCACAAGTAGGAAAAGTTGGTTTGTGGATCATAACAAACCGGGCAATCAGCTTCTGATATACTTTCAAGATCAAACCCTAGGCTGAAACTCTCTGTTGGATTCGTTTTATTTTGGTGACAGTTTCTGAGGCATTTGATGTTTATGACAGTAGCGGTTGCAAGGATATCAAAGAGAACTCCACATAGAAGTGTGCAGAAACTAAGAATTGTTCCCATTTCTTAGCAAATGTTATCACATCAGTATAAATATAATATAGTATCATCCATGAAGATACATGTAAAATACAGTTCATTTACACAGAACTAGTCGTGTTTTCAATGTAAAACATTTCTGTCTCAGTATAGATCTACTGCTAGCGTTTGTCGTATATACGTCGACCGTTTTGCACTCTGGGTATCAGGGACAGTCCCACCCACCACCCCAGCTGTTACAGCAATGAAGATTCCCGTCGCCCGTAGTACCGAATAGAGACATTGCCGACTTTCGACCCAAGAATCTTGTATAATAATTATACTAAATTTCTTATTTCTGAACTGGCATTGCATTAAGCAACCTCTGTTAATACAACATACCATATGCATTCGAAGAAATCATTCATAATAAAGATATGCTGGGACATTACCTTTTCCATCTTTGTGCTTCCACTACTAGTTGAACATACTGAAGTGTCCCGACACAGAGACCGTTGAAGTACCAACAATTATTTGTACAATTTCCTTCGAACAAGCCGACGACTCCACCCCCCCCCCCCCCCCCACACACACACACTTTCCCTGATACATTCATGCAACAAAGCTGCCTTATCAAACATAACATGTGGTAGGTGGTGGTTTATCTAGCTACTACATTCACTGGTCACGGTTTTCCTTATTACGTTTCATTACAGTACAACAGATAATACAGTGTAAAAATCTATCCTCGACCTCTGCAGAGTCAGATGCTCTGCAAGCCTCACAGGGACAGTCCCACCCACCACGCCAGCAGCTCAATGGAGTAGATACACTCATCACCTGGGCTGACAGCTTTATTTGTTACAGGGTTCGTGTAAAGTATCCCTAGGTGCAAGCTGTGGGTATATTGTCACATTTCACAAATCTTTCAAATGAAAGTTATTTGAGAACGTAGAATGAATACATCAGATCTAACTGCTATACAGTATCTTTTAATATATTATGAGCGCGTTTTGTGACGTTTCACCATGTTGGTCAAGATCTACCACCTGTTAGAGTTATTGTTCGTAGGAAATTGTACAATAACTCAAGACGGATTGGAAACAATTTCATTTGCTTCAGTGAATGTTTACATGGCATTTATTCCGCCTTGGCTTGAATGAGATAGATTGCTGTGAAAGAAACAATGTTTATTACGTTACACTACTCCCTGTAACCACACATTTGGGAACACGTGGCGGTGTTTATTTGATTCAGAAGTCAATTGAGCTTCCTCAAGTGTGTCTAACTAAAAGTTGATCAAATCAGTTTGCTTTAATTAACGCCTCCTTCAAGCCTCCCTCATTTAAACCCCTATGATAGACATATTTTGACCTGGCGGCTAGACAAGACCGGTGTCTAAGTAAGGATTGATCGAAGCTAGGCGAGTAATCAAGAAACTACGATAAGTGTTTCTGGTTTCTGTTCAATATTAGGTTTTGCGGGAATATAAGGGGGGGGCCTCCACCGGACATTTAATATCATGTGAAATGTGCTAAAATTTTGCAAAACATATAAGGCTTTAGTGCTGATTTTCCCTTACAGGATATATGATTTTATTATCTATGGGGTGCAAAGGCAAGTGGGGTGATTTTAGTGTGCTGATCAAGAGCTAAATAAGATCTATCAAGTGCTGATTCTAGCTACTTGGGTCGTGATGTGCTGATTTTTAGGGGTGAAATTGTGACCCATTCCGGTGGCGCCTCCACGTTCGAAAAATGTATTCAGAGGGAATATGCATGTTCTGTGACAGAATGTTTGCGGATTTGCTTCAATTTGGTCGTGATTGGCTGACATTATAGGGTATTCATATTTGTACATTTATTTATTTTATTTTGTGACACTCAAGGTACATATATATTTGTTGGATATCCTTGTCAATGTTAACCACATACATGATATAGTCATGCTGGTCTTCTGCCTTTATTTGTTTAATGGTGAACCATCTCGATAGGCGGGATTTGAACTCTAACAGGGCCTGATGGTCGTCCCCAGTGCCCTATTTCATCACCGGGCATTTCAGACCTTCAGTAGCCATTATCCAATTGTGTCAATAGTCAAAGATCAAATAAAAGGTTCATGCAGGTTTTATTCCAAATCAGATCAAAGGTTCTTGCAGGTAATATTCCAAAATCAGAGTTCTTGAACAATATAGTCTACCAAGCTTACACAATTCAAATTTTCCCTTCTAACTCACACTATCTCCAGCTACCAGTTTATCAAAATGAGTGTTCAAACGCTGTGCCAAGTTTCCGCTGCCACTATGTAATATTATTGTGTGTAATAATGTTCACAACTGCTGGGCTTTAATATATTGACATAAACTATCTACAAGGCAACAAAAGCATGGTTTCCAGATTAGGTCTAGAACCACTAGCTATTCTACAGGGTATACAGGTTTCAAACCGCTAGTTAATACGAATATCATTACATACGGAATGTTAAAAGAGCACTTGTGGTTGCTTTGAGGTCATGTTTAATATTTACGGTGTTGAGAAGGAGGGGGAGTAAATGGCAGTTCATTCATTTAGTGCGATTTGCGCAAGGGGAAGGGTAAATTCCATCTTTTTTCAGACCCTTGATTCAGTTAGAGTCGACCAAATGATCAAGTACAGCCGCTGATATACAGTGCCACTTCACAACAGGGGGCATATTTAAACACTGTACAGACGTAATGTCCTCTTTACTGTGATTGTCATTGCAGCTATTATCTCATTTTGTAAATTCTGCCTAAAGCTAGGGGCACGACCGCCAGTGCTAACAATTTAGCCGCAGTTTTTTTTTTTCAGGGCTGCGGTGTCTATGGCGTTTTCCGTATGCAGTCACAACTTTCATGTTATTATGGACACGCATGTGACACTTTCTCCGTGCGTCAAGATTGCGTAGGCACAGGGGATTGTTTAATTGGGTGTTGAGGTCAACGTGCGTTAAACGTGGGCATGGTGGGATGTACTCACGTACAGCTTACGTTGTACGGCTGTGTGATTCCTAAAATAAGGCATATTCGTAAGTTGCACCGGTACTATATCTGTACAGACAACTGGACTTGCAATTAGAATTATAAAATTGACGTAAGGTTTTGAATTGTCCCTTGACAGGTACAGGTCCAAATTCACCTTGACTTGGTCTTCTAGTTTTCTGAAAAACACACTCTTGTTCTTGTTAGATTTCACATCTAACGAGAGCACACTAGACGATATTTCCCTGTTTGTCCAAAGATATGGGTTTTCATTAAAGGAAACAGCTTTGACGGAGTACTCATGTCTTCTGTCCATCCCATGTATAGGTAATGAACAAGGCAATGAAAATTGGATGCCACTAATGCATGGCAGATTATATCCAAAGTACTTGAAAATTTTCACAGAAAATGTATCTGTCTTGACTAGTACATGTTCATCCAATGGTACTAAGACTTTGGTCATCACCATATTTGCCTTTTCTAATGCTGCAAGTGACAATATGGTCTGGTTTCTTACATCTTCATCTGAGACCACCAAAACCTTTTTCTTGTATTGCAATCCAATAGAACTCATAACGTTAGAAATACTGTGAATTACATCTTCATATGTGGTTTCCAGATTTTCTGCTGATAAATCTGTCACATTCATCTCATTCATTGAGCTAGATATTTGTAGAAGGAACTCTGTCACTCTCTGCTGTGTATGTTCATTGACATCTTTTTCACGGCCTCTTGTGACTTGTCTTAGTACACTTGCAGTCTGTTGAACAGTATTGAGATTTGGAGTGACTGACAGTGAAACTAACTTCTCCAGCAATTTTTCTCTAAACTGTGCCACTTCTTTTTTATCATCTAAGAAAGTCACTTCCGTATTGAGCAAAGCAACTGTCCTGGCGATCAGGGATAATGCCAATGACAGATTATCTGATCTGATCAGTTCCATGAGAGTAGAATTTCCACCCACAATGAGTTTTTGCAAATCTTTTAAGGTTACGTTTGCTGTCACATTTACAGTAACATAGTTAGTGACACATACTTCATTTTTGTTACAAGCAATGACTGCAATTTTTACATTATAGTCTTTTTTAGGATCACCCACGGGAATTGTCATGTTTGCGGTGGCTTGGTCTGCATAGTGGAAAATAACATATTCATTTTTAATGAGAGCTTTGTACATATAAGATAGTTGTTTTTCACTATCTTCTGTTTCATTAACTTGCTCACATGCAATTGTGAAAATTGTTTCAAAGGCCTTTCCTTCTGGTGGTTGTACTGTACATCCCTTGACTTGTGGGAGCTTGTGTACATGGACATTAAAGCTACCTGATCCCAATAGCCTTGGAAAAGGCTTTTGCACTGTTGAGTAGTATACATGAAGAATGAAACTAAATGATGACAGATCTTTGAAGACATCTTTTCGTATGGTAATGGCAGCATGGTTATTTCCTGTTGTAGACTCTTTGTCCCATGTTAAAGTTACATCTGGGTTTGATGAGTTAAACTCCCACAAGTAGGAAAGGTTGGTTTGTGGATCATAACATACTCGGCAATCAGCTTCTGATATACCTTCAAGATCATACCCCAGGCTGAACCTCTCTTTTGGATTCATCTTATTTTGGTGACAGTTTCTGAGGCATTTGATGTTTCCGACAGTTTCTCCAGCAGCATTCTTAAGGATATTGTAGCTATGTGGGGTCTTGCCTGTAGCACGATCGGTGGACTCAAGGACAGTGTGGTTAGTGATGTAGCTTTTAAATTCATATGTGGACAAGTTATTCTTAGTAATCAGCTTCACCACTGAATTCAGTAATCCTAAACTTGCATTTATGGCTTTATAAACATAAGTATCCTTCATCAAGTGATTGTTGGTGGATTTTAGATGCGTTGTCATGTTCATCACAACAGACAATATACCTTTATACTGAAGGGGCGCAGTATTATGTTTGCTTTTCAAATCATCCATGGTGCTCTGCAGATTATGTGCCGCTGTTTCAAGTAAGGATTTTAATGTTTCATTGGATGTTGTGTTGATTATTGAATTGACACCAGTTGTTATGTTATGATCTTGATTGATAATATCCTTGAGTTTTGACTTTACGACTGATCCACATGGTGTTACAAGTAGATAGTGGTTGAATCCTTCAGCAAATGTTACATTTGCAAAATTTTCGATGGTGTTGACAAAATGGCATGTATTATTGTTGGTGTTGAAATCAAAGCCTATACAGTTTTCATATTGAATGCAGAAACTTTTACACTCTGGAACTGTTTTATTTGTAATCGACAAATTATGTACATACCCATTGGGGAGTGCTCTATATGACTCGATTGTAAAAAATGATCCACATTCACCTTGTGAACAGCGTTGAAGCTCATAGACATGATGGGGTACACTAGTGTCACTTCTATTATACATAACATACGCGCCGGCTTGATCGCCACCAAATCCGGCATGTTTGGTGAAAAAATAGCACTTGTTTAATGATTTGTCAATAACAAAGCCATCACAATGTTTATATGAAGCACATTTGGCTTTACACAAATATGTATCGTTAGCTTTTTGCAGGTTTAATGTGAAGAATGATGTGTGAGACTGTAGAGACTCTTTCCCCGACCAAGTCCAAGACCCCCACACCTCATAAGTATAGCCCTGGGCCTTGGCCTTGTTTCTTTTACAAACAACATTGTTTTCTATCCTCGATGATGCCTCTAAGTCAGTGCTCTCAATCACATCGACAGAGAGAATTCCACATACAAGTAGAAGTGTACAGAAATTACTTAAATTTCCCATTTCTTAACAAACGTTAACACATCAGCATAAATAATATAATGCATACCATGTATACATGAAGGTGCATGCATGTACATGTACTACATTTCATTACACGGAAGTACATGTAGTATCTAGCAGTGTTTTCAGTGTAACAATTTCTGCCTGACTATCCGTACGCCGAACGTTTTGAAGGGATTATACGTCACACTCTTGACTGACACTGGTTTCCACTAATCTATCTTCGAGGCACCGTGACATAGTAAATTTTCATTATACAAATCATCCACTCTTAAACTCCGAAATAAAGGTTTATGTCTGAAACAAGGCCAAATAAATTAGGAATTTTGGATTTCCTCCTCCCATGTCTTGGTGTGTACTTCCAGCTCTGCCGTCAGGATGTTTTCTGTGAAGACAACAGAGAGGGAGTTTCTATGGACCGTGTATGTTTCTGCCTTGTTTCCCACCATTTTTTGTGCTCCCATCAATACAGTCTACCTATGCTTTTGAAATCTGAACAGTGTAAATCAGACACATTGCAATGTAGCTTGAGAACATTATCACTTTTAAATCATTAAGACTTATTTAGCTGCTAATAATATAATTGGCAACAATAGAGCCACAAAAAGATGGCTAGTGACACCCTGCTGCACGCACTGACATACCCTCACACATACATGGCTGTGTAGTCAATGTAGTTAGCATCACCATTTACAACGCTGTGTGCAGGTCCGTAGCGAGGCTGTGGCAGAGGAGGCGGTCGCATCCTCGCTTTTGTCTTTGCCTCACTCGCCTACTCGCTCTTCACATTTTGCCTCATTTTTTTAAATGATTTTGCGCTCTTTTGATAATTGTATTCATAAATCATTATTTCTAGTTTAAAACCAAGCATAATCCATAATTAATAATAGCGTAACCCCGATTCTGCACGTAATATAGGTTTAGCTAAAGATTACTGATGATTTCAAACATAATGGTCACTGCTTTTGGATCATTGTGCTTGGGAGACATTATGTTTAGTTTTTTGGGGGTTTTTTGGGTTTTTTTAATTTCCCATATCTTTTGTTTTAGACTTCTGCCATCTAGTGGTTTACTATTGAAGGTGCGGGTCAGCATATTAGGTTATTTCATGATACAATATTTTGCTGTTATGCATTGAATAAGCACAAATATTCTAAGCAGTGACATTTTCTATTACGATTGGAGTAAATTCCACGAGGTCAAGCTAGGGTGGTAGGGAGAATGCGACACAGAGCGAATAGTGCGGCTGACCAGCCAGTGGATGTATTTTACAAAATCAAAATTTACTTGCCATTCATTGATCACATACTTTCATTCTTAGAAGAGATGTTTCCTTCTGAGATGAGAGTAGCAATGCTTGCTGCTTACCTCGTACCAAATAAACGTACTGAACTATCTGACGAAGTAGTTTCAGATCTCAAAATAACATTTCAAAGTGAGCGTACAGCTCCAAATGAACTGGACCAGGAAAAGGTAGGTGGAAATTGAAGTGGCAAAGTGTGCAGAAAAAGCCAGATACCCTAGTTACAAGTCTCAATGCCTGCAATCCCCTCTTTTTCCAATTATTTCAATTATGTGGAAATTCCTACTGATCTTGTCTGTGGGGTCAGTGGCATGTGATAAGTCTTTTTCCAAACTAAAAAGACTTAATTAAGACGTGGGAGAGAAGCACAGTGAAAGAAGCCGGACTGGGTGGATTGGCACTTCTTTATTTGCTTCCTCAATCCAAGATTTGTTCAGGACATTGATAGAATTGATGTCCTTAAACTTTGGAGTGCCACCAACAACAGAATTGACTTGGTGTTCAACTAAATCACTGCTGTTCTCAATCACATTGGCTGGCATCCCAAAGCTTATGGACCACCGTCCGAGAAAGTATAATTAATTAGAACAAGACTCTTCTCTACATTTGCAGATGATATCAATACAGGTTACTTACTGTACAGCACAATGTTATTGCAAACCCTAATGTCAATTAAATTTCATCATACTAATCAGAGTCACTTAAGCTTTAATGTTCAAATATATTAAATTGTTTAAATCATGCGTTAATTTGTTTTATTTATATTACAAATTATGCAAAAATGAGCACCCTTTATTTGTTTGTTTATATTAATAATTCATTTTAATCAATTTAATTAATTCATTTTAATTAATTTGTGTTAATTCACATATCATATCGAATTGTCGATGACCCAAAGTGCCTACAGCAACGTTGACGTGGAATGAACACATTTCTCCTCCTCGCCTTTTAAGTTCTGGCTACGGGCCTGCTGTGTGCATATAGGCCTACACTATTGTAAGTTTGACCTCGTGTGGGCTCAAATACCGACCCACGAGTAGGCGCTCGCTACAGAGATTATAACTTGAACCCTGCCTCGGCCAATTGTCAACGTATCTAGAAGTATGATGCATGAAACAGGATCTACTCTTCAAGCTATTTCAATTAGCGGTAGCACGTTGACCTACACCGAAGAAACAGACCTGTGAGGTTCCTGAGTTTTTTGACAACTAGATCATTTTTGGCGGCCGTAAATTATAGCCGGTCACAATCTACGTTGGTCATGTTTTACGGTCTAACACTCTCACCCAACGGCAGAGCCGTGTGTGTATATTACTGTTACTGCACTCCGGCGGCATTTCAGTCCATTCTCCCCCCAGACAAGCCGTGTACATGGAGAGATTTACATTATCGACGACCCTCCAGTTTAAGCCTCCTCACTACCCACAATTGACGTCTGCTGGCCAGATTCAGGCCCCGCCATATATTGAATCGGCTGGCTTGTGCATTTCCTTGATAGTTTTTTTTCTTCATACTGCCGTGTGTGTGTTCGTGTGAAACGTCAGATGAGGTGGGTTTTGTATTTGACTATTCAGTAATAATAAACTGACAACAAATCTGGAAGATGAAATGTGACCAAGTGTTTGCCATATACGACATTCCAATTTAAGACATATATAAACTATAAAACAACACCAAAAAAACCCACTATTTTATGTTCGTTTAACCCCAGATGTTACCACACAAAACGGCTACCATCATTGTACCAACAAAATGCACCAGGATGCTCACCAGGTCTTAATCAGCAACCCAGTGTGTGCTGCAGACGGTTCTCGTCTGCGGGATGTGTGTCAATTCTGGATTGATGTCACCCAATCCCGCCCCCATGCTCCCGAGCCCCATAAAAGTCTGATGGAATACACTGGAGCCCAATATTGAGATATTGGATCCGTTTGGCGCGGTCGTGCTAAAAGTCCCCATCAATGAAAGGAAATTTGCCGAGTATATGGCTTCATCTGTTTTAGTACTTCATATAGTCTTCATGCAAAGTCTACAGTTGAGTTTGCTATATTTATTTCGCTAATTGTTTTCATTGAATGAAACACCACTTTATTGATGTTTGGCTGAAATGTTTTAGTATACTAGATTAAAGATTGGAAGTGACCTGGATGACTACAACGCTTATATATTCATAGTTTTCGAGATAATCTATTATCCATAGTCAATAAGCAGTGAGTGTATCAAACATGATGACGGGTATAGCTTGGAAGATTACGTAAGGTTGGTCGTTGTGAGCTTGTTGATGCAGCGTGGATCCTTAGCTAGCCCACTGTCAGCATTATCTATATACAATCATCATGTCCAGTGAGACATGGGCAGCGTTTATCATACTCTTCGAATGGCACGATCTTTACACTTCAAAAACATAGGTCACATTCAATATCACAACATCACATACACAGCATATATATACTATACAATAGCCTTGCGGTCCACGGGGATTAAATCTCAACATCAATAGAAAATACAAACAGTGACAATGATGATGACAAGACAACCACAACAGCAGCAAACCAACTCCCACTTTCGGCATCAACACATCAGCGTCGACTCTCCCTGGCAGCTTCAGCAGCCGCCATATTTGATACCCCGTATATCAGGCGATATCTCCGCGCCCACCCCCACGCTCCCATGACAGCCCCCGCCCCGGCCACCCATTGACAGAGCTAGAGATAAAACGCAAATTAGGCTGCGGCTTTTATTGAGGGCGGATATTGCGCCATTAGCGCGCCATTTGAGCGGTAATTTCGCTGCACCTCGGCGGGATCCTGTTGAATCGATGAGACCGCGGTGGAGACTTGCCCTACCTCCTCAGATCATCCGGGCAGCAAACGTGTCGTTTGGTGGTTACTTCTAAGGCAGCAGCTGGTGGGTGATGTTGCACGGCATAGATCCTTGGAAACCATATCGTCCACTGAATTTAGCTTATGTGTGGCAATACGGGTATTTCGATTCTGAAATAGCTACAAATGGATTAGTTTTCATTTTGTATAATTTTATGTGCTTTAATTAGTGATTAATATCTTTCAGAATTACAGGCAATGGTGCCCTACACTATATATGCGTAAGAATGGTGTGTGTATAGTAAGTATAGTGTATATACCAGCACCACACCCCCATCTAACGATGCTGGGGCCCGTGTCTTTAAATTCAGCCGAGGCATTGTCACTGAGACATGGGTAGAATATCATTAGCATTCGTCTTCAACGTGCCCATTATAATGAGTGACGAGCTGTGTGCGGATAATGACGACACAACTGGTATGAGGAGACCCAGAAACGTGGCGGGTAGGCGCTAATGGCTCATTATGGACACGAGGCCCAATTAAGGTGCTCAGTCGCGCGTGAGGGTTTACTGACATAGGATGTGTGGTATCTTAGAATCTGCACATGACACCAATAGGTCCTAGCTACAACAGCATGGCATTGATGAGCTTTGTGTACATATGAGGGAAGTAGATCTGTTTACAGAAACGTTGTGATCTTGGCTGGAAAGCTGGGAAGGGAAGAGGTTATAAATTCGTAGCACACATTCACATATATAAAGGAAACGTAAAATGTCTGTGCCAACGTCGTGTATCAGCTATCTGTCTATCTATTTATCTCTGCCGTTAAAAATGATGAACACCTATTAACGTAAAGTTACTACCCATGATGAAAACTGATAAACATGGTTCTATGTTAAATAAACACAATTGCCTCATTCCAGTAGGCGATTACAACAGTGGAGCTTTGCACTAAAAATACACTTCCGCTTGTTCAATACAGGTTTACCAATGATCTTATTCGTCATCAGTTTACATCCCTCAAATTTTACTACTCATATGTAATATAACAGCCCGCTACTTGGAATGGTGGTATAATTCTGGTCTCACATTCTTGGGGTCGTGAGTTCGAGTCCCGCCAGGGCCACTTAATATAGTCAAATGGAAGCTTATGGTAGTAAAACCTATCTTCAGCTATGTCTATGGTGGTAGAAATATGTTTCCTGAAAAGATGTGTGTGAGAACGAAGTTTCAAAATGTAATCGGATTTGATCAGAATTGCCTCTGATCGGCTCTTGCTGGTACAGTAAAACCTCTAATTAAGACCACCATTGAGACCACCTCTATAATAAGACCACATTTCACGCTCCCAAATATTGATAAAGCTATAAGAAGCAAACACTTTATCGAGACCACCTCCCTATTGAGACTACCTAGCACTAATGCCAAAGGTGGTCCTGATAGAGAGGTTTTGCTGTAATTTTACACGCCGGCCGTGGAGGCGCCGTGTTTATCCCGTTACCTCGAGCATCACTCGTCTGCATCAATGGAACGATCTCGTCTGCTACTTGAGTTTGTATTTGTTTTTTATTCTTTTTTTCATGCTTTTTTATCATTTATTTCTTGCTAGCAGCATTCAATGCTTGAGCTGTACGCTTTGTATTCATTGTTCAAGCAAATGACTCGAATGTGACTCCTGTTATCAACGTGTTTTTTTCTTTCTGATAAGATTTGATCTCTGGGTTTACTTTTATGTAGATGCCTCAGAAACGAATAACCTACCTCACGCCACGCTAAATGTGACATGTGTGATTTGTCACATCTACTGCTCGCTTAATTTGAAAAGGTCAGTTATTTACCGAGCACGTTATGAAAAGTGCACGGCGCCAGCAGTCACGTGTTTACGAGGCCAGGTCACGTGGTGTGCCCTCTGCGTTAGAAATTACCCGTAGGACATCACGAAAGTGTCATGACACACACACACACACACACACACAAAGAAAAACAACAACAACAAAACTAACAATTTAGATCATGTTTTATGTTTTGGTTGTTTAATGTGTCAATGTGTATTAGTAAATCTTCTCTTTGATGAGACTCAATTGGAAATGTGAATGATATAAATTATAAAACACTGCGCGTATGTGCACGTATAGGCTTAGAACACAGATGGCACGTGTGCGTTATGTTGTCTGGAATAGAAAGTAGGACAACTTATATTTGATGTCGCATAACTGAGTGGTACATTTGACTTCCATGTACATCGTCCACGCTATATAAACAGCGAGCGATGAAAAGTCCGAACAAAACCCCATTAGCAAATATAATGATGACATATATGATATCAACCTAATTGGAAACTGTATGCACTAATACAGACATTACACATGCACAATGTGATCATATTACAGTAAAACCTAGTTTTGTCGAAGTCGCTTTATTATGATTATTCCTTATTATTCAAGTTAAACTGTGTAATTCAGAAAAAAAAATGTTCATCTGAAAATTGAACTTGAAAGATGCACTTAAACCTCGAGATACGGTGTATACCCAAATATACCACTATTGTCCCGTATCGTGTCACTATCACCCGCACATCCCCAGCCTCTCTATGAACTGTTGCGTCCACACGGCAGAGAGCTTGTCTTGTGACAGCGTCGTCACCCAGCGTCATGTTTTATGCAAACCCGCCAGGACGCGATTATTCCCGGCGTGACACGCCGGCCAGATAGCGTCTGATGGAGGACTTTTTCATCTGCATATTAACGGCCCCAGATTTAAATGTCACTTTGATCGGGGTTTCCACGTGAGCTGAATGTTTAGCAGCAGTGATACACAGTTTGAATATGCAGTTTGATATTTCACGATTTATGATTAGGACTCTGTAGAGTTGAAAAGCTTTGTTAAAACTCAAACCACTTTGAAAAATGTGTTACATTTTGGAAACTATAGCACGGAAACAAAACGTACAACCAAAAACGTTTAATATTTAAACCATGTTTCTTGATATTGTGGTGTAGGTATAAGTTCCAAATGGAACTTGTTTGTTGAAATGGTGTTCGGTGCATGGATCCAAATTGTAACACATGTCAAGTAGGACTAGTGTCCTGCTTTGGTTGTGCCGTCCTGGTCGCATTTGATTAAAATTTGACATGCAATGAGTTGGTGATCAAGACAATTAATCAGATAATCAGCATTGTGTGAACAAATATAGAATGGTATCTCGAATATCCACTATATCGAGATTATACATCCCCATTCAAGATAACCCTAGCACCATAGAATAAATGGTGCGTGAATATCAAAAGAAAAGGAAAAAACAATGAGTGAAACCTTTTGATGTGATGCTGACGGGTTTGTTGTAATACATCCTAATAAACATGATACATTGTGTATGTAATTATATTTGATTATATTTTTCAGTCTGACATTATATACAATACTATATATTTGTATTTTTATTATTTATTTTTTACATATATAAATGCGGTGTATTGGCGGTTGTCAACTCTGAGATCTATATGATTAAATGAATGTAAGAAGAATTATTACTGTTTTGTAAAGACGTAATACAGTAATCATATATCAACAAAATGATAAATATAAATGATAAGACATAGCATTGTTTATATAAAATATGAAAATGCAATATCTTCTCACTGAACATTTTGACCAGTTTGTTGTTTATGTCTACAGGAAAAAGGGTCCATCAAATATACAGAAGAGTGTAGCGTTTGTGTATATACACATGTATCGTGCATATTTTCTAGTTATGATGCATGGTGTACACTTGTGCATATACTGAGATAAATGTTAAGCTTTGCCAATCACGACACTTATAAGATTGAAATGTAAAGTAATAATGCATAATGCATAACCACGCAAATTACTATATATTACTAGTAGTTTAGCACCCCTTTATAAGAATGTTCAACAATGTCTCAACAATTAAGAATATATAACACATTATTATAACATTTATGATTCAATTATACCACATAACAAGAATCAACTGGACATATTATAAGATTGTTATAGCCAAAACAATATACACAGGTATGTCAAGAGTTTTATCGTGTTGTCATACATACAATGTCTGTCGTTAATATCATAAACATACCTTTATGCATTTTATTCATAAATGCAGATTATAGAATGGTCACTATTAAATTTAAAAAAAGACGAAATAAAAAGGACACTTATTTGTGGTATCAACTCTATGTTTATAGGATATTGAATGATAGTTTATACAGGATCTTCAGAAGGGAGGTTATTAGGACATAAAGAAGATCAAATTAATTACATTATATCACTAGCATGCTAAGAATCACCACACATCGACAAATAAGTTATTTTCATTGGCTAATTGAATGATCTCTGTTCAAGAAAATGAGTGACACGGATCCACGGATGTTTTATTTTTATATGGTAATATCTTTGATCTAAATGGCGTTGCTGGTGGTACTTATATTGGGGGAAGCCGAAAGCCTATGAAGTTGTAAAGTAAATAAGTGACTGGGTAACTATCAGACACCACCACACGTATGGCGAATGCCTTTTGGTATTCAATTGGACGATCACTTGGGTGGAAGAGGTGCTCGAGATTGAACTAGTTAACACCCTGCTAGTCTGTGGTCCAGTCTTCTTCACTTCACTCGCCATGGTCACACTGGCCTCTCCAGCTCGATTGTCATTTTCACCCGTCAATGTAATGGCCCAAGTAAGAAAGTACATGCTGTCGTCAGGACACACAAATATTCCAAGTGATGGGAAGTAGTAATCTCATAGATTAATGAAAGCAACGTCAAACTCAATTGTATTGCCATTGACGACGTCTGTACTAGTACTGAGTGAGACGTGGAAGGCGACCAGGTCCTGCGGGTCTGTTGGTTTGTGGAGACGATAGCCGTTGAAGGACGTCACCCTAGCCACGTATGTACGTGTACTAGTGCTGCTGTAATAAACAGTGATGATGTCGTTTTTCTGACAGTCCAACATCCGCGTTATTGTGAATATCTCAGAGTCACTGCTGGTGTCATAAGTATTCCTCACTTGGGGAAGATACCATAAGAACCATTCTTTCCCAAATCAATTAGCTCCTCATCAAACACTATAACACTAGCTGATGCAGATGTATTGATAGACACCTTAATCGTGAACCCTGAAGCATCTGTCCTCTCCCTGGCGGAACACCTTGAATGCGCAGAAGCTTGAGTAGTCCTTTAGAATGCGATTACAGGCCACGTTGTTGGGCCACGTGACAGCCCGCAGCCACACATGATCCCCCTCTGTACACCCCATGATGGCGGCCCCCAGTCTCTCCTGGGATCTCGCTGGTCTGCGGCCTATACTTCACGTCCTCTCCATCCTTGACCAACATGGCAGCGATGCGGCCCCCCACAGCCTGGATCGTCCTATAGAAGGCGTGCGTGACGTTGTCAGGGCTGGTAAATGTACCGAGAAGAGGTGAGAAGGAATCGCTTGAGTCAGAGAGGACAAGGTCGAAGATTAGTGTTCCAGCTTCACCTACGGATCGATCATTGCTCATTTCGACTGTGAAGGCTGACATTCCATCAGGTGCTAAGCAGTTTTGTTGGTGATTTACTGATGCGGATGGACTAGTGTTCAAATCATTATTCTTTGCTTCCATCTTGCTTGATTGATTGAGACTATGGTCTACCACTGGACTTTCCACAACTGGACATTTCATAGCTGGGCATTCAACAACTAGACATTCACAAGATGGAGCATTTCTCTGACCATTGAAATCATTTACACTTCTCACCTTGGGCAGTTTTTGTGTAAGCGCAAGTTGCCGTGCAACATTCTCGTGAAGAACACATGCTGTGAAGACCAGCAGAATCATCCCTATGTGCTTGATTTGGATTAATGTAACACATATATCTGAGAAAAAGAACTATCCAGGCGTGGGCGATGAGAACAAAAACCACTATAGGCTTTTGCATGAAACATTCTAGATTCCAGGGATCGGTCAAATACTTTGAAACGTGTTGAAAACCTATTTCAACACTTCACTAAATTATTGCAATACTCTGCAATAAAGTAGAAAATGTAAAAATAAAGTAGAAAACATATCTGAGAAGAGGTGAAAATACATAGACTTTTGCATGAAAATATGTAGATTCCCCATTGTCGTCGTCGTTCGATTTTGGTTTAAGCACAAAAAATATTTTCTCTTTTTCTTCTTTTTGGCTGGTTTTTTTTGTGTGTTTTTTTTGTTTGTTTTTTTGTTGTTTTTTTTTCTTTAGATCTGCATCAATTTATATGTGCGGCAATAGTGTGTAAATGGAGATCTACTCTATACAGTTTGAAGCACTTCATTATATCACTTATCAGGCCGTTGTTACAATAAGGCAGCAAATTGCTCCACACATACAAGACCACGTTGAAATTTTCCCCATCACAAAGATAAAACTATTGGATCTACTCTTGTTTTCAACACCGAGATATACTATTGGAAATATAGTTATTACGCTACAAACACAATTTCATTTACTATTCAATCGCTAAACTTACCATTATCTTGTATCAGGCACTTTTGTCTTCACTGTGTCTAGGTCAGGTGATATCTGACTTGCAAGTTGGTGTGCATTGCCTTTTATGAATGTTTTTGATATGATAACAGCACTATTTTTATGTTCTTATAAATTACCTAACGTTGGAAATAGCAAATGACGAAATGTGACATCATTTAGCAAATGATGTCACTTGAACTCGAGTTGTAAGACATGATATTTGTTTACACAGCCATAATTCTTGTGGTAGCTAGGATTGTAATCAATGTCAATATCTATTAAAACGGTTGTAATGGCTGCTGTTGTTGCAGGCATCTCCTTAGAGGTAACACACACAAACTTTACTTTGCAAAATCAAATGTCCAATTTCTTGTACAACCCTAGCCTCTTCATGAACTGTTGCGTTCACACAGCAGAGATCATGTCTTGTGACAGCAGCGTCACACAGCTCCATGCAATTTGTAACACGTGTCAGGTAAAACAAGTGTCCTGCTTTGGTGGGGGCTCATTCGTTTAAAATCTGACATGCCATGAGTTGGTGATCAAGACAAGCCAATTAGATAATTGGCATCATTAGTGATATATTGAATCGCCTCTCGGGAATACGTTCAAAACGGGCATAATGGAGGTGTTGAGCACATTCATCTCTATTGAGACTATATTATTAAGAGTGCTCAGGGAATATCTCTTCAGTAATCCAGATGAGAGGACAAACGGGACAGACGCTCTATGAATACCATGGCTTAAAGGGATCACCTCTGTAGGAAGACCATTTCTACCATTCCCATGGCTACATAAAGAGACAATACATTAGGAAGACACTTATTTATTAATGAAATCACTTTAGGTCAATCCCTTGGCTGATTTTAACCGAGGTTCATACTCATATATTCACTCCATTGCATTGTCTCAATTCTATTGGCAACAGATCCGGAACTGGAAAATGGTACATTCCGCCTGGAAAAGTCTAGTTTTTACCAAATGTGTAGTTAGCTTCCCTTTCAAAATGATCAGTGTTCACCAAGGCTATATCCATTCCTTGTTACTACCTTTATACGTATATCAATAACTACCCATGAAATACGTACATGTACACTTGGACGCTGCGCTGTGTAGAATGATGACGCCACAGGAAAGCAGCCAGTCTAAAGATACAGTACAACCTCCATAAATCGATATTGATTGTCTCTAATTTGCTATCTCAATGTTAGATTCATGTTGTGAACAAATATCAAATGTTATTTTCTCGAATGTCGGTTACGTCGATGGTTTTGTTTTTAAACCTCCACCTTCAAGATGACGATCGAACCTTTTAAGAAGATAAATGGACATATGTGCATATAAAAAAAAACAGTGAGAAAAATCTTTTGAAATGGCGCTGACGGTTTATCTCAGCAGCACATCACTGGCAACAACTAAACATGAGCAACGCGTCCATGTAATTCGGCCCATGGGACTTGATTACATCTGTACTCGAATACACAATACATTCACTTTATTGGCTACGACTGTTAGATATCTAACCATTTCCTTGTGACTACACATATACACTGATATTCTCGCATGTAAACTGCAGTGCAATTAATGACGATTTTGCTACGCCAGAGGCAATGCACCCCGTGCGCAATCGCTTGGGATTGTGCCTAAATTTGCTATTTCTATTCGCGCATTTGCAACTTTAATATTTAAGTCCGCTCAGTGTCCCCTCATTTGGTCCAAAGTTAGCAATGTCCTAGTTTGAAGGTTGCGCTGTAAAAATGGATACAATTGAAATGCAACAACTGGTGCCCATTGCCGCATCAAGCATCGTGTGGATTTATCACAGCAAAGCTGCGCCAAACAGACGCTACTTTTAGTAATTGGACATTAAGCCTGTTTTTTACGCCAACCACTGCCATTCAAATGGGAAGCTTGTTAGCACAGGGATTGAGTATTTATCTGCTTGTAGAATTTATATAGGCTGACTTTTATTGTGTATGGAAATGGCTGTTGAGGGCTTTTGCTGATTGAAATCGGTGTTATACGTATATTTTATGTGTGCACGCTTTTTATTTGGCAATGATTATATCGTTGTTTGGATATGAGTATTCTTTTTCATATCCATTGGTCATTGTATACAATGGGTAGTTGTTGATAGCTCGAGATGTGAGTTTTAATTGAGCATTCTAACATTTTGAAAAGGAAAGAAAGAGCATTCCTATGGAACATTATAATTATTGGAGAACACGTTGCTTAAATTCATTGAAGATCTGGTGCAAATAGAACTGACGCAATACAACAGAGTAAACATATGATAATGAACCTGTGTTAATAGCAGCCAAGGGACTCCCTTAAAGTGATTTCAATATATAAAGAATGGGAATGGTAGAAATGGTCTTCTTCCTACAGAGGTGACCCCTTTACGAGGTGGTTTTAATTAGAGCGTCTGCCCCGTTTGTCCTCTCATCTGGATCACTGAAGAGATATTTTCTTGAGCACTCTTCAGAAATATAATCCCAGTATAGATTAACTTGCTCAACACCCTCGTTCTGCCCGTGACCTTTTGCCACAAGGTCAGATAGCATCACCGGCAGCCAACCATGACAATAAGCATGCACTAATGCAACTTACCAGATCCGATTATTAACAATGATAGCTTGAATACCATTTGGCTATGTCACTGGTTGAAATCCCTGTTCATTGCATTAACAATACTGGATGTGTTAAGTAAGTAGCCGTCGGTCGTATATTATGTTTGTCTTTCCTTAGCACTGAGTTATACATAAATAACAACATTTATTTTTATTCTTATTTAAAAAATCAAAGCTTTTTTTAAATAGAAATAAAACGATTAGTTGTGGTATTCTTGGATTGTATAACTCGGTGATAAAGAAAGACAATTAAACATAATCTCTGTTCATTGCCCATTTCTCCTGGCACGAGGCGTCACTAGAGACAACGGCTCAAGCCCAATAACACAAACGCCGCCTGGCGTGAAGATCGTTAAACACCCCCTGATCGCATTACGTGAATTTACAGGGGCACGTAAGAGAGTCAGGGCTACGGGGTTGTGAAGACAATTACAGTGCGGCGCATGGAGGAACATGGATCCCCAGGGGGCCGTGGGTGACAGTGGCGAGCCTAACTCGTAGTGAAACGCTCGTTTTACACCACACAATTGTGTTTATTTGGACCTTTTGTGTAATAGCAGTAGGTAAGGATGCACACTTATGTGCACATGTGCTGATGTGTTGAATGCGTTGAATATAGGGATTGGGTCTTAATCCACAAGTATATAGAGTTTTGTTATTTTTCTTTTGTCTAATGGGGGTCGGGTGTGCTAGACATTAAACCCTCAGTTTCACATGGGACCGAGATGTTTGTTGCCTGGAAATTATTGTCTCGTGCCATAAGTTGCACTATATCAGAGACAGGTGACCACGGCATTTCTGCTAATTGTTAGAATTCATTCTATCGGCTAGCATGTTAAATACAAACCAATACCTTTCATTCACATCCACAGATTGTACCATTAAAACCATACTCACGCTCATCAAATACTGATATGAGCATCGACACACAATTAATCCAAAAATATATTCACACAACCCAAACCAACACACAATCATTGACCCAGTAGTCCTACTGACCCAGTCAATACGTCGGACACACGAAATTGTCAAACGAAAAACCGCAGCAAATACTGTAAAACCCTTTTTGTCCACGATCATAAATACTGGAGATTAGGCGTGGAAGTGAGTATTACGGCGACAGGACGCGGCGCGGAGAATCTGCAGCTGATTAAAGTTGTCGATGAATACGTGAAAGTGTCGGCTGTTTCCTCAAAGATTACACCTCCCCGCACAGTCTGCTCATTAGTGAGACACCACATCGACGCGCTCGTATTGATTAGGCATTTCCTCGCCATTTAAGGACGGTCTGGATCCCAGTCTGGATCTACTAATGGCACCAATATCCTGTTGCGATTTGACGAACAGGATCATTACGTGTTTGTCACGTGTGAAGGACGCCTGCGCAGCTGATTATGGACCCGGAAGTGGCTGCCGCCGGAATTGGATATTGTCCTCTGCGCGCGCATCGTGTGTGCTCTTCGTGGTTTCGGACTTAAAGTAGAGAGTTGATTTAAGAGCGTTCACAATTGACGTCAATCATGAAGGGGTTGGGGGTAGGGGTCAGCGAAGGTTGAGGAAAGTTGGCCGGGGTGAGGTTGGGCTATAAGATTGTACACTAAGAATTTTCATTAAAGCAGGAACAAAACATTTTTAAAGTAATTAAGAACTCAACTGTTTATCAAACGATTTGCTGACCTATTTCAAGCACAATTGCATATGTTTCACAGTTGAGTGTGGCACGCCTTAATGCGTAGTCCAAACAGAAAATTAATCTGTAACTGACTTAGGACATAGCTTCGTTATGCTGCAATCCTGAAATTAAATGCACAATGTGTGATAGCGTTTCAGTTATTCAGAAGTCGTCTTTTTATGTTATTACGTGGATGGGGTTGATTTTTAGAACTCAAAAAATGATTCCTTGAATGTATCATACAATGTATGTAAAATTGCCGTTCATTATTGGATGTCCATACTCTGTAGCATGTGATCCACGTTTACTACCAAGACTATGGAATCAATCGGCATTGCGCACTATTTGTATGAGAGCTTTCATGATATCTCCATATTTACAAAGGCCATGTAAATTATGCTCATCACCGTACTTGGGAAGTTTGCACGTGCACATCGCTGGCACACTAACATTATAGTACAGTCAATATCCACAATTAGTAATCTGCATTTGCAAATGATATAAAGTTGACAAGCAAATTAGTCATTATTTACATTTTCAATAAGGAAGCTCTAGAATTATACACATTATGGAATTCATCGATATATAAGATATGTGGAGCATTTCTACTCATACGACTGAGCATTTAATACTGCTTTTTGCAGTAAGAAGATCATATATTAACCTGCACTGTGGAGACTATTGTGACAAAAAATAGTTTTCAAACAGTATTGATGTCGGTACAATCAATGTATTTGTTATACATGTGGGGAGCATTACATACTCGCAGGGAAATAAGGACAGAAGGCTCGGCTGGTTGTAGGAAGGATGTAAGGTAGTGATTCTTTTAATGTATCTATGCTTTGCTTCAAAATCTAATAACATAAACAATGTTTGTAACCGAGGTTGGCTAATCGGACAAGGTTATCTGTGACGCAAGGCCAATTTACCATGGTGAGACATGCCGTGTATAGAATATCGCCATTAGGAGATCTTACTAATAGTGATTGTTTTGAAGATTGTTTTATTCACCATCTGTTACAGAAAACAGTGATGGGGACACCTCACTTTCCCTCCTCACACTTGGGTATCTATTGCAAGGTTCTGCTGTACTTGACTTCCATTGATATTAGGAAAGCTAACAAATACACATTGGCATCAAACCATTAAACGGCGCGTGCACTATTTCACATTGGAAGTGGGATGTGGGAGAAATTGCAGAAAAAATAAGGATATGGGAAGAAGCCCGAAAAGGAGGGATGTGGGATTTCAAGTAAATGGGATGTACGTAAAACGCATTAAAATTTATGAGATATGTGTGGGGGAAAAGTCCAAAAATAGGAATTTGGGAAAGAAGGCCAAAACATAGGAATGTGGGATTTCTTGACCCTTTATTAACCCCTCTCATTGCTGTGCAATGACATCACTTGATGATCATCTCCCTGTCTTCGCTGATGAATCAGGGCGGTGAATCCGGCATTACATCCTTATCTCACCTCCCACCTTGTCTGACAACTGTCTTACCCTGCACCCACACTGCAACACAATCAGCCTGCAAACGCTGGTACATCATAAATTGTCGGTGCCTTGTATAGATAGCTAATGAAGAAGCACGGAATAAGCAAGTTAAATTTCCCAACAGCCATGTAAATGGACATGCTATAGGGCAGATGCTGCAGTTGTAGAAACCTTATAGATATGCTGCCCTTACTCACCACATACCCACCCTCAATCAGCGTCCATAAAATGTTCCAACCTGTATTCACAGTGAATGTAGTGGTTGTACATGTACGTATGGTGAATTATGGTCACAAGATCATGTAGGTGTGACAGAACTGTGCAAACTCTGAGCTATGTAATATTTGTAATAGATGTGTCGTATACACATGTGTGCATACAATTCAATCTAGATACATCTTGTGTATTTCAATTAGATCATCGGTGTATAACCATGCACACAGTGGAGTAGAGACTTGCTAGTATTACCATCCACATCAGTCCCAAACCCAACTTTGTTCGGACTGGGGACAGTGGTCCACACATTACCATAGAATAGCGCAAAATCGACAACCCCATGACAAAAAACTCTTGTACATGGCTCTACTATTATGTAGGGTGTGAATGCCAATGCTAAGTATCTCCTCAGTTTAAAAGACCAGAACGTCATTCCAGATCAGCGTTTGAGCCTGTATTTCACACATCCATGAGTTACTGCACCAATCAATCCAATTCACAACCCAATGACTGTGTTCCCTATACACATTAATATTGCTGGGATCAGGAGTCCCGCATCCATTCATTAAGACGGCTCCAGCGCTAAGCACTCGGTACTTCATATGATGTATTTATGCATTAAGTCTCCTCCCGGGTTGGGAATTAACGACGCGCCAATCTCAGCACCAAAATTCCCATGCAACTGTGGTTCAAATTACAAATTAGAATGGAAAGATTATATTCAAATAAGCTGAAGCTGAAGCGTATTGCCTAATCGTATGTGTATTTATTTGCTATGGCCAAGGTTTGATTGTATGTATGTTTTGTTAAATTTGATATCGTGATTTATTAAATAATTAACAATGTATGACCAATGTAAGATAGTAGAACCACTTTTTAGATAGTGTTTCTTTCAGTTAAGCCAGGTTTCAGGTTTCGATAGTGGCATTGTCGCCTTTATGAATTTGCACATTGTCTTAGTACATGTAGAATTATCTTTTTGCCTTGTAATTTTCCTCTGTTGCATTTTTTTAAAGGCTGACGACTTTGCCGTGTGTAATTCTTTCCACCATCAGTTTTCTAGTTACTTTTAACTCTATAATCTACTACAAGCCATTCCTCTTATCATCAGTATTTACACAATTCCATTAGTGCAGCAGCCAGCTGATGGGAGACTGCCGGCCTATTCCCATAGATTACCCTAATCCCACTGCTTCATTACGACTCATAATTAAGAAACCGGGCGTTGCGACCTCGTCACTAGATGAGTGGAGGGTCATCATGCTCTGGAAATCGCGAACGTGCTCGCGACAATGCGAGAAACTGGTAGCCTTACGCTCATGATGCCGTGTTAACCGCAGGTGATTGGTGTCTTGTAGTGTGAGGTCATAGGTTGTGCATGGTGCGCTGTGTTCTCAGTGTAAGCCAGCTATGGAGACGTTGTGAGCACATATATTTACTGCACTATCAACTTGTTGACATTCCATTCCCCTTTACAAAAAAAAAAAAAAAAAAAAAAAAAAAAAAAAAAAAGTCCTTTATGTGGACTCTGTCAGCTGAAGTCTGTTACGGCCATCAAATGGGCATCTTTTGAACTTTCATTTCAGCATAATTCATTATGTAGTGTGTTCAAAATATCCATAGAACAATGCAGTAAATTGTATGGATGGTTCATCAAATACCTATCATTTGTTAGTGCGTTGCTCAGCAAGGGCACTACTTGGTCCTAAGTAATGAGTAGAATACTCTGGAGACAGACCTGTCTTATCACAGGTGATGCCCCAAGTTCTCAGTTCATTAATATGCATTGCCATTGGACTTGGTATGACATCTTTAATTACGATCGGTTTTAATATGTATGATTAGAGAATCATTACAAGAAGAGTGAGAACTTGCTGAATGGTGTCACTTCTTGCAATGGCAACACTTCAAGATGAACTATCAATTCACTGAGGCCTTGCCGTATGTAATAGGCGTATAATAATTCACGCATAGCTTGAAATCTATCGTTAATAGATGGCAGCTAATCGTTAAACCAATTTCATTTGCGTAAGTGTAGATCAGCGTACCCGGCTAAATGTGTAATTACAAAAATTGCTGCACTATATCATAATACTTTAAATAAACAATGCGCTAGAGAAACGCTTCACTGCCAAATGGGCGTGTATTCATCCATGGTACATCCTTGTTAACAAGCAGCCGTAAAATAGTTCCTAAGCACGTGAAAAAGCACCTACATTTCAAACATGCAACCGTTGCGTGCGTTATTGGTTTGGTTAGGCTTCACAAAAAGTACTAAAAACTCGGTTTTTTTTAAACAAATGCACGCTAACGTTTGCTGAGAATAATGCACAGTACTTCGGGTTGACTTTTATTTGGAACTTTAAAGTGGGCGATAGATACATGAAAAATGCTGCAGAACTCGCGGATGAATACGGTGAATAGAATGATGGCCGACCGGGACCGCTTGTAACATGCGCAGTTTTGCCTTTCATCAAAATCACAAACGAACGAGTCTCGTAGATGAGCTAATAGCGTTTTCATTTAAACTCAAATTGGCAAATGTCATTGCATGTAATTTCCTACTGGCAAGGCCAAAACCTAACAAATACAAGGCGTGCTTGTAATAAAATTCAACATTGTCTCATTTGGCATTATCGCTATGGTATAATTACAATTAACTTTTTAAGCCAAGCTAAAGGTCAATTGCTATGGAGTAGTTATATGGCTTTTTAAGTGCGAGACATTGCCTCTGTGCCGTCTTAGGATTGGCTGTAATAACATTCCCAAGAAAACGGTAGTGTTCATAGTATTAGGCCAGGCTGCTGTTATTCACGAGCAAAATTGTCTCATTTGCACACACATTATTAAATTTGCCTAAGAAAACTACACCCAAAATATCAACCAAAACAGATGGCCTTTTGCACCAGCATATTTCATCACAATCACTTAGCAATCTCGAGTAATTCCATTATGCAGCAACAACATTTCATGATGAATAAAGCATTTGACGCATGGCTGAACATGACGGAGAGTGTACATCAGAGCACGATTTTCAAAGCACTTACACCTAATGCTTGTTACGGGGAAAATGTGCTACCATTTGCACAAAAACATACCACTAGAACAGTGTCCACCCATCCCCTATATGTTTTGTTCAAACCATCGTAGCACAGCTATTGGTGAACCAACAATAGTGTTTGAGGTGTCCAAATAAAGCTATATTTTTAGTTTGTTACTCAATTAAGAATACAGTTATATGTGAGGTATTATTTAAAATTAAAATAAAATTGGTGTACAAACAAATGTCTACTAATGTGAATTGATATTTTCGTGCGCTAAACACAATCTTTATGATTCATTAAAATTACATGATCTATGCTGCATAGCAGATGCATATCATCCCGTAGGTGGCGATGATATGCGATTTGAACATCTTTGGTTATATTAGTTCTTACTAGAAATTTCCTTTTTAAAATTGTTGTTACCGGCAAAACAACTCGTGGTCATGGTAGTAATATTATTTGATACTTGTTTTGGATGCTATCTTATTCTACACATATACAGGATGGTTTGGACCTAAGGGAACTGTGTGAACAGCTCTAACCCTAAACGCCTACCTACTCTCACCCCCACAGCAGTGTGCCCAGGGCACCTACACAACTGCCTATAACCAGCTGTGTGCGTGCACGAGATAAGCTCCAAGGCGTCTCTGTTCTGCTGTAAAATCTGCACACACTGGATTTAATAGTCCACGGCCCGGCACATCTATCTCCCGGCTGCCTGCTCAGTTGACTGTGAAATCGAATGCCGGGCTTGGTATACCCCAAAAATGGAGTACTGTCACCGTGCTGTGTTCAGGGGGCTTTGATGATGGAGTGGTTCGTTGGTGGTGTCTGTATCACAATGCTGTGAGATTCAATACATAAATACATAAATGCATAAGGCATAGATGCATTCTTGCTGCTTGTTGGTTTATAATTAACACCAATCCGTCTATGATGATGATTATGTATCTATTGCATCTGGTGTTTTCATACAACAGACCCCGGTGGAGTGATTGCTGGTTACTGTAATGATGTATGGCATTAAGGGGGTGGCTCAAAAGATGATTGTTCTGATAAAAGGGTTGGTGCAAAACATGAGTTGTCCATTACTGGCCAATTTCATTGTAAGTGCTCTGTAAAATATGACAGGGGACGTGTGCTGCACAGGAAAATGACACCCCATGTTGAAATTTTCATTGTTTTTATGGCTTTGAAGCAGGGCCATCAAATGGTATGGTGAATTGTGTTTTATTTGTGATCTCATTTTCATGTGACTGGTTCTATTCACTTCTAGAGCAAATACTTGAGAATTAAAAAAAAACTCCTGTTTAAATAAATGTATTGTAATTTGTTTATATGATAGTTATATTACTCGTATGCATCCCCAGTGTTTTTATAATCTAATGAATGATTACCCATGTATAGGATTTGTTATCTACAATGACAAATGCTTTTATAAACCAACGTGATACATCTGCAATAATAGCATAGTTTTTGTTTGTGTGCCACGTGTACACGTACTAGAAATCAATCATTATTCGAATGTTCGAGTGTGTAGTGTGTACAACCCTATTGTGTACAACCCCTACTCTGTACAGCCCTCCTGTGTGCAACCCCTACTCTTGGCGTACAACCCCCAGAAAGAAGCTACCATGGAAACCAACAAAAGGCACTTAACCATAAATTGTGTACCCTTCCTATGAAGAGGCAATTTGCTTTTATGTTTAACTTTCAGTGTTAGGAGTACAAGTAATTCCCTCAGAGAGATTGTTACTTCTCAGCTCATTTGCAGGAAGCCCCATACTGTGCTAAAGTCGCAGTGTTTGATAGGACAATGGTAAAGTTAATTTTGTTCAAACTTGTTGTAACACTGGTAACGCAACTTTTATTTAGAAGTATTATAACAATACTGCAAGTCAATTTGGCTTAGTCAAATAAATATGATGGTGTTCTTGAGTATATATATTTCAGTAGAAATTAACATGACTGCAATGACTGGTTATAATTAGTTATTAGACTTCTTTGCTCATTCCTTGTAGGTTTGTGTTTTAAAGTACTGCTATGATCATATGGCAAGCCTGCACGTAATTTTTCCTCTGTGAAAAAGACAGTGAGTGTCTTAGAGTGATGTGAGTGATTTATGGTGAGGGTACACTGTTCGTGATTGCTGCTCTAGCGCCAATATACCCAACCCATCACATTATCACTGCCACAGCTGGTGCATACTTTTAGCTACTCTTCTCTTACTTACTTGAGACTGGGGTGAGTGTTTCGTTCAATGACACTGCCTGCTCCAATTACACAACCAATCTATTATATTGTGGTAAAGAAAAACATTTCCAACAAGTTACTTTTATGTATCTGCCGTTTTTAAGAGTTCTTTGTACTGGAGAACAATAGATCCGGATTTTTAAAAATCTTTAATAACATACTATATGTAACGCTATTATAGTTGTCACCATGCACAGCACCCTCTTATGTTTTCTGGTATAAATTGAAGGCTCAAAACATTACACCCATAAACACATATAAGACTATTAGATTAGATTAGTTTTATTCATGAAAACATGTCATTGACTCACCGTATGCTTAGATTTTTGCATGTAAATACCAGTCCAATGATAAAATGTCGCTCCATAAATATTGTTATCGTAACGAGATTTGGCATTAAGCTGTTCTATGATGAAAAAAGACCATTGCCTCCAAAGATCACCCAAATGAGATAATTATAAGTGATCTTCCTTTTTTCTTCTCTGTCTTTAAAATAATGCTAGCACTTAATGATATACAGACGAACCCCTCTATTAGGACCAGTTTGGTATCAGTGTTAGGTGGTCTCACTAGATAGGTGGTCTCTCTACACAGGTTCATTTGGGTAGCTGTATTATTGTTTGGGACAGTGAATGGTAGTCTTAATATAGATGTGGTCTTAATAGAAAGGTGGCCCTAATTGGGAGTTTTACTTTAGTATGATTATGAGAAATGCACGTGAGGTTCTGCTCTACATTTCTATTGTAACATGCAGACGCGCGTGCCTACCCTCCACAAGTATGTTTGACAAGTGCTTTGATCCGGCTTCGTCCTCGTGATTGTCACGTGATTGTCACGTGATTGGCACGTTTCAAACTGCAATGATGCTCACCCGCATTATTGCATAGCTTCTTAAGTTCGCAATCATGTCTTTCGTACGCTAATTTGCTAAGACACGCTGGTTGTGATGAGAGTATAGTGAAGCCTGTCACTAAGCAATGCAATCTATACAGCAGCAAGTGCGTGGCTGTATGGATGATTTCAGAATGACAGACCGTCTGGAACAAACTCACAGTTACCAACTTTGTCTTGTGTGCTTAACATACTCCTAATTTAGTGGAATAAGCTAGTGATAGGAAAAGTTATTATAATTTATTTTTGCAATTGATATATAGGTATACTTTCCCAAGAATTATCTCCATTTAATCAATTAGACATAGCAATATGGGATTCTCCACTATCCAAGCCATGTCTAAAGAGTCTTAATTAACGCTGTAAGATGAGAATTCACGATAAAAGCTGCACTTAAAAGGTGAGTGCATTCATCCCTCCTTCTCTTGAGAAGAGAGAAGCATATGAAAATGGTATAATGCTAAGTAATCTGATATTCTGAAAAGATTATGATTAATAGCATACATTTGACCTCCCGCCTCAATGCCCAAGGGAATGTCTGTGCAATTCTGTTAGGCACTCGCCTGACATTGCTAGATATTGAAAGAGACAACGTCTTTTCAGGGAATCACGACCAATTATTATAAGCTGGCTCACTACTGGCAATGGTGTGATGCTGTGAGCCTGCTTATTCCAAATCAGGGAGAGTGTGATATATATTTCAATCATACACAACCAATGGTACACCGCATGTAGCTTTGTAATTTTGTAGAATTACTTATATCTTTATAAGTATGTCTGGGTTAGTAGAAAAAATACGGGTTCTAATGAAAAATGTTTGCAAATCAAAATGATATCTATAAATAACTGTAAATACAGTGGTAGGAGCTTGCTTGGCAGAACAGTAAGAGTAGAATTGAAAATAATATCTGTATTCAAACTTAAGGTTGTATTAGTAACTGAAACTATTGATTGCTTGTTTACTCACCTATCCCCTCACATGAGATACAAAACGTGCATAGTTTGTTGCAATTTGTGTTACTTTAAAAGTGTATACTACAAATCCTATGAAGAGGCAATTTCCTTTTACATTTAACTGTCAGTGCTTTTACAAGTAATTCCCTAAGAGAGATAGGCCTACATGTTACATATTTCTATTGCATGCGACACACATACTAGATAGACGAAACCTGGTCACCCAAACAAAAGATAAACATGAATATATACACATGAGAGAGTAAATGGTCGCAAGAGAGAGAAAGACCACCAGCCGACAACACTCACAGCCACCCAGCCAGTCAAACAATCACTCAGCTGTGCTCATTTAAGTGTCAACCCCAAGACACAAAAATCCATTAACTTAATCCCACTCTGAAGTGGCCCTCCATACAATGTCCTCATAATACAGCGACATTCCGCGTCCATTGCTGCCAAGGAAGCGTCGGCGGCGTCTTTGGCCAAGCGTCCACCACCGGACGCGAATGCCGGTCACGCCGAGCCATATAAATTGCGGCGGCTGATGGAATTATCTCGGCCAGGCCTGATTACTCACAAATGCCACTATGAAAATCTCACTCGGCTGATTCTATATAAACTATTACTCAGACGGAACGTAGATGGCGGCGGTTGGTGAGAGGGGAATAGTAATGAGTTGAGGACCTCGCTGATCATGTGATAAACTACAGTATCCTCTCTATCAGGACCACCTTTCATACCAGTGTTCTCAGGTAGTCTCAATAGAGAGGTAGTCATTATACGGAGGTTCATTTTGTTCACTTTATGAACATTTGGCAGCATACAAAATGGTGCTATTACAGATGTGGTCTCTACATAGAAGTGGTCCTAATTGGAGGTTCTACTGTACAGTAGAACCTCTCTATTAGGACCACCTTTGGCACCAGTCTGAGTGTCAGGTGGTCTCAGTAGAGGAGAGGTGGTCTCTATACAAAGGCTCATTTTGGTTATTTTTAGAAGGTTTGGGCAAAAAAGTGGCCTTATTATTATGGAGGTGGTCTAGGTAGAGAGGTGGTCTTATTGGAGGTTCTACTGTATATATGGGTGGGCTCATCTAAAACGGCGGCCGCGGGCAAGCAGTGCAGATTAAAACGCGATTTGACGGACATCGCCGTAGGAGAAGGGAAAAGTGTCCTCATTGTGGAGGTGTCCCTATTTTGGAAGCGGCTTTAGGAAACACTTGTGGAAACGTGGAACGGTGTCTCTAATTTTGACGCGTTCCTATTTGAGGCGTCACCATGGCAAAAGGTTTTGCGATACATTTACCTTTTCATGAGATTAGTTGGTGATGATTGAATTTGATCTTATGCTCAGCAATACCACGGGGCCTTCCATAGGCAGATCCAGGGTGCTTGTATCTGTATACCGTCGCCGAACATTGCACTTTTTACCAATTTCCTACATGTCTAAGTTCAACTGTATTAAACATCAAGGTCCTCGTATTGACTAGATAGGGCGGTTGTCAAGGAATCGTCCTCTGGGATGAGAGCAGTCTGAGACATCATCTATCATCTGCCTGGCAACTTGATGTGCCATACGTAAGGCCCGTCTTGAGTAAACAGATATTGGCCAAATACATCATCGCTGTGTTCATAATTTGACAACACACGACGTGATTCGGGGTTTGGTATGTTTGTTTTCTGGGCAGAAATTAAAAGTCTCTTTCATACTCTGTTTGATGCAAAGTTTTTAAGTGAGCATTTATAAAGATATAGTGATTTTAGCGACACAATACAGTTGTGTCATTGGGAAGGAGGTACCACTGCATGGTATGTTCTGATTGGATACTTTATGCTGATTCTGTCTGATAGTATTTGTTAGAAGCATTATTAAAATTCCATTTCACAGCATTTTAGGATCCATTTTTAAAGCCGAGCTTCGCAGACGTCTCGAGCTTTATAGCCGTCGTAGGCATTCCATTCTGTACCCGGTTAACTGCCACTACGTTTACTATAAGCACATCCGCGCTGAAATTAGTGCCCAATTTGAATATTTAATCAATGAAACTGAAAGCGGCCGACAATCGCCGATGTTAATGAGCTGGGAAAACGTCGTAGCCATCAAAATTAATACGCCGTGTTATTTAAAGCGTTAGCAACAGCGGGTAAAACCGCCATTAATGCGCTTACAGTTATCAAAAATAATCGTTTTACCCACTCTGCAATGCGCAGACAGATTTGTAGTAAGTGATGCATGTTGATGTTATTTTTTCTGCCTATGCATGTTAAATATTATTCAAAATGAAACAAATGTTCTTGATTTAAGATCAATGATTTGGAAATGCTGATAAAATATTACTGCCGCCTTATGATGTGTGAATAAATAAAATATGAAAAACATTGCTTAAACCATTGTACTTTATTTCACTATAAGTCATGGTTACTCAGCATAAAAGTGAGCACTTGAGTTATTTTTTAAATATTATTTATTGAAACTGTTCATGGTCAAAATTTACCGCAAAAATATTGGCCCATCAAGTACAGAATTGACCCATTGATTTGCCTTACCAAGGGGCCAATTGTCCCACTACAAGTTTAGACCAACAAGAACTCTGCTTTATTATGTCCTGACACAGTTATGTACACAGATAAGAAGTATTTTTTAGAGAAAATGAAATGATTGTGCTAGACTAGTATTTGCCTTATGACTCACCATAAGCTAGAAAAAGACAAATAGGATGGGTTATAAAGTATTATGCAGTGCTGACTATCATCAAGGGGATGAATTTGCATTTAGTCATCTATCTAGGGGTAGACAATGTGTTGCTAACTGTTTTATATTTCTACTGACTGCATTTGAAGAAAATTTTACTATGCACTGCCAGCCGCATAACATTCTAAAGCTCGGCTTTTCAGGACTCTCAGTCCTTTGATTATATTTAACATCAACGGCATATTTGTGTCACGTTTGACTGCCTATGTTATGTAAATACAGCGGCAGAAAGCTAGAAAAATATCTTGTTAAGTTTTGGTTCTGACGAGATAGCAATCATTTTACATCGGTTCTGTTTGGTCATATTTATATATTTCCTATCGAAACTATCAAATCCGACCATCTTATGCAAGGACACCTCCTCTCCAGTGTGTCTGGTAGACTTTGAACCAGCTTGTGGCATTTCCTTCCAGCTTGACAGAGATATTTTGTCATTCACGAGCCGCATTGACTTCTTGAATTGCCCTAATTTTTGCTGCAAAAGAACTTGTCTGTTACAATCTATGGTCCTGACAGTGTCATTGCAAATGCAATTTCACATCAAATCCCGTAATAAATTACATTGGACAAGCGATCTTCTCTACACATGCGAGCGGAAGTGGATAGTTTAAAATAATTACCCTTTATATGAGTTGTGACATTGATGGGGAGACACTGCTATACGGTGTGGGAACCTTTCATATAAAGTGAAATATAACGTTTATGATATAGAAAAAGGTAGTGAACGTATGTTAATTACCGTAAAACCAGAGGGCCATGGATTTCCAGTTTGTGTAGTAAAATAACATCGTATTCAATAGCGATGATCAATGCAAGCAACTATATTGACATGTATAATTTGCATATACATCGATCCACTCATGTCCGTGTTGATAGAAAACGATCAGCATTAATATATGGTTCACTACTTCATTATAAATATGACAAATATGCTTAACCCTTAATCTTGATGATGCCAGTTATTAGCCACCGGATTATTAGTCACACAGCACTCTTGGCATGACCACGGCAGCAAGTATTGCCCTCTCCATGTGATGCGGGATGTTGCTTGGTTACCACCACTTATGCACGTACATGTACGTCCTCAACAGCATGTATTGTATGGTGCATTTCCAATTTTTTGTTGAGTAGCCATAATTTAAGTATTAAGACAGGTAGGCATGAACAACCAAAGGTGCCTCTTGATTTACGATTGTGCAACTTCTGTCAAAATATGGTTGGGGATAAAGAACACTTCTTACGACACTGCAGGTTTTTATCATGACGAAAGAATTGTATTTGTTGGAAAATTGTTGCGCATAGATCCATCTTTACACAGTGGATATTTCATAAAAGTATTTATGTAAATATAAACGTGATTATTTATAGTCGCAATTCACTGTTATCATGCTCTAGCGACTTTACATATTTACACCAGGTCATTGGCATCCTTGTCACACTATATCCTTCTCAACTCCCCGGGGAGCATACAGCACATCGCTACCGTAGGGCAGACGTGCAAATCACTCACGTTAGCGTTCACTTGCCTGACCTGTACCTATTGAACGTGTAGGTACCACGGAGCAGTGTGCAACCACTTAGAGCGTTAGAGGTAGGTTTGCCCAATACCCACCATCAGACCCGACGGGGAATCGAACCCACGACCTTCTGGTCTTCTTCTTCTTCTTCCGGTTTTCTGGTATTCTTGCGCCTTCACTGATGGTCACGAGTCCAACTCCCTATCCACTCGTCCACGGAAGCACACAAATTTATACATTTATTACAATAATTTATACAAAAAATGTCATGTAATAGAGTATCTGTTCTATTCTACTGGATAAATTTATTCAAATATGTTTTAAAAGAGAGGCGTTTTATTTAATGTCTTATTATATTATATTAATCATTGCCAAACGTATACTTCACCATATCATGAAGACAATAAATCAATTGAATGGATATAAATTAATAGACGTCTACAACCGTCCACAACCGAGACTCCATACTTCAGTGAACCTAACAACCCAACTGAATTGCGAAGGACGACCCAAATTTCTTACTACGTGCCTCTCCATAATAACTCAAAATCTCACAAGCAATGCATATTGCTGCTAATCCGGAGAGCAAATACATATGAAGTGAAGGTCAAACAGCCTGATCCCCCAATATGAATGTGCCCTCGTCATACACGGCCCGCCCTGGCAGCGCTGATAAGGGCTGCCGCATGACATCCAGTCCCCGTGGGAGGGCGCCATTGAATAGGAGCCGGGCTGGCCTGTTTGCTTTGCGCATTGCTTTACATGCGGCGGCAGTTTGCCCGCTCATGACTTGAGTGGGTGCCCCGGTTCCCGTATTTGCTTGGTTTATATCAGGTTGCCGCGTTTCAGGCGGTTTGCAAAGTGGTGTTTTGTTTTGTTTTTGTTTTTTGCTTTTTTTGTTGTTGTTTTTTTTGGGGGGGGGGTTATTTGTTTTTGTGTGTTTTTTTAGGGGTGGGGGGATGTTAGCGTCCGTTATGACTTTTGTTCCTATGATATTTCCACGTTTGCAACCTTGCATCTGCAATGCTTAATATCATTTCATTTTATTCCTTCCAACACGGTCCATCGATTCCATCTCACCCCATTCCTGCAGACACTGGCCTCTAACAACTAACGTCTGCTGCCTGGCGACACAAAGTAGTAAATAGCGGGGTTGGAAATTGCCGGTTTCGGGGACAGAATTGGCAGTTGTGCTTGTCACAGCAGGCGACGAAATTGAGCTTTGGTCGAAGGAGAAAAAAATAAGGTCTTCTTACCATGGCCAAAGTTTGAAGTCATGTTTTGAATTTGATGTCTGCCAGCCAATGTAGTGATATTGTGGTGTATTTTGGTGATACATAGTACTGATCCTGTTTGCATAATTCTGTTTATTTAAAAAAAAAAGTAAAGAAAAGAAAATATTTCCATTTTTTCAGGTTAGTTGTGTGCATTCTAACTTCAAGGAAACATGTTACATTACAAGATGTTGTGCTTCAAAACAATGGACGGTGAATTATTGACATTGTGTTTAAATCATTGTCGGGTATGTAATATTTTGGCCAAGTGACTATGGTGTATTGTCAAGAGGGTATGTGGTTCGAATCCCGGATGGTGGTTTCTATGTGTTGAATCAACTGTCATCTATTGCAATTTAGAGCTTGAATTGCAAGAGCTTCCACAAAACTACAAAATTTCCAAACTTATATTCACCACAGTTGTGTCATTTTCTACTGGTCTGTTGCTCTCCCTCTGTTTGCTGTCACATTGTGGAAGGTTCTGTTCAAAGCTTGTATGCACCGTACATAATTGGCTGTCATAAACAGTCGCTTCTGAACTCGCTCTATACAAAAGGCTCTCAAAACATGAGCAAACTACAGTTTGCATATACATAGACTTCAAGACTTAAAAATAACTTGACAGTTCACGCTGTTTATTCTATAGTTGACATGAGGCAGCCATGAAGCATCACATGAGTTTGATACGTTGACTAATTATGCATTCAAGCTACACTAGAAATCGTATGATAAACATAACCAATTATTCAAACGCTGTAAATCAATCAATCACATGTTAAGGCATATACAATATAGATAACTCAGTAATGTCCATGGTCATGGTGTTAGTAACATCCCGCTTTGGCAAGAGAAACATGAAAACAAAGCCGTTTCAATGTACATGCGCATGCGCACAACAAGCGGAAGTTGAATCGAAACCCCGTAGAAACAAAGAGTTTCGTGGCTGTGGAGCTTATACAAGACTTTCATTGTCTTCACTTTTGTTTTCTTTTTCTACATTGAATATCTAAACAACTAAAATTACTTATCTGTTAGACCTCACCTATTTCACTCATTTGATAAATATAAAACAGGGTAACTGATAAAATACCATATGTCTATCTACCAACAGTGCTTTTATGAACCTCATACAAATCAAAGTGTCAACTTGATTCAGTGTAGATGCTATAGTGGGTGAGGGGGTGCTGTAGGACCTGGTATACCCAGTGAATGAAGCTTTTTTAAAATACTTTGTGAAAAATTATTTGAAAAATATATGAGATATTTTTCTGTGAAGTCTGGTACCATGCCAAGCTTGGTGTATGGGGTCGAGTAGCAATTGTGTTAACTTTAAAAACGGCTTGCTGTTAATGCTCTGAAGGCATTACAGTTCCTAATAGCAGGTCGCTCAAATATAAAAAGCTATAAAACACATTTCCATTGAATGAGCACGCGTGTATGTCATTTAAACTTCAAACTCCTACTTCATCTTACCGCCGTGCCGTGTATTGTGCTCGTGCCTGCACACGCATATTCTAACTTGCTAATGCATTGAATTTAAAAATAAAGGCTGCTCTTGTCTGTGCGCATGTGATATCAGCCATGTACTAAAGCATGATCTGCTTCATCACGGTGGCGTCTAGCGGCAGACACAAGAGGCTGCACAAGAGGCGGCTGTACATCACGTTAGCGGGATGCCGCGCGGGGCTGTGATTTTGACGCCACTCTGTCATTGCGGCGGCCGCGAGAGCCGAGACGACGTAAGACGTGAAACACGTCTGCTACAGACGCTCCCCTTCATTTTCTCGCCACATTCTACTCTATCCTTTATCAACCAGGCCAAGTGTTGCAATATAGAGTCTGGTTGAACGACATTAATTCTTCTCGTGCTTGCTCGGCTGTTTCTTGATGGCCGACGGTTAAAGAGCGTGAAGAGATATGTCTGCTTGTATGTGTGTGCGTTCGTGCGTGTGTGCATGCGCCGGTGTTTTTTTTATTACTGTACAAAATTTACTTCTTGCTTATCTTATAATATCTGGTGATGATAATGAGAGCTCGATGATATTCACCATCATGATTGCTGCAATCATGTCTAAAAACTAACCTCCACTACCTCCAAAAATGGCAAAAACCACGAGCACAATAACATCTGAAACAGCAGTGTTTTGTCGAGTGGGTTGATTGTTTCACAGGGACTATGTTGAGCGGCGCTGTCAAATCTCCTCTCCCGATAAGGGACGGCAAAACATCGGTATCCGTAAGGTGATTGTTTTTGTGCTGCTGCCGGATAGCGTGAAGCGTCTGACGTGACCATGGCCGTCTGCTGGGTGCAGATAATGTGGGATTAACCTGGTGGGAACAGGCGGTGTGTTTTGCTTTTTCTATGTTTGGGAATGCCGCCCAGTTTAGACAGATATTTATTTCTAAGCCTAAGAATGTCATATTGTGACGATTTCCCGTGGATACTTTCCATTTACTTTATACTCGTTCGTAACTTGGCAACAGGTGGCTGTCTCTCAAGTACCTGTCCTCTTTCCCCACCCATGCTGCATGACATGTCATGCGGAACATGCAGCATTAACTCATTTTCTACATTTAAACAATGACACAAGAATGTCTTTTTTTTAGCAGCAATTAGGCCGCGCGACATACAAATCAAATAAGAGGTGCGGCACGAAATCGAGGAGGCCTGTTTATCGTGGTGCAAGCCGAGCTAATCAAATCGAGGCCGCCTTCAATGGACACGTCCACACTCCCCCCATCTCAAAACTCATTTATGTAAACGTTACAGCACATTTACGTCTGTTTGACTTGCTCTGCTACGAAAACATGTGTCACTTAATAGAATTGGCTGCTGTGTTCTGCTGTGACTCTGCAGTCGTCTGGTAATGGTTCAGCTGTGGGTGTCATAATTTTCAGCAGGAAATGTAACTTAGGCGCTTTGAGCTTTGAGTTTATAAGTGTCGTCCATTTATAAAATTCGTTGACGTGTTGTTGTGTTTGTTTGTTTTTGTTTTGTTTTTGTTTTTTGTTTTTTTGTTGTTTTTTTGTTTTTTTGTTTTTTTGTCTTTCTTTATTTTCTTTCATTTTTTGCTACGTTTCCCCAGTAATTGTTGAAAATCATCGTACACTGAAAGTAACTTGAGACAAAATGGTATGATAAAAAACGGGTAACACATCACCAATTATATTGCAAAACATACATGTATATGTATAATAGGAAGCTTATTTGCATATTATACTAGTAATATATCATGGAGATTACATCAGTCGCAATGAGAATACACTTTATCTCTACGCATTAGGATGTATGGGGGAAGTAATGTATCTTTTTACACCATATTCACGTTTACACATGTATCCATATCTGATTGTGGGGCATTTGAAAAAAAATCATATAATGTCTCCATGTATATATTATACCAAGTGCTTCAGTGATTGAATTAAAACTAAAGTGTCGCCTATGAGTTTGCTCAGCACCCACCACCAGACCCGACCTAGAATCGAACCCACGACCTTCTGGTCTGTCCAACTCCCTATCCACAGATCGTCCATTTAACTGTTCATTTATTTGAGATTAATCTCTATTTACTACACCTATTAATGCCCATCGCACATCACCCGCTATTACATTTGTATTCTCCATGAGCCTATTAACAACATGTGAACCTTGTTCATGTCGTGGATTCGATTCCCGGTCGGGTCTGGTAATGGTTGTTGAGCAAACCTACTTCTAACAGGTTGCACACTGCTCCGTGGCACCAACACTCTAAATAGGGACAGGTAAGGCAAGTGAACTCTAGTGTGAATGATAAGCACATCTGCGCCACGGTTGTCATGTGTTGTATCCTCCCCACGGAATTGAGAAATATATAGTGTGACTAGGATGCTGCCCATGACCTAGTGTATAAATAAAGTCACTAGAGCACGGCAAAAGTGTGAATTGCAACTGTTGAAAAGTAATTTTACATTATATTCCATTTGCATTCTTCGTGAGCCTACTAAACGCACGTGCCCTCTGTGCTTGCAGGTTTGTGCGGTAACCCGGATGCCAAGCGTCTCTATGACGACCTCCTGCGCAAGAACGGCTACAACAAGCTCATCCGCCCGGTGGGCAACTCCACGGACAAGCTCACCGTCCGGCTGGGACTGCGGCTCTCACAGCTCATTGACGTGGTCAGTAGCGGGACGCCGCCTTACACAGTCAGATCCAGGTTTTCAGAAAAGGGGGCGGGGTGCACATAAGAGATCTTATGAGTTTCGCAGGTGCGATCGATAGCACACATGCCAAAATCCCTGCATATTTTTGTGCGTCCTGCACGCCCCCCTTCCCCCCCCCCCCCCCATTACCCAGTATGGGAGAAACTCCTATTAAGAGAGCTTATAGATGAAAAGAACACCTCTGTGATCAGATAATTTCTCGGGGTTCCCAGCGTAACGTAAAGAATCTAACCTGAGCATCCACACAGAGACCACCTCTCTGTTGAGAGCACATGAAGACAGTTCATGCTAGAGAGCCTCGACTGTAAGCGTGAGCGAGGATGTCTGTATTGAAAGGAGCCATTTAAATTATGTTTATGATTGATGGATTGTTACCACCAGGCGGTTTATTAAGATATGTAGACTGCATATCGAAGCTTTCTTTTTATACACAATCCATTAAGTATGAAACTGAAGTTGTGCACTCATGTAATAAGTGTGCGCGCTGGTATCTTGGTCGGCAAGAGTGATACACTGCGTACAGTACGGCCATAGCTGGATAGTTTCTACTATGAGTAGATATCGTGGTAACAACCGATCTATTCACACCATACGGATACTCACTCTCTACGAAAGGCTCATCTTTCTTTAAAATATAGGTTATTCTGTACTTGTTTTGAAAAAGTGGTTCTTCTGTACTATTATTTTTTGCTTCGTCATTTTGAAAAGGCAAGATTCATAAAATTACATATATTTCTTATATATAAAAATTACATATTCAACAAGGTGTACCTCTTGTAGACAGTAACATATACTCTAGTACAATATCAAAGCCGGTAAGTGAGTATGAGGCAGTCCTCGTGAATGACCACTGGTTGCGCCTCGCCCTCTAAAAAGATCTGGATCTGCCACTGTGGAATATCTCTATTATGACATTTGATACCAGTGTTAGGTTGTCTCAATAGAGTGGTGATCTCTATAGAGGTTCATTTTGGTAGTTTTATGAAAGTGTCGGACAAGGAAAAAAGAGGTCCTATTACAGAGGTCGTCTCAATAGGGAGGTGGTCTGATTGGAGGTTGCACTGTATTGTGGGCTTTAAACAACCCCCCCCCCCGTTTACACAGAGCCCAGTCCACGTGAAGCCGCCTGAGCTTGGCACCGGATTTGGCTCCATGACGCTCAAAGCCGCGTGCATAAGCTCGGGCGATTGTGTGGTGTGTTTTGGTGCATTTAGGGTGAGATTTGAGTGTGTTTGGATTGGTGGTTGTATGCAGCCGTTTAAAGAGCATACGTAAAGCGGGCTTGTGGGAAATACATCGCAATTCTTTCGCATTTGTGATTTTAAGTGGAACTGTTATGATATTTAAAATTTTTATGTGTAATATGATGGTTATTTTTTTTTTCAAGAAAATAGTCTTTCCTTTATTTTAATAGCCACACGCTGCGATATATAAATTGGCATTTATTAAATGTTCTCTTGTACTCTAGTATGATGCTTCTGTTGGAAACAATGAAGCCTTTTAGCGTTTTCGTAATCTCAATTCGCGCTGTAAATCAACTACATTCACGCGAGGGTGAACCTTGTTGGATTCGAGAACCGAACCCATAACCTTCTGCCATCACTTACCATACATCGCCACTTTAGGAACGGCGAGGGGACTGTGACACCACTCTAACGATTTACAGAATGTACGTTTAATCCTGCGCACTCAATCCCACCCTAAACCAACATTATATCAAACATATCAGATCAAGCCATCACCACTCTAGTACCATAACCATAACAAGAGACGGTGAAAAAAGAACTACCACTCTAAGTGCACGTGGTAGACACGTGTAGGTGGGTGAGCAGTGCTTAGTGTCGCCTCCTAATCACTCCACCAGTAAGTGCGATGTACTCCCCGCAGAGGCATGTACACCAGCCTAATGCTGCGCCATCCGTCTTACGCCGCCGCCACCTCTCCCTAGATTAAAATTGGCGCATGCGCAAAGCACAAACCGCATCAATCTGAACGAGTGGCGATAATAGAGAAGTCAGCGGGGAACTTGGTGCAGCGATTCGGGGGTGAGATGGCGGCTATTTCGGAGCCGCGTATGGTTTTATATTTGGGGTATTGTAAAGCTGGATGTCAAATCCATATAATGTAAGAGTCTCGGGGGTGCGTGATATTTGAGACGAAAATGACACGTTCCAGTGTTTTAACTTGTTTTTAGCCGTGTTTGTCATTTGCCACCTACACACCAATGGCTTTTGTTGTACACGCGCATGCGCACGGCTGGGTGTAATTACCATATACTCTTAAAACAACGTGCATGGACGTATAAACTTAGGCACTGTTTTACTGTGCATCACAGCACGTGACTGTAAATACATTCTACTTCACAGGGGGAATATTTATCATTTATATTCAGCGAATAACGTTTAATTCACGCTATTTTCACATCACATGGACATTTTTTACACCGTGTGTGATTTTTGCATGAAGACGTTCAGCTGTCAATTGCTGCGTTTTGCATGACATAAAAGGTGAGTGTGTACAAATTTTAGCTATTGCAGAGTTTGAGTGATTTTTTATAAATATAACAAAATATATACTGGTGGCTATAAGCTTAAAAACTACACTGATATATATTAATAGCTGTTAATTAGGATGATTATCATCAGTTTGGTATTTGCCATGTATGTAATATGCGAAAAGTAGTTCTAAGTAATGTTCCCAGTAAACTGACAATAGTGTTCTATTATAATAACATTATCATGCCAGTGAGAAAAAAGCTGAATGACAATGATATACAATGTATGTCGCTCTAACAGTTACATATCTATGTTAGTAATAGTTCAAAACTGTTTGCTGATATATGGTTGGTAATATTAGTGTACATTTTTCTGTTTGAAATCTATTGGCATAAAAAGGTGTATCAAATTGGTAATTGGCTGTTAGAATTCTAAACTTTATTGGCATTTTGTATACTATACCAAGATGTTAAATGTTATTCAAACTCTGTTGAAGCTTGTCAAATTTGTGCACACTTATTTCTTTCATGTATACATTGATATATATTTGATTGAACAGTTTTCAAGATTTGTCCTCTTTGATACACCTTCTTTGAACAATAAACAAAATTGGTCTGTGTATCCAACTGTGTATTAATAGCATGTAAATAAATGTATTACAATTATGTCATTTGCACTCATTCTAGTTGTTTTCTTTCAGGATGAGAAGAATCAAATAATGACAACAAACGTATGGTTGACACAGGTATTGTTTGTTATGTTGACTTTTACAACTGTACTATTGATTCAAATACTCTAATGCACAATTTAGTCGAATCGAGATGTAAAGATTGGCAACCATTTCCGTGTTAAACGTTAATTTAGTGTCTGCTCAAACCCATGCTCACTTACCTGAACTGTACTTAAACAGCATGCACACACCCCACCACAGTGCATACTTCTAGTGTGGGTGATTTATCTCAACGCACTCATAACCTAGTATAGTGCGAGTTTATAGGCGGCGAGTCGTACATTCTATCTGAAAGCTAGAGTTGCAGACATTCCTCTGAACATATGTTAATTACTACCTTGTATATGCAGGTAGGCAGTCGATTGTTTGTTTTGATTAGTTTTTTTAAGTAAACTAGACTCCCTGTTGATCAAATGTATGTGTCATGCCACGATCAATTGTCTGTTTAGATTAATCAATAAACCACGGCAAAATCCAACTTTTTGCGATTACTAAAGCATCAAATCGCGGCAGTCACATCGTTGATGACCTGTTCCTCAGTACGCCCATCCGCTATACAAGCATTCAAGCATTGTCCTGGGAGACCGCCTCCAAGGTTTGATACGGCCGATTCCATTGTCTTAAACTAGCCTGGCGTCCCTATGGCGTAATAAAAAGGCCGTATCATTTTACAAATGCCTATCTCTAGCAATGGAGTAATAAAAGAGTCGTATAATTTTACACATGCCTGTCTCCTGTGTTGCAGTCCTTTCCCTGAAGCCAGCCAATGGAAATCTAATGCTTTTGCAACATGGCAAGCGTGGTATAATAATGTATATGGTTAGCAAAGGTTATCGGGGATTTTTTTAAGTGATCATTTCCACATGACTTCGAACTTGCATAAAGAATTCAGAATGAAAATGACATAATAATGTTATGTAAAGAATATTCAATACGGATCGAATTCTCAGCAGTTATAAGAAAAATCATGAGGCACTTGTTCGGGTTATTAATATGCGAATGAATCCGTGAAGTAGCAGATTACTCAGTGATAAGTATTTCGTGACATCTCCAGAGTGCACCCTCTCCAGCGTCGCTAGGATACCATAACGGCACCATGTACTGCATTGCAAGAGTGCGAATCGCCCCACAAATGTAGATAAGCTACGAATATCACATAGGCAGATCCATGTTTTTGGAAAAGGGGGCCACACTTAAGGAAACTGGGGGCGCACTTAAGGATTTCATCACCCCCCACCCCCTCTGGATCTGCCTATGAATATCTACATTTATTAACATTAATTATAGATCAATTATATGCTGGCCTAGTTTATTCAATGTAAAAGGTAACAGTGTGATAAACAAAATGTTTTAAGTGACTTTCTATCCATTGGAATACGGTTCACAATGGAATAACATTGAAAAATATAGGTCTGCCGTTAGCAGGTTAAAATTGGGGGGGGGGGGTTGGGGGGGACGAGAGAAAGGACAATCCAGTGTTGATATACTGTCTAATATAGCTCGAGATCACATAATCCAGTGTGATATAATTTAGAAATAACCAAATGTACTGCTGAACTACACGCCTGTGTGATAATGTGTCGAAAATCGATATTAAGAGAAGGTTTTGTCCATAGTTTGGCAGCCATTTTGTTTTTGTTTTGTTTTGTTTTCAATTTTGAGGCCTTTACCTCGAGAAATCATTCCGGCGACATTTATTGGGCAAATCAACAAACCCAAGTCATGTTAAAAAAGTATGTCCGGAACTTTTACTAAAATATCCCCGTAGCTCCTTAACGGAGGCTCTGTTCCTAATTTTTCCACCTGGCTTTTCTATCTGCTAGGAGTGGCGGGACTACAAGCTGACGTGGCGACCCGCCGAGTACGGGGGCGTGGATCGGCTCTACGTACCCTCGGAAGAGATCTGGCTGCCGGACATCGTCCTCTACAACAAGTAAGACTAGGGTGGCGGGTCTAATGTCCTCCTGTGAGCAGACATGGATTGATGTTGGGCTGATGGCTCATCGATGATCTTATCTCCTCATCCTATTTGAGTACTCGCGATAATCCATGGAAATACACGACTAATGAATTGGGTTGGTAATATGTTTTCATGCATATAGTTCATGATGTACATGCAAGCTTTGTTGCTGTGCCATTTGCATATTGTTATGCCTTTAAATGCTTTGGCACTGAAATTAGACACTTTCGTACAATGTATCAGGCTTACATTGTATCGTGAGCTTGCGTAACATGGATTAAACTTATTGTGGCAAAACAATTGCATGCTCCCGGTTTTATTTCATGAATGACAAGGCGGTTTCATTTTCCATATAGGTGGAAGTGTATAATCAGTTAAGAGGCGCAACCTGTAATCTATATACATACAATCTATATACATAAGCAATTGGCACTACAACAAATTTGTACGCGCAATAAGATGCTTAACAGCAAATCCATTGGGAATATCGCAGCCGCCATGTTGTATTCCCCGCGCTAACTTCCGCCTACAGCTGTCACCTGACTTGAACTAAAGCCAGACGATAATGAAACACAACAGGGGCCGCCTGGGCCCTATTCTTTTCTCTGCCGCCTTCTGATTAATGGACAACTTGTCCCCCTCCCCAGCGCAATTTGCCACCTGCAAGCGAAAGTGTCGCATACATCAGTTTCCTCTCAGTTTCAAACACTAATGCACCAGCAGCAGCAGTTTACACTTTGCAATTGTTCGCTGGACAACAAAAGGTTGAGTTTTTTTGCAACCGTTTGTTTTGTGCCAATGGCAGCAAACAAGATCCGCTATGTATATTTAATTTCGTCTGCCATTTGAGAGTTAACCCATTTTACAGGAGAACATACATGTAATTGTCATCAACTCATTGCTTTTTGGCGACTCAGTCAATTATGTGCATTCTCTTTTCCGTGTGTAGATACAACAAGCAAAACTGCGGCTGCAGACAGTAAAAAAAGGGCATTGACATTGAACTATACGTGGGGCAAATATAGGTAGAAATATTCATTCAAGTAGATAATATATGTGTTAAGGCATTCAAGACATTCAGACAACCATATGCGCATCGACTAGGTCTACCACATTGCTGCAGGAATCCCATCTAATAGCTATTTACTTCTTGACGGGACTGTACATGTATCACATGACCTCCAACCAGCTCATTCCTTAACTGCGCACAACAGCCCCTCGTACACACTTCACGGACAAAGCTTCACACGGGCGCCGCGCGTGTTGACACTAATTCTCCCTAACACGGAACTGCTTTCACGCCGGCCCGTTAAAGCAGCAATCCGTGGGAGCGGGAGCACGTGTCGGCTCCGTGTGAACAGCGGGCTGGCCGTGTGTACGCCCCAGGGCACATCTGTAATCAGCGTACTCTCGTTTGTACACTCTCGTCATAACAGCTAGTACGGCTATACAGATTTCGATTGTTCTCTTTCCTCCCTGAGAAACCGTCTCAGTTGCGGGTTTGATTATTTAAATCAAAACCTAATCTGCAAATGTACATGCTATTATTCGGCTGCAGGACTCAAATTATCTGTCCTTAAAGCACAGTTATGCATACATTTAGCTTCAACTGACGAATCCACCGCCGAGTAGAAACAAATAAATGCAAATTTATAATTTTGCATTCAGCATACAGAAGGATGATATTAACTGGATCGGCAACCCATAAGATACACTCCTACCCAGCGTTCAATGATTCTAGTAGCCGATAAAAGTCCATTTTCTCCCCAAACTCGCCCCTGGAGAGTGTGTGGAACAGACGAAAATGGCGGAATCTACATGTCTACCACCATCTCGTAATCCGGGATCCTTGCTCCATTTGGGACAATTTGGAAGTAACTCTTGGCTTTATGTGGGGAGCCAGCGGTTTGAATGTCGGTGCGGTATTGCCACTGGCCTATAGCGCTCTTTAAAGGAAAGTGCACAGCAAATACCTCCTTAGCTAGATTGAATTAATATGTTTTATACATTTGGCATGTTGCTTCTAACTTATGATTTTACAATTATTATAATACGTTTTTTTTTATAAAATATCAATATTCAATACCCAGAAAAATGAGGGCTGCCATACTGATTGTCACTTAAACATCTCCCCGGGGTAAAAGGAGCAATGCATAAAATTGCAGCCTCTATCACCCGCACACTGAAAGCCACAGTTAGCTGGTCAGAATCGTTTATTAAGGCTGATAAGAAGTCAATGTTGACAAACATGATTTTTCTGTACATTTCATGAAACCTGTATAGAGAAATTGTTAATTATGAATAAATGGAACACTGCACATAAATTAAAATGATCATCTATGTGAAGTGTTCATTTTTTTCATATCTATCGCGACTGGGATGAGCGAGAATTGTTTGCACATGCATTGTTATGACGTGTAAGCACCACACCATGATACAAGATACAAGAATATTTTATTGGTCTGCGATCAGATATACTGTTAGCGTACAGCAATCATTCATACAAGCATGCATACATATTAGACTATATGATATAACAGAGGAATAAATCTAAAAATAAAATATAATAACCATGTATAATAATATGATGATATTAGCATGTACAGGTATAATGGTGTAACCTGGTATATATTGTAACCGTTTATAATGATGTAACCATGCCTACCACCTCGCTAAGTGCACACAGTCTGAGTATGTTGGTATTAATGGAAACTATTACCGCCCTTGAGGTCTAGAATTTGGACTATGTGGTCACCCATTGTACCTGCTTCAACTTGTGTCATGTAACCTATCTGGCCACGTGAACCAAGCATACTGCGGTCAGCTCTATGCTGATCATAAAGTAGTATGCGTTTACCTTTAGGACAATGTCAATTTACATATATCCCCACCGTATTAATCAGCTTTATTTACGATTTCCTCATATCCAACTATTTTCTAATTTTATGTCTGCCTGAGTTTCATATCTTTCTCGTGCTTTTGGTGCACACAGCTCACGTACAAGTACGTCCCCATATGCTGCACACCTGCTTAATAAGCTGCGATTACTTAATAAGGCCACATTTCCCATTGTGAGGAAATATCTTGCTGGGGAGAAATGTCATTGGTTTTAACAGCTGCTCTTTGAGTGGTATTTGGCGTAGTAGTTAAAATGCACTCATTCTATGAACGGAATGCTAACCGTGATGTTAGTCAAATTGCCCACCGTGATTGAAACAGATAAAAATTTGTTTCTCAAGAGTTTAACGAACAAGACTCTTGAAAGTTATCAGTCGTGTAGATTGCTATCATTTGAATTTTGTTGAATATATGTTGAAATACACATTTAAAAGGATAGATAGCTTACATCGTGGTAATCTAAACTCCTTGTAGTCTTTAAAGTAGCCGTACTGAGCACTAAATAGAAGGCCTTCATATATACTTACAGCAAATAATATTTTTTGACATGACAGTGAATAACTTCTTGTGTTTAACTCATAAATATTTCTTCATTCCCACAGGATGCATGTAGTCACAACGACCGCATGCAGGTCACGTGATGCCATGCTCACGGCACCATCTGTAAATCAAGCCACTAAAATGAATGCAATCACCTAGGTTGATCACACACTTGCTGGCAATGAATTCACCGTTAGAAGCAGCAGGCAGTCTTTTAGCCGTTGGAGAGAAAGTGAGGGTGGAGATAGCAAAGCAACGCTCGTTTGGTGCCCTTTGGCGGAAAATAGTCACAATGCAACCTGCACTCTTCTTGTTTTATTTTGCTTTTTTTCGTTTGAATTGTGTTGTTTTACGATTACTCTTCTCAGGCTACAAATACAGCACTGATCTCGTTGTGTTTGTTTCCAACTGAACTCCCGTTGTTAACTCGCACGTTACATTTTCTCATACATGTAAAAAAGTGAGTTTATCCACTTAGGTCTGTGCACGCATGACTGTCACCGTAGTCAAATATGAGATCCACTGCTAGACATTCAAGGAAGAAATTGTGTTTAAGTGTTTTCACGCACAGCGCACCAGCCAGCAGTTGCTTGGTTGATTATAACCTTGATATATAATGTATTGACAACATTTTATCAATCAGTGCTGATGGTAACTACGAGGTGACCCTGATGACCAAAGCCACTCTCAACCCCGAAGGCCTGGTCCACTGGGAGCCGCCTGCCATCTACAAAAGCTCATGCACAATCAACGTCGAGTTCTTCCCCTTTGATGAGCAACTGTGCACAATGAAGTTTGGCTCGTGGTCATACGACGGCTTCCAAGTGGATCTCAAGCACCTGTTCCAAGAGGCTTTTGGCGTCGACGACCTTGACGTCATCGATGGAGGCATAGATCTCAAAGACTTCTACGAGAGCACGGAATGGGACCTTCTTGAGGTGCCTGCAAAGAAGAACGAGAAGTATTACACGTGTTGCAGCGAGCCGTACCCGGACATCACCTTCAACATAACCATGCGCCGCAAGACTCTGTTCCACACAGTGAACCTCATCATCCCCTGTGTGGCCATCAGCTTCCTCACGGTGCTCGTGTTCTACCTGCCGTCGGACAGCGGCGAGAAGATTACTTTGTGCATCTCCATCCTGCTCTCTCTCACGGTGTTCTTCCTGCTGCTGGCAGAGATCATTCCGCCCACATCTCTCGTGGTGCCGCTCATTGGCAAGTACCTGCTGTTCACCATGATCCTCGTCACGCTCTCCATCATCGTCACTGTCATCGTGCTCAACGTCCACTTCCGCTCGCCCAAGACGCATAAAATGTCCCCGTGGGTGCGAAAGGTATCGTGTAAATGTAAATGTATATATCAATGTAAATGTCAGAGTCTACTATCCTATCAGTGAACTCATTTACACCAGGTCATTGGAGTCTTTGGCACTCAATTTTTACGTTTCTCAACTCCCTGGGGAGCATATAACACTGGCTGCATACAGTATTTGTTGCAGCATTTGAGCAAATGCCTCCTTGGTTAGACTGAATTAATATGTTTTATATATTTGGCATGTTGCTTCTAACTTATGATTTTACAATTATTAGTACACATGCTAATCACTCACATTAGCATTGACTCGCCTGACCTGTACCAATTTCACGTGTAGGTACCACGGAGCAGTGTGCAACCTGTAAGGAGTAAGTTTGCTCAACACCCAACACCAGACCCAACCGGGAATCGAACTTTGCAAACTACGACAATGTAACTAGAGTCTTACGACAATCTACTTTTTCAATGTACCAAGACTCCCTTAGGCACTCGCTTGTTGCTGATCTTTACAGCTAACCATATGCAAGATTGCTAATTTTGTTTGTTGCAGCCTTACAAAAGGCAGGGTATACATTGTTTTTTGTCTGTACATTTTTAGCGATACTACTTTTATTGAATTTCATGCTGACAATCTAACATGCACTTAAGGTGTTCCTGAGCATCCTACCCAAGCTGCTGATCATGCGCCGACCACACGTAGACGACAAAGCTTCCAAGGTGAGTGACAGCTTCATCACGTGGAGCTATTTTCAATAATATTACTTAGCAGATCGTTGTTTTTGCGTACATTCTTAAACACACTAGCCTGTATCATTAACATTCTTTGTAAGCAAGTGCCAAGACTTATTTTTCAATTTTGAAAGTTGAGCAGCAGCAGTTTTCCTCATTATTATTATGATTATTGTCATCCGTTATCTGCTGTGTGAATTTGTCAATGTATCTGACGTTAATAAAGCATTTTTTACAATTTTATTCAAATCCACACAGCGCATAATAGACGAGAATAATACAAATGAGAAGGCATAACTCGAATACCATGCAGGTGATAGTGAATTTCGTCAGCATGTTTGCAGGTGATAGTACGCACCAGCAATGGCATGGAGGTGCGAGACACCTTCCTTGAGGGCAGTAGTCGCGCAGACTTGCGGGACCTGCTGTTCGAGCACACCAGTCAACTTCTCGGACCCGGCCAGGAGAGATACAACAACCCTGGGGGGTTTCATCCGTCCTATGGGGAGAATTTCCATCTGCCCGGAACCCAGATTGGATGTGGTCCGCAATTGGCACCCAATGCCGTCAAGGCCATAGAGGGCGTGAGATACATCGCCAACCACCTGAAGCAGGAGGATGACTGTTCTAATGTAAGAGGCTTCAACAGGTCGTATTAATGTTAGTAGACAAATGGAAAACAAACGGTCGGTTTAGATAATTTGGCGTATACACAGTATGCACATTTGCGATTTTGTTTTCTTCGTTTCCGTTAAATTTACATTTTTGATGGGTGACATTCATATACTGTATCACTATGACGTGGAGCTAGGTACCTTTAAAGCCTTGTACCTTTGGTGTAATTCCTCCACGTGGTAATACTAAAGCTTTTAAATATTCTATGAATTCGGCCTACATCACTAGGGTCTCCGTATCTATAATGTATTGTTTTATTTTTCAACTGTATTCTTTTTCAAATGAAATTTTGTTTAAAACTCAAATTTTGACTTCATTAGTTAAAACATTATCTAGCTCTTAAAGGCTCATTTCCAAATTAAAACACCAAAATAAATTAAATACAAGTAAAATATACAGTGCCAGATTATCAGTTTAACAATATGCATGTACAACTTACTTAACAGTGCTTAAGTTTGCAAATGAAACCAAACACCCTGTTGCAGGTGAAGGAAGATTGGAAATACGTGGCACTGGTCCTCGACCGGCTCTTCCTGTGGATCTTCACCACAGCATGTATCGTGGGAACATTCGGCATCATCCTGCAGGCGCCCAGCATCTATGATGTCAGGGAGCCAGTCACAAAGTCGCTTGTTAGGTTCAAGCGATATTAAGACCCTTGGATGACAGGTCAAATGGTCCAGTAAATAGAATGATTAGGTTGGGATAAATCGTTGGCAATGGTTTAATGTCTGAAATGGAATCACTGACATGTGTACGTTGAAGGTGACAAGGTTTACTCGTGTTTACGTTGGAGAAACTTTTCAAAATGGCTGCCATCATGATGTTTCAAACTATCCGAAATTCTGTACTGGTCATGGACTCATGGTGTATCATTGTATATTATATCATTCTTAACTATACTTAATATGCTACGGTCATTTATGATCCCAAAAAAATAGGTATTACCATGTCAGCCTTTGTCAGTCATCATGGGATATACTTACAAATAGTTAGGCAATTCGTGGTTAGTGGGTGCTAAAGAATAAATTTCCTTATAAGCGATAACTGAGAAGTAATTCTGTGTCTAATAAGGGTAGAGTTTGTGAAAATGTTGCATTGAAAAATCACTATAAACTACATTTGTATTTTGACTTTGTAACATCACCATGTAAATACACATTTTTAAATATCCTGTTTATGATAATCATTATTATCGATATCTAGTTCGAAATTGAAAAGAAATCAAATTCACTGGTCTTTGAAATATATTGTATCAGTTCTAGCGTGTGTGTGTTTTTATATTTCTGTGATAATTCCGATACGACCAGCTAACTGCCGTAAGTTTCTTCACAATTATTATTATTATGAGTTTTGCTTAGTAAAGTAAATATGTTTGATCATATTTTTATAACTTTTAATGTAGATTTATTTTGGTATTGCATCTTTATGACAACAATTGAGTACATGTATGTTATCATTATATTTTTGGTTTTGTTATATTTCACTGCTACATGCAATGCCAGATCCAGGTGTTCAGAAAAAAAGGTGGGGGGCACTAATGTAATATCATTTGTGTGGTCGATAGCGAACATGGCAAAAACCCTATGAAAATCATGTATATATTCTCGGGAAAGTGTGTGGGGTGGGGGGGGGGGCTCCTCCCCCTGGATCTGCTCTTGACACTGATATGTGCTTATTTTCTTAATCAGTTGGATATTTGTACATAATAAGTCTTTTTATTGTTATTTTGAATTAATAAATAATCAACATGTTTGTTCATTGATGTCAACGTTCATAAAATATGTCAATCCCGGTAAACAAAATTTCATGAGAAGATTTCAAGTGTACCATGAAATAAAAAATGAAAAAGTTGTACATGTTATTGAAAACATAGTCTAACAAGTTCACACAACAATTTCGAAAAACCATGGGTAAGAACTACAGCAGTTTTCTATGTATCTTATGCTTATAGTGTAGATCTACTATGTAACAAATGAAAATATTGGCAGTGTGAAGGTCTGATTCTACTATTTGTGTTAAACCCAAATGTATTGAGCCAACATCATATTCAAGATTTTCATTTTCAGGATGAGAAGAACCAGATCATGACGACTAACGTATGGCTGCGACAGGTATGTCAACACCATATGTCCATTCACAATCACTTTTAAAGCTTGCTTTTACACATTAGCCATCTTTCACATCGTCGCCGGTGATAGTGTCACCTACTTACGCTGACCAATGAACGATCTGAACGCGTCGACTTTTAAATGTGCAAATCGTGTCGCCGGGGACATAAGTCAACGGTGACGTAGAAGGTACCTTAGACAGTGAGACTGGCATATGTCGACATGTCACGGTGATTCGAAGTTTTCATATTCAATTCGTAGTCCAGTAGCATTTGACATCCCCATGGATAATATAATGAAACAACGTGCTCGACACATAGTCTCGACATCACAATTCTATATTCAAATCAAATGCACGATCAGAATGATATGTTTCACTGAACTGGTTACTATCTACGTGTTCAGCCCTGATACACTTTATTTCTTGCCGCTCTAGGGATTTTCTATCTCATATTGAACAAGCAACCACCACGCCAAGGGCCTAGCCTGTTATATGGACATGGACATGTTTTATGTCTGATCTAATAAATGATTTGATTTGATAATACCAAAAGGTTTTCAATTTCATATCAGATTCATCTTGGTGGGATTAATATTAAACCGGCTGAGTTGTACCTGAGGTTCACTTTAGCTGGATTACAGAGACTTGGAACGAGCAGTGTCGACATTATTTGCACAACCTCTATTACTGAACGTCTTAAAATTTGCGCTATATATATTTTCTACTTATAATAATTTCCTTATCATTCTCATTCTCGTTCATGAAATAAAAGTATGTGTCTTAAATAATGATCGTAAGAGGGATGTTTTACCTTGATATTGGCAACTTCTTTAAAAGGAGATTGAACTGTAACTGTGCTACGGTGACTTAGAGAATCAATCAGAGGGTAGCATTTGTCACCGGCAACTGTAATCCCCTGTCCGCGGAGACTTATGTCGCCGGCAACACATTTGCATAAAGGTGACGAGTTCAGGCCTCTAATTGGCCAGTCTAACTATCCTAGACGATCGCCGGCGACGATGTAAAAGATTTTTTTGTCAAGGAACAATGAACATATTCACAATTTTTTGACGAATATACAGTTTTGTTAAAGTTTGCTACATGTAGTTATTATGTGTCTGGAGATGACAAAACTTTGGCAATTATAAGGAACACTTCGTTTGGATCAGCAACTCGTCACATGCATTTTTACTACGTTCAATGCCACCTCAATACACCCAAGTTGACGACTTGACACAATACGTGTGGATGCGTGGCATAGGGTTCACCTATGATCACTCATTTAAACCCACTTTACAAATAGGCGATCATATATATGCAATTAAAGGTCTAACGACGATTTGGGACAGGTTTTCAACTTGGGCGTATTGGGATGGCATTGAACGTAGTAAAAATGCATGGTGCGACGAGTTGCTGAGACAAACGAAGTGTTACATATGTGTGCGAATGTTCTGCGACTCCTAAACGCAGCAAACCTATCCATAACGAACTTTAACTAAACAGTGTATTCATCAACAAATTTTCAACATGTTCAAAATTTCCTGACTAATTTACCAGTTCGCCAATGTAGGTAAAGCTACGTAGGTGGAATTCGCTTATGTGTAAAGCAGGTAGCAGTTTTAAAGTTACACGATTCGTAAGTAAGTCTGGGCCCTGGTGCTTGTAAGTACTACTAAAGTTGAATAGAAATGTGTAGTATTGTTGTATATTGTGTTGTGATCGCGCGATGGAACAACCATAAGCCAATAACACTGAGTGAGAAATGAGTGACACCATTTCTACATGGTTCTACATTCTGTTTATGTGTGCTGCATTGCAGCAGTGGAAGGACTACCGTCTGAGCTGGCACATGGAGGAGTACGGGGGCGTGGATCGGCTCTACGTGCCCTCGGAGGAGATCTGGCTGCCGGACATCGTCCTCTACAACAAGTAAGACTAAAGTGGTGGGTTGCAGTGCCTGTGTGAAAACATGGATTGATATAAGACTAGGGTGTTGTGCTCAATACTCACTGGGCTATAGATTTGCGTGGAAAGTCCATCAATATCTGGTGATTTTTTCAAACCTACCTGTTCAACAACTCACTTTAGACTTACCTTCAGTATGATGAATATTTTGGGACAGATAAGTAGTTAGTTTTGGACCCATTGAAATGTCTGGAACCATGGATGTTTTCATTGTTTCAATAGAAGTGTAGCATTAGTTCTGCTAAATAAAATGTATGTTTCAAATCTGTAGCCAGTTGCCAGTCTTGTTTTTTATATATACTAAGTATCATGATAAATGATGGCAAGTTCTAAAGTTTATAGAAAGAAATAATTGAAAATAACCCATTAACACCTCCCGATTTCAGTGCAGATGGCAAGTACGAGGTGACCCTGATGACCAAGGCCACACTGTTCCCTGATGGCACTGTCCATTGGGAGCCGCCCGCCATCTTCAAGAGCTCGTGCCCCATCAACGTTGAGTTCTTCCCATTCGACAGGCAGCTGTGCACTATGAAGTTCGGCTCTTGGACTTACGATGGACAGGAGGTGGATTTAGAGCATATCAAAAAAGGAACTGCGGTGGGTGAAAATAACATTATCAAGAATGGCATTGAGCTGAAGGGATTTTACAGCAGTACGGAATGGGATCTGTTGGACATTCCCGCACAGAAGAACGTACGGCACATGCACAATGATGTTGATCCTATACCTGATATAACATTCAGTGTAACCATGCGCCGCAAGACTCTATTCCACACAGTGAACCTCATCATCCCGTGCGTGGCCATCAGCTTCCTCACGGTGCTCGTGTTCTACTTGCCTTCAGACAGTGGCGAGAAGATCGCCCTCTGCATTTCTATTTTACTTTCCCTCACGGTGTTCTTTCTGCTGCTGGCAGAGATCATTCCACCCACGTCTCTCGTGGTGCCGCTCATTGGCAAGTACCTGCTGTTCACCATGATCCTCGTCACGCTCTCCATCATCGTCACCGTCATCGTCCTCAATGTTCATTTCCGCTCGCCCACCACCCACACCATGTCCCCGTGGGTGCGCAAAATCTTCCTGAACATCCTTCCGCGCCTCCTTATTATGCGCCGTCCAAACGTGGATCGTGACAAGATCGCGAAGGTGGTGGTGAGGACGTGTAATGGCGTGGAGGTGAGAGACTCCTATGGGGACGGTTATTCACTGGCAGATGTGACCACCACTAATGGCCAGGGACATTACGGGGACAGCAGCGGCATGCTTGGCCAGATGGAGTCAGGTGAGGAGAGTGCTTCATCATAGGCTCTGTGACATGTTACGTAAATACACAATACACTGGCAGATCCACGGGGTGCTGCAGGGGGAAGCTCCCACTATTTCTCCAAAGTATGACATTTACAATACTTGACTGCAGGTTTTCAGGATCGCCGAGTACATTTCCGCCTTACACGGGCATCATTGAATAAAAGTCCTATTTGTCCCTCAAAAATACAAATAGACATAGTGCACACTCTTCATAATCGATATACAACGTATATGTGTTTCCCAGTGTTTGATGATACATTTTTAAGCTTCTCTCTCACTCACACACACACACACACACACACACACACACACACACACACACACACACACACACACACACACACACACACACACACACACACACACACACACACACACACACACACACACACACACACACACACACACACACACACACACACACACACACACACACACACACACACACACACATCTTTTTAGCCTGCACGATATTTCAAACCTGTCTTCAGCTATGTCTATCGTGGTAGAAATATGCTTGCTAAAAAGATGTGTGAGAGAGAAGATTGAAAATCATATTCTTCCTTCTGTCTTCTATAGCAAGCAAGCTCCTACCCACTATAATGACATAGCTGAAGACATCTGATTCCATGTTACTATATCAAGATGTCTTCAGCTATAGAAATGAGAGAGAGAAGAATATTAATGTATCCACAAGCAAACTTGGGAAAACCACAAGGTTGACAATCTTCATAATTTTACACACCTGATCTCATGATTTAGGTATAGCTGAAGACGACGGTGACTTCGAGCTGACGCCTGAACAGCGGCAGCAGTTCTCGCCCATGGTGATCAGTGCGATTGAGGGCGTTCGCTACATCGCCGCGCACCTCAAGGAGGAAGACGACGCCGCCAACGTAAGTTGTCATGGACCTTACGTCTAACATAAAAACGTCCACGTGCACTGAGGTGTGTTCTCACAAACAACGATTTTTCATTTCGCACAAAAATAGCAAATTTGTTAAAGAATGTGACAAGTTTCTTGTGTAATCTGATAAATGAACTCTAGCGATTTGTTAATTGCATGATTTTGCTGCATTAAAGACAATTAAATTGTCATTATAACAGCAAATGTCAATGTAAGTGCGGCAGTGTTAACCCGTAAATTTTAACCAGCCGTAAATTTTGACCCTTAACGTCAACGTAAATTGTGATTAGACGGTAAGACCCCCCAAAGTGGTCTAGCTGCCGTAAAATGTGACCACCGTAAATTGCAACCGATCACACAATGCATTAGATGGCTGCAAGCCGCTTTCATACCATCGCCACCTTTTTCGTCATCACAGGCCTATGGTGTAACTAGAAAGCTTTCAGATGACACCACACTGGTTTCTCTATCATCATCCCACACCAAAGTTAGAACTCGGGTGGGCTCACACGGTGTGCCTATGAGTGGGCGGGCACAACAAAGACATCTACTCTTAAAGCTCTTTCTATTAGTGACAGTCCCATTGCCCTATGCCAGAGAATAAGATATGCAAGATTCCTGAGTGTGATTACAGTTTAAGGGTGGTCAGATTTTGCAGCAGCTAGATAATTTTTGGAGACCGTAAATCGTAAATGGTTTCAATTTACTGACGCTGGTCATATCTGACAGTCAAACACACAGTTAGTTGGAAATTTGTTGCAATAGTCTTGTTACAATATCTTGGTGTAATACTAGCCCCTGTTTTACTAATTATTGAACGAAGATTCATAATTTGGCAGAGTTATCAAGGTCATCAAGATATTGTTAATATCCATTATTAGACTCCATTCTAACATTGTATCTATCTGGTTTGAAACATTGTTGTAAAACAGCTAGTTGATAATCTGATATTAATTGTATTAGCAATATTACTCAACCATACTTTTTTATTTTCTTGATACAACTTTCATCACCGAGTGGGTGTTGTAAGTCCATCATTTGCTTACCTACTTATCAGCGAACTGTCCTGAAGGTTCGAAAGCAGAAACGCAAGTTCCCTTCCCTATCTAATATATGCAATAACACGTCGTCTAACTGCTATTAAGCTAACCAATAACCACATTTAAACAGGTTTTAAACTGTTAAGATGGGAAAAAACCTGTTAGTTTCCAACTTGTTTGCAACCTTGTTTACAAGCTAAGAAACTATCATTCCTTGTTTACAAGATTTGTAAACATGTTATTTTCTCTTGTGGCACTTACCTTCACATAGACATATTCTAGACAAGATATAGCAGCAAGAATAGCATTAACTGCATTGCCATACATCAACGCAGTGGTTGTCATAGTTTCCCTTCTTCTACAGGTGCGCGAGGACTGGAAGTACGTTGCCCTGGTGATGGACCGGCTCTTCCTGCTCATCTTCACCACGTCCGTGGTGGTGGGTATGTTCGGCATCATCCTGCAGGCGCCCAGTATCTACGATACGCGGGAACCGCTCAATGTGGAGCCGTCACACTGATAGGACGATAGTGAACGGCCTTGTGTCACAAAAAACACACAAGTTTTTGTGCATTGAATGAAAACAGTTGCCAACATGTATCATTTGAATCTTTATACCCTAGGGCAAGGGCAAAGCAATATACATGTTGGCATTCTTTTCTATCACCCTAATGGGTCACAGGAGGGATCAAAAGGTCTTTTTTTTTTTTTTTTTTTTTTTTTTTTTTTTTATAGCTCCTGTTGAGAGCGGGGTGTGGAAGAGGTGGAGTTTATTGTCTAACGATTGCATCATCATATGTATACTCTTTTCCTTGCTAAGCCGAATATGTTGCCATAAAAACTAAGCTTGCCAATGATTGGATTTGCCGATACAGTTCTATTCGAGTGTGATAATGTGTACATGTAAACAAAAAACAAAACAAATCTTAATGCATTGCAGATTAAAAGATGAACAATGATAAAGGAATGTAATGCAATTCATCATAACGCTATTTGTGTATTCTATATAACTTAAAATAATATTAGCATTAGAGTAATGTATCATTGGTTTAAAGCTATTATTCTGTGGTTGTACACAATCTTATTAAAAGGCATAAAATGGTTTGAGATGGTGTATTCTATTTCATTACAGCTACATTTAACATAAAAATTAGCATGATGCAAAAAAGTGTGTCGACATCTATTTATGTTTAGTCCAAATAATCACTATGCAACATATATTATTTGATGTGCTGCTATCGAAAATAAATTATGTCTAAGATCTTTGTTTAAATTTTAACCCACAAAGAACATTTTCTTTCAGTGTTGAAGGAACATACCATTTTTCATTGACACAAACAGTTTGCCATTTATACTGTATAGAGATATTGCTTTGATATGATTTCTGAAATGTCTTGACTACTTTCAATAATTAGGCACTGAGTGACCGAAGGTAACACGCATTCCACCACGTAATACAGCGTTGTATTGTGAGACAGTAAACGTGAATGATATTGTACTTTGAAACTTGAAGCAATCTAAGAATATTCATAAAATATTGATTAATGAGATCACGTATGTATGATTTATGCAAATACTTGATAGGTACATTTACATAGCTATGAAATTATAAGTTCAGCATTACATACCATAGCTATATTCTCACTCAGACCACTTTCTACTTTCTAAGTCCTTTGTGTTTATAGCGTTTGAGTATTTTTTTCTTTTATCTTGCCAATATGTATCCATAACGAACTCATCCGTACTAGTCTCAGCGAGTCAGATAGCCAATATATAGATATCTAATTTTCAATTTTAGCAGAGGCTAACACAATTCACGTCTGACAATAGAAATGAAAATGGAGGACATACAGAATGTTCATACAAACAATAAAAAAAAGTTCGACCACCACCACTGCGTGCTGTCGTATACAACCATCAATAAATTGTAGGAATTGACTACGAGATTGGAGTGTCAATCGCAAAATTGAGCATGCTGACGTCTGATTTACCCGAACGAAGTGAGGGTGAGGAGACGTCAGCATCTCATCCGATTTTGCGATGGACCTGTTTTAGACAATCGAATTGGATCAATCACCATTCTATCATGACTAAAATCCATTTTATTTTAAAATAAATCATATTAACATTTTGCCAAAAAAGGAATGTTCGCGATCCCCCACTGCTAGAAACGAAGTGTAAATGACACCCCCACCTCTAGTCTAAACTTCCTCTCTGCTACACGGAACACGCCCTGCAAATATTGATTAATGTCATCGGCTGTATTGAAATGTGATTTTAGAAGAATAGCTATGGCGTTCCCCAGCGATAATTGAGCACGCTTTGACCAATCAGCGTGGGTTGATAAAACATACAGTGATTTTGCAAGGAATGATAGAATGAAGAATAATGGGTTCAAGATAATTATTTCTTTCATAAAATTTGACATTGCAAATCAGAGACTCAAGCACAAAAAAGTTAGTCGAGCACAAACGATTGGACGTTTTTAATTGTTGTAGATGAGCATCAACCCTTTTAAAAAAATAAAATTATTCAATAAAATGTTAGGGTCACAAACCTTATTAATGAAATAATCAAAGTTACGAAACATCCCTTTTTTGTATTTCAAGTGAAGTTCGTAAATCCTTCAAACTGACTGTTATTTAAATGTAATAATTCAGTCTGCAAAGTGTGTCATTTACTCACCAGAGAACTTCACAATAGACTTACTCACAAAAACACAGGGCAAATGATATTTTGCTTTGTAAAAATTTGCATGAGTAATAGTATCACCTGTGAAAAATGCAAGATTTTTCTATGTATAATTCTTTTTCAATAACTTCTTGTGATCAAAATTTTGTCAAACTTACATACGATATGAAGCATTGTACCTTGTACAAAAAGCACAACAAAATTGATGGGCAGGGGGTCCCCGATCATATAAGAGACTTATGTCACATTTGATATTGAAAAGAATTGTGAGTTATTACATATTTTGATACGCAAGTGATACAAAATTTTATTCTATAAAGTATTTCTTCATAAAAATAACCCGCAGACATCAGTTGACATATAAAGTACATATGCAACTTGATAAACCATGCCATCATACATTATAGAGATCAACATCAACATTTTTTCACTGAGAGTCAGTAAACGTCCGAAAAGAAATTCTAGATGCTGGAATGAAATATGCATTTTATTAAAGTATTTCTAATTTACGCTATTAATTGCACATGATCATAGCTTACGCATGAGTGAACGAATTTCATTGATTAGCTGACCATTATTTTAAGTACTAAGATAAAACACTAATATTTCATACCCGGTCTAATGTATTTGTGTTCAAGTCCCTTTAAGAGGGAAGCCTAATACATTTTCATCAATTAGGAAAATAATTCTCATAGTCATGATTTTTACATCACTCATTTACAAAAAATAGCCCCACCACATAAACAATTTTATTTTTCAAAAACAAAAATTCTTTTTAATATTTTTTGAACAAAAAATGTTCAGAAATATTGGCATATCTTTAGGTACATAAATAAAAACAGTCAGCCACATGTCACTTATGTAAATTCTGTGGTTCTATCTTAGATTATTTATCAACGTCGCCCCAGCCTTCTTTTTTTTTCATTTTGTGACCTTGTATTCAAGCAATTGATGAAAATTTTCTAACATCCATATTTGAGATTGTGTTTTCTTGTCATGAACGATATAACAATAGGTACAAGATTTTACCAAGTTTATGCCATAATCCAATGTTGTCAATCCATTTTCAAAGTGTTGACACAACAAAGATGTTTATTCCATTGATTGGATGATAGCTGTATCTACCACCTCTCTTTATAAAATGTTAATTCAACAGAAAACTATTTATGCAATTTCTTGAAATCTTCAAATATTATGAAATTAATAGGCAGTAATACTTGCTGAAATGCTGAAATAAGGTCCGAGGTACAGTGCAACCTGTCTATGTAGGCACCTTTATATTTAGGAGACCTGTATTGTATGAACACATTTCTCTTCTCCAATTACTGCAATGTCAATTAAAAACCTCTCTGTTCAGGACATCTGCCTTACATGGACAATTTTCATTTTTACAAAGGTATCCACATGGGATAGGTTCTACTGTATTTCATTGTACTACTCAATGGCTTTAATAATCCCCCAGACTATTTCACTTGAATAATACAGAAAAACCACAAGAGTGCAGTAAAGTCTAATGCGAGGCTACCAACATTTCAATGACTCACATATTGGTTTGTCTGATTATCTGTTGGGTTTGATAATTATCATTCTCCAATTTTTGTATTGCTCTTTACATACTAAACACAGTTAAAGATATGTGCTTGTTCCTTGAATCAACTTATCATGATACATATAATTTTGTTATATTTTTTATCAGTATGATGTGATGTTTTCTGGAGCCTACCAAAAGTAGTCCGAATCTCCTTCATGAATATTCACACACATAATGAACTACTAATGAGCTGTGGAAAGACCATTTTGTAATATCTGTCATAAAAGCTAGAATCATATTTGAAATTACTATTTTTGCATTAAAAGGATATATTTAAAAGTTCTAAGGCTGGGGCGATTTAAAGAAATGTTCCCTCTATACAAGAGATGTGTTTCTATCTAATGACACACTATCAGTGGTTCAGTGTATGTACCTAAACATGTGGTCATTATTTCACAAAAAATACCTTTTAAAAACTTTTTTTTTAAATTTCACTTCTGAAAAAAATTGAGAAAAATTCTCAAATCATGTTATACCAATGATTATGAAAATCATCCATATTAACTAAAAATTAGAAAAGTAAAAAAAATGTTCTGGGCTTTCCCCTTAATTTTGTGTGAAAAACTTGTCGCCGTCAGTCCCCTCCTCCACCATTGAAATCTCTCTGTTTTAGTGGACCAGCTACATCATCCCACCCATTGCCCTAATTTCTGAGTGTTTCCCTAGCAAAATCAAATGAAATAAAACATGCATTTATTTACAAGTTAGACAGAAGGGTTCTTTTTCCTAAAGAGAATAAACGGTTAAGACTACTCGAAAGGCAATTTAACTTCCCCTGCCTCTACTAACAAGTTTAAAATAATGCATAATAAATACTTAGGAACCAATTTAAAACTATGATCTTGGTTTTGATGATTAATACAACACCATATACTTTAAGATAATTCAATTTTCCTAAATCCGCTTTCCCAAGGAAACTCATTAGCTTACAAAGCAATTTTATCCGTCAAATTTAATCACAATCTAAAGTTGATCTGGCTGTACGAGTAGGGGGCCAAAGTAAGTAGCTTAGTTTGTCGGCTGCTAGGACAACTCGGTTGCGTCACAGCAGCATCTTGCAAAGATGCACGTTTCGGTAAGTCCCTCTAGTTCATTACTTTCATTGCAAGAAGATTGTTTTATAGTTTAGACTTTAGCTACCATCGACAATATAAGATATATTCATTTACGATATATGATTTGGCCACAGAATTGTTACAGCTATCCAAAATGGCGCTTTCTGCTACATCTGGATTGTCATCTAAAGGGAAGTTGTTTATTATTGCGGGCTTCAAGTCACGTGGAAGTCCATACATTGCGACGGTAAGTGCGATTACAATAGATTCTGCTTAATACATAAAACCTATTTCTAAAGTTGTCATATTTCATTAATTTTCCTTTAAGTTTGTGTATAATTCTCTGCTATACATAGTTTTCTTGGGTTTTTCCATTCTTGTGCACAGCCAAGAGTAGCTAGATGTTTATAGAAAGTAGCACTAAACGGTCTTGGTATAATTGGACACTTTAATTTGTTATTCTCTTACACATTAGGCCATATCTCTTTTTTTCGTGTACTATATTAACCATCTCTGTAGTCTCCACTAGTTGATATATTGATAGAAAACGAATGTATGCACTAATAAAACCCTGTGCACTCCCAAAAACTGGCCGATATATTTCATTGTACGATAATAATGGCAACCAACAAAGCTAAAGAGTCACGTGTTTGTTTCATGTTTTGTTGGGTTTTTTTTTCTTTCTTTCTTTTTTTCTGTCTTTTTTAGCAAAAGACGAATAATCAACATCATGAACATGATTTAGTTAGACATAACTTGATGAACAAAAACATATCATTGCTATGACGATTTCAGAGACTCATGTCCTCAAGTGTAAACGCTGCTTCAGAGGAATGCCCGATTGCCCCCACTGCAAACCTCAAACCTTACTCTGAAATGCCGGGACCCAAGGGCTACCCGCTTATTGGTAACCTGCACGCATACATGAAGAAAGACGGCTACAGGTTTGAAACGATGTTCGAGGTCTGTACTGCCGTTATCACTTCATATGCCAACGAGTACCTCACTTTTAACTGAATGTGTTTAATAGTCGGTTTTTGCTGATTTTGACTAAAGTTCAAAGTAGACATTGACCTATTGGGGGGAAGGGGGCGTTATAAGGAATCAAGAAATCCACATAATTGGTTTGGCTTTACTTTCCACAACAGAATTTTGCTGGCCGTTTTTCCCACACCCCACAAATTTTAAGGCGTTTTTTTCACATCCCACTTCCTTGAAATCCTACATCCCTATTTTGGGGGATTTTTTTACCATATCTCACTTCCTTATATAAACCTTCACCCATACACTCTAGTTTCCCATTGTAGGCAATGACTGATTTGTCAGAGAAGTACGGGCCTGTGTTCAAAGAGCGCTTTGGCCTCCTTGAGCACGTGGTCGTATCTGACCCCTGGGAGTACGCAAAGGTAACCCACAACCAGCACATACTCTGCTTCAAGCTATGCCGACTAAGGCTAAGACTAAGAATGTATTTTTAATGTCTCTCACTGCATTACAATTATTAAAACATCTTCATACATATCAATGGATGGTCAAAAAATGACCTATATCAGAGACTATCACATATTGCATATAGTATAAAAATATATGAAAACCAATAGACATTTATACATGAACGATGTTTCCTATGAATTCATATTGAACATATAAAACGAATAACTGTCAAAAACAAATTATGTTTACAATTACTCTTAATGACAATATAACATGACTAAAACATGGATATAACTTAAGTGTAGAGCATTTGCCGCCTCGTTGAAAGCATCCTGTATAATGGAACCTATCTAGATGTCGTATCCTAGCTTCTTGAGAATCCACAGCTGTCTGGCTGTGATAGGACGGCTTTCATCTCTATATAATGTGGCTATGTATTGTAGAAACGACGTGGAAAAAATATCACAATAACACAGGTGACTTCTGCACAGACCCAGCCATACTTTATTACCGCAATCTGGACTACACTAGTAGTATTATAACGTTGATTCCTGGCAGGATTTGCTTATTCTGCTAGGTGGTTCGCGTGGACGGCCAGACCCCATACCGCATTGAACTCTTCCCCATGGCCTATTATAGAGAGCAGAAAGGACTCAGCCTAGGTCTGGTCAACAGGTAAAACGTTTGAAGAAAAGAAAAACTTTAGAATTGCAACTATAAACATGCGTATATTTTTTCATGTCTCGTTAGATATATCATTAATTCTTTTTTGCTCCAATATTGGTGCTTTTTATTTGCTCGCAAATTATTAAAATAAATACTAGTGCAATATAAATTACTAGTTGATTATAGGCATCATAATGTAGTGCTACAATACAATATTGATTGGAGACATACTCATTTAAAGTTAATAGATACCCATCTGAAAATTGCACAATTTTGTTGGTTTACAAATGCTTTATTGACCATTTGACATAAAGGTTGATCTTTAAAAAATCATCAAAATTGACAAAAATGAAATTCAATAACATGTTCAACCCTGCTCAAGCCAAGGAGAGGAATGGTATAGGCACCGCATCGCAGTCAATCGCAAGATGTTACGACCAAAGGAAGTTCTCGACTACGTGCCTCAGATGGATGTGGTAGCAGACGACTTCATGAATCGGCTGAAGATGTTGCGCTCCACACAAGGCATTGTAACCGGCATAGAGAAAGAAATGTTCAAATGGGCTATGGAGAGTAAGTTCATACTCAAAAGAATATGGACTCATACACACTCGACGTAGTCGTGCAGTGCAAACGTATAGGGTATACACTACAGTAACGTATTTCCATCAAGTACTTAATGTTCTTTAAAGTGAGGAGGACTTTTGCAAGCGTTGAGAATAAGACATTAATTTTTCACCAAATTTGTAATCAACTGTGGATTGTCTAGGGGTGGGGATGGGGTCATATCATAAATACACCTTTTAGCTACCAATACACTAGCGTATGAACCATGAGCACTTGCATCATACAGGGTTTATACAGTGAGACCTACAATAAATGATTCTTTCTTTTCTATTAGAATGTTTTGTCTCTTATATATGTAAACATTCTAGTAGAAAAGAAAGAATCATTTATTGTATGTCTCACTGTATAAGCAAGTGCTCATGGTATGAACGTGACGTTCTATAAAACTTATATAAACATGATGTTTGTTTCCCCATCCTTTGCTAATAGCAATAGGGACCGTTTTGTTCAACGAGCGAATCGGCTGTCTAGAAGAACCCACACCAGGTAAGGCTCAGGCATTCATTGACAACATGGTGGGATTCTTCATACATCTACAGCCACTGATGTACGCGCCTCCAATCTACAAGATCTACCCCACCAAGCGATGGAAAGAGTTCGAGGGTTATGCTGACAGACTGATTGCCATAGGAATGAGCTATGTTACAAAGGTATCGTCAGTATCATCTATAGTGTGGTTTCAATATAATTCAATTGAATCTGGATTTTATGAATAAAATTTATCATACATGATTCTTTAGACAGTGAGATTAGAGTATTTTATAAATGAATCATCATTCATATATAAACAGTGAAATTAGAGAGAGCATATTCCTTGTTAGCCTTCAGCGCGATACAGAAACCATGTCTAAAAAGGTGTGTCCTGACCTGCTAATTGCAAGTATCACAGTTTACAAAGACAGTAAAATCTCTCTATTTAGACCATCTCTGGGACCAGTGATAGGTGGTCTCAATAGATAGGTGGTTTCTATACAGAGGTTCATTTTGGTAGTTTGATGTAGGTTTTGGGTCGTGAAAACTCGTGTTATTATAAAGGTGGTCTATATAGAGAGGTGGTTTTAATTTGTGGTTTTACTGTACAATGAATGCTCCTTCTCGTGCCTCCTCAGAAGCTGGAGGCGATGGAGCGGCAGAAGGCGGAAGGCATCCAGCCGGGCGAGCGCGAGCACAAGGCCGAGTTCCTCACCTACGTCATCACGCAGAAGTCGCTATCGCCCATGGAGGCCAACTGCCTCTGCGCGGACCTGCTCACGGGCGCCGTCGAAACGGTGAGCAGGAGCGAGGCGGGAATTGATATGACGTGTGTTGGTGGTGGATTTGGGGGAAACATAAATCAGCCAGTTATTATCTAGATGTAAATGTAAATGTTGGAGTCTATTGTATACTATCCAGGAGTATAGCGCATTCAACTCTTTTACACCAGGTCCTTGGCGTCTTTGGCACTCAGTTTTTACCTTTCTCAACTCCCTGGAGCGTGTCCTGCAGCTCTCACGTGCTTATCACTTACAATATCCAAACAAATCAAATGTATTATAATCATAAAATGAGATTTGCAATAGATGGATGTATGAATTTTGTAAAAATCTATTTTTACGATGTCTGAATATTTTCGGAAATATTCAAAGTCCACCTTCCTACTGTCACTGTACATGATATTGAAGGAAGTCTCGTAAAATGGGCATGGCAGATGTCTGAATACATTCAGCAATTTATATAAAAATGAAATCCAATGAATCTATTTCCAAATATGAGATTTTCCGTGTTCCTGGGTCACAGACGTCGACCGCGTCGCTGTGGGCATTGTACCTGCTGGCGCGGTTCCCCAAGGCGCAGAAGGCGCTGTACCGCGAGGTGTGCACCGTTCTGCCGGACCGTGCGCCCGTCACGCCAGACGCCCTTGCAAACATGCCCTTCGTCAAGGCCTGTGTCAAGGAGACTTTCAGGTGGGAAGAGTGGTTTTTGTGTGTTTTAAGTTTCTGTTTTATGTGTTTTTGTTTTGTTTTTGTGTGTTTTTGTGTGTGTGCATCGTCATATAGCACGGCTATATATGCAATATATAGATCAAGGACTTGTAAAGGCAGTGTGAATGATCAACCCGTGAAAGCCGACGATGGTGTGTGTGTGTTGTTGTTGTTTTTTGTTGGTTTTTTGTTGGTTTTTTTTGGGGGGGTGTAAATCGTCTACTGTGCCGTGCAGCAAAGTTTCTCAATCCCTGTGTCAAGGAAACGTTCAGGTGCGGAGCAGGCATTTTATATCTGCTATGCCGTGTGTTTGTTTGTGTTAGACACAGCAGGAGAGTGTTTTTCACTGACAATACTAGTAGTCACAGACAATTTCTCCGGGCGTATGTTTCCATGAGACACCTTTTACGACCCATGTATTTATAAATACGTTGTTACAAGATTCAACGTTAACCTTTGGGGGACAGATTCAGATTTGATACCTTGTTTCCAAAACATAGCCGGACGAAATTAATCTTGTACTCACTCTCTAGGAGAGGTCAATTTTTTTTATTATATTTTGTATCATTGTATTTGATAACTTATTGTGATGATAAAGGTTATAATATATTGAATTTCTAATTTTTATATATTCTTTATGAATCGTGCTTCTTCAAAGTGACCTCTCTACTAAAATGTTTCATATCTTTCCCGTCAAGAGACCAGAATGAACCGGGTCGTTCCCAAGTGAAATATTGAGACAACAAGTAATGTTTGGTTGTCCTGTTTTGTTTTGTTTACTTCAATGGTGCATAAGGCAGCTTGTACACTGACAAAATCTAATTTTTGGACACGTTTACAGCATATTATCACTAAATCAAAATGTCACAGCGAGAGAATGGCCAAGAATGAGAATGTTATGCTCTGGTTTATTCTAATTAGAAAGTTTGATTTCTTTGCCTATCCACTTGTTTTAGAATAGTTATATATTTGATCAATATATATCACATGTTGCCAATGCAAATGTCTAAATGATATTATTAGAATCAATATGCTTTGTTACACATTCTTTCGTAATGAAAGAGGATTCCCGGTATATTTTTGTGTAAGGTCTTTATCGTTTTCCGACTAGTGAAACAGGAATTGCACACACGCATATAAAGGTGACTGTGCTGTGTGATTGTGGAGCGTAAGTCATTGGCTGGTACCTGTACCGGATTTTTGGAGAGAGGCTTCCTTCGGAAGCAAATGGTACTAGTACAGAAGAACCACCTTTTCAAGACAAATACAGAAGAACCACTATTTCATAAGATAAAAGCTTCTCTTAGAGAATGTATTGTAATCAAATATTGCCAGGAATTGCATAGTCATAATATAAAATCATGTGTTATTAGAAGCTGGTGCGTTGCTTTTATTGCAGACTCTATCCAATAACATTCGCCACGAGTCGGATCATCGACAAGGACATAGAGCTCGGTGGATACCATGTCCCAAAGGGGGTGAGTATTGCGGGTGTCAACATTATCATTGAGTAACCGGAACGTCATTGCCTGAATAGTCCAATAATAGTTACATATTGATAATTTTGTTTGGATACTCATACACTTGGCGTGTGCTAATTGTAAATAGTATTGCTGTGAGCCAGAGCTAGCATACCATCCACCCCAGTACCGGTAGGGATCGTTCACAAATTACGTCATTGCCGAGGGAGGCGGGGGTTTGAGAAAGATGACGAATGATGACGGGGAGGGGGGTCCTAAGGAAAATGACGCCATAGCGGACTTTATTTACATCAGTAGAATCTTGAAAACTTTGGTGAAACTTTGGTGAGCAGAACGGGGTCACAAAAAAGCTGAAACATGATGGATTTCATTATAATGAGTCTTGGGGGTGAAGCATAATAGAATAATGAAATAATGATGCATGATGACAAGAGGAGGAGAGGGGTGTAATAAATAATCTCAACGTGAAGATGCAGGCTCTTTCATGTCAAGGCTTTGTATTAGATAACTAAACACGGTGACGTCATGGTTCAGCCGTCACTGCAGAGTGTTGTACAGCAGAAATGTCATGGGTGATTGAGTGTGAATTGTGAACTGCCTGCATTTAATTGTGTGAGATGTGAACCAACCTATTCAATTATAATTCCTAGTGTTTGGTGAAAGACACTGGATTGTATAGGTGACTGGTGATTTAGGGAATAAATGTTAGTGACTGTTTTTTTCATTAAAGCTATATACGCCCCCTCTGCTGCAGACGCACGTGCAGGGCAACCTCTGGGGCATGGGCCGGAACCCGCAGCTGTTCGACGACCCGCTCGAGTTCAAGCCCCACCGCTGGCTGCGCACCAACGAGGACGCTATGGACCCGGCTATGGGGTTCACCAACCTGCCGTTTGGCCACGGCGCGCGCATGTGTATAGGTAGGCAACATCGGCCGCAGCTCCCGGTGATGGGGGTGGGGGGGTGGATGGTGGGGGGGTGGTGGATGGTGGGGGTGGGGGCTGTAGATGGGGTGGGGGTGGGGGCTGTAGATTGTAGGAGTGGGGGCGGGTTGTAGATGCTGTGGGGTTGTAGATTGATGGGGGGTTGTAGATGGTAGGGGGGTTGTAGATGGTGGGGGATTGTAGATGGTTGGGGGTTGTAGATGGTGTGGGTGCGGTTGTAGATGGTGGGTGTATGGTTGTAGATGGTGGGGTGCGTTTGTACGTGGTGGGTGTGTGGTTGTAGATGGTTGATGGTTGTACATGATGGGGCTGTGGTTGTAGATGGTGGGGTTGTGGTTTTAGATGAAAGTGGAAATTGAACTTGATCACAATGTGCGGAGACAAAATCCAACTCCTGCTGCATGTATGAACGCTGAATCTACCTTAATCGTTTACCCACTTAAAGGGCCAACAAACAAAACTTGTAATTGATCGTGTAGTGTTAAAAGTTGCTGCTGATGCATATAAAGAACACCCCTGTCAGTGACGTCATGGCCAGACCAGCTCTGTGTTTGTATACAGTGACATGAAGAAATTTGTTGGGGTAATATCATAATTTCATGGATAATGTAGAAATGGAAGCATTTACAAAATCGACCGGTGTTTAGCTGATGCTATATAGATTACGCAGGAAAAGTATATTGGATGTGTGATTAGTCTACACAAAATTACAAGGGACAATTTGACAAGTGCATTTTCCGATGGCAATTTGAGGCTGGTTTGAATCAATTTGTGAAAAGTAGCTTGTAAAATAATGATACATATTCCATATCATCCGATTTATGTGTGGTGTTTTGTCACTGAATGCGAGCGGAGGTGTTGTCTGATATTATCAAAGCTTGATAATAAAATCTCTTACAACTTGTTCACAATTGGTATGGTTGGAGACGCATACTTTGGTAGATTACACATATATCAATAAAATATTTCTGGCAGAGTTATTGGGCTGATTATGAAGCAGATTCTAAGGACACTTTTACTAATGGAAGTGGCTAGGGAGCCGACGTCGGCGCCCTAGCCAACCCACTGTGGGTAGGCTGAGCCGACATTTGTCGGCTCCCTAGCCTACCCTCAGTGTGTGAGCTAGGGAGCCGACGGAAATATCTATAATAGTAGAGTGTATTAGCTTAACACTTTTACAAGAAATATAAGATTACATTTTTCTGTTTTCCTATATCGAATGTCTTGGTTAAATTATAGTCAACCACTTTTTATGCATACATGATATTTGAATAACAGATGAATTTTGATTATTCATACTGCTTAAGATGGTTATGTGGAAATCCTAATTTGAGTAATACTAATAACTTTCTTTCAATGAAATTGTACTTCGTACATAAGTTTATGTCAGAAGTATTCATATACATGTAGTTGAATTCAAGCATTATGCATACATTTTATTTTGTCCTTTGTAACTACATGTAAATTGAATAAAGGTCACTTAGTTTCATGAATGTCTTAACTAGTTAATCAATTAGGTTATTTGTTTGCTGAAAACATTTCAATTGCTGGGAACTTATGAAGTGTTGTAAGTAGGACTCCCAAGAAAACAATCAAAATTAAGTAAGTAGACACCTTTCTGCAAGAAAACTGTATGGTTATGTTGAGAATGTGTTAACAGGTAGCATAATGGAATCAGAAATGATATATGAGGAAAATGTGCTGACATATGCCTGCATGGATAAAGAAAATGTTGATTTTAGTAGAAAAGAAAAAAATATGATGAAATTGCTTAGCAATATCATATTATTAAAAGTTTAATTCACAGTTACATCCATGTATTAGCATGAACAAGATTAACTACTATATGTATTATAAGTATCATTTGAAATATGGAATTTTTGTATGTAATGATTTTTGAATGTCAATATTCAATGAAGTATTAAGAAGATATACATGTCTTTTTTAACAACTGAACTGACACTTCTTGCAACACTCCTTAAATTCCCAGTAAATAAATCATTCTTAGCAAACAAATAACCTGATTGGTCAACTGGTTAGGACATTCACTTAACTATTCAATTTAGTTACAGTGGACAAAACCATTGTATGCATAGTCCTTGAATTTAATTATATGAATACATGTACTTCAGACATATATACTTAGCTACTAAGTGCAATTTCATTCAAAGAAATATCTTAGGAATACATATTCAAATTATTTGAGCAAATATCACATAATACATACATATAACTAATATGATGAAACTAAATCATTCAATATAGGGTAACAGGATAATATAATCATTCAATATAAGATAACCGGATGATATAATCTTCATATATTTCTTATTAAAGGGGTAAGCTAATACACAAAAATGTATGCTTAGGGCTTTATTTTCAAAGATATGAATACTTCTGACATTATTATTTTATTAGCCATACTCAATTTAGTCTCTCAACATAACCATCTTTAATGTTTTATGCAAATATCATGTATGCATAAAAAGTATTTGTCTATGTTGTAACCAAAACATTTATTATAGGATAACAGGAATATATTATCTTCATATATGTCTAATGTGGTAAGCTGTTACACTACTATTATAGATATTTTCATCGCCTCCTTAGCTTACACACTGAGGGTAGGCTAGGGAGCCGACAAGTGACAAATGTCGGCTCCCTAGCCTACCCACAGTGTGTTGGCTAGGGAGCCGACGTCGGCTCCCTCGCCACTTCCTTTACTAATGCTCCGACAGCGCGAGACTATTGCATATAGTCTACACTACCATAGACTAGATGTGGTCTTGTATGTCGTGTGCAGCGCTGTTGAAGATGACCAAAAAATCTTATTACAGGGCATCGATGAGGCATCATAACCAGCATGTAATACATTTAATTATGATTGAACTAACATTCTATTACAAGACAGTGTGTAGTTTCTTGGTTTCATGATATAAATAATACTGTCTTGATAGAAACTCGGCAAGATAGGCCTATATACTAAGCATCTTGCTACACATGTCAAATCCACCAATGATAGAGTGCCCATTTTTACCCTCAAAGTTTAGTAATAAAATATGCTACTAATTTTTTATAATTAACGTGGTTGGAAACGCATACTTCTGTAGATTAGGTAGTAATAAAATATTCTTCTCAGGGGTGTGGGCTGAGAATACGGCTGAACTTGTTGCAAGGATTCCCAAACATGAAAGTGGTCCGGTCATGACGTCATGGAGGCTAT
>CM032665.1:33842229-34012080 GCA_019095985.1 Streblospio benedicti | reverse complement strand
AATTTTTAAGGTAAAAAGGGGAAAAAAAAAACAAATTAAAAATCGGCAAAAAATATAAAAAATTTGGTATTTCTTCCACTTCGAAGAAATGGCGGAAGATTGGTATTTCTTCGACGGAAGAAAGGCGGAAGTTTCATGTTTTTCCGCCAGCGGAAGAAACTGCCAACCCTGTTGTAATCATATTTTCTATACGAGATGACTTTGTACTCCTAATCTTCGCCGTATGCACCCAATATCTTTTTTTCAGTATGTGAAAAATATGCTTTTAGACAATGGTTGGTTTTCAACAAGAAGAAAACAGTCTGTATGTCCATTTTACCTAAAAGTTGTCTAAAATGTATTAATGTTCGAATATGATATTGAAGGTCAAATTTAAAAATGGTATCAGAACAAAAATATCTTTGGTGTATTTATCTCAAATAATAACTGTGATGATCGTGATATTTATGCGTGAGTTAGATCTATATATACAGTAGAGGTAACATGATCATTAGCAAATTTAGGGAAATGTACAGAGGATGTTAAGATTAGGCTGTTTAAATCGTTTTGTACATCCCTCTACTGTAGTTCATTATGGTGTAATTTCAAGAAAGTATCCTTGATGAAGTTAAAAGTTGCATACAATAATATTTTTAGAGCACTCATGGGCATTGATAGAAGATGTAGTATATCTCAATGTTATGTAAAATATGGAGGTGATAGTTTTAATGAATTGTATAGAAAATATTATAGCTTTCAAGAGCCGGCTTACACAACAGTGAGAATGCTCTAGTCAAGATCAATATTTTAATAGCTATTTTTATTTATAAAAGTCCAATGAATCTGAATTGGTTTAATATTATATATTATATATGATTACATACTGCATCGCAATTGTATATAAATGTATATATATTTTTTATGTGTTGTATGAAACCTTAGTTTTGAAAAATAAAAGTGTCATTTGTCATTGTCATTGTCATTGTAGTAAGTCTTTTCATAAGAAAGGCAGGCAAATGTTGGGTATTTCTTTGACCTAATTAGTTATTTCTTTTATATGCAATAAAGGCAGCCACACAGATGTTGACAGAACATGGTGTTTGTCACAACAGTAACAACTCAATGGATAAGAATGAACCTCTATAGAATGTCATTCCATGATTTTTCAAGATTCTGTTTTTTAACATAGACACGTTTTTCAAAATGAATCATGGTGGCAGAAGAATGGGTATGGTATAGGGATTTTTCACACAGATTCAAGAAAACGGTTTAAGCTGTGGCTAAATGTAATTAAGTGTGGCAAAGCTCAACCCATAAAGCCATGTAAGATGAAAACTTTTTTAAATAACTGCTACGGCACAAATGAAGCTTCTGATCCTGTGGAAAGTTGTTCTTCAAATGGGGATGCAAGTAACGTTGTTGATGATAAATAAGCACTGTAAACACCAGTGCTTTTGGAAATAATGATAACCAACCAAGGACAGTAATAATTCAGAAAATTTTGTAATTTAGTGAAATGTGCTTCCAGTTGTAGAAATTTGTCCATTATATATATTTTTTAAGTATGTACATGTATATTTAAGCACATGCCAACCTAATGGTAATATAAGCATATTGTGGTGGTTTCTTTATAGAAGTGTGGGACCATAAGAAATGGCTGTAATATAGAGGTGGTCCCAATAGAGGTTTTAATTTGAGATTCTGCAGTACTTAGCTTATTAAGACCCTGACTTATTGGCCATATTGTGTAAACCAAATATCTTTTTTATAGATTGATCATGAATTCTACAAATCAAAAGAAGTGGCGGTCGATTGGAAATACGAACATTTACGAAACACGAAGATAAATCCTTTTCAAAAGCATATTATAAGTGAAGGAAGTGGTGATGACAAACCGAATGATGGTTCTGTTTGCCAAATCTATATTCAGTTACTCGGTAAGTTGAAATTTTGAATGAAGTATTAATAGTAATTCTATGTTCGGTGCCATTTTAATGCTTATACTATTCAATTTATTTGCAAACAAAATATTAATTTCACCAAATATTGTATGTATGAACACATTGGGTGTCTATGTACCATCAACATTCAATGGAAATGTATTCTGTATCCACTATTCCGTATAACTTTATGACATCCAGATAGCATTGGTTACTGACTGATCAGTGGCGTTTTAGTTTTGATTCATGTGATATACATGTACCAGTTCTCTTTTCCACGTTCAGTACCGAGTATATTTGTGCAAAAATATGAAGAAAACTGCTTGTTTGATTTGTAAATTGTAATATCAACATTGGAACTTGCATTTTTTTTCAGTAATTGATTCAGTTCATACAATTATCTTGATATTGAATTTTCATTCCGTCTTTAGATGGGGTAGAACCACCAACAGAACTTCTGGGGAACTATAAAGTGAATGAAGAATGTGAAGTGACATTGGGTGAAGGAGATGCTCCAATTGCCGATCTCTTTGACAAGGTACATACATTCACAAACATTACAGTGCTTGGTCACCATAACTCATTTGGGTAAAACCGAAAGTAACAAAGCCAATTTCAAGCTTTGTCATACGAGCTAATATTTTTTTTAAACATTAATTTATATTTTTCATGTTAGCTGTTCATAGTTTCTACCGTTGCCTTGTCAGCAAGTAATATTACTTTGTACTTGACGTCTTCAATGCAGTATGTGTTTTTTTTTTATGTGTGTCTACTGCTAAAGATTACGTTAAATTATTTTAGATTGCGAAAACGATGAAAGCTGGAGAAGGGGCGTATGTGAAAACAAAGGTTGATACTAATGGACACAAACTTGATGTTACAGTAAATGAAAATTCTGGAATTAAAGCTAATATTATTTTGAAATCGTTTGAGAAGCAAGCAGACTTAGATGCTATGGAAGCCGATGAAAAACTAGAAATGGCTCAGCACCATAAAGATAAGGGTACAGAATTATTTAAGTGTGGAAAGATAGACTATGCAATAAAGAGATACAAGCGAGCTTTGGCTTATTTAGGAAGTAGGGCAGATTCCTGCAAACTACCTGGTGATTTGCCTGTCCAACACAAGACTTTGATTTTACATTGCCATCTAAATTTAGCAATGTCTTTCTTGAAGAAAGAAGACCATTCCGTTGTTATTAAGCATTGCAATAAGGCTCTGGAAGTGGAACCATCTAGTGTAAAAGGTCTCTATAGGAGAGGTCAAGCATATGGACATTTAAATGAATATAAAAAAGCAATTGCAGATTACTGTGAAGTTCTTAAATTTGATCCAAAGAATAAAGACGCTATGAAGGAAAAAAGAAAATTGGAAGGGAAAATCAAAGAGGAGAGCAATATGTATAAGAATATGTTTAGTTCCACTTAATGTATTTGTTGTGGATGTACATGTGTCTTCTTCTTCTATATGTAATTGGCACACCTCTAAATGAGTATCACGCCAATGTGATGATTAACTGATCCAAATATGTGTGGGTTATAATGAGTATGAATTGTAGATAGTGCTTGATATTAAATGACTATTTTGAATAATCCTAATTAAATGTTGGCATTTCTCTATGTTTTGTAGATGAAGAAAAATGAGAACATTATGACTGATCAGGGTTCGCAACTACCTGCCCGCCCCTAAAAAAAACGGTTTTGTTAACGTGTTTTTTTTAGGATAAGATATTTATTATTGAAGGTTTTGAGCTCGGAATAAACTAATAGCAATATAGATATCATGAAGAAATTAAGTCAATTTAGTTTATTTTGTTTACTCGAGTTTCATGCATTGCAATCGTCAGAACAAGAATGAATATACAGCTATAGGATTGCCAGAAACAATAGTCAGTACACAAATATTACAGCAAGTATGGTTTAGGAACAATGGGGGATTACATACATAGTGCTAAAGGTTATTTTATAGTCAGCTGATTGGTGGTGGTATGAAGTTACAGAGGAGATGTTTTTTCCTGTGTCTGCATTCACTTGGTAATTCGTTTCTTGTATTGAGTGTGGCCAGGTGTGGTTTACATATGATAAAATATTTTTCTCTCAAACACAGTTTACATGATTTGGTAGATGTTGTGTATGGATCTGCCTTTGCTAACACTTTCCAATTTATGGTGTGTGGTATGTTTTGGTCTTTCAATGTCCAAATATATTGGCTAAGTGCGGTGCTGTTTTTTTTGTTTTTGTCTCTGAAGGAGCTTTTGTGGTTATTATATCTGGTTTTAAAAAGGTTTTCTGTTATGCCTACATATTGTTCTGTTTTGTTATTGTCCTGTCTCTTAACTGTTGCTTGGTATACTATTCCGTTTACGAGGCAGTTGCCATTCAATGGGCATGTGTTTTTATTTCTGCAGTTGCAGTTATTGATACTGTTGTTGCTGTTGCTTGTGTTCTTTTTTCTAATTATTGCTTTATTATGGTTTGAGATGATCTGGTTCATGTTTGGCATGCATTTATAGCTTATCCTGATGGTATTCCTGTTTATAAGTTTGTGGAGTTGGTGATCTGTGGGGAAGCTTCTATCTATTAGTTTAAGAAATTTTTGTCCTATATTGGTTGTGACATTGGCGCTGAAGGGGGGGTTGAACCAAGTTATTTTGCGTTTGCGTCCTTGCGTACCATGGTTTTGTTTTGTGTCTTGTGTTTGATATTTCAATGTATATTTATAGCCGCTTCTTTGAAGGGCTTCTTGATATGGAGGTGTCGCTTCTTTGAATAATTTTTCATCTGATGATATTGAAGTGAGTCTATTGTTGATACTATCTGGGATGTTTTTGATGATGGAGGGTGGATGATTACTTTGACTGTGGACGTATAAAGGTATGTTATTGGGTTTCATATACGGCTTGAAGGTTTTTGTGTTTAGCGCCAATGTCACAACCAATATAGGACAAAAATTTCTTAAACTAATAGATAGAAGCTTCCCCACAGATCACCAACTCCACAAACTTATAAACAGGAATACCATCAGGATAAGCTATAAATGCATGCCAAACATGAACCAGATCATCTCAAACCATAATAAAGCAATAATTAGAAAAAAGAACACAAGCAACAGCAACAACAGTATCAATAACTGCAACTGCAGAAATAAAAACACATGCCCATTGAATGGCAACTGCCTCGCAAACGGAATAGTATACCAAGCAACAGTTAAGAGACAGGACAATAACAAAACAGAACAATATGTAGGCATAACAGAAAACCTTTTTAAAACCAGATATAATAACCACAAAAGCTCCTTCAGAGACAAAAACAAAAAAACAGCACCGCACTTAGCCAATATATTTGGACATTGAAAGACCAAAACATACCACACACCATAAATTGGAAAGTGTTAGCAAAGGCAGATCCATACACAACATCTACCAAATCATGTAAACTGTGTTTGAGAGAAAAATTTTTATCATATGTAAAACCACACCTGGCCACACTCAATACAAGAAACGAATTACCAAGTGAATGCAGACACAGGAAAAAACATCTCCTCTGTAACTTCATACCACCACCAATCAGCTGACTATAAAATAACCTTTAGCACTATGTATTTAATCCCCCATTGTTCCTAAACCATACTTGCTGTAATATTTGTGTACTGACTATTGTTTCTGGCAATCCTATAGCTGTATATTCATTCTTGTTCTGACGATTGCAATGCATGAAACTCGAGTAAACAAAATAAACTAAATTGACTTAATTTCTTCATGATATACAGCTCCCCTCTACATCGAGCCCTCTTCATGGACACCCTTCCAAACTGGAAATCAGTGAAATATATATATATATGTGTGTATGTATGTATGTATGTATATGTGTGTGTGTGTGTAGTAAATAAAAGTATATAGTCAGGATTGGAATGTAGTAGTGTCAATTGGTCGGTTAGTCATATCTCTTAATTACTTTCTATATTAAAGGTACAGTCAACTGGAGATATTGACCATTAATTGTATGTAAAGCTGAAATTCTAACTCAAAAAGGCTGGTAATGAAAAAATTTCATTGCGCTTATTTGATGGATATTTTAATTGATAATTAGAAGGTTGTACATAATACCCAAGCCACGTTAGGTCTGTAGACTATGAACTCTACTCAGAATTCAGCCAGATTTTCAGACGGATATTCGGACAAAACCGTGACCCATTTTTGCGTAAGGTTTTGAATGAATGACGTACAGCACATTCAGATAACTACGTCACACGTATGTTGCAAAATGTGGTCGCTGCACCTGCAAAACTCAATCATGGATAACTTAAAAAACGGTGGTAAAAGGCATACAACAATTTGTTATGTGGTCTTTTGGTATTTTGATTTTTTGATCTTTATCCATAAAGAACAATGTTTTGACTTGTCAATTCAACAGCATTGTACAGAGTAATGTATTTATTATCATAACAAATGTTAAAAGACGTGTCGGAATCATGTCTCATTTGTCATCTGACTGTCTGTCTATCGATAAATGAACACGAATGTCCATGTGCAAAAGGTGTGAAAACAATAGTATTTTAAATGGTCTTTTATTGTTCAAAATATTTACTACTTAGATCTAGTAATATAGATAGAAATTACATGATAGCGTAAGTATGTGCAAATTAGAGATTTTACAAATTTACGATTGTTGGATTAATTATTTCTTGATGTCAAATTAATCGCGTATTGATTTTTTTTATCTTTCACCAATGTTTGAAAAGTAGGTGCAATACTTATATCCAAGCCCCGATAGGTCTGTAGGCTATGAACTCAACCGGTTTATCTGTAGTGGGTAACACAATATGTTTGGTTTGTAAATGTTACTGTAACGTGGTGTTTTTTTTGGGGGGTGTCAGCACCCACCCCAGCAACTAGGACAATATGAAATATGGTATAACAACACAAAGTGTAGTGTCTACCCTCCTATGGTTGGGTGTCAGCACCCAGAAACGACCTATATCAGTGTATATGTTGTAGATCATATATTATAGTGAGTGACTTTTCATTCATAGCTATTTATATATAATCATAACATGCAAATATATCATGTCAAATTCGGCCAATTTCCTATTCATTTGTACAAGACAGCGTTTGTTCTTCATCCTTAGATTTTCTGCACATGACCAAGGCATAATATGAGGGGGTGGGTTTTAAGCAATGGCAGTCTCTGCAGACCCGTTAAAACGACCTTTTTTCATTCTGCGGTGCTACAGTCTTCAGGGGTAAGGTGATCAAAACAGCGCCTCAACATTCGTGCATAATAGTCATTTTGAAGATGGTATTATTGTGCTCTATGTTCATAATTATGTTTTGTGACACACAGAGAAATGTTCGCATACTTCTCTAGTTTTCCTATATGATACTCACATTTTATTTGAAATTGTATTCAATGAGCTTTGTCCAGATTTCCAAGTTGTGTTTTTGCCTCAAGCTCAAACCAAGGTCGATTTTGACAGTCAGTGTGTTTGACAAGATTATCCATAAATGTTGCTTGTCCTTTTTAACTGTATATGATGCGTATGTTATCCTTGATATATACATGTCTTTCACGTATATATTCCATTGATAAAGGCCATATTTTGCTACAATTTCAATGTATAAAACACTCCATTCGACATTAAATGTACAAGTCTAAGTACACTATTTTTTCAAACGTCGAACGTAATAATAATGTGTCGGCGTTATAAATCTAGCTAAAAGCCGCACTGGCAGGTCAGATAAGTCTGCTATTTAAACTAAATTATTCTAATTATGACACGTATTTAAGAAACAATGCTCAGATCCATAGATACTTAAGGGCTTTGTTATTGATACACGACGGTTTGGAATAACATGGATGAGTATTTCTTACAGAAAATACACCTCAGAAGTCGGACTTTCTGGGTAGGTTCCCATACAATTATTAGACGAATTGCGCAATGTTTACCCCTGACGATTGCAGCGCCGTCCGGTGGCAGAGGCGGAACTAGGGTTTCACAGAGTTTGCCATTGCTTATCTATACATATTACGTTTTATTACAATGTATATAGTGGTTACTATAAGTGATGATTGTTAAAAAACATTTAGCTTAATATGTTGATTAATTCCTAGAATAACTTAATATGGTGATTCTATTGAACATAGGAATATTTGGCTTTGCCTTTCCATTTTGCCCAGGTTGGAAGTCATTTTCCACACTTTTACCCTTTAAAACTCAGGCGGGCTGGGTTTGTAAAAACTAAAAAAAAAAAAAACTGGCAAAATGCGAAGCTTGTGACTGATTGATTTTGTTTTATGAATGATCCTAACGTTGTGCATATGATACAAGTACATTGCAGTCAAGTATTTTGATATGCTGTATTTTTGTGAGGATTAACTTTGATACTGAACAATGTATTGATGTAGCAATTTCTCTCAATTGTAAAATAATAGCTGCCATAGCTGATAGTTGCTTGTCAGCCTTATGTTCCATTTTCAGGCAATGTGGTTTAACTAAATTCTATTTAAATGTGGTGGTTTATAGTCCTGATCCCAGTGTGGCTCTCATGACTTTACAATAACTTGATTATGTAAGTGCTTTGCATATTAATCATTAAGTCCATGAGAGTTTATAGCAGTTTTTTACATTAATTACTTTTACTCTCTTCAATGTACTTTGTAATTTTTTGTTTTCTTAAATATTTATTTTTGTGAATTTGAATATGTGCTCCAAAAAGGACATACATTGTATTTTAAGTTTGAAATAAAAAAATATTTAATTTTATGGGTTTTGGATATAAACATTCAATATATGACTTGATGTTGAATACAAACAATTAACACATTTTTGGAATAGGTTCATGTAGAAATAAATTATCCTTGAATGAGTTCATCGTGTTGGTAAACAAATAAATCTATTATTTTCATCTTTCACAACACTAAAGATTAATTACCGTTTGACAGTTTCTTCTGCTTCTGCAGACATTTTCAAAAACATTACTGCGCATGTCAGATCATGGTTTACGGCCGCCATCCCCTCCCTCTTGTTGAACAACATGGAAAGTTGAATTCCACCAGAGCTGCCAAAAGAGTCTCCTACAGAATTCAAAAAAAGTGCCATCACAGATCACGTCAATAAAGAAAATCACAAGATTGATTGGAAGCGGGTGACAGTTCTAGATAGAGAAAGTGATGGTAGGACTAGAGCGATCAAGGAAGCTATCCACATCCGGATGCAAAGTCAGACCATGAACAGAGATGAAGGCCCACCAGCTTGCGAGAGTCTACGACCCAGTGCTTGCCGCAGGAGGGGATGGCGGCCGTAAACCATGATCTGACATGCGCAGTAGTGTTTTTGAAAATTTCTGCAGAAGCAGACGAAACTGTCAAACGGTAATTAATCTTTAGTGTTGTGAAAGATGAAAATAATAGATTTAGAAATAAATTATTTTTTGTACACAAGCCACATGGACATAATTTTCGCACATGTATGGCCCGTATTATGCCCTTTTAAGGAGTAATTTTTTTCTAAAATTATATATGATTCATTTCTCATTATCTATGAAACAATATTGAGGAATATTTTCGGTAATGCATGAGACTTTGGTGGTTCTAAAAACTACCGGTAATAGCAGATACCTGCTACATAATGTACTGAAATTAATATATTGGTCCGTTATTTCTAAAATTCAAAGTCACAAGAAAACGTTTAATTTATAAAGACCACATTCATTATGAAATAAATGGTTTTAATATTGACTAAATAATTAAATATAATGATGTTTTTATGTGCTCTTTGTTCAAAGATTACATGTATATTCAACAACAAAGTACTTAAGAAGTGACTATAATTTTATTCACATATAAAAATAACATACATAACAAGATCAGACTTAACAATGTCATCTGGAATCGTGCAATCAAATATCATTTCCATCCTCATAAAAGTCCATGTTCCTATCAAGGCCCAGACATATACAGCATACTTGATCTAAAATATGCTGGTTCATATTTTAGCTAACATTTTTGTTATCCAAACAGTTAAAACCTATTAAAACAAACTTGCACAAGTCACTAGTTGGATTGGGCACGTGGGCTTTTAGGTGAATGTTTTATATACACAATTTGATCAATATGCGAAGTTATGCCCTATGCGGGACTGAAAAATAAATCTACTAAACAATCACCTTCAATCCAAGTGTACCTAACAGAACTAATGTTGTGACATAAAATTCATGACCGCAAGTAATCTTTTCATACATTAATCATTCACAAGAGCTTACCATTGCACATCAAAATCAAAAGTTACAATTCATACAATGAACATTATTAAACTAGTCAATAGAGTAACATATAAGAACATGGTTTAAACCTCATCTGTTTGTGCACATCACTAGATTACGACATACTCTGGACGACACACAAAATAGCAGATTTTCATATTGTGAAGTCCATGATTGTAATAAGCTGGTTGTTATGAAGAAAAAAAGACAACAAAAGATCACTTGAGCAAAATATATGATTGTCAAAATGTTATTCAATTGCGTATATCACATGAAAGCTACTATGTAAGTAACAATTACCATATTTAAAATTGCCTTAACATGATCCATGTGAAGCTTTACAAAAAATAGAACACTCTAGAATTAATCTTAAAAGATGACTAATTTACTGAACTTAAAGGTGTTGGAAGATAAATAACAGTAGTAAACATACAATATCAGTATTATTGATATACAGAGGAATGTTTACTTTTGGAATTTTTCGTCCATGGAAAAGTGATATGAAATTATTTACAGATGCCATGTTTTAGCTCACTACATGTTCTTATGAGACTGTAAAAAATTCTCAAAGAAAATAAAAAAAAATAACAATTTTCGCATTTGTCATATCACGCACACTTCATACGTAACCATACAAATTATAGGCAAACAAGTACGGTATGTCTGAAATACATGTTTCTAAATATCAAATTATAAACACATAATTCAAACATTTTTTTTTCAAATTGTTGAAAACAAATGACCCACTAAAATAGTTCCAGTAAATTAGGCAAAGTTCACGTTCCAAACCAACCGTCGCCATTCTATTACCTAATATTGTATATCTAAATATACTTTTTAATTTGACTTCTATTCATTGTATTTTCCTACACAGTCACAAAGAAGTCATTTAAACAACTCCAGTAGCAATTTTCCCCATAATCTGTTGTCACCTCAGCACTTGTACTACTTTGCAAAATCAATGCTGTTGCTGCGGTCTCTTCTATCAATCAATCAAAAATCAAAAGTTGAAATAAATTTTGAAAACAGTAAAATAACATCATTCACAAACAGCAATATAGATTTTATTCTCAAAATTTTTCATCATTTACACGACCTCTTCATGAGAAAAATAAATTGAACAGGCAGCAAAATATATTGAACAGTGCAGGATGTTTATTGAAGTTATAAATATGCCATTGACACACATTGTTCACCAGTGATTCCTAATTAAGTGCATATAATTATTATTTATTAATGCCCACAAATAACTAATTTCAAAAGATTTCATGGCAAAAAAATCATTGCATAACAAATATGACTTTTAAAAATATACTGTCACAAACTGCATGGTAGAAACAAAATTTGAAATGCAAGTTTTAGTCATTCTTTTTTACATGATAGAAGTTTCTCATAGATGAAACTTTCTGTTTACTAATATCAATGGTACTTTAAAATCAACATCGCAATTTCTTTGAACTGTATAGGCAGCTGTATACAATGAGGAATATTGGTAGTTTCAATTTCAGACTATTACAGACTGCTGCTATGTGCATTTTGGATCTTTATGAAATTCTAAACATTATAAATACAATAATGTATTGACAAAAAGCACAAGAAAGGTAAAAACAAAAACATAATTTGGGGAGGATAAACTTTTAACAACTATCACAGATTTTATTTGTCATCAATAAGCACAGTCTGTACCTCAAAATTCAAAGAATGTTCAAAATATGTCATTTGAAATTTACTTGGAAAAAAACCCAACTCATTATCAATCAGATTTGCATTTGCTTAACAAAGTTGAAGCTTTTAACATATTCGACCATATACCCACTAATCCTTTCACATAGGATATAACGCACCATATTTTTTATCTACAGAAACATATTGGTCTTCTTATTTTCTTTTTAAGAAAATAATCACATAGTCTTACTAGATCTTGACATTACAGAAATTATTGATATGTCCATGTCTAATAAATTTTGTTTAAAAACCTTGTATAATCAGCTCAATAAAATCTATGAATATAATACGTTGCATATAGAAAATGAAAATAAAAATCCCACAAATCTATAACACAAGTAACATGTTCATGTAGAAATTATTCATATACAAACTCAAGATTTTAATTTAGGTCGACCTATTAAAATAAAATGGGAATGTTCAGAAAACATTAATAAAGAACATTTTTGCTCTTTTGTGTTCGAAGAGACGACAAAAACCAATTACGTTCTTCCACTTTCCACTGTTCACTCTTACAGTAACTGTAGATAAGAATAGAGCAAAAACTTTTATCTTTCTTTGGCTATAATATTTTCTTTTGCTTTTTTATATTAAATAGTTTGAACATTTCAATACTAAAAAATTGCTTCCACAAAAAAATATTTAACAGTTGAGATTTTGCAGAAGCAAATTTTAAAATTTGACTACTGTAAAATGCTGTCTAATAGCTGTGGGTGATTATTTGGATACCCTATGGGTTACAGGAGAGCGGGCATTCATTTGGATATTTCTGTGAAAATCCCATCCTTCAAAACATCTTGTCGCTTGCTGACTTGCAGATGATTTTATTATCACATCCTTGACTTTGAATAACTATGCTATATTAAATAATCCTCTGCAATTATTTGCAATATTATTGTCTTGATTTTACAGCCAAATCGTCTTTAGACTTTCTGATATCAATGATATCCTATGTACTTTCTGACTCTCTAGAAAAATCACAAACAAGCTGTAAGCCTTAGTTCTAGTAGCAAAGTTAATGTTAATACGCTCAGTGGTCAAGATTTTCCAATATAGTGAGAAGCAAACCATTGTATGCACATGCATTGTAAGATTAAATGAGATGAGAAAAGGAAGTCCCAAACAATATGCTTGAACTTCCAATACTTAACATGCTATTTCAAATGTCATTTTGATTTTCACGTTTTTCACATCCACATTGCCTTCATATTCCGTTGCAAAAGTCATTATTTTGTGTGCTGTTTGCTGATAATATTTCACCATAGTATTCACAAATTATTCCATTATATTTCAATTTGTCTCATTCTCTACATATTATTAGCCTTGATCTTGATTACCTAGAATCAGGGTTTGTTTTTATTGAGCTACGTATCACAACTTCTCCACATAATTGTGTGGGAAAAGACCTTCCTTGTTCCTCAGCCGGCCCAGCCACCAGCCAGATGGATCTGTAAAACAGCATTCAATCGGGTGACAGACCATAATTTACATGTAGCTCACAAAGAGAATTTACCTCAATGCAATTAAGCAATATTTAAATGTCTATGGTATTTCACAAATTAGCATATTATCTACTGATGATACTTGTATATGTATTACATTTTGGATCACTAGATTGGTTTCAAAGGACAGATTACGACACGATTTGCACTAGTTCGCCATTACAAACCTTCAGATACAAAGTTCACTTAAAACGTCATGATCAAAGGAACTAAAGTGAGAGTTTACCTTCTTTTATGATGTCGATGATTTCTCCCTCATTAAAGCTGAGTTCGTCTGTGTCTTGCGCATCATACGCAAACAGGCACTTACACTGAGGCAGAGCCGGTTTTGGTGCCATCTGAAAATCAACCACACACAGTGGTGTAGGCAGGATTTTGCTGATGTGTATGCACAACTACATTTTGAAAAACAGTGCCAAAGGCACTGCAGCGAGTGCCGTGAGTCACGAAGCCCATCATGGAGGGATTTCCCCCCCCCCCCCCCCGCCGCAAAATTTTTGAAAATTGGTGTAAAAATGGTTGCATTTAGGGCAATCTGTTGACAAAAAGATCTATATAGTTTGCTATTGGTATATCTATATAGTATGCTAAACCCTAGTAAAGGAAAACAACCACCATAAATATAGTCTTTTGGCTGTTATTTCAGTTACTATCTGTCCTATACTAGTATAATTAGTATTGGTCAATCAGTGGTAATATGTGTTCCATCCGTACATATCATTGTATGTAGATCTATGTACTGATTAATTTAACAGTTTATAAAAACCGAGTTTGACTGTGGTACACATTGGAAAATAATGCAACAACATGGTCACACTAAAGTGCTTGTACATCTTTACTATCTATTAAAATCCAATCTCCATCCAGTATGCTGTGGACAAGCGTAAATATAATTACTTCTTGTTCATAAATAGGACAATTGATAAGCACTATAAATATTGTGTCACAATACGGCAATTTTCCCTTCATTAACACGGGACCCACTTTTTATATTTACCTGTATCGGCCCACGCATCCTCCATCATATACTTTGTGACGGCAAAAATACGCACATATGAGCTTTTTATCCAAGGCTGTTTATTGAAACTCACCCCAGTTCTGTGGCAATTGTATGATTATTAGTATAACAACACAAAGTGTAGTGTCTACCCTCCTATGGTTGGGTGTTGAAACTGAGTTAAGGTGTATCAAAATGAATTTTCCACGCCAGTCAGTGACAGTGAATGCAGTATTACGCGAACCACGTATTATTTTAGCGTAGAAAATCAATAAATCAATGTGTACGCACTGCGTTGTGTGCGTTACAGTAGCTACGCCACTGACACAGTTTCATGATAGAGCTCGTCATATTAATAAAGGTTATGCTCAGCGGCCGAACAAATATGCTTATATAGAAGCAATATGACGTGTTCTGTGTGGTGTGAAAGTTTCTTTCATTTAAACAGCGTGTTAGAATATCTAGAGCAACTTAAATGCAACCCCATAAATAGCCAGCTAGAATGTGAATGCGAGAAATGTAAACCGAATGATGTTCTCAAGATGGTATGATACTATGACAAAAGTCTCAACATATACCCGGTAAGTAAATATATTTGGACAGTAAAAATGAGCCTCTATTTCATACATTGTGAGACAGGTTTTATATGATCAAGGTTAATAGTGTCACACACAAACCCATCCTACCTTGGGTTTTGGTTTGGGTCTGCCTGCTGCTGGAGCTGGCCGGTTCCTCATCTCGCTCGTCTTACGCTGCATGCTGAAATTTGTGCTGAATGTGAACTCCTCATGCATAATAAAGGGGTCACTAAGAGAATTTGCCTCAAGATTCAGCTGCAACCTCACAGCATGACATCGTTGCGATGACTTGGGTCACGGGACTCAGTGTTAACCCTCAAAAACAACTTTTCACATCTTCATCTATCTTTCCTGCTGATTTAGATCGCGATTAAGATGTAGCTGGCACGGTGATGAGCACAATTAGTTTGCACTCATCAAAACAAACCCTCAATTACACCCATTCTTGTTATGATGGCGCCTTAACACATACGTTCTTTTCTTCCACTTTTTGTACAACTTGTAGTGCATACCTCCGTTTTTGCTCGGTTTTTCATTATATTCCAAAACCAAGGTACAATGTGTTTATCTAGCAGACCATCTCTCATATCTGTGCGACTATAGCTGACAAAGCTGATACTAACTCTCAACAATAGTCATCTATTTACGATGTGGCGCTACTAAATCACACTCTGAGGTCACAGCTTAGTTGTGTGGCAAAATCCTCTAGTGAAATGACCCCTTAACTTCGATAGTGACTGAGATTTTGTTTTAGATACAACTAATTATGTAGGAATGTTCTTTACATTGCCTAAGATGAGGGTAAATCTACACTGATCATCATATGAATTTTAATCCTTCACTCACCTCCACACAAACAAGTAATATAGATTAGTTAAACTCCAATTCAAATTAAAACATAGTACATGTATTAGCATTTGAGAATATCCCAGCCTGCCAATGATAGCATATTTCATCTTAATTGATTCATATATTGTTGTATCAGGTTAGTTCAATGGAACCATGTACACAATAATTATATGTTAACAAAATAGCAATATAAAACGAAAAATACTGTCTTGGACAACATTTAAAGTTACATATACTAAATACTAATAGGAAACCGGTTAATACGCAGATAAGACTTGCTGATACAAAGATTTCACTATATCAACATGTCAAATTGTCCATAATAATACAAGTTTCTATGAGAAAATATCCCACTGACACTGAATAATAACAAAACAACAAAACATCAACAGTACAAATAATGCTGAATCAATAATAATGAAGAAATAAACAAAACCATAAATACATTTCTACTACATGTACACGTACTTCCAAAGTTCCCCAAACTGGCTCTTTTGAATCTACATTCAAGTATGAAACTGACATCCATATTTACAGTACAAATATTATTTGGGAGATTTGAGAGAGTTACCGGTAGTACAGAAAAAGACAGTACAGAGTTACACATCAAGAAAAGAATTCTTACAGATCATTCCTTTGTTGACTGAAGAAGAAAAGGCTCATTATTGTCACATGCAAATTAGTAACTAATTACTAAGATGAAAAATAGTATTCAGTATTTTTAAACTACATTTGTATTTGTTATTGTATTATTTTACTTTTATTAGAAATCAGAGGATGGTTGTCCTGGATTGATAACAAGTAAATGGTTAAAATTACCTCAGAGATTTATGTTCATATTCACATAAAATATCATCAGACCTACATTTGAAGCTAACAACATTTACATTGGAACATATTCATTAAAATGCAGTTAATTGTTAATAATATTAATGTATGATGTATAGAATAAGACAATCATTAGACATTATGCTGTCATTCAGAATAAAACAAAAAGCAAAGCATTTTTTATACAACACAGTCAGATCCATTTTATTATAACTCATAACAGCCACTTGAGGAGGAATTGAAATCCCGTCATTAGCCCTACAACTACCGGTATATGTAAAACTGTCCTGCTTATTTCCAATCTGATAAGGTTCACTTGGTTTATATGAAATATAACAATCATCTTCTAAGTTTATTGCTGGATAACCACTCGGTACTTGTTTATGAAAAGATTACTAAATATGACAAAATGGCAGGTTTCCATTTGGTGCCATAATTTACCACTTATCGCATCTTGAAGACGAATATTACTTAAACAAATAGGAAATATAAGAAGAACAACACTAAGAATGCTTACAAAAAACACCTCTCTCTCAGTTATGATTATCTTCCAAGTTCCAGTACAGTGGAGACGTAGACTTGTGAGTCAGTCTTTACTGTTATTTTTAATAGGCAATTCGGTGTTTTATTGTCGTGGATTCAAATCCCACCAAAAACTATGCACTATAGTCCCGACCTAATGATCTAATGACTCTAACGACACTAGCAATAGAGAGAATATGTAAAGACCGTACTCCACAACAATGGCTACCAACCAAACTCACCCTGTTTTGTCTATACCTCTTTCTTCGATACGAAAACAAGTACATGTATTATGGACACTAATTATTAGCCAGTGCAACAGCACCCTAAAAGACAAAATCATGACGTAAAACACATGAAAACAACGAGATTACTGACCCTGCGACGCCTGCTTCGGGTGTGCGGAGGTACGATTGGTCCCCGCCGCCTGCCATCTGCTTGGCGAGTTTGTGCGCTCCCTCTCGCGGCAGCGACGGCGCCTTGTTGTCGTTGCGGTCACCGGACTGCTGCCGCGAGATCTGACGCAGGAAGCCGGCCTTCTTCACCACAGCCGTGTACACTGCAAATCACAGCCCAAGACTGTACGTTTTTACAATTACCTCGCTCATAAAATATATGAAAGGCATGTAGTACTTAAAGATTTTATATTGTAACAAGTATTAGATATACATGCATGTATTCCCTAGTTTTCTAAACATTATTCAATATTCTATACAGGTCTTAATTTCTTTTTTAATTCATTGTACATATCATTGATAAAAATAACTAAAAGTAAAAACATATTTTTTCATTGATGTTACATTTTTAGTCTACATTCTCAGGCCCCATGATGCAAGTACAGATATGGAACCATGCGCCACAAGTAACTGATTTTAAAGGGAATTAGAAGGTTGGTGTCAATTTATATCTTTCTTCCTTTTTGTACAAATTGTATTCTTAGTTTCAAAATTGCATGTATAATTAACATTATTATATTAATAGATCACTTTACAAAGAATTTTATACAATGGTAACTACCAATATAACTGTGTCAGCTAGGTTGGGCTTGTTTGTGTATAATATCTCTTAGGCTGGTGTGTAAGTGTATTGTAAAAGAAGCGGCCCAGGGGACGGCTCTATCGAGTGTCATGCACACGCCTCATCGCTACTAAATGTTCGGGAATCACAACAGAAATAGAAGATAGCCACATATAGCCATGTCTCTAATGGTCTGGGCGGGGCGGGGGGGCCCATTGGGGGTCTGAGGTGCCTATCCACGCACATATGTCCAGTCTGGTGTGAACAGGAGATCGTGAGTTCAATTCCACACCCTTCCAAAGCTTTACAAAGACTCCCTGAATATTTCACAGTATATTAATTAAGTATGTTGGGCTATACAGTGTTACCTTGGTTGGGCTGGGAGGGAGGTGGTGCCCCAGGGCGTGTGGGTGCGGGTCTCGAGGGTGTAGTCCCCCGCCGGGGGCCGGCTACAGGGTGCTGGGGCTGTTGGTGACCTCTGGGGGCCGCTCGCTGACCACCACCACCACCAAACCGTGCTACGATGCTCGCATCCACGCGCTCTCGCTGACCTGGACCTACGTATACAGCATGCGAGAAGTTGTGACGTAAATAATGATGTATAACACTGTGAGAGTAGTTGGTATGTAGCATATGGTCTCATTTATATTTTTGTTATTCTTTTCCTCTACATTTCAAGTCAAAAAAATATTTTAAAGTTGTATAATTCTTTTATATATTTAAACTATTTTTGAGATTAAGATTTTATATTGATTTGTCAGTTGTTAGATGGTGCTTTTTTTAAAAAAGGTGACTTCAGTCTCGAAAACAGTTTAAATAAATACAAGGTTTATACAGCTTTTATTTTTTTTTTTAATTTTTGACTTGAAACGCAGCAGAAAAGAAGAACAAAAATATAAATAATACTGATATAATTTACTGCAATTACATATCAATACTACAAATGTGTGAATTAAAAATATACTGTACTTATTGTGCTCAGCCACTATGACAGCATACCCTGTACTTCTATACATATATTCCAGTATAATATCAACAAAACAGCTTACGAGAGTTTTTTGGCAGGCCCTGACTGATAGACGCGTTGAGTATCTTCCCTGATGGTTTGAGCGTCACCTTCTCTCCTTGGCCGTACACAACGTTGAGAGTTCGAGTCCCGCCGCCACCCCAGCCTTCCTTTTTCACCGTGTACTCAATTCTGAACATGCAAACGCAATCTCGATACAATATACTATAGACGGTATGGGTATGGAAAATGGGTAAATTAAAATTATGTGAAAGGTCATAAAAGTTGAAATATCCCTTAATTCTTACTTTGCAATAGAAAATCAGAATTATTTTATATTAATGAATCACAAGCATCTGAGTATTTGGACATGATAAATATAGTTAAGACATGAAACAAGTAATTCATTCCCAATAACATTATCATGCATCCAATGTTGACAGAGTCTATAATATACACATACTGTGTACACTGATGTATATGATTGGGTAGTAAATCTTCTGCAAATTGGGAACGTCCACCTATCCAAGAAGTTTACGATGAGGTTCCAATATATATGTTTATTCAGAGGGTCTACTAGCCCAACTACAAATCTATATATGCATATGCGTATGACCGACCTGTCAGAGAAGTCTATGCGGAGGTCGCGACCCCCACAGGCCTCTTTGTAACGCTTTGAGAGAGTAGTGAGAAATTCTGTCTTGAACACACACTCAAGCAGGCTGGCATAGTCATCAGTAGGGAACAAGACCATAAGATCATCCTGCTTCGTGCTAAAAATGTAAGAATGAAAAATAGACCATAAGCAACTATACTACATAGAAGATGTCCGAAAATATTCAGACATGGTATTAAATGGATGTTAACAAAATCAAGCAATCAATATATGAAAAAAAGGAATACAATGAATCTATTTACAAAATTCTCCGAAGGTATACAGTATACACCATTGTAAATATGAATGTGCATCTAATGAAAATACGGCTTACATTCTCAAATATCTAGCCACATGCTTAAAATTGACAATTTTTTATCTGTTTATATGTATATTGTTAATGATAAATTATTGTTTATAAATGCTTCACAAATGTGTGGGAAAATGCCTTTGAAAATATTACCTCACTGCAATGTGTGCTATTGAAGCTAGTGGAATTTTCCGTTTGACGACCTCGATCATTTGACCTTTCTGCGGACCTTTTTTCACGGTCTCTCGACCAATGAGATAAAGATTTTTACCCGATAGAAGCAAATCTCTTTTTGTAACCTGCAACCAAGACATGAATTCATCAGCATGGTGTCCTATTGACACACTGGACATAACTATAAAACTGATTTGTATGAACAGGCATGTACATCTAACATTGTCTTAGCTATACATATTGTACAAAAACATACAGGATACAAATTTCAGCTGTTTCTATTCACTTTTTTTTCTTGCATCTGACCACTAGCGACTACAATTTTTTTTTTTTAATGATTCATAACCCATGTCACCTTGGGAAAAATTAGAAAACTTCAGTTAGCAAAGGTAAAACATAATTAAACACCACGAGTAGAAATCCAGTTTATGCTAAAATAGCAGAAATACCAGAAACATATAATCCCCTTTTTACAATATAAGAATGATTGTAGAATCAAATACATGATTCAATTACTAGCTAATAACCTACTTTTCTTCCAAAAATTAATTCTAAAGTACCGATTTAAATATAATCTCCAATCGATTTCGACCCTCACAGGTAACGAGATAAAAGTTACGATATAAACAGTGAACCAAATAGTTTCTCACCTTGAAGCGCCTGTCATATTTGTTGACAGTTGCTGCAAACTCGATGCGCTCGCGTTTTTCACACAGCGCCCGCACTCCCGGCTTGTCATCCAGTCCGATGTAGTCGCCAGCAAAGCCGCGATTGAGACTGTAACGTCGACGCTCCTTCTTATTGAATAGCAGGTCGCACGCTGATGGAGAATGGTAAGTCAATCAATCAATCAATCAAACAATCAATCAATCAATCAAATCCCAACTTTATTTGAGCAGTCCCTAATCATTCCTCATTCAGAGGGTGTGGCCTGGCTGCCCAGTCTACATCTCATCTCATCTATCAGACCTATGCCCAAATGTGCCCGATCTTTCTGCATGACCGCATCCCAAGTCTGTTTTGGTCTTCCCTTTCCTTACTTGTATTTCAAGTTTTCTTACTTTGCTATTTCAGCCAAACCTGTGCTCAACATAAACTAGCCATCTCAGACTCCTTTTACAACCACAATATCAATATCCGTGATACATCTACACAACTTCTCCAGACAGCTGTTTGTACTGGTATTATTGTAAAATGAAGTATATTTTAAGACATTAATCTAACTTCAAGAAAGACACGATAATTGAAGACTGAAACAAATACTGATTGCACGTACCTTCCTCTCGTAGCCGTATGTACTGTTTCCTCGCATTGTATTTGCGGAAGACTTTCTGGATGACTCGTGCGTACTGGTCGTACTTACGCTCTCGCACCTCTTCCAGCAGAAACAGTGACTCTGGGTTCTTGATAAATACCTACAGCAGAAAGAATCTAGTTTTCAAGCTATTTCTTGATTATTATAAAAATTGTATTTGTGTTGATAGGTTGGAAAACACTTTTCATAAGTTGAATGAAATTATTCTTATACATCTATTATCAATTCTTAAATTTCCAACAGAAATACGCGTCATAACCAACAAAGAAAGAATCTGCATATGGACATTTGATAATGGCTATGTATATGTAACATACATGTATGTACAAATTCTGTAAACCCTTCACCCATCCATGATGCTTTACGTTATAAATCCAACTAATAACTCAAATTTTGATAATTCAAATCTATTATTCCTTTCCTTCTAGTCCTGCTTGAGCCATTCCAACTGTATACCTATTCGTATCACGCACCTTGGACTTGCCCAGCTGATATTGATCATTATCCATGTGCACGAAGTTCATGAGATGCACAATGCCATCGCGTACATTACCGCGCCATTGGGGCCACGTCTCTGGGGTCAAAATTGCATACCTGCAACAACAGTTGTAGTGAAAGCAACGAGAGGTATAGACTACTAGACTATATAAACCTTGGTGCAACAATATTTGTTAGAAGTGCAGATGCTCAGACTCTGATTGATGTACATGTAAATCTACTATAGAGGTAATTGTACAATGTATGCTAAAATGTAGGAGATCTCCTTGTGCCTTGTTTCTGTATCCATTTGTGTTGTATCAACTGAAGAAGCTATTTCCTATCAGGTCTTAATTCACATCAAATAGGCAACAGATTGGACGAGAGCCAACAAAGCCTATACACTTACCTGCGAAGAAACTTATCGAACGGTCGTCTGTATGCAAAGCCTGCACGTCGCACCCGAATATTCTCCTTCAGCCCAAGATACTCCACTTGATGTTTCACCCTTTCAAAATAATGTTTACATATTGAAAGAGCAGAGAAAAATATTAGTAATTTTGTTTCATGGGCAACCTGGGCCCCGAACAGTTAATGGCTGAGCTCAATTTTCTGGGGCCCAAAGTGTAATTAAGGCTGTCTATTGCAACCTACTAACGCCTTTAGTGAATCATAATAATATTGTCATCTTAAGCTTAATTTGTAGAAACTGTCCATATGACATTTATGTGTGCACAAATACATGATCTTGATTGCATTACCGGTAATATTCAATAAAAATACACACAATACAATATATTTAGTGCTGTTTTCAAACAACTTATTCCATTGCAAGTTTTGAATGAACTATGAACTACCTGCTGTCCTCCCAGTCTCGAGCGCGCTTGGTTTCGTTGGGCTTGATACAGCGGATGTAATGAGGCGTGCACTTCATCAAAGCGTCCACCAGCTGGTTGGCTTGTGTCTGAAACCAGATTGACTATTCCATAATATGTCCACCTCTAGTGTCCTTATTGAAATAAGTAACGTGATAACTACATACAACAATGCACACTTATCACCTTGATTATGAATGGTAAAAACTATCAAGAAATCACCAGAATCATAAGACATTTTATTCTATATACATGTATCTGTCATCATAATTCTCAGGATGCTTTCACAATTAGCAAAGGATAAGGAAAAGGTCCTTAAAAACACCTTTTACTACCATTAATATCATCACAAACCTGATAATCTCAATTGCCTACATGTACATACAAGCTACCAATATGTTCATAACGTACCCTTATTTTGCTGCCTGCTGTTGTGGGCCGTGTTTTCGTCTGTCCTGAGACGGTTTCTGGGAAAAGTCCGGCAATAAATGGCCTAAAAATAGTATAATTTGATAGTTTACAGTAATAATTCTAATGATTCTCACACTATAACATATTTCTAAGTTTGGATCTTTGTGCAACTCTAAATTATACATTTTCAGAATGATTTAAAATATGCAAAATGTTATGATCAGTTCCAGGATGTTAATACTCACTTGGAGCTGGACTGCATGAGCAAAATGAGGTCAGTGTACAGGATGTCTCTATTGCGCTCACAGAACCCATCAGCATCATATTGCACCTGTCATCAGAAACCCAATCTCACAATGTAGACGACACCCATGCATACTAACAGATTAAGATTTTGAAAAACACACACAGAAATTCCGTTAGCAATGGTCTTTATCGAAATTCTAAATCAGATAAATAATTTTTCCACAAAGCAAAAATCAAGTAGACTTTGCAACTTTTCAAGGACCTTCCGCTGCATTACTTATATGTAATTTTAAGGATATAGTATCATATACTTTGGTTTAATAAGTAAGAGACATTGGATGTATTATGGGTGCGGAGAACGTGGACAAGGATGTATGATCTTTATAACAAAAGGACCGTGGTGGTCCTATATCACTCACCTGTCAAACACTATTTTTAAAAATTAAATTGTCATATTTTAGTTCTTATGTTTGTAACTATACTGTCTTCATTGTAATTGTACGGAGACTTAATATTGTTATGTTATAGCTGAGAAACAAACAATTTAGCTTTAGATCAATTTCTTTGTACCGGTAAGTTTCATGAAAAATTGAATTTGTTGATGGACCCCTGGGGAAGGGCCAATTTCCCACCCCAGGAACATTATTAAAGAATGGAATGATGACAATATAGGCATACTCATTTCTGTTTTAATTTAATAGATGAGAATGAAATGAAAAATGACCCAGCTATGGTTTACACAAAAAATATTTGATGGACCCTCTGGGCGAGGTCTATTTCCTCCCCAGGGGGATGTTTCAACTATGGAATTCATGACCATATAGGCATACACATTATGGGCAAGTTTGATGAAAATTAAATGAAAAATAGTGAAGACATTGCGCAAAAATGAATAGTGGATGGACGACGGGACAAAAGGTGATTACAAAACCTTACCATGTCTCCGACAGATGAGCTAAAAATGACAATATTTGTCCTCACCTTGCCAGCGTAGTGGTGTATGACAAAGCCGGTGCTGGCCCCCTGGTAGTGCTGGTGGGTGCCAACCGACTGCTGTAGCTTCTGCAGCATCTTGCCGTCTGCCCCCTCAGACACAGCGTGCATCGTTGCACAGACGTCATCCAGGAGCGACATGATGCCTACGGAACCACAGGCATTCAAAATGTACATGGAAGTAAATTACTAAGATGTACTATTTGGTTGTAGGTGGTTTTTCTCATGTTTTGGCTACCGTCTTTTCCACCATTCAATAGAAATTCAAAACTCAAAATTCAAACGTTAAGCCAAAGTAAGTTTTAGTTTTATTCTCAAACATTTTGGTCTTCTGAAGAGGTCTTGTCAGAAGACGTAAATATTTGAGAATAAAACTAAAACTTAGTTTAGCTTAACTTTTGAATTTCTATTGAATTGTGGAAAGACAGTAGCTACATATAATAAATGGAAGTAGTTTTAGAACATAATTCAAGATTCTAACACTTACTTTCAAATGCCTCACTGGACTTGCACCATATTACCTGTCTGAACTCTTACAACCATACTCACCACCTAGATTTCTGCTGTCATCAAATAATCTATTGCTTAAAGAATTTAGATCAAGAACCAAGTCTTATGGTGATAGAACATTTAAAACAGCAGCACCTAAATTCTAGAATAAATGTCCACTGTCCATTCGACAATCCAAAACTCTTGCATCCTTTAAATCACAACTAAAGCACCATTTGTTTAAGGAGGCCTACAAGCGTACATGAACATTTAGTGGAATTTATGCTATATATAAATTGTATTGTATTGTATTGTAAAATGCACCATTCACACAAGATTTATATTCGCATATTCATAATAGAGCTCATAATTAGCTTACCGGGTGGCTGTTTGGCCTCAATGAGATCACAGACCACCTTGTTGTTGAAATAATCAATGGCCTTCCACTTGATGCCTTCCTGAACGTACTCCTCCTGAAAATCAAAGGTATCATAATAAAAACTGATTGTAAAATGCACAAACCAAACATGTCTCAATGTCGATCCCAAATCATGTTTTAAAAACATTAAAAAACAAAAGCAACTGCTATTCAGGCTAGAGTATATGGTCTTCATTTTTCTTCATTGTTTATGTCCTAAGTACCTTCTAAGGTGTATCGGACGGTCAGGCCACGTGGTGTTGGTACATGGACCTCCAGAGGCAGGCTAGGTAGCCAACTGAGCCTCAGGGGTGGGGGGATCACACTAGCTATAGTTTTCAAACTAGGTGAGTTCTTTTACGTGCAGAGGTGTGGCTCTCCTCTACACGAGACACGCCTTTTAACGAGGCTTCCGAACCTCCGCTTGGCGTCGCTACCGTCTAGCAGTAACACTGTACGGTGGCGACGTGCTCGGTGGAAATCAGCAACTCAGTGGCAGACGTATGACGTATCGGTTTTGGCGACACTGTGTCTGCCATGACCGGGCCACGAACATATGACGCAAACAACTCCTGTTTTCAAGTCGTACGCTCTAACCACTGAGCTACTGAGGACCAGATGAGAACATAAAGAACAATCCTTATTTGGGATGTGGGCCACAACATAGTATGCACCCATCCATACATGTAAGAGTTAACAATACAATAAGGATAAGGATAATTTATTAGCCTCAAAAGGAATTTTTTGTGAACATGTCATAACATAACTTGACAAAGTATAGCACTAGTGGGTACAATAAACACCATGAGCACTTTCCTGTTTGATTTTGAATATGAGCTTGATTAATAATGATCATATTTGGGGTACAATTTTCCATGATTTAAGTTGCTTGCATGGTATAATGCTGCATACAGTCCGAGTCACTCACCTGCTCTGCCTTCAGAGTGAGCTCAATGAAGATTTGCTGTAGCTTTTCATTCACGTAATTGATGCAGAACTGCTCAAAACCGTTCTTCTGGAAGATCTCAAAGCCGTAGATGTCGAGGATGCCAATGTTAATCTCGTCCGTGGATAGAGCCATGGCTTGGTTTACTGACTGCAAGTTGTTGAGAGCGGTAATTTAGTATATTATCATACAATTTCATCGGATTTTCTTCTGATGTATATCATAGAATAATTGTTGATTAATCCAAAATTTTAAACTTGCAAGTCTACGTTTTTGTTCTTTGCATCTGAAGACCATTTTCAAGCAGGTCTTCAGAAGCGAAGACTGAAAATTTAGAATTAAAAGTTTAAACAATGAATGTATCGAAAATTATTCTATGATATGGGTAAGTTAGTACACGAGGGACAGTAGTTAATACAAAATTACATGTGCATATTACATTCAAATCTTAAAACAATAATTTACTTGAGTGAATGTATTGTCTGGGTCACTGACTGCAACTGTCAGCAGTCATACTTTAAGTTATTTTACAACATGATCACATCTGATGTGTCACTTATTTTCAAAAAGCTTCTTGAACAATCACAGAAGCAGTTTGCTAAAATTAATCAAAAGAATGAATATTGTAAGAATTTGACCCTGTGTTGTGTGAAAATTCACAAAATAATACAGTCGTACATGTAGCTTTGCAAGGCGACCACTATATTTAGCCCTCTTACCAATACACATTTTTGAGATTTTGGCAGCAATGTTTTTTCTCATACAATGCTTGTTAAAGTATTGATTTCATTTAATCTCGGACATCAGTTTTGTACATACTAAATGTCATTTGTATTGTACATGTACCAAGGAACATACAAAATGTACCGCAATATCTTTTACGTCATTGTTAAACAATGCTGCGGCCTATTTAGGCAAGCCTTTTCATATTAATTATAAGTAAAAATTAACCTTTTGAGAAATACATTAAATCAGTCAGTTAATGAAGTAATCTGTTAGTTATTTGACCAATTAAATTGCATCCATTTATGAAAGTCTAACCTAAAAAAATGTGAGCACCACATAATCTCAAGTAGAACCTCCCATTAGGACCACCTCTAAAAGAGACCACCTCTATAAGACCATTGCAGTCCCAAGCCTTCAGATAGAGACCAACACAAACCTCTATCCAGAGACCACCTCTCAATTTGTTAATTTCATACAATGAAACCTGATAAATGATTACGAAGTAAAAATCACTTTATGACTGGTTCACAAACTGTATGCTAGTCAATTACAAGTAGGTATATATGTATGTTGCATTAAGATACAGAACAGAGTGTACAATGGCATTAAAAAACAATGAAAATTGCTAGGTTTTGATTAAGACTAATTCAGGTATTCTCAATGTATTTTGGTTTGGTTGCTATTAAATGCTATTAAAAATAGTGTGCATGTAATATTGTCTACCTTGTAAGAAATCAGCCAGTCAACAATGAAGTCAGATTAAGTATTATAAGATTACCAAAATAATCCACAGCTAAATATCTCTTAATTAGTATTGTTCATATTGACTTGTGTTTAGATTAAAAAAAAACATACATGTAGTATAAATATAAAGCAATTGTTCTGTGTGCACCATTGTAAAAAGTAGTTGGTATTGTGGAGAGTAAAGTTGAGAAATTTCTAACAATTGTAACTATGTCTGGTAACTCAACAAAAATATATGGTAAACTAATTCATCATTATATTTAATACATGGTAATATAAGTTTGTGTGTTGATCCATCACTTATTTTCATTATAATTCAAATCATGTTAGTCAAAATGTGTAAAAGTTTAAAACGGCTAGATGAGTTGGAAGCATTTTCTATTTCTAAAACATCTACATATAAACTATGTTACATAATTACACATTATCTTTCCCTGAATATAGTAAGAAATTCTAATTCATAAACAAATGGTAATTATTGTAAAAACTGTGGATTACTAGACTAAAAAAGCAGCAGTTTATAGGGGCTATGTTAAAAATAGTTGTTTTACAAATGTTTCCCAACTTTCAGGCCCAAACAATGAAGTTGACCTGGATGCGTGGTTTGCACTGGACGAGAACCCGAGTGATCGGACAATAAACCACGTGGCTGACATCCTCGGCGTCAGTGCTTACGCCATCTCAGTCTGGTTTGAGCGGAGACGTGAAAAGAAGAGGTCAACGAGTAAGAACAGAGATCTTGTAAAATGGTTGAAAGATGTTGAGAAAGCAGAGTTAGTAGCACTGATGGAGACAGAGGAAGAGTATGGCTCACTGCCAAAAGGGAAAGAAGAAGACCTAGAGGAGTTTTTTCATATCATTTGGCATCCAAATAGTTCACAAATCGAAGAAATCGCCAAAAGAGTTCGGATGAGTGCAAATCAGGTGGCGGTTTGGTTCATCAAGAGACGAGTCCACGCCAGGAGCGAAGGAAGCAGCCGGAGTCCATTGAGGTGCGTGGAATTCAGACAGGAATAAATCTGGCTACAGGAATTGATCCTAAGCCTTGATAAATGCCTTGAATTACAGAATGAATAATGACAGCAGTAAAGATCAAAACCAGGAATAATTGGAGCAAAGCTGTCCATGGTGATCTGAAAGGACTCCGTGTATCAAACAAAAGCAACCTTTTTTAGGTGAGGCCAGTGGCTTTTTAAATTGTTTGAAGTAGCTCCTGACAAAATTGTCATCTTCATCTAGATATATAAGAATGTATCTCTGGTTTTATCATGAATGTTTCCTCTTCTTGATTTTAGTTTCATTTTTTATATTGATGCAAATAATTTTATGTATTTATCGTATTTTTAGCAATTGATAATGCCTTATACATTGTAATCAAGATTTTATCTTATTAAAAGTTTCTTTGATCTATTGTTCGTTTGTTTTATCTATTTTATTGTATTCAACATATAGTAACAAACCTAACATTGATACACAGTAGTATAGAGACATTATTTATTGTCCTCATAGTTATGTTTTGAGACTGCATGCATCCAAAGTCTCACGTATCATTTTGTGTTTCAAAAAAAATCTATTCTTTCCTCAATTGCAGCCATTTTTGATACCCCACCCACAACCCACATTATCCCGGTTTGCATTTGAAATGCTAATGAGCAACTGCGGAGGAGAATTGCACCAATGTAAACAATTAAAAATAATGTTATCTGTCAAAACTCTCAACATATAAGCTTTTGATTCAAGACGGACAATACAATAACTTGAACCACGAGCATGTGTAGGTTTCGAAATTAAAATAACTCACATTGACGAGATAATCAAACAAGCGGGTGTAGATAGCCTTGGCTAAAGCGTCTCTCGTCGAATTGGCCTGCTCTCTATTCAGCGTCACCTACAATATGTGTAAGTAAGTCCGGTTTACTTCTTACAATTTGTATTATCACTGCTGTCTAATCACTATCACATTACACAGATATGGTATTTTCAAGCTTCTCTCTCTCACATCTTTTTAGCAAGCATATTTCTACCACATAGACACAGCTGAAGACAGGTTTTACAACTCTAAGCTTCAATCTAACTGTTTCAAGAGGCTCTAGCAGGATTTGAACTCACGACCCCGAGGTTGTGAGACCAGAATGATACCATCATCCCAAGCAGCGAGCTGTCAAAATATTACACGGCTGAATCGTTGCCTCTGTAATACTTGGTCAGTTATCATCTCAACCAAGAGGTTATGGGTTTGATTCCCACACAAGGACGAAATTTTGGGAAGGTTTTATTACGATTTTTAGTGCTATGAAATCTATATATATATGTGTTCCTCAGTGGTTGCAGATACATTTTCAAGCTTCTCTCTCTCACATCATTTTAGCAAGCATACTTCTACCATATTAGACATCACTAAAGACAGGTTTTACAGCCCTAAGCTTGTCTATGGGGTAGAAATATGCTTGCTAAAAAGATGTGAGAGAAGCTTGAAAATATATCCCCAACCACTGTCAAAACATAAAGATGCAGTCGCCAGAGTTACGACATACGTCAGAGTATCGTCACGTCACTAAAATGTACGTGTAAGGAGACTCTGGCGACTGCATCTACAGCTGTTATAAATTTGGTCTTTTAAATAAAAACTACGAACAAAAAAACGCAATTGTGCCTGACATTACAAACCACTATAATCTCTAACTGAGGCAGCGGTGTTTACCTCGATGTTCTCTGTCTTGCCGCCCCATTTGCTGTCCATGGTGCGGCTCAGGAGCTTGGTGCGTAGCTGCTCCTGGTCCACACCCAACAGGTAGGCAGGGTAACCCAAGACTGAAACAACCAGGGTGCATTATGTATTCTGTTAACAGGTGATTTATTACATCGACAACCTTTATTTGTAAATACACTAGATTCCACCTGTCAATGAAAACATGGTTTTCCATCAGCGGTTCAGTAAGTCTCGAAGTATGAAAAATGTCATATAATCATAACGAAATGACAAAATCTTAAAAAAGAATCCAAACATTTCAGATGGTGCATGCGAAATTTGTGAACATTGTCATTTATATAAAAGAATTGTGCCATGTAACGCTTCAAAATCCTAATTAGAAAGGGAAATGTTTAAGATTTTCCCACTGTATGGTATATATATCCTAGTAGATTTTCAACATGGCAGTAAACGTAAACAAAGTGGTAAAATCTTTTTAAAAAAACTCCAGTTAATGTCATCATATATTGGATCATGAATTCATCATCATGTAAAAAATCGTAAATAATAGCTATTGCTTATACATTGTTTAGGGCACTCCCTACCTTAAGTCACAGTCATAGAAACTACTGTGTCATAGTATCATCCAATGATTGTCATGCATCTTTACACCAATGAATTGTTATCACTCTTTACTTGGAACACACAAAATGAGCAATACATCCAGTAAAATTACAGAGAGTTGGCTTACAGATGTATCAAAAATGACACGGTCTCTTAACAGAACTTCATCAATGTCTCTTTTGAAAGCCTCCGCTCACAAAAAATTCTCTAATTGTAAAACAGGTCTCTATATACAGTAATCGGATTAGAACCTCCAATTAAGACCACATCTCTATTTACACCACCTCTATAACAAGACCACTTTTCACGGTCCCAAACCTTCATAAAGTTACCAAAACGAACCTCTGTATACAAACCACCTCTCTATTGTGACAAACAAACAAACACTGGTCCCAAATACTTATGGTCCTAACAGAGATGTTCTACTGTACTGTCCAACGAGATTGAGAGCAAGCATGCGCCCAAGACACACGGAACATGTTATAACTCACACTCCTCGTCTTCCACCTGCGCATAGTTCCCTTGTTCCACGAACGTGATGTTGCCGATGTGAAGGATGCTGGCCACAATGTTGAGCACTTCGTACTGTGTCTCGTCGCTCAGAGACATCACAGACATGGCATGCTGAGTAGTACACAGAAACCAGAGTTCTGACATACCGTATTCATTCTAACAAGCGCACCTGCCCTATTAAGCGCACCCCCCTGTTCACACAGATTATTGAATAAAACAAATCTTGCTTTTTTTGCGAATATTTAATTTACCTGGTACCTTATTAAGACTAACACACAGGTATATGCTGGGTGCGTTGTGAAGAAATGTTTGAGGTTGATGCATTCTGTTTTTTATTGTTCGAAGGTGTGGCTTTGGGGTGCGCTTAATTGACATCTTTTGTATTTTATAAATACAGTACTTTCTTCATACCAACAGCTATCACAATTTACAAATGTATACAAACTCAATATTTCGACAACAATGTCTGTTTGTTTTTCTCAAGAGTGTATTTTTGTTTTTAGTTGAAATTTGTCTTTATTAAGGGCACTGTTTGCTTATTAGAAAGAATACGGTAAGTAAACAAGGAACAGTAAAAAATTATATGAAGTCTTTTAAAGAAGAAATAAAAAATTCTTCATATTTTTTCATAAAGTTGTCTTTGTTATACAATCAAATAGTAACAAACACTCAATATTTTAGGAATCTCAGATAAATGTGGGATATTTTGCATTTTCTGGTAATATATATGTGAAAATAAAATTATTATATTTCATGCCTCTTTGGTTTCCATGCCTATTGTGAATTCTTGTTTAATATACCTGTGCCATAAATATCGATACATGAAATAGAAATAAGTACATTACCATGGTGTCGTTAAACTCCTTTTTGTCGTCTGTGTCTTCAACTTTGTAAGTTCCACTCTGATTCAAGTAGAAAAAGTAGTCTGGGGTCGTGATCCCAAGATGCTCTGTAATATACGATACGAAATACTTTATCACAATCCTTGACCATTTTCAAATAGACATTAGATATACAATGGCAATGATTCAACTACATAACAGAATAACATAAAATACAAACAGGCTATGGCACCGTATATATATAGAGCTCATATGGAGGGAGAAGCAAAACAGCCAGTTGCTAAATAATAATATAATACTTAAGCCTCTGGGCATGTCATTAAACCTTTCCATTTAACTAGATGTTCTTAAAAATAATATTGGCCATGTCATTTAACATGTTCTTAAAAATAGATTGCATTTAACCAAAGCCAACATGCACATGAAGTTGTCATTGCATATTACTCCAGAGATCTTTAAGTGTGATGCTCTCAAATATTATACAACCTAGCCCTGATTTAGCAACAGACCTTTCCACTCATTTTCCACTCCAGCAATGAGCTGGTAGAAGATATGAAAGCACCGCTCTCCCGCATTCTGACTCACAACTCGAGACTGAAATGACAAGCATTCAATTGTAATATTACGTTTCAAACACATTATCATTTCGCCATCTTCAAAGCGGATAATTGGTAGCCATGCGGTGGAAAACCCACAGCATCTTTGATGGCCGCTTTGATGCGGCAGCCATACAGCAAATCTAACTAAAAATGCGTCAAAATAAAAATATAGATCGCCGTAAACCAGACAGTATTTTTGACCTGTGAACTGCCATTTGGAGCTTTGGAGCTGCCATTTTTTGATTTTTTAGAAAATCTTGATTTCTACCCTAAAGGCTCTGTTTCCAGACCAATTTGGGTTTTGCCCCATATAAAAATCATTAAAAGCGTTCATCCACACAATCAAGTTTGCATGTCTGGCATCAATGCCCGTCAGCTATTCTTTTTTGCCCCCCCCATATAAAAAGTCATTAAAAGCGATCCACAGAAATGCTGATTAAAGCCCCCTGCAGTCCGCTAGCAGTCACCATTTCACTGTGGGTTTAACCTACATGTAAAATGCATTGGAGCAATCGACGCAGTTGGTGTACAATGCCGTATGGTTGCCATAAGTAAGCTATGGGTTTTACCCCTAATTGTTTTTCAATTGATAATGCATGTTAATGAATTAAAGGTTAATCAATTTTTAGATATATTATCAAACTCATTGAATACAATAATTTGAGGATGAACATTCTCAATTTCTGCATTAGTGTACTTACTTTTTCCAAGAGGAAGTTTGAGATTTTTCCACCAATGGGCTCACCTCCGCGACTGAACTGTATTTCTACATACTTTCCCTGCAAATTGCAAAAGGTTACTAATAAGTCTGATATCTCAATTATAAGTAATTAATACATGTTCATAGGTGATATGCAAACTATAGTCAAAATGTATATTTTCATCCTTGAAAAATATTTTTCTAATAGCAATGTTAATTTACATGTAATAAAAAATCCAAATTCTACACACACACATATATAAAAGCAATGTCTAGAATGTTGATCATCTCTCTATACTATAAATCTATTTGTCATGAAATGTTGCTCTTTATGAGCTGACATTTTGCTGACATTCTCTTAACCCCATGTGTACAATTATACATTTAAGTTATATGTCAAGTCATATTGGCAGTGATAGCATTGTGTGTCGTCTATATTTTACATACATGTACTTAACATAGTGACTATACTCTTTGATATACATTATTTACTTGAATTCCCAATGGGAATAAAGTGTAAGAGTCAATGTCAAAAGCATGGTGATGGGTTCCATGCCAGGGTGTGCCAATGCAAAGCATGACTGGCAACAGCTAGTATATTATAAGCTATGAAGACGTGTGAAACTACATGTGTACATTTAAACAAAAATTTCATTATTTATCGTGTATAGTTTTACTTTTTGGCTGTATTCTACGTAAATATAAAAGTATGAAATAAGGTTGGTTCATGTTGTATTTCTTGAGTACAAAATGAAATATTTATTTTAAGAAACTTAAAGTTTGACTTTACCAATTCAAACATTTTTGAGCTCATAAAAAGGCTCCTTTTCAAATTAAAATACAAGTGAAATATAGAATATTTAATGAACATAAATCTGGACTCACGAATCGTGACGAATTGTTGTTGCGAACAGTCTTCGCATTCCCAAATGCCTCCAGTAAGGGGTTTGACTCTATGATGATGTCTTTGATGTGCTGCACACTGCTTCCGCCACCCGAGACCTTGGCTATGTAGTTCATGATGTACTTGGCAGCCACTGTCTTTCCTGCACCAGACTCGCCACTGAAAACATTGTTGAGTGTTGTGTTTTCTTTAGCAATAATTTATGAGATTTTAGTCCCAATAGTAAAGTTTTTCGGCTTTTGAAACTGAACTTTGATATTATGCTAATTGGACGCAGGGGTGTTGAGAAGGTTGCTGAAGACTAGATCATAGATTTGTATCGCTACAGAAAATGTAGCTAAATAAAAACAGATAACGGACAGAAAAAGCAAAAAGGACCACATCATTTTATATTTGTGAAGTGTAGGCCTACTTAATGCATGTAGATTAATGAGTATTATACAACTTTGGATATAAATGTAACAAAAATAACAAACATAAAAGAGGTACATGTTGACCATATGACTAAACTGCAACTGTACTTTAGATTTTAATCATATGTTATTATTGCTAAATTCAATCAATTTATGAAATTATCTAATTTGTCTTAGCCTGGGGTTTGTACCCTGGAGGCAGGTGGCTATAACTGTATCATACATATACAATGTAGTCAACTTACTCAGAGACTTATACATGAATTCATTTTCACAACAAATATTGAAGGCATGATTTTGTTCCATCCTCAAGGATTGTTCTATGAATAATAGGTATAAAATAACTCCATACAAGTTATAAGCTTTTAAGCATGTGGACGCGGACATACAGACAGACATACAGACATACAGACATACATACGGACAGCACTAAAGCTAGAAATCTCCCCTGGACTTCGTCCGGGGAGATTTAATAACATTACCTGGGAAATTAGCTCAACTCAAGTGTTAAAATGTACATGTTTGACAAACCTATGAAACTTGAGGACATACAAATGTACATGCATATATGTAAATAATGTAGTTTACAAAAATATCCTTTGTTTTATACCTCCTTTGTTGCCATTTGTTCACAGAAAATAGTTCTTACTGAAACAAATCTTGAAGTTTTGTTCTTTAACAATAAAAGAGCCTTGGGGCAATGCTACTGTGTTTTATCAAATGCAAGTCCGAGGGTCAACCAACTTGTCATGCATTCCAATGTTACAAATATTAGATTTTCAAAAAGAATGGTATTTATGTTTTCCCTATCATTCGCTAAAGCAATATAGTTTTGATAAACTTTTATTAAATTTATATAAATGATTGAGTATTGGAACGTTAATTACATTGTAGAATAGTTCTACAATCAGGTACATGGTATTACAATGAGTATGCTATTAATTGTAAAATTAGATAATTGTACAAAATATATGCAGACTTGTGCAGTAATTCAACACATTAACATGGTGACACTTTCTCACACATCTAAAATTCTCACGACTTGCTATGGCTTTGTTACACAAAACACCTGCTACAGAAATTTTCTGAAAAACATGACTTGATCCTGATGAAAAAAGTAATCATCTATATGAAACTTAGCATCTATGGTTGGCACAATAACAGGTATCAAACCAAGTCGTTCATATGAAGGCCACCTTTCTAAAGTGTCCACCTCTCTTTCTGGGTGACATATATCATAATTAAACTCATTTAATTACCAAGCAATATTGCTTTACCATCAGCATATGTCTCATTTGACCACTTTGCATTTATATAAGTCTTGCTTAGCTTTTTGTAAATCAGTTGTATGTGGTTTTGACATAAGCAAAGGCCTTTTATAGAAAGTGCTATGACAATGTCAAAGTCTACCTTGACGTGGTTTTTTTCAATAATTAATACAAGGTTTTATGTTCTCGCTTTAAGTACGCCATCATTATTTATGCTGAAAAGTTTTGGTCGTCTCACAATTATAGTGTAAAAATACTTTTAAAAAATTATCAATACAAATTTTATGCTCAAGTCTCTTGCATAAAATCTAAGTGTTTGAAATCATTCACTTTATTTTTGCTCAAATACCATGTTCACTCCTCAAAAAGACAAGAGCTTACATTTTGAAACAAAATACGCTGGGTTATAAATATTGGTAGCCACGTTAGGAGTAGGCCATTCAATAGAGGATGTCTCTAAAGGCCCAAGGTCATTGAAGCTTTTATGAGCCCATAGCTCAATTCGTTGTTCGTATTTATGTCTTGCTTTGATTGCATCAATGATACTTGCTCTTCCATGCTGTAACTTATTGAATATAAGGACCTTGAGTGATAACTTTCTTCTTTGACCACATTTGTCAAGAAAAAATAGTTTTCTTTGATACAGTTTTCTTTTAAGAAAAATAGTTTTCTTTGATGAAGAAATGATTTTATATCAAGTGCATTTGTGGTATAATCACTACATGCATAACTATATCGGTTGTGTGACTAACTATAAGTATGTTAAGATTTAACCACATCTCATAAGTTCATAAAAAGATAAAGAAGTTCCCCTTTATAGCAAGTTAAAGTATCAAATACAATGTTATCTTTTCACACATTCCTTATTCAGCCCATGCTGCAATCCCATCTTACAAACCCCCAGAATACAATGCCTCTTGAATGAGTAACATTGTTGCTAAGAGCCCAAAAGTAAGCAGACTTGACACTGCCTAAGCAAGATAAATTGGTGTTTTAACAGAAACATTGAGAGTGTATATCTGGGTTTTTTTCATCTTATAAGCTTACTTTCATGTCCATATACATGATTGATCATAGCAAAATCGGTCATTCAATATAAACATTTGCAGTGAACTTGTTTGATTTAGTTCTCAGTCAGCCAGTCTGTATGTATATATCATAATAATGGCTTTATATTAAGAAATTGTTCAGGGAGTTTAACTTTTGTCTTACATTTTCAATAGATGAGATTGGAACCAAACTAAATTGTCATAGTGTTTACTATTAAAGCTTTCTTAGCCATCGCTTCTACAGTACCATTCATCATGTTCTTTTACACCTCAAGGAGTGACTGTATGTACAGTACATTAAATGCTTTGAAACAAAACAACAACAAGGGTACAAACGCCTTTAGTGAGATGACTGAATAATCTTCCTTACTTTACTTGACATTAGGCAAGATAGAAAATAGTAATAGTCAAAAGGCTACTATTGATTGCCGTACATTTGATATATCGTATTCTAACCTTTGCCAGCACCACATAGCTAACATAATGGTTCCACTAGGTTGGAGTTTAGTCAAAATGCTCCACCATGTATCCCATGAAACTAACATTACACAAAGTCTAGAGTTTCTCAATTTGCCTTTGAGCCTCCAGGCCCTAAGAAAACTGGAATCAAAATAATGTCTTTGCCTCAAAACTTACCTATCTTGTAGCACTAAAGCTTAACAAATTCCACAAGGACACATGATATATTGAAATGGACAAAGATGTGAGTAAATAAAAATTAACCATATTTATTTGAAAATAATAGGGTTAACTAAATCCTTTATGGGATGGTGTTCAGTTGGGATTTCATATCAACATATTCAAATATTCACTATTAAAACTAGATCAAAAGTGTTCAAAGAACACTGCGTCCCTAGAACGACGTTGACTCATGGGCAATTAAGATATATACTGAAATAATGTATACTTTACAATCAAGAAATTTATGAATTTGAGGAGAAAACATCAGAATGAATCAGAATCAATATATCCAGCAAAAAGATATTTGTGTTGCCATACAATAGTACTGAATAACAAGATGATAATCAATAAAGTTTCAAATCCAATAATCAATTTTGCTGCTTGGTTGGAATATTGATTTTTTTTCCTGCTGGCTAAGTGCATTGAATATCATTAAAAATGTCATAAAAGCGCTTCTAGAAAGCAAAATTTAATTGGCAGAGCGCCCAAAATCGAATCGCTTCGGTGTCGCTCATACCTCATAGTCTTGTAAAGTTTGAACGAAATTGATGCAACGGTTAAAGCTCCAGCTTGTCCGGAGACATAGTTAGTTAGTTAGTTAGTTTCTCAGTTAGTTAGTTAGTTAGTTAGTTAGTTAGTTAGTTAGTTAGTTAGTTACAAACAAAACGAAACACAATGCTTGCTTCAGCAGCTGAGCTGAAGCGACGCAAAAACTGACAATATCATATCTATATCAGTGATGTAATAATCCCGTTATAATTAGTTATTGAAAAAAGTAAAGTAAAATTAGCCGTTAACTGTGCAAGTAAGTTTATACTATGAACTATGTTATATTACATTATGAAGTAAAAAAAAAACACAGTTACATTGGTCACTTGCTCAACGTATATACATGTACCCTGATCCTCTTACAAGTTCACTAAATTAATATTGGAACTCTATCATTTCATGTAAAACACAAGCAAACATGGTCACGAACATAACATTAAAGTCTTCTCTTTTCTTGCACACAGCTACCGGCTTATTTTCATGATGATTATATTCTACATGTATCCACCTTCACTTTAAGGTAAAGTTTTTTTTTCAGAAACAAGGTCATGACAGGATTTCTTCTTAATATCCCTTGACATCTACAAACATGTACAGTGAGGACGTTCAGTAAACTTTCCTGTGCTGCACACTACACATGGCCACCCATAAATCCCAATGGGACCCACAGTCACTTCACATGTAACTCACAATCACACGTAACTGTGCATGCAATTTTCTTTGCATTACTGTGTATGTACTTTCTATGTACAGTAAGGTATTTGACTAATTACAATGCACCATAGCAGTATGTTAGGCAATGGATACTGAGGAGCGGAAAGTAGGCCTTGTTCACAGCCTGTACTACAACAGCTTTCTCATTCAGAAAAACCCCGATCAGCCTCTGCATTCATCGTTATTTCTATATACAATGTAATGTACACAATGCAAATGTAATATAAATATGGTGGTTTATAGTTGTGATCCAAGTGTTGCTTTCAGGACGGTTTACACCAGGTCATTGGCACATTTATTGATCATCAATTGATCATTTCTCACAAACATGTACATGCAATGACAGTGATTTGGTGTGAGTTTGTTCAACACCCATAACCAGATCGACCCACGACCTTCTGGAATCCAGCTCCAGATCCACTCGGCACACAATTGAATGTAGTTATGGAACCTGTATTCAAAGTTTTTTTTTCTGCACATAGATTCCTAGAAATCATGCAATAATACTCTTTAATCATAATCATACGGCCCATTCTGAAGACTCTAGGGAGTTAATGTGAAACAGTTTTGCGGTAGCATAATGCCCAATGCAAAATGGAGTTAATTTGGTTCATCAGTTTATTGGGTGTTCAGCTAGTCCCTAAAGACACGAGTCTATCATTATCTTCAACAACCAAAAACAAAATATTTTCTTTTTTTTGCTTGAGTGAATCTTTATGATTACACAGATTTGATAGAAAAACAGAGAACGGGTCAGCAATTTTGTATTGTGGTGAACAATGCGAAAGTTGTTAGATGGATCTTCAATCATTAACTTTCAATCGTTATTTCAGCTTGATTGAAATCTAATTCTTTCAGCATGCAAGACAGCATTCTGCTTTAGCAGTGGTACATTCATATCACATTAGATTCTCTTCATAGATCACACATATGTGTCTTGGCTCTATGAATTAGAATGGCAAGACTGTTACAGATTCATTTTTCACCACATACCAACAGTCTGTACGCAGGTCTATCAAATAAATGGAGGGTCCCGGCATTACCTGATGATGACACACTGGTTCTCCATGTCGATGAGCATGTTGCGGTACATGGCGTCTGTCAGTGCGTACACGTGAGGAGGGTTTTCATAGGTCGCCTAAAAGTAGTAAACATTGCATGTGGCGGATATGTAGTAAATTTGCATTTTGGCTGCTATCATATAAAGAACACCTACTATAAGCACTTCTCAAATTTTAAAGGCAATAATGGTCTTGAGCGGCTTTAAATGTAATAAACAGCTACGAAAATAGTCTTGTAAGTTACCACACAGTGACACACACATCGCACTACCACTGCTGGATACTGTTTACAGAAAATGTTTTTTTCATAAATGATATAGATTGTTGAATCTAAATAGTGCATTTATCACTGCGATGTAATACATGAAAAAGAACAAACAGCAAGATGAACAATGCGCAAATACTCGTTAGTACTTTTTAACTAATTATTATGGCAGTGAGACTCACAGCTCCTTGGTACATGTCCACTTCTTTCTCCCCATAAATTGGCAACGTTTTAAATGGATTTACTGATATAAGCACTGGCCCAATATAAGTCTGTTTGCATTGTTAAAGGAAACATATTTATTGCATCATCTTATACATATTTTTATTGACTCATATAAAAAAAAACATTCTATCAATCAATTGATCACAATGGGTGAAAGGGTAAAAGGGTATGAATGGCCTGTAATGTCAACCCAATATTTATTACATTGCACTGGTATGTGTTCTAAAGTATATTACTATTATTTTGATAAAATCAAGTTTTATTGACTTGATAAAAAGATGCATGCATCACACCATGATTTTCTAAAATTCAGTTTAAACTTCCTGTTTCCTAAAGGGGACGGTCGGTTAATCAGGAAATGGGATGAGGGGAAAAAAGATGAATATGTCATTTCTTGACCCCTTTATATAGCCAACCTGCCCTTTAAAAGCCTATTTTCAAATATGAACCTCAAATATCACATTAATTAGCAGCTATTAATTCGAACTGCCTGTGGCCTTTTTATACTGCCTGCCGATTGCACACTGTGTTTACTATTATGACTGTATAATCTATAATGACAACACACTGTATAGGAGCAAGAATATAATTGTATGTCACATTATCACTTCAAATTGAAAGTCATAGATTTATATAAGAATATAATAATGTCATTGCTCTTACTAGGTATCAACTTCTGCATTATTCAGCTAGTAATGAGCAAAAACATTACAAAATCAGATGTTCCAATGAGTCAAAACTTGGGATAATTAATTATTGATGCATTCCATGGCCCCGACATCTATACTAAAGGGGAGGTTATATAATATATGATACAAAACATGCATGCATTTGCATTACTTATCATTATATGACTTATTACAAGCAAGGCAAATGCATGCATATTGTGTTCATAGTAAATATTGTATTTAATCACCCCTATCTATGTTGAGGCCCACGATTCAATTTTGTCATCAAGTGTGGCATAATCTAATGCAAATGTATCTGGTAATGTGTAAACAGATGACTTCAATGTACTTACGTGCTTTTCTTTGACGGGAATTCCCTATATCATAGTTAACAATTTCAGTACTCTTGTGCAGTGTTTGAAATAGTAGGGGGCCAGAGGGCCCTGAGCCCTCAACTTTTGACCAGTGGCCTTAACTTTTAGGACTTGAGGGCCCTGCTGTCCCTTAACTATTTTTGGTGAATATTGGTTAGTCAGAGTGAATTTCACACTTTGCCACTTTTTTAAGCTAACATTTCAAACACACATCACAACAGGGCCCTCAACTTGTAATCAAGGCCCCCAACTATTTAAAGTTAAGGGCCCTCCTGTGCCCGAACTTTTTCCTACGAGTTTCAAACACTGTCTTGTGGTTAAATTCCTCCCATTTAATAGCATCTATTTTAAATACATGTATTGTGTACTGTTAGTTCGGCAGAGAACTACACTACTGATTTTTGGATGACTGCTCAAAAAAGATCACCTGCTCAAACTGGGCCACAAGATCAAGTCAATTATCATGCAACTGAAAATTGAATAACCATAGCACAGGACAAAAATCCAAGACTTTTCCATTAAACAATAGAAGCAAACAACTGGTACAGTAGAACCTCCAATTAAGACCACCTCTCTATCGAGACCACCTCTATAATGAGACCATTTTTTGCGGTCCCAAACCTTCTTAAAACCTACCAAAACTAACCTCTGTATCAAGACCACCTCTATATTGAGACAACCTACCACTAGTCACAAAGGTGGCCTCAATAGAGACGTTCTACTGCATATCATTTTTGTGTTGCAAAGGATACATAAATGCAGTCATCGAGGAAGCGTTTTTTGAGGTTCTCCACAATGGCGGCCTCGGTGATCTTCTGGAGGAGAACCATGTCCTCCACCCCACTCGTCTTGACATTGTGGCTCTGCCAGTGGTATGGCTGGAAAGGAATGTACATCAGTAATACAAAGGTTATTGATGTTGACTTACTATTAGAGGGTTCTCCCACGTTGAGAATTCAAACTAACTAAGATATACTATATCAAACAAAACTGTTTATCAGACGTTCTGACAGACTTGAACTAAACCATGACGCTTAGTAATTCAAGGCCAAGGCTTGTTATAGCCCCTAGGTGTCAATGACCTGATATGCTTAAAATATAACCTATAAATGTACATGTACGGTTAGATTCATGCCAATACAGTACTATAAAACTGCATATATATATATATATATATATATATATATATATATATATATATATATCTTAAGTGGTGACAAATCCTTTAGCAATGAAGAACAAATGACCCCACCCCCACAGGGGATCTCAAATTTGATATAAAGGAAATTCCAACGCAATATGAAATAGTGTGTGTATTCATGTACATGCATTGAATTATCAAATTGATATAAATTTCATGATGTAGTTCTACATGTTTCTAAAAATACCCATTCATATATGATTCATATTGGTTTGAACAGTCTATACATATAGTAATATAACAATAACAGAGTAATATATCATTTCCTTATTCTTATCAAAAATGTTTACTTCCAGGGAATTAATAAAAACAATAACTTATAAAACTTAAGTGTCAGTTAATTTTTCATAAAAAGTAATACTTAAATGCATTTTTGTAGCATTTTGAAGCATTTTAAATTTAATTACACTCCACATTGAAACAGCTAGATTTAGCTATAGAGGTTTAAACCCACGTTTGGAAGGAATACAAGCCTCACTATACACAGAGTATTTACGTCTTAATCATACTTCAGTGGTTGTCAATGGTATTTAGGAGCTAATTGACATTAATTTTGCCAAATATTACCATAATTTTTATTCAATATTAGTTCACCATTAATAATGACAACACAGAGAGCATTTTTGCCATGGATCTGGAGGATGATTAGCCTTACCATTTTGGTAGTCCGTTAATCACACCCCTATAGATTAGCTGGGACGATGTTTTTATATAAATATCCTGTGTGGTACATTTATATTACCAAAATATCCAAATAATTGACCTAAATTCTATGTTCATCCTGAAACGGAAGTAAATGCCTTAATTGACAGCAGCAGTTTGACGTCACGACACGGGTGTTCTGTTTAGCCTTAATCAAAGTGCGTTGTGCCACACAGATTAACGCCCCAAAGCCCTGGTCACAACAGTCCGTACGTGCTATAAAAGAAGTCCTAAAATGAAAAACAAAAAAGTAACGTAACGCTTATAGCAACTCTTGTATATCATGATATTTACTGTGTGTGTTGCAAAATCCTTGAACATATGCTAACCCATTTTGAAATCAATAACATCCAGACATGCCTACATCATGGCTTCCGCGCAGCTCATTCCTGTGTCACCCAGCTGATCACTACAATTCATGATCTAATGACACACAGAGACAGTAATACTCAAATTGATGTGATAGTTCTCGACTTCTTCAAAGCTTTTGATACTGTACCACACAATAGACTCCTCCATTAGTTACACCACTCTGGAATTAGTGAACAGCTGACCCAATGGATAGCCTCTTTCTTGAAGACTCGGGAGCAAAGAGTTGTAGTGGATGGAACGCACTTTGACTGGGTCCATGTCGACTCTGGAGTTCCTCAAGCCACAGTGCTCAGCCCACTTCTCTTCCTTGCTCACATCAACGACCTTCCTTCTGTCATTCAGTCTCAGTGCAGACTTTTTACTGATGACTGCGTTGTTTACTGCCCTATTAGATCATTTCAGAATGATCTCAATCATCTGCAAGCTGGCCTGAAGACTGCACTGGGCACATACACTTTAACACATCCAAATGTCAGCTTCTGCGCATCTGTAGGTCTATTAAAGACACCACTGGAAAGCTTTTACACAATTGGTGATCAGATTTTAGAATAGGTACCAGCTTCAAAATATCTTGGTGTGCTCATCAACAACCAACTAGCTGAAATAGGATTCTAACATTGACAAGGTATCCGTGAGATGCAACAAAACCATTGGCTTTCTGAGCTGCAATCTGTGTCAATGCTCGAGAAACCTGAAATACCTAGCATACTTTTCACTAGCCCATTCTATGCTAGAGTACGCTTGCCAAGTATGGGACCCTTACACAAAGAAGAACATTGCAATACTGGAGCAACTCCAACATAGAGCAGCACAATTTGCCCAGAGTGACTATTCTACCTACAGCATGCAGTGTTTCCGCCTTGTTCAGAGAGCTACAATGGGAGACACTATTGTATCCTCCCATCGGAAGAATCACCGACTAGCACTTATGTTTCAAATAGTGAACAAGAAAGTGGCCATCCCTGCTTATGACATCCTGTTGCCAGCTGACCAGCATACACGTTCATAACATCAACACAAATTAATACATTTACCAGTAAATACGGGCACATTTAGGAACACATTCTTTCCACGGACAATTCCCGAATAAACTTAGACACCGCCAACTGCAATTCTGTGGACACATTCCATACCAGGCATGGCCTTGTCAATATTCCCATTGGCTATGGCTTATACAAATACTTCCATACAGAGATTGTGTTCACATATGCAGCCCATATACCTTACCCAATATTTCCAGCAGTACTGATTTTCCCCTCGTACAATAGTAGTATAGATTGGAACCAACTACGTATATATTAGGTATATCAGAGACACGTACACTGCTGGAAATCTTTAAGAACAAGATGTCCACTCTCATTCCGTACATTACAAACTCCACTTTACTAACATTTTATCCCACACAGTACATTTTGTTATTGTTTAAATCCTTGTCTCGCTATATAGAACATTTATCTTTATATTCATCTTCTCACGCACCCATCTAGTAAAGATGGAAGGTTGCCAAACTTGAAAATTGAAACTTGCCCAAAAGACACAGAGAAATTATTTCAGTCCAAAAATTGTCCCTATAAATTGCCCGTTTTTGTGACAGTACTGGGATATGAGATTTTTAGAATTATTGATGGTTGTGACCCTTTTGAATTTCTTTAATAGAGGCAGTATTTTGAATACAAAATATTCTTGTAGTGATAATGTCTAACATAAAATCTTAGATAGTTCCTCGTGACTGGAATAGCCTGAAACAAGTTTGACACAACAGCCCAACGTATATTTTATTTATGATATACTAGTCAGTATGTTGAATCTAAAATATCACATGAGACCTAGTTTCTTTCTTTGAGTGAGACCTTAACTGTCATGGCTGACATCCGCTTCCGGGTTTCGGCTATTTTCTTCTTTCAAAGTCAATATTTATGATTTAACACTACAGTATTGTGTTATGGTACTAAATGTGTATAGAAAGAAATGCAAAATATTTGTTTGGATACAGTCACGTGTTGATATTGAATAAATCATTGGTTGTTCATAGTAAACAACTACTATAGATGACGTGGCTAATATAAAACCTTTTATTTACAAAATAAACAGTGTTTGTTATCATTCGAAAATGTGACAGCATCATTGTCAATTATATCTTGGGATACCATACGATTAGTGTTATTAGCTTCTGATTCAATCTTCTGAAATTTTGTTCCACAGAATACATGCTCATGTTTTTGTTGAGATGAAATTAGCAATTATCGGTTTATAAATATTCATTCTGCCAATCGGAGTACTATGAAGTCTTGATATACATTACACATTTTATAAGCAAAGAATACTTAATATACATATCCAAAATGGCTGATCGATACTCTGGACATTTGGGTCCTTCGAGAGCCATATATCCATCAAGGTAATTTAATACTACTATTTAAAATTCAATTATGTATAAACAACATGTAAGCACGACATGGTTGTAGTCATGAACACTGATGTCATAACCTTGTCTCTCAAAAACCAGATACACAAGAGAATGTATACGTCAAACCTAATTATTTATGGTCATTGTCTATGTTACGGTCAACATCCTAAAACATTGACATAACAAATATTCATTTACTCTCAAGATTTCTTTCTCCCGCTATGTTCAGTTGTAGCATAAAATTTATGCCCTATCTTTGAGAGAAACATATATGTACTGATTATCATTCTATAGCTCAGGTTTGACAGGATATAAAGACTTAATTTTAATTGGTGATAAATAGTCTATGGAAATTTTTAATGTATATTTGCTGTTGTAGTCAACATACTCCATTTATCCTTCTGTTGGTGGCTTCCAAGTTCTTCCGGTCATTTGGAATATTTGTATCGTATGATCTCCTGAAACTGATCCATGTGGTACAGTTCCTGTTTTTTGTTAAAGCAGGGTAAGTTCTGTTTTAAAAATTACCTTTATCACAGCAAAACTTTCATAATGTACAATAAAAAATAAATAATGTCCACTTCAATTAATAATTTGATATATAAACAGACAAAACATCTATGATAATTATTATCATGTTTATTTGCAGAGCATCACTATTTTACATTTTTCTGCAAAAGCCGTTTTCTTCTGGCAAAAGAATAACAAAGCACCAGGTATTAGAGTATTGTTTGATAATAATTGAATTTGAAGTAAAATTGTTATTCTTAGTATGTGTGTTGTACCGTCTTAACTGCTGTACAAAATAAGTAGGTGCCAAAGATTTACAAAAGATTTACAAGTTTATTTATTTTTGCTAAGCGTTTTCGAACATGAAGTTTCTCATCAGAGCTAAAATATTCAAAGGTAGCCAAAAATATAAGACTGTCTTGTGCTTATATAAAACAATTTGTATAACATAAATATAAGTTAAAATACATTTCGTTGTCAAGAAGTAAAAGAACAGGCAATGTAATATATATATATATATATGTGTGTTAATTGTTCTGTTTTACATTATTACTCATTATATGCTCTTTACCCTGCTACTTTGGTTTTAGCTTGATTTTACCTTAATTTTGCTCTAAACACCAATGAAAGAGTGCATTGTATTTACACCTTTATAAGAGAGTATAAACAAACAATAGAAAGTATATCAATATTGTAAATGTTAAAAATAAGTACCCAGCATTTTATAATTAACATACATGTATATCTTATCTATATTACATTGCCTATTCTTTTACTTCTTGACAACGAAATGTATTTTAACTTATATTTATGTTATACAAATTGTTTTACATAAGCACAAGACATTCTTATATTTTTGGCTACATTTGGATATTTTAGCTCTGATGAGGAACTTCATGTTCGGAAGCGCTTAGCAAAAATAAATAAACTTGTGAATTTTAAATCTTTGGCGCCTACTTATTTTGTACAGCAGTTAAGACGGCACAACACACATACTAAGAATAATGAGAGGACCTGCAGCCCTGCTGCAGTTCAAATAATGAATTTAGCTTACTTGAAGTAAATTTGATAACTTTCATAGAATCATTTTGACGTGATGTGCTTACATTTTTCACTTTTGATACATTTGTAGTGGTTTCGAATTGGAAGACACGCCTTCTTTGGAAGTATCATATGCATATTGTGGCTGTTTGGTCTTACACTATGTGGACCTCTGAGAGCACTACTGCTATTTGAGCACAGCGACCTTGTGGTTTTGGCAGGAGCTAGTGCAATGTTTACAAGTAATGGGACACCTTCAAGGGTAATTATATTAGAAATTCTATGGTCTTGCAATTGCAATCAATTAAATACCTACTTATCATGATTATGGTTGTATTAACTGTTTATGTATTCCCTTAAGTTTCGAGGAGCGGTATTCTTTCTGGTGGCAGTGATGGGAATTCTATTGTTCGATCATGACGATCATCAGCATGCTGGAGAATCACATATCCTTTTCAAGTTTTTGAATATAGTTAATTAAATCTCCCCGGACGAAGTCCGGAGGGAGATTTCTAGCTTTGCTTCTGTCCGTGCGTGCATCCGCCCGCCCGTCCGCCCGAAATAAACAGGCTGATAACTCGAAGACTACTTGAGCTATTGATTTGTAAATTGAATATGTTTTGTTTGAGGAAAAAAGTACCTCTCAAAAAATTTTGTTTGTACTTTGACCTACTTTTGACGAACTTATGAGCGTTACATAATAAATCTTGTTAACACTCTACAGGGAGAAGTATTTGACCTATGGTCACTAAACTTCATATTATATATTATCATATCTAGCTGTGTTGTACTACTCTACAGAGCTGATTAGATTTTGGTGTACTTTGGCCTAATTTTGATGAAGTTACGATGTGTTTTTAAAAACAAATTGTTACGTAATTGTGTTTATCTGTCTCCTGGGAACAGCTAATGACTTATCATCACCAAAATTGACATTTGGTATGTCTAAATTGTCTATATCACTCTCCTCACGTGATTTGATATTAGTGTACTTTGGCCTACTTTTAAAAAATTTATGAAATATTTGAATAAAACTATTGTTACCACTGCACTGAGAAAAGTATTCACCTATGGTCATATTAAAGTTCACAGTTAAGTTTGCCATACTAGTCTCCACAGTTGAATTGACGTTGGTGTACTTTGGCCTACTTTTTACGAACGTTACGTAATAGAACTTGTTACCACTCTACAGGGAGAAGTATTTGACATATGGCCACTTAACTTCATATCTAGCTTCGTTATACTACTCTCTGGAGCTGATTAGATTTTAGTGTACTTTGGCCCACTTTTGACGAAGTTATGATGTGTTTTTAAAAACAAATAATTACGAATTTGTGTTTATCTGTCTCCTGGGACAGTTTATGACTTATCATCACCAAACTTGACATTTGGTTTGTCTATATCACTCTCCTCCCTTGATTTGATTTTGGTGTACTTTGGCCTACTTTAAAAAGATTGATGAAATATTCGAATAAAACTATTGTTACCACTGCACTGGGATAAGTATTTCACCTATGGTAAGTTTACAGTTAAGTTCACTATGCTAGTCTCCACAGCTGAATTGACGTTGGTGTACTTTGGCCTACTTTTAACGAACTTATGAGCGTTACGTAATAAAGTTTGTTACCCCTCTACAGGGAGAAGTATTTGACCCATGGTCACCAAACTTCATATTTAGCTTCGTTGTACCACTCTCCAGAGTTGATTAGATTTTGGTGTACTTTGGCCTACTTTTGATGAAATTACCAAGTGTTTTAAGAACAAATTATTACGAATTTGTGTTTATCTGTCTCCTGGGAAGACTTTATGACCTATCATCACCAAACTTGACATTTTATATGGCAATGAATTTGAATTACTAATTTTAAAATTGATTGACCTAAAATGGCCTGATCAGGGAAATGGCCTGATCAGGGAAGGGGAGATTTACAGCGTTCCCGACGACTACTTGTTAACAACTTAACCAGGGTTGGCAGGGTTTCGTAGGGGCTTGTTTTAACCAGTGGTTTAAACCGTGTTTAAACCGTACGGTACGAAACTAGAGGTGTGTCTTGTCTATTAGGTTTAGTTCTTCCAAGTTCAATACAACAGAAACACATAATATTTTTCTATCCTGTTTGTATGCTATTAATATCATCATGTCTAATGCTGTTCACAGGCCAAAGGAATAATTTACATTACATTAGGGTTATGTCCAGTTTTATCAAGGTTTTACCCTGTCATCTAGGTTTTGTACGAGTTTTGTACAGTTTTGAACGTTTCGGAAAGGTTTTGTACAGTTTCATACACCTGTACAGTAAGAAACCAGTTTTAGCCGTACAAAACCTAACCCTGAACTTAACCCAGTGTGCATAATACTTTGTTTGCAGTTGACAATGGGTGATTTAACATGAGATGTGCCGGGTTTCTTTTGAACCAAAAATCATAAAGAATTAATTGTGCAATTATTTTTTTGATGTATAATGTAAGGTTTATGTTTGATTAAAGTTGAATCTCCTTAACTCTTGTTACCGTCAGCTCATGAGCATCACGGCAGTTTCCTCACTCACATGCTTGAGCATATGACAGAGTTTACTGGACTCTCCGACCATAAGGTAACTGATAAAGTTTGTATGATTTAATGATATGCAGTACCCTACCAGTTTACTTGCTAAATGACAAATTAGGCCTGAAAAATTTAACTCTATTGTTTGAACACTATTTTGCTTGTGATAAGTCAGTATGAATAAACTCATCTTTAGAGTTGGACCAACAATATACAGATCCTGAGACGCAAGTGTTGAGTAAGAGGTAGGCCTAATTAAGCTAGGTAGTAAAAGGCAAGTTTCATTTAATTGCTGTCTAGTGCTCGTGTGTTCTCAGACTAGTGTTTAGATTGCGCACAGCTGTCAATATACTACATGTAGATCTGGTATGAACCTCATACAGTTGTTTACTCTCACATAGAACCAACTCATTTACACTTGCGTTGTTTCTATCCTATAGGGAGGTGTGGTGCTGCTGTTCATGACACTCTGCCTCCAGACGGGGTACAACAGTGCATCCAAGAAGCTGTCCGTAGATGTGGGTGGGGCCAAGAGGCTCCATGCTCTGTCTACTTTGGTCTCAACTGTACTGCTTGCCCCGTGGGCTCTTTTCGTCTCATTCACTCAGGAGGTAAGCTATGTTTTGCCAATGTAGTACTACAATTTAATGATTATTTAATGGAAAGGACATTTTGTTGTGTAATTTCTAATGATGCAATAAATATTTTAATAATGAGAAGAAAAATAAATCTAATGATGCAATGAAGGTTTTAATAATGAGAGGTAATATAATAACATCATTATTTGACAATGTAGACAATTTTAAAATTAGTCTGGTAGTGATTTACTTGGTAAAAATATCTAGATGTTTTTCCTCTTTCAGTCGCTCGTCTCCTCGTGGCTGTCCCTGCTCATACCATTGGCTTTGGTCATTGTGTTTGTCTTCGTCGCTGATTACTATGTTGAGTCAGTAGCTACAAACAGGATTGAAGCTTTCAGAACAGCAAGGTACATTTCGATATGGTTGTTTGCAAGGCCAAATGTATTCAGAATGTATGTCTTAAATCTATGCCAATGATCTATGACTATAAAACTTTTGCACCACTAAATGCCTAAATGTTATTGTTTTAAGTTTCAAGACATTCTAATGATATTTTTCTAGATTTGGGTCCCTGTCAGTATTTGTGTTTGCGGTGGTTTTGTCCTTTGTGTGGAACCACCCATTTGTGAGCAGTGTGACATCATCGGCGTTGGGAAGCGACATCCACGCTCTTGTCATGGCACCAGAGCATCTGCTGTCTGGTGGTGTCATCTTCAGCTTTGTGCTCTTTATGTTTGGTAAGATATTGCTAAGAAAAAAATAATTACTCAGAATTTACTGTATCTAACCTTATAAATAGGTCAACGTAACATCCTCTAAATGAATCTATAATATGATCCACTAAAGTGCCTTTTATGCTATGTTTTGTCATGTATAATATGCCATGTTCTTTTGAACATTCTTATGAATTAACCCCATAAACATCATTCAATTGATATTTACTAGAACCTACAATGTATATAGTAATAAAAGATTTTCACAAAACAAATGTCTGAATATTTGCCAAAGCAACCAGCTTTCAATGTATTTGTTGTTTGCAGCAACACACATCCTGTCTGCCCCACTTAAAGCTGGTCGCGGGGGCCAGCTAGTCGGCTACTCCCCGGGAGGCCTGCCGCTCTATAACTTCACCCATGATGCCCTCAAGAACACTTCACAGTCCATCTTACTTGTGGCCAAGAACGGCCTGCGCCAGATACTCAGCGAGTCGGACTCGAGGAAGATCTTCTACTTCCTCTGTATTAATCTCGTAAGTGTAGATTGGCTATTTATTGGCTTGCTTATGTAAAGATTTAAAAGATGTTAAAGTAGAGATAGTGGTACACTCTACATGGTTATCCTTCACTCACTAACAATTTAGTTTGATTACTATATCTTATTATTTCAGTCATTCACATTTGTTGAGTTGGTGTATGGTGTGTGGACGAACTCCCTGGGCCTGATTTCTGATGGTTTTCACATGCTGTTCGACTGCTCAGCGCTGGTCATGGGTCTGTATGCATCTGTCATGGCCAGATGGAAGGCAACACGCAGCTACTCATATGGGTACGCAATCACGAAGGCAAATTGCCTGTTGTACTGTATTTCTTTAACAATATAGTAATGAATGCTTTATGATACCATGAAAGAGCCCTACCATCTGCTACTAGAATCACGAAGCATTGGTCATATCATTTTTGCGTTTTAAAGTCTATGGACATTGGAATGATCTTGGAATGGATGAAAATGTCTTGGAAAAATAAATTATATGATTTCAAGGAGGCACATTGACCAAAATCTGTACATTTGTCCCCGTCGTCAGGTTTGACCGTGTGGAGATCCTGTCTGGGTTCACTAATGGCCTCTTCCTCATGGTGATTGCCTTCTTTGTGTTCACGACGGCTCTGGCCCGAGTCTACGATCCGCCAGAGATACACACGGAAAGGTTGCTGGTGAGATTATTTTGATTACTTAATCACTTTGTGAGTACTCCGCCGCCACAGAAGTTAAAGCTATAATCTTGAGCTTACACATTCGTGCATCAACTAGGGTGTATTTTTTTCCTGTGTAATTATATAAAGTTCTTTTCATTCATTGTTCAAATATTATTGAAAATTAAACACAAATCATGCACACTTATTGACACAACTGCGTTATTGGCTATTCATATATTCGATGCATTTGTACAAACTTTAAGTCTGGTCAGCAATGAATCTGATATGAGGCTGGGCTTCGTGTACAGGTGGTGTCTGTGATGGGGCTGCTGGTCAACCTGGTCGGCATCACTGCCTTCAGCCACGGCCACACCCATGGTGGAGGGGGTGGGTCCCATGGTCATTCCCATGGCGGCGGTGGGGGAGGTAGTCATGGTCACTCACATGGCTCCCATGGTCATTCGCATGGCGGCGGCAGTCATGGACATATGACTGATAATGCCAACATGGAAGGTAAGGTGTTTTTTTAAGAATTACATTGGAGTATATTAACAGATCATATATCAGAGTGTACCATATCTGTTTCAGTTGAAATAGGTAATTTGAAACAATGCTATAAATGAAAATCAATGTTGAAATGATCTAGTTTAATTTTGTTAAGCTATTTCTTTGCAGTAGCATATAAGAATTACTCATCCCTATGATAAGATTATGATGACCCTCTCTAGTAACCTACTAACTATGGCTCCCTAAAAATCCTGTTGACTTGTAAGAAATCAAAGTTTCTATTAAAAATGAGTAATTGCATAATGTGTATGCATGAATATATGTTTTGTGCAATGTTTCATTTATCTATACAATATTAGAGATTCTATCCTTCTTCGTCATTTTTATCAATACACTTGTGGGTCCAATAAACATTTCGCGGTTGTCCCCGGTAACCAGGTGTGTTCCTGCACGTGCTGGCTGACACTCTCGGCTCGGTGGGGGTCATCGTGTCCACTCTGCTCATTGAGCAGTTTGGCTGGCGCATTGCCGACCCGGTCTGCTCACTGTTCATCGCAGTGCTCATCTTTGCCTCGGTTGCGCCGCTCGTTAAGGAGACCGCGCTGGTCCTGCTGCTGCGGATGCCAGACGATATAATGGAGGAGCTTTCACGGGCGCTGCAAAAGGTGAGTGACGTCTGGGGCCTGTTGTATAAAAGTGTTGTCTCGTCGTTATCGTCGAAATCCATACGATTACAGTTCCTTCTCTCATTTGTTGTGTTGCATGAACAATTTTTAAGAGAACGACGGTGGTGATATTTGCATGATGAATCATGTACGATTTGAAGAGAAATTTTCCTGCCTCTAAATCGTGACGATGGACATTTCCCATTTCTTATGCCACTTAAAACAGTATTTAATCAGTAAAGCCACAAGCAGATTCAGTTTATTTTTTTTGTTTTCAGAAAGAAGGGGGAGGGATCTCATGGATTTTGTACGTGAAAACATACCAAAAACCTTATGAACATCATTTTTTTTTGTTCTAGGATCTGCCAGCAGTTCATTATAGGACCTTTTTGTGCTGATTTTGATGGACAAACTTGAAGAACCACCTAGTATAATATGAGGGGAAACACAGTATTAAATGATATGCGTGAAACGTTGACGGTGTTTACCCCGCCATAGTTTACGCCTACGTACGACAACCCTATTCTAGCTATAGCCAACTGTGATCTCAAGATTTGTCAGTCCAGTAGGTTCGACTCCTTACACACAACTTTAGCACTATCCCAATCTGGTACATGGTTGAGGTTGTTCATGTGGTCATTTATGGCTGATTGGTGAACTTCTGTGGTGCTGAGGTGAGTGGCTCTGGTGGGCACATTTTTATGGTCATGTGTCTCCACATTTGTTTGAGCTGTGTGCCGAATTTCCTGCCTCCATTTCTGTCACGTGCTGCCACCTGGTGACAGAAAAGTCCTGCCTCCATTTCTGTCACGTTTTTATGGATTTACCGCAAAATTAGTGATACTTGTTGATATGAAAAAGAAATCCAATGAATCTCTTTACAAAAAGTAGTGTGTTAAGTTGAGTGGATTCGAAATATTAATTGCACGAGCAAAGTTCACCGACAATAAATTCTTTTCATTGAATACTTGACGCTGAACTGGTAAATATAATCCTATAGGACAATCCAAGTTGGGCAGGTTTATAAGAAGGAACTGGGATGTGGGAAATACTCCTGAAAATTAGTGAGATATGGGAAAAAAGGCCAAAAAATTAGGAATGTGGGAAATATGGCCAAAAGATTTACGGATGTGGGATTTCGTTATCCCTTATAACACCGCCGCCCCAAGTTCATAATGACAATGTACACTGTTGCTGCCTGCTGCAGGTGATGAGTGTGGACGGTGTGGTGAGCTACCGAGGGGAGCACTTCTGGCGGCACTCCTCCAAGGTGGTGTGTGGCACGATTCACGTCCAGCTCTCTCAGGACGCCAGCGAGCAGAAGGTCGTGTCTCAGGTAATAATGCAGGTGGTGAGAGAGCAGTGTCCAAACTGTCATACAAGTTTGTCTATTTTTTTTTTCAAACAAGGCTTAATTTGTAAAAAATAAGTTCCATAGTTAGAGAAAATGGCATTTTCGTGAAAGCCCCCAAAAAGGTTAATCATCCCCGTTATGCCTTGTAGAAATTTCTGTTATAACATTTCATAATACGATGGTGAGATGATTAAGGACAGTGCTACGTGTATATTGCACTAGGTGACGAGCCTGTTGAAGGAAGCCGGCGTCAGCAACCTCACAGTGCAGATTGAGAAGCCGTCATACTTCCAGCACATGTCTGGACTCGGCCTCAATCTGGACGAAGTGATGGACATGGCAGCTGGAGCCAAGCGGACTGACTACATAGTCAACAATGTCAATTACATTAATGCGATATAGTGTTTTTGATAGTGTTGAATTTAGCCTCATGTAGGGTGAAGTGTGCAAGTACACTCAAGAGTCACTTGCGAATCATGTTCTAAATGGATAAGTGTTTGTTTGTGAAAAATAGTGATTCTTTTGATTGCGATAGACAATACTTGAGATTGTGAATGAATGGCAATGTTATAGCACTCATTAAAGGTTAATATTTAGGTAATATATATGGTTATGTCAGTAGTTTTATTTTACTAGTTTGAAAGTATCTAATGTGATTTGTGATGGAGACTAATGTATGTCAGTACTTGAGAGTATGTGTGAGTGAAAAAGATTGATTCTTGAAAGATTGTGTTTAAGCTGGAAATTTGCAGTGTCCACAGCTTGCCAACGATACTGTTAAGCAAATATGTATGTGAAATACATGTATGGTAATTTTTGGCAAGCAAATATTCAACCAAGTTTTTAATAATAGAATGTCAAATAATGACCCCAAATTAAGAAGACTCCCAATTATTGCATCCCATGCAGTATTTCTAGCTGCAAATGAGATTCAATTTTTCAACGAGCCAAAATATTAACCCACCAGCAATGTTATGTGTACTTTGTATTGGGATGTGATTAAACAGTTCTAAAAGCATGATATTTTGATTAATAAAGTGAACATTTGTAATTCATCCGAATATATGATTTAAAATTTGAAATCACAAGTTTTCATGTCTATATTTTCTCCTATAATACTTGGTGCTGTGGATGAGATTTATTATGTTCAAAGAATGCGTTCGTAAATAATATAAAACAACTTCTTGACCTTTGTAGTGGTGATTTAAATTGTAAAGTGCTTAATTGAGTGATTGCAAACATTTAGTCCCAAATCAGTCCTATTACTTGTGGCTAAAATGGCATCAGTTTTGTATTGAAGTAACTATGGTACAGCAGATTTGTTTATAAGTACCATTTTTTATGTAGATATTTCAATAGTGTCTCCGATGTAGATTGTTTGCACATTACTTAAATTTAACTATAAACTCATGGGTGTCGACAATTAATTGATCTCGCTGAAGATATAATTATTGTAGGAACAAAGACTGCGATGTGTGAATCATGAAGTTTGTTGTGTGCTTGTGCAGGTTACAAATTTTTAATGTATGGCTACGATGCTTTATTTTCTATTTTGTTTTATATTGTTACGAGAACATAGTTTATGTTATTCGATTTTACAGGAGGTTGGAAATCATCGTGTAGAAACAATTGAAAATCATACATCAAATCTATTTTTGTATAAGCAAAGTATTTTACCAAGTATGTGTGGAATGATTTAACCTATTGCAAATGGATGGTTTTCTTAATCTGAACCACGTGACCATTCGACCATCCCAACTGTATATGATTTTTTATTTATTGATAAAACATTCCTGCAAAGAGTTTTCATCTCCGAATTATATATTGACAGTCTAATAATTTGTTTTTTGGGGGTGCCAAACTTGGCATCTAGCTTTATACAACAAATACACGGACTGTGCGTAAAGGTCTGAGAAATGTAATTTTTCCAGTATTTAGGATTGCAATGTTATTACTTATTAAACTGGTCATTTGTGTTGTGTCACCAATATTGTAAGAACTTAACAGAAAACCAAAGATGCCAATCATTTCTTAAGCAAAGTTCTATATCAGATATCAAATTGTAGTTTTTCTCACGCATCACAAATGTAAGCGATGCAGGTCAACATTGCTGTGACTGTGATCATGTAAATATTAAAGGGAAAAGTATTTTCATAATTCCAGCTAAATATGTACATGCAGTGTAATTTATTAATGGATCATTATGAATTGAACTAATAAATAATTTAAAACCACTGACGTGAATTTATTCCTGAAACATAAACATTATCCAACAAAACTTGATAACATTTAATACAAATTTATAAAATAACATTACCATACATACATTTATCAAAATTTAAATCATTAGTAGTTCATATGTACCATTTTGAATAAAAAGTAATACAAGTCTTCCCATTCTTTGTGAAATTTTTATCACTAATCATTTGTGATTATGCAAAAATACACTTTTCTTTGATTCTAAGATAGTAAAGTCCTAACATTTGCCATGCACAAGTTCAAACCTATAAATAAATTGGAACGTGCAAAGGAATTTCATTTGAAATCAAAGTTCCTACAGCAAAATTAAGAAAATCTTCCTATATTGGTAAGTAAAACAGTTAGTTTCATTTTCAATATCATTGTTCTTGGGTTGCATGACCGTGAAGTTTTCAAAATTTTAATAAAAGCTAATCATCTTTTGTTGCTCAGAAATCAGTTGTTAATGTGTTTCACATCACTTTGTAAAAAAAATTCTGAACGATAGCATGAACTTTTTCAGAGTAGACAGACTAAAATGCTATACAGGTTATCACTATACAAAACAGGTTTTAATTCATTCTGTGCCTTGTTTAAAGTAGACATTCCAAGGAAAGACATTGGGCATTGCGTAGTCTTCAATTGCATTAAGGATGTCTTCCCCTGACTTGACAGCGGCTGCCGCGGCCTCATCCACTGTTGTTTCGTTCCTTGGTTCCACCTGCTTCACCTTCACTCCCACACTGGTGTCACTGGCAGATGAGTTGGCAGCCACCATCGCACGAAGTTTGCGTAGAGTATTCATTGCGGCAGGCTTACCATGTGCCTACAACATGCCGTAGGTAAGCAATATATACATTATGTTTCCGAAATAAAAGCAGTGTGGGAAACTTCTCCAAAATAGGTACTAGACACCAGGGGTGGCAAGTTGAAAAACTTTCAGGCTCTAGTGAAATCTTACCAGCCCTGGTAATATCTAGGGGGTCTGGAAATTTTTTGATGTATATTTAAAAAAGGAGCCATTTAGCGGTCTTTGAGATAATATTTGATATTATGACAAAAGTATGTAAAAATACAGGATCTTAAAGGTGCCAGACAACTGGGCAGGTAAGTCTGAAGACCTGCAGACCCAATAGTAAACTTGCCAGCCTCAGGGCAACGGGCAGGCAGCCATTTCCCACACTGATAAAAGCCCTGTAAACCACATGAAAAAAAATCTTTGTTAATATTTGAGAAAGAGCTAAAATGATGTACTGTAGATGTAGATGATGTAGACACTTGTAATGTACCAGCTTTGTGCAATGATCATCATCCACTAATAAAGCAACAATTCTGTTAAAAGTAATGCTTTTTGATTACCGTTCTTATTGTCCTTAATGTCAAAGCAACAGCAAAACAAATATTCTATAGTTGCCATAATCAATTATCTATAATATATTGCAAACCATCACCATGTTGGATGCTGTTGTCACCAGTGAGCGACTGACCTGTTTCTGCGGTGACTCTGCATCACTGATTAAGTGCACCTCGTCCTCCTCCTCCTCATCCACCACCTGGCACTCAACCACGTCCTTGTGATCCAGCAGCACCACTGCACCATACAGCCAGGAGAAAACAGCACAAAAATATGTAGTCATTAAAAATTAAGATTTAAGCAGCAGCAGTTCTTATTATTACTAGCTGGCCAGTCTCCTATGGAGTCTATTTTGTGTGTGATGGAAATGAAAATGTGTAAAAAGCTATCTAGATTTATGGATCTACCAAACACCTATAGATGTTTCTTAATCCGCGTGTTTCACAATTCGCTTGGATGTTATGATGCCTGCTTGGAGGTTGGCCCCGCTAGTTTGTGATTCAACGTTCACTTGGAACGTCGAGCGTTTGCTGTCGGGACTCTCTGCAGCGAATGCATGGCTGAAGCATATTCCAACAAAGCAAAATTTTCTCTATCAGTTTTCTAGATAATGTTAACCAAAGGAACTGCATGAAGAACAGATAGACCTGTAAAAGGTGATGTCCTACCCAATGCAATGGTCAAACAGTGTAAAATCGCCCCAGGAAAGTGACTGTAAGGCGATTTCCAAAAGTAACAATCGTGCATCGGAAAATAGGAAAATATGGATACCAATCAGAACATACAATCACAGCAAAAATTTTCTGGATCAGTTTTCTAGTTAATGTTAACCAAAGGAAGTGCACGAAGAACAGATTGGCCTGTAAAAGGTGATGACCTGTTCAATCATGCAATGGTCAAAAAGTGTAAAAAAGCCCCAGGAAATAATAATAATATAGAAGTATTTATAGTGCCAATATCCATACGCTCATTGACACTTTACAACAAAAGATACACAATAATTACCGTAAAATTGAAACAGTAACATTAAGAATACAAATATTGAGAAAAACTTTAAAATTACACAGTGCATTAAGTTGCATTATTAAAAGAAATTTTAAACAAATGAGTTTTTAAAAGCATCTTAAAAGTATCTAAATCAGTGCAATCTCTAAGAGCTGATGGTAAACCATTCCATAAACGTGGAGCAACATTAACAAAAGTGACTATAAGGCACTTTCCAAAAGTAAAAAAACACAACCCTGTGCCACGCCCCCTCTCGCATAATCACATATAGATTCTTGTCTGTGCTGTGTGAATTTGAATAAAAAATTGTAAATATTGCTTTAAGCCCCATGAAAATAATAAAATGTTTCTCGTCCCCTCCCTCCTGTGTATAGTGCAGCCTCCTGAACATTTTTATTGCCTCCCCAGTGATAAAAAATAAACGGCCCTCCCGCCTGGCTGCAAACAAAACAGCCCCGCGTCAGAGGCCTGTCATTTGTTTGCTATGCACGCTAGATATTATACTTCATTGATTATACTAGTTGATTTATAAGTGATGTTTTATAATTTTGATAATAGAAAGACATTGTTCACATACAATTGTAACACATGTAGTTCATTCATGGCCCAATATTCAACTTGAAAAATGAAAGATTTTGCACGGAAGAAAAATAAAAAATAAAAAGTCAACCCCTCCTCAATTATAAGGTCGGAAAATAAAAGCAAAATAAAAGATAAAAAATAAAAAGTAAAATTGACTTCCCTCCTATGTGTAGGAAAATAGGCAGGACGAGAAACATTTTATTAATTTTATGGAACCTTACTTTTTCCAATTTTTGATTCACACAGCAGCTAACAGACGAGCTAATAATAAGAAAAAATATGTACATTGTAGTAGATTAAAATCTTCAACAATTGATGATTGACCAGTGAAACAAAAATTAACATCTTTTTCTACTTGCAGCATGAGAAAACATGCTAATAAATGTATTGATGAATCTCACAATTGGGATGCAAAGAATACATTAAAAACATAATCCTAATTTTTTGTTATTTATCAGTCTTTTCTAAATCAAAATAATATTGTTGAAAAATAAATTGCACATGATATATTCAATCTTTAAAAACAAGCTAATTTATTAATAAATTCGCCGCAAAATGCAAAATAAGACTGTGCTCGCATGCACCAGTGCATAATCATAACAGAACACTGAACGAGGCTAATCACCTGTGTCTAAACCATAAATCAAAATCGACTATGGTCTAAATTTCTGCACTACAGTCTTCCTGGGGCGTATGATTTAAAAAAACGCTAAATTCTGTGCATCTCTTTTGATGTTCATTGGCCCGTGGGCCTTTTTCTTAGTAGTTTAATAAAAATCAATAGAGGTTTCCCTAGAAAATTGTAGGTGTGCTAGATTTTATGGAACATATTTTTTCCAATTTTTGATTCACACAGCAGTCGATTGACAATAACCAAAATATGTACATTGTTCCGTTAAAATGGTTAACAATTGATGATTGACCAGTGAAACAAAAATTAACATCTTTTTTTACTTGCAGTTCTGGAAAACATGCTAATAAAAATGAATCTCAAAATTGGGATGCAAAATACAATCACTTTAGCTGGCACAGTGGCTCCAGCCTTTGATATCACCGATGTTTGGAACTCCTTTTCTATCTTCACCTCAAATAGCTACCCATTGCAAAGTCATTATAAGGAAAAGAAGATGCCGCTGACCTGTCTCCCTGCTGCTGCCACGGACTGGATTCCTCTTGGCTGAGTCGGCCGTGGCGGCATCGCTCTTTCTGGTTGACGACGTAGCACATGAGATGGACGAAGCTGATGCATCACAGGACGAGTCCGACTCTTGGGACAAGTCACTGGACACGGTCGATGGCTTCTTTGTGTTGCCACCAGAGACGGAACACAGCTTGATCTTCATCTAGCAGAAAAGAACAAATCTTCTAAGTGTTAGCTAGTTATTGCTTCATTACAAACTTGAAGGAACATAAGATTGCATTTTGACGAAGTGAACGCCAAAGATTTCATCATGCTCAAAACACATGTCTTTAACCAGCTTGTGTAGATGTCATTTTTACCTTCTTAGGCTGTTTTTGATTAGTGGGAAGAGTGGCCTGGTTTCCAAGCTTAAGCATCACTTCCTGGACTTTACGCTCGAGATAGAGAGTTTCGAGCTTCTGCTTCATGGCATTGTCATGAATGACGTCCTGGACGTCCAGCCGGTGTGCATCAGACTGAAAGAAATTAATGTACAGGTGGTGAGGACCGCATGGGACCAGGTTAGGACCAACCCCATGAAGCTGTAAAAATCGGACATTTGAACATGTGTGGGTGGACAGAACAAAATCGCGAACTTAGAGAAAGACTTATTGTAAGCTCAAATTGTGACATATTTTGTGTTTCTGAGACTCATTTACTTGAAGAAAATGTCATATATGTAGGTTATAAATATTATGGGTATAATAGAAAAGGTATACATAAAGATTCACCAAAAGGTTCAGGAGGAGTTGGGATATTTGTAAGAAATTCTCTGTTGAATACATATGTTATTAATATTGCAGACAAAAGTTATGAAGGTATTCTAGGTATAAAGTTACAACACAAATTTTCAGAACATTCCATGTTGATTTATACATGCTACTTAGCCCCAGAATATAGTGTGTGGGGAAGGGACTCAAACAATTTCTATTCACACCTTTCAGCCAAGTTTATTTTAATATTGATGCAGATAGTGTTATTATTTGTGGTGACCTGAATTCTAGGGTTGGGGATTTAGATGACTGTATAAACATTTTTTGTTTGTACTTGTTGTTTTCTTCTGTTTCTGCTGCCTTACAATCGAAAAAACAAAGTCCTATTTTTTTGTGAAAAATCTAATTTAATTTTATTTAGACATGTTTCGACATCTCTAGTGTCCTCAACTTTACAAAGTTTTGTAAAGTTGAAAAGGACATTTATAAATGAATTTATGTTTGAAAATTGCACTTGCAATACTGCGAAATACGTTGTAAATTGTTTCAATAGAAGAAAGGAGGTTATATTTTCAAAATAATGACATGTATATACCGGCACCAAATATATGTAAATTTAATAGGTGACTCTATAAGCCCATAGGGGTGGGCCATATTGTATAGTAATATATTATATGTAAACATGTTTTGTTTTTTTGTTTTTGTCTCATATATTATATTAATGTATATGTTACTGTATATTTATGTAAATGGCATTGTCACTGAAATAAACAATTAAAAACCAAACAATGTACTATCTTTGAAAATACAATTTCAAGTTTATGTATTTTTCATAGCTTGTTCTAAAATTTCACATGATACTTGCCCAGACCAGACTGAAATGCCAAAATTTTCATTGACAGATTCACTTGTTTGCTGAAATATAATGATGATGCAAAAAGCTGCAGAAACTAATGATTATAGGATCTAAGTCTTTAACCTCTTTCTCATAAAATGAGACAAAAAAGGAAAACGAATGTTTCCCATTTCCACCTGCTGCTGCTGCTGCTGCTGCTGCTGCTGCTGCTGCTGCTGCTGTTGCTGCTGCCTCTGTTCAGAGCCATCGTCTACAGTTGGCGGTGGCGGCGCAGTCAACGTCACATTCTGCTTGAGCACCATATGTCGCTTCTTGTGCTGGAGACTCGCCATCACTGAAGAGGATGGTATCACGCACACGCGCGACACCTAGTGGGCAAATAACACACTGACTATACAAACATACTCAAGACATGATGGGATTGCTTAATTGCATAACCTCCGTCCACATACATTTTATGCGATTAAGAAATATATGCTATTAGCAATTATCAGTACGTTTTAAAAGATATTAATAAACATGTGGTTTTACAGTCATTATGCAACTATTAAAGCAGTGTTTCATGTGATTGTTTGGCAAGGTACGATTAGCTGTATTAATGTCTGCTATTTTAAAGCTCCATGAAACTTTCATTAGCAGCCTCTGCTCTAAAACCTGTTTAGTATGTTATACAATGATACATATACAACGTATTTTAATTCACAACTAACAAAATATAGCAACTTTAAGTACAGAAATATCCCGTCAAAAAGGGCCACTTTCCCATGCATTTATGTGATCGCGTGTCAATGCTATCACATCACGGAGGTGAAATCACGCAGAGTTGCCAACCTCAAATATTGAAATTTCTGAATCCCGAGGCCAAAATTTCTGAATTTGGGTCAAAGTTTCTGAATCTTATGTTTAATATGTATCTTTAACTTATATTTAAATATGACTGTTTTATAACACTGTTATGTATTTAGAAGGGTCAATGAACAGTAAAAATGCACATAAAAGTGTAATTAACTTGGTTTCAACATATTTGATTAATAATAAATATAAAGGTTTAGGTTTATGCAGTGATATTGTATTTTTCCCTAATACGTTCAAAATTTCAATGGAGAGCAAAAAAATTGTACTTGTTTTTAGTTTCACTTTAATAATTGCATGCATTTTTGAACAAAGGGCTGTCCACTTGGAAGAGCACATGGGATATGCAAAATGCACATTACTTTAGAAAGTCAGGTGTGTACAACAATAATAATGCATCTTATGTCTTGCATGCACCACAAATCTTTACAATATCCATGTGTACTTTTGATTTCTCATGCTCGACAATGACAATGTTGTATCCACCACTATGTTTGATACTACAATCAAACGATATCGGGCGTGATGCATACTCTTTTTCTATGCAGTGATATTGTATTTTTCCTAATACTCGTCCCTGTAATTTTCCAACATTACGTTAATGGAGAGCACAAAAATTTATTAATTCTCAATAATTGTTATTAGTTTCACTTTCACATACCATTGATAGGTCTTGTGGGGCAGTTGCATTGTGCATTTTACGACACCAAGCAGAATCTGTTAGTCTCAATCATCGAGGCTGTCTACCGCATAAATGACAGCACGCAGAATCTGGGTGTTGTGATCGAGACTAAATCTATTTACAACACGTCATTTAAATCGAGTGCGTTTTTGCGCGCCAGTAAAAGCGTGTTTACACAATGCGTAGATCAATTGAGTGCATTCCATAATGGCGGCACCCATATGCGAGCAAAAAACATCGGTATTTTAAGAAATATTTGGTTATTTCGCCTGAATTTCGGAATTTCTCAATTCCGATCTGGATGGTTGGAATTGGCTTCATATTTCGGAATGATTCCGAAATTTCGGAATACTTGGCAACTCTGAATCACTTGACTTATGACGCGGAGGTTTCCTTGAGAATTTCAATATTTTAATCAATTACTAAACAGTATCAGCCAATTAAAAAAAGGTACCATGTATTCATGTACATGTAATACAGAAATTTCGAAATGGTAATAAAATAAATCAATCAATACATTTGCATCAAAGATTGTGCAATCAACAACAAACCGCAAAAATTGTGACCAGAACTGTTGATCTTACATTTTGAGTGGCTGATTTCTGAGCCTCTATCACCTTGATGTTGGATCTCATGCTGCCACCAGATGAAGCCGAATGGCTGCTGCGATTTACGGCTGTCACGGATGACAGAGGCTGGACTCCAGCCCCAGGCGGTGGCTTCTCATTGGTCAGAGGCCTGCAATACGCAAAGGAGCATATTTAACATACACATCTCAATGGTTAATAGTCTCACATGGAAGCCTCTGATCATTGGAAAACTAGTTGTACAATATCTGTAGATCACTGCCTGGATCCCTAGATATACACATCCCATAACCTACCTGTACCCATAAATTATGCTACGAGTATCATGTAACTTTTAGGGGTGGGGTCAAGGTTCAGTTATCGTATGATATTGTATTAGTCCAACTGCCAGAACCCTGAAACATGGTTCTGAAAACTGCTATCTAAACGGTAAAACTGGGGCCTCTTGTAACTGGGTGCTTTCGCATAAAAAAGTGTGCCTAAATTTTGGCAAAATTTGCGACACCCCTCAGTACCCCATTAATTCATCGGTGACTCTCAATACCAAAGAATCAAAAGGAATATTCCTAATTTTATAGCCTTAATTTTTAACAGACCGTGCAGACTGGATCCCGGGAGTGCTTGGTCCCTTGGAGCTGTTGACAGTGACTGTGTCTGTGTTCAGCACTGCTGGCTTGGTACTTGCTACAGCGTGGGGTGGATTGCCCAGCACCTGCAATACAACAAAGTGTTGGGGCATTTGTAGGTTTTCTTTTTGTTTTCTCTGAATGTTATGTATATTATGGAATTCCTTAGCAACTATATATAAAATCAATAGAATGCAAGATCTCCTTCAAAGATAAATGTAAATTATTCTTATTCAATAAAATGGTTTCTTCTGAAAATTGTGCATTTGTAATGTAACTGGCGTATATTTCTTTGTACTAGTCATCTTATCATTGAGTCAATGTGATAATAAAATAGGAAATAATGGACTAATGGACACAATGGAAATAAGTTTTTGTTTTATAGCAAATCATTTAAAGTGCTCCCTGTTTATAATCTCATGGTACTGTTTTTTAATTTTTTCATAGTAATGTTTTTAATGTACAATGTTGTCATAAATAAAAATCAGCTCTCAGTTTGTATCATGATCTTTACCATGCTATGAACACATGACATAATTTTTCAATCAATTAGTGATTCAATTATTTTTGAAAAAAAAAACAAAAAAAAAACAACAACACAAACATTTAAAATACAGTGGTGTTTAAATTATAGTATTAGTTATATTTGACACGTTATTACCTGTGTCGAGATGACCTTGGTGGTAACCACCTGCTGTGATTTGCTGTTGCCACGGCTCTTGTTATTGATAGGGATAACAATTGACCTGGAACTGGGCGGAAATATGAGTTTAGGCCGAATTGACAAGTCCAAAGGTGCTGGAACCTGTCCTGCTGATGCTGGGGAACCTGAATAGGAAGAAGGTTTTACAATTTACCTAGAAACTGTTTCATTTACTGTTTGAATGCCAACAAGGCTTTTGGTTGCATATATAAGGGTACATATATAATCCTCAGCAACTACATTGAATCTTCTTACTGATGAAGTTAGTACTAATGTGAAAGAAGTGGCTCAGGTCACACCCAATGTTAGTAGTCAGTAAGATGCATGTACAAGATGTGCATGGCTCACGTGCCTAGATGACTGCTTCGTAAAAAGTCGGTAGCTTAGTAGGCTATGATTGTGACAAAGGTTACGGCTCATAATAGTATCAAGGCGGGAATGTGCTATTGTGTAAGATTGATACGAGTCGAAATTGAAGTATGTGTACTTCGTCCTCGGGAGATTAGCTCAGTGGCTAGAGCATCTGCCCATGGACATATGATCGTCTGTATCATGGACGGGAGACTGTGAGTTCGATTCCACGATCTTCCAAATAACTTTACACAGCCGACTCGATTATTTCACACTTACAGTAACTCATACCATATTTTCCAATAGACAAAAATTCCTCTTCAACAATTTCAATATTATACCTTCCAATAATCATTTTGATAAACTGGTTTACCATCTACAGTTGACATTGTGGCTGGTTGTCGAGTGACAAAAGTGGTTGCCATAGTGACATGGGCTGCAGCGGCAACAACACGTGTTGGTTTGCCCTTGCTTGCAAGATACGCGGACACAGCTGGAGATATGAAATTGTAGTATTTGCTTGGCTGCTCAGCAGCTGTGCCATCTTGCTTCTTCAAACGTTTTGGGTAAGGCGGTGGTACAAGGGTCACAGGAAAGCTGTAATTCTCATGTGCTCTGGAACATACATGTATCATGTGGTTTCACAATTTTACCAGAGTAGAAAAGTGGTATTCACAAAAATTTTCTACATAAATTTTTAACAAAACGTCCATGAATATAAAGGAAACACCTAGCCATCAAAATTATTTACACTGTGCTATACAAAGTGAATTTCTAGCACTGCAAGAGGTAGACCATACGTGTTGACAAGAATGAAAACAATAAATGCCAGAGAAACTTCAAGCATTAACACTGACCTTTGGAGATCGTAATCTCAGATACTGGGTACTTGCGATTATAAATTTGTTTAGTTAAAAGCTATACAGTTTTCAGTGATGCTAATAAGAGAATACCGTTTGATACAGATGGGCCTGACAGGGGGCAGGTGGTGGACGAGGCAGTCTGCCAGTTCTGGCTCTTTATCCAGTAGGGAATGCAGCAGCACTGTAGCCTGCAGCAGACAAAACTACTGGATGACTTATCAGCAACTTGATATCAAAAGCTTAGGACTGGGTTAAAAAATCATGAATGTGTGAACAATTGCAACATTATCTCATTGCCCGGATTGAAATAAGAACATTTTTGAATTTGACAACTTTTTCACTTACAAAACTCAAAATTTTAACATTTTCTTAAGTTTGTTTTAGGTGCAAGAACAACACAACAACCTGTACATGGGGGGCTTTTCAGATATAATATGCAGCAATTAAGTTATAAAAATTACAATTTATTCAAAATGTTACACTTCTCTATTTTTTTCATACACTTTTCTTATTTCTTCCCTCAATTATTATCTAAAAATCTGTGAATTTCTACAAGGTACATAAAAATCACATTATCATGACATTTCTTTAAATTTTCAAGTCATGATTGATTCTTTCTCATAAGAAGTCTAATCAAAGAAGCCAGCTAGCCAGGATTAAAAACAAACAGCTTAAATTAAAACAAACAAAACTGAAAAATTCGCGAACAATAACAACTGATATCGAAAGAAACCTTGGAAAGTGTCTCTTCTGAAAGGTCTGAGTGGATGAGGTTATGTAAAACAAACAGCACTGATCGCCAAATTGGCAGAGTGAGACCAGTCATCGCTTTTCTAATGCCATTAAAGATGGTTAGAACTGGGAAGATATCTTGCAGTTTGACGTATTTGAAATCTACAATTTTGAGTACAGTATTTTCATAACTAGGAAAAAAAATTAAAACTATGCATAGAACAAGAGCTACAAACCATGAAAACTACTAAAATATACGACTCAAGACTTTATGATTGAAATCATTGACTAATAATTTTTAATCCTAGTTGAAATTCAATTTGGGCAACCAAATTATGAAATCTGGTTGCTCATTGCCACATTGGGCAGCCATGTCAGCAAATGACACAAGTTTATTTCTCATACAAGGCAAATTGGTTAGTGAGTTGAAAGTTACACTAGCCAAGAAAATTTCACACTAGCAGAGTTTGCCTAGTGTTTTTTTTTTTATTTACAGTAGCCAATTGCAAATTGTTAATTTACAAAACCACTTATTTATGAAATATGTCAGACATATTATGGTCATGGAGAAACTCACACTGCAGCATTTGCAGCTGAAAATAGGTTTACAAATTCAACAATGATAATGTTTTTACCTGATGAAAAATATGAAGATAGAACCCTATCTATTTCTAGACCTGTAAAATTTCGTACAAGCCGTAAGGGATCTCCCATATTTTCACTATTCACTGAAAATAAAATTATTTATGTCATAACGTTCCCATTAGTGAGAGCATATATTAGACCAAACCCTTATATTTGACATAAACTAAATCAACATTGCACCGTTTGTTCACTTTCATACATGAGACTATTAACTAATTACAGTAACACATAATAAGTGAGCTTAACTGAATAGTACATGCCAATTTGTACCTTATTTAATACAAATAATAAGGTAATCAAGCAATATAGTTAATTTTGCGGTCTGCTAAAATTTTCGTTTGCCTAACACACATGACTACATGGACTTTAGTTCAGTATGTCAGGAGTGAAGGTAATAATTTAATTATTTTATCATATTAAAGCCATTAATGACAATATTAGCTGTAGATAAATCATTAATTGACGATTTTTGTGTAATTCAACAAGTTTTTATACACTGTCAATGTCACTTTCTTTCTTATATGAGATATATCACCAGGCGATAATATAAGTAAACAGCCTGGTGTACCCTCCGGTCCCCCAGATCTAGGTCATGATCATCAGTTCTCAATCCTTGGTCCTAATAAATTGCAAATTAGCCTATTCGGCCTAACTCATAACATAAGTAAATGGAAAAGTTGTGCACATGGACTGGTCCTCAGTGGCTCAGTGGTTAGAGCACACGACCTGAAAACTTGGCTTGCCTGCATCGCAAGTTTGCGCCCCAGCCATGGTAGACTTAGTGTTGCCGAAACCGTTACGTCGTACGTCTGCTACTGAGTTGCTGATCTCCACTGAGCGTGTCACCACAGTACAGTTATACTAGACGGTGGCGACGCCAAGCGTGAGGTTCGGAAGCCTCGATCGTTAAAAGGGGTGCCCCGTGTAGAGGAGAGCCACCCCTCTGCACGTAAAAGAACTCACCTAGCTTGAAAACAATAAGCTAGTGTGATCCCTCCACTCCAATTGCTCAGTTGGTTAACTAACCTGCCTCAGAAGGTCCATGTACCAACACCACGTGGCCTCCATCTCCACATATGCTGATCTATGCTGATAAAGCCCTGCAGATTAACAGATATGGAGATACAGATCTACAAGTATACATGTAGATCTAGCATATTGTCTGCCAAACAGCAAGAAATCCAAGATTGAACATTTGTTGATATATTACTGCATCGCGTGTGTCTTTACACACAATGCAGTTCTTACATGGAACAAACATCATCCCGATAATGTGGTTTTAAATATTTCACATTAGTACATTAAATATTTATTGTCTATGTTGATGTTTATGTCAAATACTTTATAATGTAATGTTAATGATCATTAACGTATTTCTGTTTCGTAGTCTATATGAGTCCTTTATACACAGTCTTCAATATTTGTGGGTAAGAGAGTAAATAATGATTCTTGAAATTTTAACTTTGAAACTGAACTATGACGAACTAGCCCCTTTGGTGAGTCATATCAGTGTCTATCGTGTCTGAAAAACTTATACTTTTCCAAGAAGGCAAAGAGTTAAATTCAAGTTATATGAATGATGAAAATAGTATTTTGTGAGAAGTGTAACACTTAACATGACATGAATAAGAAAAGAATTCTGATTGCATTTTACTCAGAATCCCAACTCTTTTTTCTACTTTGTCCAGTATTTGCTATCACAGTATTGTATAGGTATCTTTTGTTTTCGGACTTTGTGGTGTAATAATTAATGTTTAATTAATTTGCTTTACATTCTATGGAAAGTACAAATTTAATGAAAAAAAGTTAATAATGAAAATAGATAAGTGGCAATAAATAGTGAAGTGTGATCTTAGTAATCTTTATTTTATATTTGTAGGTGAAGGTCCTATTTTTCGCTAAAAGCCGAGAGTTAGTTGGTCATTCTGATTCATACATTAACTTACCATTGATTTGTTTGGAATCCCAAATACGAACGTCAATTGTTGAGAACAATCCAAGGTAATGTTGCAGTGACTTAAGTGGCAAACAATTAGTAATTATTTAGTAAGTACATATTCTTGATTAATATTATTATAAATATAGGTATGTATCATTCAGAGTTATTCAGACGTTCTTAAAGTTTAACAAATCTTTTGCAATAAACTTGCACATTTGATCTAATTCTATTAAAATCTAAATTACTCAAAATGAAAATTTCAGCCTGAGCCCCATTTCGGATAGTTTTGTTCTTGCTTTGAATCAAGAGTACATTGGGGAAGGAGAGGAAGTGCATATTAGTGAAGGGGATGAAATAGCAGTCATCCCACCAATTAGTGGAGGATAAATTTAGTGGTATGTGATCGCAAATGTTCTGTGTTCTCCATTTATTTGAATATATTTGTTAATAAATATCCCACTTAAATGCATTGTATGTTGTAATACATGTATATGTTATTTTACTAATTACAACAGTAAAATAATTACTGCATATCTCACACTCATTCTTGGGGGTCTTTGGGGGTTTAACTGAACCCCCCTCAGTGACAAAATTATTCTAATAGGACTAGATACGAAATTTACAGAGAAACCTCATAAAGATATTCATTGGATGATTGTCCTCAAGCTGAAAAACTGAACCCCCTTTACAAGCTAAGGCTGTATCTACTGACTATTATATAAAAATGATATGGTTGGATATTTGAGTTATCGTTCATTATTTTTTAGATTGAGGATGGATTTTATTGAACTGAAGCCCACAGTCTTGAACGTTGGAGAGATCAATGAGTTAGTGACTTCTTCCTCTTGTGGTGCCATTTCATTGTTTATAGGTAAACTATTTTTATGGAAAGGCAATATTGCTTATTCATTACTATACTGCATGGTATATACTGGTACTTATTTTTAACGTACTGTACTGTAGTAAAATAAATTTGGAAACAAAGATGGCTTATTTTGTCAAATTAATCTTCTATTTTGCATATATTCCACAATGACGTAATCTGTTGTAAATATGTGCACGTCAATGAAAGTGCATATACAGACTATCACTATCATTAAATAAAATTATTATTTTTAAGACTTTGAAATTAAGATACGTTTTTGTATGCATTGGTAGGTATCACACGTGACAACTTTGAGAACAAACGGGTTGTGAGCCTGGAGTATGAAGCATACGAAGAAATGGCCAAAAAAGAAATGAAGAAGATATGTGCTAGTGCTCGTAAAGAATGGCCCCTATGTGAAAATATTGCTATCTACCACAGACTTGGGTAAGAAAGGAGTTTTGATTCATTCATAAAAAGTTACTTGTTTTATAATACCCATTGCTACCTAGGGTGCAATAGCAGTACCATTTAAGTGTACTTACTATATATTGACATCAATTCGAGTCAAATATTAATTTTTTTCTTTGATATATTTCATGTCTTACACACATCCTCAGTACTTAATACTAGTATGCACAAGTAACTGAAGATTCAAAAGCAATACAACTGCTTTATAGTCAGAGTTAAATGGAAGAGAGATTAAAAACAAAATGTGAAATTCCTTTATATACCTCATATTTTAGGCTTGTACCTATTAAAGAAGCGAGTGTGATCATTGCTGTGGCGTCACCTCACAGAAAGGATGCAATCCAGGCTTCGGAATATCTCATTGATGCTCTGAAGGCTAATGTCCCTATATGGAAAAAGGTTTAGTTTTTGAATATTTGTTTACACCAGATAAATGTTGTAGCATATTTTCATTGTTTCATAAGAGATAATTCCAGAGCATGTCATAATATGTTCAAAATAATGCATTAAAAATGCAATTACCGCACCCTCTGCAGAGGATTAATTCAGGCCTGCCCAAATAAACGAGGATGATGATGATGATGATGATGATGATGAATGAACATCTTTTGGTTTTGATCAGTTATAAAAGTATTGAAAGAGCTGTTATGAGTGAGTGAGGACTATTACATGCACTCTCACATGCATGATCACGGCATTCAATCGATCTCCAGTTAATGTGCGTAATCAAGAGCTTTTGTGCGGTGAATGTTTACTTTTGAAATCATACATTTGCATTTTTCACTGTAAATAGGCTGAAAATCAATCTTGAGCACAATTTCTTTTGTCCATGCATGCACTATAAGAATACCTCTGGCAAATACTGATGCGTTTTATCTCCACTCACATGGGCTGGTTTCTGCTGCTAAGTCTGCAATACATGACCACCCCCCTTCAAATTTGGTCTCATTTGATGGAAAATAACGGATATTGTGGATGTAAAGCCGCTTAATTCAGGCAACATATAAACAGGAATGTATCTCAAAGTTGATTGATACATATTACACTAATCCCATGCTTTTTAAAAACATATAATTGCACAAAAATATTAAAGTCGTGGTAAACTGTGATCAACAGTTTTCATATGAGGAGCAAACCAGTTTCTGTGAATTTGGAGACTTAACACAACATATAAGTTGATAATCTAGATGCAATGCATAGGGTAGTTTTCAGTCAAGTATACACCACACAGCTGACCCATATTACGGCTTGACAACGCAATATTAGGCAAAATATCACTCATTTTCTGACAGTGGACAGCCATGTAGAACGACGGTCTTCAACTATTGCAGACTTTGCAGCAAAAAACAGACTATTTCAGTGGACTTACAAACCATTCTTAGACACTACAGACATTCCCATGGTGCATGAACCAAATAATTTGTGCCAAAGACGGATATTTATACTTACTGCAGTGAAAAATCATAAACTGTGATTTCAAAAGTAAACATTTCCCGCACAAAAGCTCTTGATTTCCGCACCAGCTCTGCTTATTACGCACATTTACTGGAGATTGATTGAACACCTGATGATTGCAGTTTACCAGATTTTTCAAAATTGTGTTTGCATTATGTTTTCTTATTTCATCTTATATTTGACACAAAAAACACATGTTTTCAGGAGGTGTATGCGGAAGGCGACAGTTCGTGGAAGGCAAATAATGAATGTAGCTGGAACAAAGAAAACAAATAATGAAACAAATTTTGATATTGTATTTCATGGAATTTAACTCTGAAGTCCAATATCGAGTATAGTTATTTATTTTTACGCTTGAAATAAATTGAATGTGATATGAATGATGTTACTTATAATAGAATGTCAGTAGAATATAGATCATAGACATTGGTTGATAATTTCATGTAAGAATGTGCATATTTAAAAATCCACTTATATAAAAAATGTGCACTAAAAATGCTGTTATTTCTAATCATGCTAACTGTCCTTAACATTTTAAAGCTATTATATTTTATAGAAAATCTGTACTAAATATACTGTTATTTCGAATTCTGGTGATAAAATTATCATGCTAATTGTCATTAAAGTTTAAAGCTATTAGATGTTATAGAAAAAGTGTTGACATAAAGATAGTATAAGAGTGTAAATTTGATTGAAATATCTAGTTTGAAAGTAAAAATGAATGATGGCCAGACATTTCCCTATATATCCAATTTTTATGTTGTGCTTCTGACAGTTTATCTCATTAGGAATTACGTCTAACATTTCATAATACTTTGTGGTAACCTCTATTATTCAAAATAGCCCTGTAATGTTTAAATATTTTCTTTTACCATCTTTCAACCATCCGGTCATAAATTCCATGCATATTAGATAAAAAGTAACAGACCAGTATATTGATTTTGGTTCTATTTACCTTCATTCCCACCATAATGGGATTTACCAGATTATTAGCTGTAGGGATTATTTATTTTAAAATATCCTGTTTATATAGTGAATGTATCTTATCAGTAAAGGCAGCATACAAGTCATAAACAAAGGTTGGAAAGCATCAAATATTGACACAGTAAACATTGAACAATAGTAACATTTCATTTGAAGGTTGATTCTGATGGACTTACTACAATATTCTGATATTCATATGTTGTTTGTGTATACAATTTTTTAGAAACACCATTGGGCACCAAAACATTTTCCAGTGACTATAATCAATACCACTTTTAGTTAATAGAAAAAGAACTTGAAAATTATGATTATTTATTTCTACTAGAATAATTGACGAGCTGTGCTTCTGATTGCTTGCTCAGGATTTTGGGCAGGTGTATGTGCAATGTGCATTATCACTCAGGGAAACATTTCAATGATTGTCACTGTCACTTATGTTTTGTAAAGCAATTTGGTTATGCCAGTGGCATCATATCTTTCAAAAATTGTTATGTTTAATGTTACACAATTGATATACAGCCTGAGAAATAAGTATTGTATTTTGATTATATCTGCAACCTGATACTCTGAGTACACAACCAAATGGATCACATTGATATATCCAAAAACATTCATTGATTTCACAACAGAAAAGGAAAAGCTCGTCCTTAGAGAAGTAACAATGAGAAATTTGAATAAATCCTTCAATTGAGCAGGTAAATGTATCCATATGTAATCACATCCCTGTGCATTGACACGCAGTTCGTATAGCTTTGTAAAGAATCCTTACATGGACTGATATAAAAGTTGCCTCACATACAGACACGGTATGGTGAAAGAATCTTAGTATTAATTACTTAAACTACTATTTTTTTGTGTTTTTTTGATTGTGTGAATACTCAGCAGCCATTAATTCTGATGATTATAGCAGAGGGAGCCCACTTGGTGTTGGTACATGGACCTCCAGAGGCAGGTTAGCTAACCAACTGAGCCTCGGAGGTGGAGGAATTACCTGCCATAGTTTTCAAATTAGATGAGCAGAGGGGTGACTCCATTATACACGGGCACGCCTTTGATTAAACGAGGTTTTCGAGCCTTATGCTTGGTGTCAAGTAATGCTTAGAATATTGTTTATCCTACCATGTAATAGAAGATTGTTACCACGCTACACATATTGTAATTGTCTTGACGTTTATCATTGAGTAGAGCCTATAAATTTTGATCACACAGTGTCTGGCTGCGAGAATTAAAGTTATATTTCTGGGTTATTGTTCAAGTCAAAGGTTATTTATATGACTGAATATATTTATTGTCTAAAAGGCATTTCCCGTGAGCGACGATGACTGTATGTAAGACTTGAACAAACAATTATCTGAACAGAAATTGAAGCTGATCAGCATTTGACTTGATGGGCATGCTTGGTTTTGTTTTCCTTGATGGATAGACTTGATGCAAGATTAATTTCGTTGTATGTTTTATGATCCATCCCCACTCAGAGATTGATATTTCCCCGCTTTGTGTCACCTAATTACACAAGTGAATGCTGCAGCAATACCAATGTACAACAACGTGCCTTGTTCGGGCTATTGATAGCTCATGTTTACACAGTCCATAGAGGGCTTCAAACCCTTGCTAAATTACGAGACAACTGTTGGTGTGTGCACTAGAGTGTGTATTATTAGAACTTGCCCAATTACATACAAAAATAGCAGATACTTTGGTGGTAACATGGTATTTTAGTACATTGCTTCCAGCAGCATTTACTCAATGGTTAGGTGGGTAGTAAACATGTCTTTTTTGGGTCCAGATGACCATAAACTACATGGGATAAGGCATACACGTAAACCTTGGGACAGGTTTATAAGGGAGTGGGAAAATAAGCCAGAAAAAGCGAATGTAGGAAAAAGGCTGAAAAAGAGGGATATGGGCTTTTAAGGAAGTGGGGTGTGGGAGAAAAGCCTGAAAATTTGTGGGATGTGAAAAAAAAATGGATGTGGGAAATAAGGTCAAGAATTAAATTAGGAATGTGAGATTTCCTGACCCCTAATAAACCCCCATCCTTTTCACGAAGCAGATTCCGTTATTATTCTGTGTCTGGCAAAGAAGTTGTTCTGCACTGGTATTTACACACACCGAGCGCCGATTATTATCACGCGGCTATGTGTCGTAATGCTACTGTCATATGCCGTATGCTCTCGTCGCTACCTCGGTATTGTGGATTTGCGAGATCACCTGCTGCAAGGTATATAAGTGGTCGTTTGGGTAGCAGAGCAGGATAAGCTGCAGTTTCCAGGATACCACTACGAGAATTGAATGCACCATTTACGCTACTTAATGCCGGACTCTCGTCGGTTGTTGTCCAAGCATGGCAGCAGTTAGTAAGGAATCACGCCCAAAGATCTTCAGAGAAAGGAGCCAGGACAGACTGCCGAAAAACGTGTTTCGTTTCATCTATTCCATAGAAGTGAAACGTGCGGTGAAGCGCGTTGAGATTTATAACAAACAACAGCAAGAAGACGGCGAGGAGGATAGTTGTGGGGACAGGAAGGAATCGGCTGGCAGTGGAGAGAAGCAGGGCAAAGTTTCTGCTAGTTCGAGTGACGTGAAAGAAGGGTCTGTGGCAGATGTTAAGGTTGCAGCCGTGGCCACTGAGGATATAGAGCAGGGTAACATGTCTAACGTAGACGTATGTTTAAAAAGCTCGTTAAAGCGAGAGAATTCCGATGTAAAAAAGACAAAAACGGTTGTTATAAATGAAGATAACGCAGTAAAAAGATCTGAGGACCTAGGTGGCGGTGAACTGTTTGCAGAACAACAAAAAGCAGAGGTTAAAAAGCTGAAAAGGCAAAAGAGGCGGAAGCATCTTGACATAGGAACAGCAGTAGATGATTCTTCTATGAAAAACAATGCAAAAGAGAAGTACGAGTCCGCCGTGAAAAGCGTAATAGATGACGTGGATCATGTGTACACAGGAGGAACTTTTCAGACGGAGCGTGAAGACACCAGAGTGTCCGTGAAGTTCTCCGAGCAGGACGTGCTAGCGGCGAGTCACCCCCACCGACGGCTACAGTCACCACCGCCGCCGCCAACCACCGGCAGCAGGGAGCAGTCCGCCGAACCCGTCAGCGCCCGCGATGTTCAACTGGTCGGTCTTGCCGCCGAAACCCCGAGACGTGAACAGGCTCCAGTCGTCTCGTCCAGGGATAAGCAGACTACAGCGAGCAGACCGCGGGCTGCTGCAGCAACCGGCAAAAAGGTGGTGAGTTTACGGCAGCAGCGACGGCGGGAGAACACGCTCCCAGCGCTCCATTTGTCTAACAATGACGCCGCGCACAAAGAACAGCAGACACCGCGGTTACTGGAAGCTTCAACATCGTCGACTCCACGCGCTGCCGGTGAGAAACTGCCCACGATCAGAGAGCACGCTGGTGGAAGCAAGACGGCGAGAGAGCCGCCACCGCCACCGTCCCTCCAGAAACAGAACACGGTGATCCCTATCGTGAGCAGGGAGTCCCCACGCGTGGACACGGCGGCGGCGGGCAGTGACGTGCTCGGGCAGGACACGCCATTGCCTCCGCCCGGCTCCGCCATGGTGGCGGCGGCCAACTGCCCGCCGTCCCCAGTGCAGGAGATCGTGCGCGGCCTCGTGTCGCAGTCAGGACGCCTCAGGTGAGTGGGTGGGGTGGGATGGGGGTGGCGGTAGCGCAGTCATTTGACGAGGCACGGTGATGCGTACATGTGGAAGGTTTTATTATTATTCGTCTTCTAGAGGGTATAGATTTATTTTCCCGCTGCATTCTTGATCAAATGAAATTTTGTTTCAAATGTTGACTTTATTCATAAACGGGTTATAGCTCTTAAAGGCTTTTTTCAAATTAAATCACCAAAAGAAATGAAATACAGGTAAAATATACAATGCAAGATTATCAGTTTAACAATATTTGTATTTGTATTGTATTGTATCAGTTTATTTCGCATAAAATGCATAGTAAAATATCACAGTCCAAATCAAAAATTAGTTAAAAATTAGTTGTAAAGCATATTTTAAAATAGATGTTTTCGCCAATTTACAAAATGACTAGAATAAAACTTAAAAAAATACACTTTGAACTATATCACGCACAATAAAATTGTCACAACTAAATATTCTACATCTAAAGTAGAAATAAATATATTATTTCAACAGACTAAAAGATTATGACAAACAATCTTATTATATTCGAAAGTGCCAAGTTGAAAAGCAAAGGTTTTCATACTGATTGAAAGTAGGTGTCACGTTGATTGTCTGCACCTCCAGGGGCGTGCCCCAGCTGCGGGTTGACCTCACGCGGTCCGGCCGCCTCAACAGGCCTGACGTGGGCCTCCAGCAGCTGCCGGACATAGGTCAGTGACTACAGCAGCAGCGTCAATGCGTATACTCCAAATTCTAATAGTTGTATACTGAAATCACATAATCATAAGCCCAATTGATGAAAATTATGTTCGAAACACCCCCTTGCAACTGCTGCTTTCATTTACAAAATGTAGTCTGTCTTTATTGTCTCTGACGTCACACTACGTCGACGACGTAGATTAATATCACAGCACAACGACATCCATTCATCTACAAAACTTTTTTTTCATCAACAAAACACTGCAAATTTGTAAATAGATCCATTGGATTTTCTTTAGAAAAAAGATTGATTAATTTTGTAAAAATCTCTTTTTTACCACGTCTGAATTTATTTGGTGCCACCTCGTCACAGAAGGAAGTCTCAGATGGACTTTGAAGAATTCCGAAAATATTCAGACATGGTAGAAATGGATTTTCACAAAATTAATCAATCAATATCTTTAAAACACTAAAACTAACCATGTGTAGTTGACGTGGTGCTGATGCGGCGCCACCTGCGCCTGCTGCGCCGCCTGCAGGCCGAGGCGGAGGAGCGCGAGGTGCGCAGACGACAGCGGGCGCTGCAGGACGAGCTCGATGAGCTTGACAAGGTGCTGCTGCAAAAGTGAGTGGCTCACACAGCAGATACAGAAAACCTTTCTTGGACCAGTGTTAGGTTTGCGGTTTGGTGCAAGGGTTTTGTGTTAAGGAGTGAAAGTTCATGGAAAGGGAACCACTCTATAATGTTGAGAAATGAAGAGTGCACTGAACAAGAACCAATAGAATGTTATATACGCTAGTGTTTTTTCAAATAAATGTGTTTTTTTCTATTATTAAAGTAAACACCACCGATGTTAGTGAATAGCCAAAGCGCATGTGTGAATGGTGACAACTTCTTGCTGTAATTCATAACTCAATTTCAGAACAGACCAGATCCTTACTTTATCGTCCTTGAATTTTGTGCTGCTGTGGCCAAGTGGATAGGGAGTTGGACTCGTGACCAGAAGGTCGTGGGTTCGAATCCCGGTCGGGTCGGGTTGTGGGTGTTGCGCAAACTCATAACTAGATAATTGAACACTTCTCCGTAGCACCCACACGTTAATTACGTACAGGTCATAGGGTTGAAAGAGTGAATGAGTGATTGTGTAAGTGATTATCATTGTGCGCTGAATGTGCTGCCGGTGCAAGCATGGGTGAATAATCAATTGATGGTCAATAAGTCGGGCAATAATCTGGTGTAAATTGTTAAGTCGGGAGAGGAAAATACTTGGATCAAGACTTTAAACCACCATACATGTATTTACTCTTACATTTTGAGACCCATTTTTTAGGCTTTCTCGCCAACGACAGGACAAGCAGAGTTCATATAAACATATAATTCTTGTGCAAATATATGTAGGTGCAGTGCAAGCACACTACATATCAACAATCAAGGGTAGAAAATATTAGTGTTTACTCGATTAGAATTCATCACGCGAAGCTAAAAAATCTATGATTTAATCTCATCTGATATACGCGCAAGAATATTGATCTAATCTTATCATAATCTGCAGCCATCGAAAGATTTGATATAGTGTCCAAGTCCCAAACCAAGCATATAATTCACAAATAAGGGGCATGAATATGTGATATCGTTGTAATTATTGGTACTTAAAACTCAATTTTGTATATTATGGACATGTTTTGCGTCATGGATTAGACGTTTCGCAAAATTATCCTATCAAACGTTTGATCAAATATCTGGCAGTTGTCATTTCATACATGTATACACTCGTCAACATATTCCTACTACACGGTTAAAATAATTATGGAAAAAGATTATTCCTCGTAGCAAATTACATTTAAATTATTGTCATCCAGGCATGGCCGAACTATAGGTGTATTAATTTATTAAAATAATTACACAAAATATGGCATTAAAGAGGTTGGCTTTGAATATGTAATAATGATTAAATGGAGATCTACTTAAAATAGTGTTATATAGCTTTATCATTGATGATTATACGTCGAGTTTTGCGCATTACATTGTTGACGCCATCTAGAATAGTCTTCATCTAAACACACAAACACACACACGCACGCACGCACGCACGCACGCACGCACGCACGCACGCACGCACACACACACACACACACACACACACACACACACACACACACATCCTCGGTGTTTGGTCAAAATCCGTCAATTAGAGTGCTCAACTAATAGGAGCTATGTATATCATTTGGAGGAAAAACAAACAAAACTACTTTTCTTGTTGCATACAAATTTGTTTCATGACTTTTCCCAATCTTCAGTACAAATGATTCTATTGCAAAGTATAGGACATATAATTATGGTGTGACAAAAATTAACTACAATGTAGAATACGATGATGCTTCATTTACAATTTCGGGAGTGTTGATCTATGTATCCTGGTTGTGAACAGCATATGGGTATGGGGTTACATGTACTACATTAAATGGGGGTACTTATTGCTACAATTGAAACATGTTTAGTTTTACAGATTAGATTATCTGTAAAATCTCTTATAATAGAGAGGATCTCCTGCAGCTAGTTTATTACGTGAAGGCTTCTCACAGATATTATAGGCACTTGAATAATCTTATAGTGATAAAGATATAGTTTTACATGTAACAAACTAACCAACTGTAATTAATGTAGGTGTACACTGGCGTCCACTAAATAATTGGTTGTCTAATTACATACGCTTCAGATCAAAGAAGCGAGGTACTTCTAGAGAGCAGGATGTGCGACGTAAACAAATTCTGGCTGAGCTAGAGGAACTAGAACCAAAGAAAGACAAAAAACGTGGCATCAGTAAAGATTCCGAGTCTAAACATGAACGTGGCAGAAGCACTGAATCAAGAAATGGCCAATCTAGAGAAACTCTGGAGTCTAGAAGTGGTCGACACGGGGAGTCAGAATCACGAAACGGAAGAGGTCGGTCAAGAGGCAGAAATATGGAGTCTAGATCAATTGCGAGGTAAATTACCTAGTCTTCATGAAATTCATTTCATTTTACTTTACCAAATGTACGTTTTTCTTCATAGACCTTGATTTTCTCTGCATATAGACTTGCTTAAAAAATCCCGGTTAATTTGAAAGGCTTACTCACATTGTTTTGATCTCTAATAACGTTATATGAAGGGTTAATTTGCACTATTAGCTTGCTATACAATGTGTTTTGTATCAATAAAATTCAAACCAAATGTATGCACGATTGGTTTGATTATCGCTATTGCTTCCTGCTTAGTCGTTCAGGGTTTATTGTTTTTTCCTTATAATTAGTAGATGCATACGTATATACAACTATGCGCTCCCAATGTACATTTGTACAAAATATTAAATTGCTATCAATACTTATAATGATTAAACTCAATTTTAGCATGAAGAGTCTTTGACAATATAGTATCCCATGGAAGGAATAATCATAATCTGTATGAAAAGTGCAAAGCTATATGGTAAGAGCATTTGGGTACATATAACTTATTGATGATGCATAGTATTGTGTTATAAAGGGGATAGTGAATTATAATCTAAACATATACCGTGATTTATATTAAACTTAAGTACATGTAACGTCTATATTATATTCTTAATGTACAAATGATGCCCTTTGAAAGCACTATACATATATGCACTAAACTAATCAAATACATATAATATTGTATGATAGTTTCTGCCTGTGACATGATTTTATTGCACAATTATTCAAGTGTGTTATGGGTCAAAGATTCTTTATGTGCGATGTTTGTTTGTTGTTCAACACCTAATAATATTCTGTTTAGCATATTCTGATAGAAAGACTAACTAAAAATTGGAAATCTAGTCATTAGTCATTATCTATTTACTTATACTTTGCGTGTAATAAATGGTGTTTAGATATTTGATGAAGACTTCCATTATTGCACATTTAGTTGTAATTATTTTATCGTGTATTACATTTTTCCTTTTATTTTATCAAAATTAGTACTAATACTTTTTATAACTAGCATAATAATTTTGGAAATACATGCAATAGTTCTTTCTACTAGGTAAACGGTAAAAGGATTTATAATTTTGTCGTATTTTATTAGTTTGCCATTGAATGTCCAAAAATTGAAAAACGATTTTTTTTTCTCAATTTTTGGACTTTCAATGCCAAACAAAGAAAATACGACAAAAAGGGAACTATAAACAATCAGCGTCAATATTAATTGCATGAATGCCAATGCCATTATGACACTGTTCTATTGGTTCAATAGGACGTCTGCGCGACGAGTTCGCAGTTCACGTGCGATTCGTTCCGCTCCTCATTCTAGAAGTTCAAAAAGTTCCACACCCCATTCTAGACAGTCAAGAACGCGGCTTCCGTCTCTAGTTCCACAAGAGAATAACGGAGAAGAAGAAGAAGTAGCTAAAGAAGCTAAACAGGGAGAAGATCAAATAAAATCGTTGCAATCTGCACAAAAAGTGAGCAAAAACTTGATTAAGATCCGCCAGGGAGGTCGCTACCATGGCGTATCGGAGAAACAAAAGATGGCAGGTTACCTGGCCAGGCTCCAAATAAACCTGTGCAAAAATGCAACTTTGCTGGACATGTTTGCAAAGTACAAGAGAGATGGATGATGTTTGTGTATATATGCATTTATAAACTAATCGAACATCATTATGACAACATGACGTTTCTGAGAGACTCCTATGTTTTGTTAATGCCATGCAGGGCGTAACCTGGAGATCCCATCTGCTTTCATCGGCGAACCTTGCGTTCAGACAACAAAACAGATGTGCTTACCAAATCTTTTAACTTGAAAATAGGTTTTTGTTTGTTGATGTAATATTTAAGATACACTGCATAATGCGAAACGATTTATATTGGCTTTCATAGAACTTTTAAACTCTTTGTAACTTTCCTTTAGATTGCATTACAGTGTGTTTTTACATGTAAAGCAACTCAACAAGTTATATAGTTTGGGTTTGATATGGGAGAGACATGCATCTATTGCAAAGCAAGATTTTGAGAAACCAAGTCTGAGAATATAGCTATCTTTAATATGTGTAATTTGCAAGTACAATATGAACTACCATGACTGTTAATTCGACATTAATGGTGAACTAGATTACTTAATAGGAATTTTTTATATGGTACAGACATGATAAGAGGATTCACAAATTGTTTACGTAATACAGCCTATGGGTTCCCATGCATATCTTCAAGTGCATGTCCACAAAATTATTACTTCAAGTTGCTTGGAGTTAAATATGGACTTCATAAACATATTTACACAGGATCAGCTAGACGCTAATTTACTTTCCTATGATCATTTGGAAATTTCTCACCTTTACAGAACGAAGACTACGTTTCCCATGAAAACGGGCTCTAAATTACACCAATATTAAGATAACAACGTTGTCCTATACAATGGACTCCCCGGTTTTATTAGTCTTTGTACTTATAATGTCAAGTTATCACTTTTATGATGTACATGCTCTTTCCCGGTTATTAGATAATGTCAACAAGGCGATCAAATTTCATGTAATATTGCTAATTTGTTGTTTATGTCATTCGTATAGTTTATTGAGCAAACTTTCCATGTAGTTTCGGTACTTGCTCTTTCACCTTTCGTTTGCACCTAGCTAATGATATTTAATAGCAGCTATCGACATTTCATATGTGGTCTCGGGTGCCTGAGAACGTATGGAAAGTGAACTTTATGGCTATGTAAAAATCCATTATCAAATATTTCATGTATTGATTCTATACTTATTTGAATGTAAGGAATCAAATAAATCGGTTTGTTGATCGTCAATTTTGTTGCATAATAAAATACAACCTCACTAAAACGAACACCTTGCAATTAGAGACACAATAGAACCTCTATAGTAAAAATACCAATGGGCTGGCCCCGAATGTTCTCTGAAGGTTTTTGTTGGTCTCTTAAGAGAGCTGGCACCGCGAGAAATGTTCCTTAATCAGAGGTGGTCTTAATAGGAGGTTATATTTACTTGTTTATTCACTCGCTTGCTACATGAAGTTACTACAGCGTTCACAACAATGGAAACCTCAGCAGTGGGGTCTTTTTCTCCACATGCTGTCACCAATGTCCCCAATAGCGATGGTTTACTGCACTTGGAAGGTCATAATCAGTCCTTGGAACATGACTCCGTCGAGCAATTCCTGGAGTTGCAAGCCCAATTACACGTCTATTGGTATTCGTGCCTATGCAGAAAATATTCAAGTTGGTTTCTTATAACTATATATTACATATCAATGATATCTGCGCAACCTTATGCTGTACTTGTATGCATAGGACTTGCACGAAGCTTCTAAATACAGAGGGGGCAAATGATTTTTGAGCATATTAGTCTAACAATTCCATGAATTTAATACATAGCATATGGTCTCATGTTGGTACTATGTTTTATTTCTATGCTAAAGTTTTAAAAACTGTAATAAAATTTTAAAAATGTTTTGAGTTTTATTTTATGAAACATAAAACTGCAAACATTTTGATTTTTTATACAGTTTAAAAACCATAGCATAGAAATAAAATATTGTACCACTAATGATTTTAAGTATGCTTTCGAATCTCTGATTTCTCCTCCGTTACCGCCATTGCTACACAATCACATTGCTTTGGCTATGATTGCACATGCTTCCATTGGTATCTTAGGGATGACGTACATGTTGTCACGCTCCGCAAAAGTGGTGGAACAATGTTCGTTCCACTTAGGGGTGTTCGGTCAAGATTTGGATATTCCACTTTTTTATTGTGTGTCTTAGAATTTGTCCAGAGTGCTAAAACTTTTCATATCAGAATTTCACGATTTCCTATTTAAACGTGGGATTAAAAGATACACAGTTGCATTAACACTGTAATATTATGATTTGCAACCCTCATATATAACAAATATTATTTTATTGTATATATAAGTAATATTTGAATATATATTACGAAACACTGTGTAGATATTCTATGCTTCTGTCACACATGTGATGCATCCACTTTTTTTGTAGGGGGGAGGGGGGGTTAGGGGGGGTTAAATAAAAAAAATAAAAAACTGTTCCACTTTTGTGGAGCCTGACAATATGTACATCATACCTTTACCGACACAGGATAATGTGTAGTGGATTTTCATGGATGACATTTATTATGAAAATGCACTGTCCAGATTTCAAACAGAACGTACTGTATATCTATTCAAAGAGCTACATGTACAGCATGTAGCTCTCATTTACTTAATATATGGTGTTGTGTTTTTCCAATTTCCAACTATTCACCACACAAACGGCACCTGAACCCTCAAACTGCAGGCACACGGATCAATTGAGAGCACATTGTGGCTACAGTACGGTCTGAACACAACTTCATTGTGATATCAGGAGCAAAATCTAATGAAATAATACATACCGATGTATACATAAACACGTGTCTAACACACGAGAAATTACTTATTCAATATTGCACACATAGATTATTAGATCCATCTCATTGCACACATTTCCCTTCAAATATCTACATACATGTATGTAAATGCACAGTCTCAAAAACAAGACAAAATTTGTACACACAAATAGAAAAAAAATGTACTAAAATGATATACATCAATGTACTTCAACAAGTGTCTAATACATGAGAAATGACTTATTCAATATTGCACACATATATTATTAGATCCATCTTATTGCATGCGTTTTTTCTCAAATATATACATATAAGTAAATGTGCTACGGAGTATCTCAACAACGGTAAAAAATGTGTACACAAAAATTCAGATAAAAATAATTTCAACAAGAACATACTTTAAAGTAATTGATTTCTTTTAGTCCATTTGTAAACAGAGTTTATGGAATGATTATGTGCATACATTTTGATGTTTTTCCCAAATGATATCTTTTACCGTAAATTAAGAGCTTGATAATTTCTGATGAAGATATGCATCATCACCACTGGTTAAGCTTCAACCGTATTCAAAATATAGACATGGCCCTTCATATTCTCAAAAGTGAATGCTCATTTTGGCAGTTAACACTGAGCATTGTACTACTAGTGCTTGGTGAGGGTTAATCCTAAAGGTCACGTGACGCGACTGTCTTCGTCATTAATCACTAGAGATTCCACGATAACTTCCTTGCTTGCTCGTGGGTATTTTCTTTGCAGCCAAATCAGCCATCTACGAAAATAATTAAATGCATTTAAAACACAGAGACCAGTGTAATCGTTTACATTTGGGTCAGCTAGTGATCATCACCAGAAACATTAAGCATCACATCTAATAACACTTTACTAACTTCATGCTTTTACTCCCCCAGACCCACCCCATAAATAAAAACAAAACAAATCCACACAAAGCAACAAACAAACCAAATTAAACCAAACAAGACCAACACTACAGTAATACCACAACACTAAGGACACAAAACTACTAAACTGTACTGATATTACTTCGCACCACCTATGTCATTAAGTTGATATATAAAACTGCTGTTAAAGTTAATTTCAAACTTTTTTACAGGGATCAATCAAGGTACATGTAACAAGGTCTCACGAACGTCTACTGGTAATACTTACCCGCTAACATGCTCAACATCCTTCGGCCCACACTTATGACATTGTCATCCATTATATTAGCACTTACCCGCTGACCGGGATTGCCATGAGATAGAATCCTGCTGCTAGGAAGAACACTGCCCCTGGGTGGGCGTGGCCCCTGACGAGGGCAGCATACACGGACGTGAAAAGAACGTTCCCCACCACGTCACAGAGGAACCACGAGGACATGAGTCCTGCCATGGCCGCACCTGCTCGTGCAAAGTACAGAGTATTTCTTGACCTGGTGCAAGGTGATAACGGATAGACTGACAATCACACATTACTGTACTGACACCAATTATAATCGACTACTTTTTGGCTTGTAACAATGGTTTCCCCATTACACACTTATTCTAAAAATTATTGAAACCGATTTAAAATAAAATGCCGCACCTACATGTATACAAAACGTTTTGTGTGTCGAAGAAAATTAGAACGATGTGCACACCCACAGGAATTTCAGCATTTTCAAACTTCCAAGTTCAAATATACTCATTTTGATGAGGTAAAGCTAAACTGAAATATAAAAGCAATTTGCATAGTTGGGACAGCAACTGACCTAAATCAGTGAAGGAAATGTTTTCTTGTATTGGTTCATGTATCCCCGTTAGAATTATACGTTTGTACGACTCTACTTCCATTTGTATGTCAGGCCGTCGGTGTTAAACTCTGGTTCATGGACACATATGTATAATGTATGCTAATATTAAAACTGCGATTCATGTTATACGACCAGAAGCCTCAATCATTTGATTAGATAACATAGAATCTTGCTTATTGTCAGCTCACAAAGTCCTTGTTCAATCTCCAAAAGTATAACCTCTCTATTGAGACCACTCATGGGACCAACTTAAAGTGGTCTCAATGGAGAGGTGTTCTCTATATGGAGATTACAACTGAACTCATTTTGAAGGATTGGGATCGGGAAATGTGGTCTTGTTTTATCCAGGTGGTCTCATTATAGAGGTGGTCTAAATCAGAGGTTCACTGTATCGACATTAGCGCTGATCGATATTGGCTGTGTTAGTGCCATGGCCATGGTACCTAGCTGGCTGTGCGGCACGAGGTCCCCCACCATGGACCGGACGGACGGTGCCACCAGCACCCGGAACGAGCCCAGCCCCATGGCCAGGAACACCGTCCACGTGAAGGTGGACAGCCCGACTGCCACGCAGAATAGCAGTCCCGACAGCAGCCCCAGCAGCAGCTGCAGCTGCAACAAATACAACAATGAAAAATGGTTAAAACAAAGACAGTGAAGATGAATGCGAGAGAGAAGTAGACTTTGGGGGCGCTCAGCAGGTTCACTATCGGGAGTCCGAGGATACAGCTGAGTAATAGCAGCAGCAGTGGCGGCGGCGGCGTCAACATCAGCAACATCAGCATCATCATCAGCAGCAGTGGCATCTGCAGCAGTAGCCGCAGTAGCAGCAGAAGCAGCAACAACAGTCTGGTTGAACGAGACTGGGGAATGCACTGCGCCATTATTGCACATTTAGTTGCAATTATTTTATCGTGTATAACAATTTTCCTTTTATTATATCAAAATTAGTACTAATACTTTTTATAACTAACATAATAATTTTGGAAATACATTCAATAGTTCTTTCTACTAGGTAAATGGCAAAAGGATATATAATTTTGTCGCATTTTATTAGTTTGCCGTTGAATGTCCAAAAATTGAAAAACGAAAAAAGTTTTTCAAGGTACCCACAAGGTGGCAGTAAATCGTTTGTATATGTAGTACACTTGGCGTAAGGTCACCGTACTGCCTACTTACGGTCAAACCACTGCTGACATTAGCCATAGTGTGCCAAACATCTTCTGCGTCTACCGTACTGCCGTAAAAAAAGCTACGTTTTGCATGGACAACTCACTGATTGTTACCGCGTGTATAGGGTTTTGACAGTAGACTGGCAGTACAAAGACCAGAAGCCCTTTTTCTGTGCAGGAACCCTACCTGTGCCTGGGAGGTGTTGCTGCCACACAGAGCGGATGTTGCAAAGCCTGCCACCGCAAAGCCCACGTCGTGGCACGCATTGTAGATGCCCAGAATGACCGGTGTCCAGCACAGTGGCGCACTTAGCAAGAACACCACAAACACGTTATAGCAGCCCGTATACACCACCTGAAAACAGAGGTAGCTGCAGCAGAGGATTTATAGCCATGCTTAAAGTCTTGTTCTCATGACTTTAATTTTTACACGAGGTAGTGGTATGTCAGTATAATAAATGAAATAAAATTATTGACTTGGCATACATATTGCAACACGTTTATAGCCAGTTAAAACACATATAACCTGCAACCCTGTGTACGTGCGAATCTCAAATATTTTGATGTTGTACAATAGCTACATCCTATACCTTACCTTATGCAGTGATTACTGCTAGCAGTGCTAGAAACTTACCTGCTGCACTGTGATAACGGTTAGCAGCGCTAGAAGCTTACCTGCTGCACTGTGACAACTGCAAGCAGTGCTAGAAGCTTACCTGCTGTAGTGTGATGACTGCTAGCAGTGCTAGAAGCTGCCAGCGAACGACCTTGTTGTCCTTGGGGCCAAAGTAGACGTTTACAGTGCTGGTCACGATGGTGCGCACGCGGGCCGTGAGGGGCTCCTTGGACGCGGCGGGATTATCGGCATCGGCGCTCGTGGGGATGAACGCAACCGTGTATATCAGGATCACAACCTGTCCAATATTACTTGGTTTTGTCATATTTCACTCTTTCAGATTGTTTTCTAACCGGTGTTTATTTAATCAGAGTTTAGAATTTAATCAGAATTTAAAGTTTGATTTTTATTCAATTATTTTCACCATTTTTATCATGGCTTCATCACAACGGTCTCATGAAGTACCACCTATTGGCAAAACAAATTTGTTATCTGTCCAATTCAATATTACCAACACCTCTCTATACAGACCTCTTTTAAAATAGTGTGAACAAAGCGGGTTTCACTACCCACGTGAAACTACGCGACCGGCCGTGTTCACATGGCCGGGTTCCGTTGCGCGCGCTACGTGGGCGCAGACTAATGGCTCCAACTCCACGGGGTCGACCTACTCTTCGTTGTGTATGTTATGACGGACACGCACACCTCACACCCGGGTTCCTACCACGTGCTGTGTGTGTGGTGTGCAGAGTGCAGACCCTGGTCTCACGGAAGGCCTCACGCAGGAGGACTTCGCACCAGTGCGGACACTCGTGAGGGGTCCTCCTTGAGCACGCTACGCGGGTCACAAGGTCCACGTAGAGAGAGAGAGAGTGATGAGGTAGCCACCGGCTAAGCCTCAAAGATGGATGAACGGGGGCCTATTCTCCAGTTACCGGCCCTGCTATTGCTGTCCGAAACAGCAGGCTCTAAGTCTAAAGCCCTAATGGCTTTCTCAGTACTGGTGGTAGTGTACTGAGTCCCCAATCCTATAAGTGGCCATAGTGAACATAACCTGCGAGGTGTATGTAACGTGGGATCTTAATATCTCGTCCATTGCAATTTACTGTTATATAGACCTACTTTATACTCTGCAGTACATGCGTAACTGCGCACTGGACACCCTAACAGAACTATGGGTTTTCTTACAATAGTTCTAAACGAAGGATACCAATTTATTGAAAAGCAATCAGATCATAAACCTATTCAGCTAATTACATATTACTAAAGCGACGACGAAGACAGACTTGTTAACACGCTTGCTATATGCTGGAAAAGCATGATTGAAAGAGCAGTCGTGATTTGCATGCAGACTACCTGCCAATTAGCTATGTCAAGCATTTTGGCGTGGTACCTGGACGGAACACATTGTGATGATGACATAGAAGTAGCTGAGGTATCCTAGGAGATAGCCCGTCCCCAGGTCCGCGACCAGACTGCCCAGGAACGTGGTGATGTCTGCAAATACCATCTCCGTGGTTTTCCTTTCACCAACTGCCTTATCTAAAACATAATCAGTAAATGATATGACACTTGATAACATGACATTACACCTTTATAAATGGTGGAACTATGTCAATGTAAATATAGCGGGAACAAAATGCTTTGCATCAGCATTCATAAGTGCTTGGAGACGTGCATATCCTGGTACCTGTAGATCTGAAATTCGTTCGTTTACTTCCTTTTTAGGGACGGGTTGCATTGTGGTACATACACGCTAAATACGAGCTGTAATGTATTGGATTGATGAAGACCACGAGTCTGTTGAAAACGGATCTAATGATGGAAGGTTGACGGAGCAAATGGAAGCAAATGTAAAAAAAAACCACCGTGATGAATATGGTGAAGGGTTTGTGATGAGCTGAGTTTTCTTACACGTGAGTTACAGTCGCAATTTGTCTTGCTTTAGCGACTTTACATATGCACCAGGTCATTGGTATCCTAGTCATATCAAATCTTTCTCAGATCCCATGGGGGGGCCATACAGCACATTGCTACCATACCACAGATGTGCTTATCCCTCACATTGGTGGTCACGTGCCTGACTTGTACCTATGTAACGTGTAGGTACCAGAGAGCTGTGTGCAAGCTGTTAGAGGTAGGTTTGCTCAACATCCACCATCAGACCCGATCAGGAATTGAAACCATGACCTTCTGGTCACGAGTCCAACTGCCTATCCACTCGGCTACAGAAGCACACAGTTACCTGTGATGTGAGCGGCGGCCATCATGAGCACGGCACTGGAATGGAGGCCACCGAGTCCATTGAGCAGCTCACCAGCGAGGAGCACATAGAGCGGCAGTGAGAAGACGACGGTGAGCAGGAAGAGAGACAGGCGCAGCAGCGTGCTCACCCCGGACACCAGCACAGGCACGTGCCGGCCCTGCAAGCAGTGCGGCACGTGCAACAAAGAGGAATAATGCTATATGCCTTTCTCATATTTTTTTCAGGCCGTCACTACAGGTACGGGCTCCCGTAGCTTTAAGGATTTCACTATTGATACAGGACTAATTATGTAATACTGACCAACGCTCATAAACTGTGGTATACTTGCAGCATGTTATCTTACAAAACAGAGAGTTGGCCAGGACAATAGGATTTGATAAGCAATTGATTTTGATTGATTGATCTGAAAACATAAATGAAATCTTTAAAATAACCCTCTTTAATTCATTGATTTGAAAGTATAAATAATATCTGTATGCTTCAATAATGTTTGAAGTAAGTGTTGCTGTGTAAGATACTATTATAATAGATTATATAAATATTGTTATGTAAATTATTGTATGTATTGATTGCAATTGATTGATACAATCAATCAAATGTGTAGGTAATCAAATGAGTCGGTATAGTTGAACTGTATATCTGATTAAATGAAATATTGTGGAAAAACTTTGCAATATTTCAATGCAAATGACATATACGAATTCTAAAGTATTTGTCAACACAAAAGAATACAAACATTAATGAATGGAATATAACATTCTAATGTACATTTGCGTAGGACATTTATTTTTGTAATACAGACCCTACAGAGGTGAATAACAGTATTTGTAATAATGTTTTAAACCCTCCCTGCCATAACCAACACGCAAGTGGCACGCATAGGTCTGTTGACTTTCATACCCATCATTCAACTGACCTAATATTGCACTGACCACCAACAGAGCCCACACATATGCCTAGCTTATCAGTATTACATCATTACTATCGTATCATTAGTGGAATCCTTAAAGTTACGGGAGCCCATACCCGTAGTCAGTATGTTTTTTATACATGCAAAATACAGTAGAACCTCCCTATTAGGACCACCTTTGGGACCAGTGTTAGGTGGTCTCAATACAGAGGTGGTCTCTATACAGAGGTTCATTCTGGAAGCTATGAAGGTTTGGGACAGTGCAAGTGGTCTTATCATAGAGGTGATCTCAATAAAGATGGTCTTAATTGGAGGTTTTACTAGGTGACTTTGATTACTACTGACCTTAAGGTCGCTGACGGCGCCCCAGACGCAGACGGTGAACATTGCGGGCACGTCGGTGCACACGGACATCCACATGGCCCAGTGCGCAGTCTCGCCGCTCAGAAGCAGGTCGTCTACACTACCAGAGGTCGTGTTGTCGTCACATGGCGGCCGGGCCTGCAACGAGTGAGTGATTGCTGATGATGAGTCAGTGTAAATAAATATGTCAATAAAAATAACACACTGACTAGGGGTACAGGCTCCCCTATGTTTAAGGATTTCACTATTGATACGGGACAAATTATGAAATAGTGATAAGCTAGGCACATGTGTGAGTTTGTGGTCAGTGCAATATAAGGTCAATTGAATGGTGGGTATGAAAGGCAACAGATGTATTTGTACCCGTGGTGGCAGCCTAAAAATGAATATTGTATTCGTATGGGATCTTCCATTTTGTGGGGCTCGAAGAAAAAAGTGAATAGACCCCCCCATCAACATTTTAAAAAGATGAGTGACACCCCCACCCCCACCCCCCCGACAAAGCAAAAGTCCTCTGCATAGTCATTGCATTTATTAACAATTGCTAAAAGAAAATGTTTGAAAAAATATACCGTAGCGTGATAAAAAAAGTTCAGCGCCCCCCCCAAAAAAAAGGATAAAAAAGTTTGATGACTCCGCCCCACCTTTTTGGACGACCCTTACCGGTATCATTATTCATGATCGTTCCCTAAGGATCGGAATCTACATAATGGTGAAGTAGTATCTTACTATGGAGGACATCTCACTCTCAATGGCAGATCCAGGATGGGGTGCTATTGCCCAACCCTCAAACAAAAATTACTAAATAGATAAAATCGATAACTTGACGCCTTATTTGCCCTTACCCCATACTTTCGCACGTAGACCTTTCACGAAATAGCTTAGCTAATCCCGGACTCTATTTAAAAACCTGAATCTGCCACGCAGTGTTACCAATAAAGAGATCTTACTATTATAAGGTATATATCCACTGCAGACCACAGCTGTCTCTACCTGTGTATTGGAGGCGTTTAAGTTGAGGTCCTGGGCGAGGCGGTAGTGTAGGTACTGGTTGGCGATGGTGGTATAGGGAAGGGTGGTGAGGGCAGACATGAATAGCACAGGTGTGTACACCGCGACCGCCCAGCCGGATACACTGCTGGAATAGATGCTTCAACAGTCTAGAATTCTAGATAGTGAAATGGTAGATTTGAGATAATTCTTACCCACCGCGGAATATCGTAAAAATACTTAAAATAGTTTTGATATGACATGAGATGAGGATGTTTGAATGGTTAAGAGACACTCTTTCTTATCTGTATCAAATCATGTCTTAAATCAAACATTGAGATCGTTATGTCCATATACCATTTTTAAAACATATAAACAGTATAAACAGTGCTGTGCAGTTTTTAGTTATCACAGTTATTACATACAATATATATTCAAAATGTATATTTAAAATGCATATTTAAAAAGTACACTTTAAATCATCTATCACATTGTAAAAGCTATTATAGTAATAATACAGAATTTTAAGCATTCTGCTTGGTTACCTGTTGCCATGGCAGCAGCGACCGTGTCGGCTGCCATCATCCAGATCCTCGTAGTACTCGGCCGCCGCCTTATGGTGATCTGGACACAGACACGACATGATCCCGCGGAGAGTGATGACCACCTCTCTCAGTAGAATCTTACGATGTGATGGCAGAACCAAGCTTGTACACGTGGAGCTGGGGTATGATGAGAACGTCTCTCATGTAGAGTTAAACAAACCGGACAGTCATGCTGACTGTCAACTGTCTGACCGGGATTCTTGTTACTTTATGCTGTTTGTCAGCAATATAAGTAGACCACCTCTCTAAACAGAATTACAGAAAACAGACGTCCAAGTATAACTCGATCTACACCCCACCGCGACTCGTGCACAATGGCCAATTCTATAGCGGGTTGACTTTACTGTATTGATGGAGATGAAATGTGAAAAGCTTTAAAACAATGACCTCGCTCTCAACGTACCTACTGACCACCTCTAACCAGACTCCACGTACTAGACCCCTTCTATAGAGCAAGTAATTAAACTCGGAGAAAACCCAAATACGAACTGCAAACTTGATATAACCACATGCAGTGCGCACGATGTTCGAATTGTAATCCTACGTTTGAATCCATGCAGTTCATATATCCCGCGCCTGATCTATCATTATTTTCCAACAGCGCCTCAACTAATGACCCGTAGCAAATTATTTTCATTTACAGACGCACTTGTATATGTTCGCAGTTTTCACACAAAAACGTTTGGTTAATGGTTCTGATAATAGTTCCGGCTGCCCCTTTTCTTATAAGAAATATGTGTCAACATAAATTCTATCAACTGGATCATACTCCCCTAACAGTCTTTCTTAACAGCCTTGTGAACAACTACGCCTACCTAATAATTCATCTCCTAATGGATTATCCCATAATGCACTACACGTGATCAACAGTAGAACAAAAAAGGCCGTATCTTTGCGTAGCTTTGCAAATTGTATGACGTTGTTAGTATATCAATATTTCAGACACTGGATCAGTTTATACCAAATTATATAAATATTATCACACAATCAAAACATAGACCCGTGTAGATGCACATGCGATGATAACTCTACATGATAGTCACTGGTCAGACATGTGACTAAGTCATAAGGATTGTTATCAGTAATGGAAAACACACACAAGGGCATGTGCATACAACGTTATCGTGGGAGAAAATCACTCCCACTTTTCCCGCCAAAGGCACCAGCATCATTACATTTGTCACACTTCCAAACAAGTATTTTGATTAGATTTGAATAATATTTAATTTCATTATTTGATCTTTGTCAGTTGTTGTATACTATTATATGCCTACAATCATTGATGCTGGTGCCTGTGTTTTCCGTGTCATTTCGTCACTTTAAGCCAATCTCTTTCCTACTTCACATAGATCCACATACATTGTTCATTATACCACTCTAATGTAACACAGCCCTAAATGGTGTATTCTGATTGGTTGAGAGCTTCAAACAGATGGAGTATAAAGTCTGATATACACTGTACCATGCCTCATAAGGGTACTAATATCAATATACCACCCATAATCCGCGTTCTTTTTAATGGTAGCGTTCGATTCGAATCTTCCCGTCCTGATAACGTCCATTGAGTTGCATATCCAGGTGATTTGAATGATCTCATGACTTTCTTTATTACAATCTATTTGGTTAGACACATTATATACATACTAACATTACACGCATATACCAAAATGCCAAGAATTCAGACCATTAATAAAATGTCTGGCTTCTTCACAATAATGTTGTAATGTTGAGGGGGGCACAGGGGTCCTGAGTTCCATGTTCCACTATTTTTTTTACCCTTATGTTCCATGTTCCACTATCTTTTTTGCCTTATGTTCCATGTTCCACTATAATTTCTCATGTTCCATGTTCCACTATGAAAATGATTCCAAGAAAACAATTTTGAACACATTTATCAGCTACAATGTATTCTTTATTATATGAGGACCCGAATCAAATATTTTCTATGGAAGTCCTGATATTTTACCAAATAAAATAATCTTCAGTCCTGATAAAGGCAAGATATATGGTGATAACTGCTAAAAATAGAAAAAGAAGAAAAACCAAGCGGATAAAAATATATCACCAAAAGTATACCCCTGGGGTCCGAACGGACCGATAATGTACTGAGTAGTGTTAATTCTTTGATGCATAAATGAGGATTTGTGTGACTATGTGCGAGTATAGAGAACTAGTGTCTAATCTTTTTAGCATTCTTAAATCTGATGTAGTAGTACTTTCTAGGTACTAGAGAGATCACCTCTACCTCTATACTACGAGTACCACTTTCAGTAATGATCGATGCTTCTTGTATTGATGAGGCTGTAGTGATTTCTTTTATCATAATCAAAAAGGGGTTCACATTTGCAAGGAAGCATATAGCGACTGGGGTGGAAGGGTGGTGTGTGTGTGTGTGTGTGTGTGTGTGTGTGTGTGTGTGTGTGTGTGTGTGTGTGTGTGTGTGTGTGTGTGTGTGTGTGTGTGTGTGTGTGTGTGTGTGTGTGTGTGTGTGTGTGTGTGTGTGTGTGTGTGTGTGTGTGTGTGTGTGTGTGTGTGTGTGTGTGTGTGTGGTGTGGGGGGTGATGATATAGGAATAGGAGATAGCCTTCAGCCTATGGAGAGCTCATGGAACGAAACAAAAACGCGGATTCTTCTTCATTTGAACTGACATAATTGATCTTAGTAAATCACTGATCAGTTCCATATTATGGGTATGCAGACTGAAATCTGTCAAGAACTTTGCCAATATCGATTTATGGGGTCAATCCAGGTTGTTAGTGAGGTTAGGGTTAAGAAAAGCAAATAATGGTGATAAATGTGCTATGGTAGGGGGGGTCTGTGGGCATGCTCCCCAAGGGAAATTTTGAAATTTTGTGCGCTAACATGTGCAATCTGAGCCATTTTCTGCATCTTTTTTTAAATATAAAACTGTCTGTAATTTCAAACATATAAGTCTTTTTAAACACATTGAGGATGCGTCTCAATCCTCAAAGCCTTATCCTACCACACAGCCCAGATCCTTTGTGCAAAGCCATGATAAATATGGATACTCTGAAATCGGCCTATTGAAGCTCTGAAGTAGGGGTGCAACTGTCTACGAGCACTTACTGAGCGGTCACACTCAGTACTGGAGTGTATACGTGCCAATTTGAGCAGTGTAAAAATGTTGAGGAAAAGGTAACTCTGGCAAACTTTTATAAGAGGTTTTAGTCAGGTAGATGTAAATGTAAATGTAGTGGTTCATAGTTGTGATTCAAGTCTTGCTCTCACGACTTTACATTTTACACCAGGTCATTGGCACACTTATGCTAATTACTCACACAATCACTCACTTACTCTTTCAACCCAATTACCTGTACCTAATTAAGATGTAGGTGCAACAGAGCTGTGTGCAACTATTTAGCTATGAGTTTGCTCAACATCTACAGATAGAGCCGGCTGACAAGTGAACTCACGACCTACTGGTCACGAGTCTAACTGCCTATTCACTCAGCCAAAGAAGCACATTTGGTAGATGCTGTAGAAACCAAACAATGGCTGGAGGGTTATGAAGCGTAGGATATCATATTGACTGACACCGCAATGCAATATGGTCCTTATTGTGCGTTCGAAACATCTCCTATTTGAAAAAAGTAGCATAAAAGTGGGTCAAAAAACCGTAAAATCGCACCAAAAGTGCGAAAACAATTTTCACCATAGTTTCAATTATTTTTTTTTCATGAAATTTGACATCTAATTCTTTTTTTGTACTGTGACTTATGTGCGAGCACGCCTAGCTACGTAATTATGGAAATAAAGAGATGACTGTTGTTAACTGTTAGCATACAAGATGCTAACGACGTTATTGAATAATTAGTTGGGGTACATAGAAAACGACACATGTGTACAAATAGAATACATGGGAAAATATGAATACAATAGATAATAAATTACACTCAAATTAAACTAAAACGCACAAATTAAAACAAAAAAAGAGATTGATATTGAATAATTTTTTTGTAGTTGGGGTACATAGAAAACGACAAACCAGACCTGTGAAAACAATTTTTACCATAGTTTCAATTATTTTTTTTCCATGAAATTTGACATCTAATTCTTTTTTTCTTAGATTACTGAACCTCAATCATTTTTTTTAATATTGCAAAGATGTGACTGTAAGTGTGACTTGACAATTATTTATTTTTTTCTAGCCAAATGAAACCTTACTATTTTTTTCACCAATTCAGCCTTGCGTTATTTTTTTCAATATTTTTGTTGCTGCCCCCCCCCACTGAGATCAAATGATCAATGCCTAAGGGGCTGCGATATTGGGTTGGGGCCGCTTCAGCCCCCAGAACACCTCCTATATCTATCCTTACGGCTCGAATGTCAACATACTAGTCAACCTCTAAGCAGAGCAGGTATCACATAACGTCCTCTTTCTCCGAGACGGACTAGCAACCTCATCTATTTAGAATTTTTCGCTGTATGCTTAAAGACATAGTCTGACAGTTACGAGCGTTAGCCACCGACAATCTACAGAGTGAAATGAGAACCGCAAGAGGATGAATATAACTCAAGACCACCATTTTGGGATGAAACAAAGTGTTAATTAACAAGGATTTCTATACCACGACAACAGTGTCTATAATAACCAGTGATATCAGACGCTAGCATAATTATACTGCCAAATCATACATAGTGTCCCCACATCTTGATGGACAGTACTATATTTCTGTACATGACTTACTTTTTTAATATTGTAAAAATCTCAAGGTAAAATAAAGTGTTTGACTTTGGACTTGTTTTTTTTATCCAACTTCAGAGCACGTGGGAAAATGCAGAGTGCATTTGTTTATTTCAACCTGTAGATCAGATATGACCATGTGTATACATATCAGACTAGTCATTGAAAATATATACTGCGGGTATGCGACTGTCTGCAGACTGTCCTTTACAATGTTATAAAAATCTATGCATTGAAGGGAGATGGGCTGTGATGTATGCAGACTGTCCTGGCGAGCTGTCGGGGAGGTGACTGTCTGCAGACTGTCCGGAGGAGCTGCCGTCGGAGGTCCCGTCGGTGGTACACGTTGATGAGGAAGTTGAGGATGGCGCCACCTGTAAACTGCAGCACGGAGCACAGCCGGAACCACACCTGCAACGGCACCGCAGCACACAGTACTTAGTGGCTATATCACTGTCTGAAATGGACATATACGTTGCGTGTAATCACCGCTAATTTGATTGCATGTAGAGGTCGGATTTGGATGGTGTATATGATATAACCTCCAATTAAAATGTCTATTGAGACCAGCTCTATAGTGAGACCATTCCCCTCTTAAAACCTCCATTGTTGTGAAGGCCACCTCTGTGCTGTCTTATAGAGTTCATGGTTTCAATACAGTACACAGCTTAGCATTACTTTGGTTGTAATATGCCTACACCCATAACAGTATCAAGTACAAAATACACCAATCAACATTAATCTATCTGCCTATGGGAAGGAGAGATAGTTGCACGAAAAGTAAAAGGAGAGCATTTATTACATATAATGTAATTTTTTTATGCCTCCGTACACACTTACACTAGCGTTTAATCCTCTAAATAATATCATTGCAAAACGATTAATCACACTCCTTTCACCCAGTTTTTGTATTAAAATAAATGAGGTTCTCATCACGTTGTTGTGCTTCCGTGGCCGAGTGGATAGGGAGTTGGACTCGTGTCCAGAAGGTCGTGGGTTCTATTCTCGGTCGGTCTGGTGGTGAGTGTTGAGCAAACTTACCCCTAACAGGTTGCACACTGTTCCGTGGTACCTACACGTAAAATAGGTACAGGTAGGCGAGTAATTAGCACGTGTGCGCTACAGCAGCAATGCTGTATGCGGCTAGTGTTGTATGCTCCCCAGGGAGTTGAGAGAGGCAAAACGCGGAGTGTCAAAGACGCCAATGACCTGGTGTAAATGAGTCGACTGAGCCTCTGGATAGTAGACTATAAACCGACATTTACATTTACATTACGTTTTGACAATTAAAAGAAGCACTCAATGCCTATAGCCCAATGTGAACTGGGGGATCACTCTCAACAATTTATAGGTAGTAGGCTTTTACTTTGTAAGGCAAAATCAGCAGAAACAGAACAATGAGAAACCTTATGAGCGTAAAACCTTATGAGCGTAAAACCACCCCGAGGGAATCTAACATAGGGCCTAATGCAATTGCATATTGAGGATTACAGATGAATAGAAGTGAAAAAATGTCTTAGCAACTTTAACCCTGAAAATATAATTCAGTCTATTTTGTCCTCATCCCATGGTCAGCAGGTGAGTGTCTGCCTGTACTTTATACAGTGGCAGTTGGTATGTGTGCTTTATAATTAACCATTGTTCTGTGTGCTAACTAACCCCGAACTAGACTTCCATTAAAACACATGCGGTTGCTAGCCGAATACTACTCCACAGACCCGAGGACGACCCATGAACCACTCACCTGAACCTTATGCATATGTGTGATGCCGAAGTGCGCCCTGAGCGCGACCTTGATGAGCTGCGGCGGCACGATCACCAGCACGTGGGCGCCGGAGATGAGCAGCAGGATCCTCAGTGCGAGGCTCGCTTTCGTCACGGGGCGCGGCGGCATCGGCTGCTGCACGCCGGACGGCACCGCAGGGGTCACCTGCAATGGTCAACATGTACCCACTGACTCACCAGTTTTAGCGCTACAATTGTCTTTACTTGAATACTTGAAACTTTGGTGATATTCTTAAGTATTCTTCACTTCTACCTATACTTGCATCAAGTGTTTTCTGTTACCAGCTTTGTCCATGTACAACATGTACTTACTCACAACCTTTTGCCAACAATTGTAGCCCTACAATAATTTTTGCCTGAAACTTTGGTGATATTGTAAGTACTTTTCACTTCTATCCACTATACTTGTATGTTTCCATTACCAGCTTAGTACAGTGATAGAACGCTATTTCAGTTCAACACCCAAGTAACTATAGTTCTAGCTAGAATCCACTCAATCTATAAGATAGAGAAGGCTCAACCTAATTGATTTGATTTCACTCATTACCAAGAATAAGCCCCAGTGAGTAATCTTCCGTAGTTTATACACAATTCTGCCGTACTTGGCCGGCTTTAAAATGGGAGTCTAACTTCACTACAAACCGATGTATCATTTCAGTAGTATGCATATAGACATGTGGCTGGTTTCAAAAAGTCATGCTTTTCAAATCAACTAATTGAAAACACACGAAGACCATAAACGTGGATGTTCATTTTGCTGCTGAGTGGTCCAGCCAGACATTTTCAAGTTGAAAAAGAAGCCTACACTGTCATTCTAAGCATTCTGTATAAATATAGCCAAGTAACACTGAAATGCAGTGCCAAGATATTTTCATTTATGCACATTTAATCAAGTCAAATGTGGCATCTATATGGTTTTGCCACCACTCTAGAATCTTCCATCCACCTGCTCTTATGTTTAGTTTACTGATGAAAATAATGCAATAAAAAAAAGGGGGGATGTAATTTACAACGCAGTTCTCCACTTTCCAATTTACTACTCCCATCTTTAACATTTCAAAAATATATAGTCAAGTTCCCAATTGGAGCTTGGAACCTTGAGTACAATGTCCATTCAGCTTGATGCTGGTGTTTAGGGAACGATCATAAATAATGATACCGTACCGGGGTGTGGGTGGGGGTGGGGGAGGGGGTGGGGGGTGGGGGTCGTCCAAAAAGGTGGGGGGTTCGTCCAACTTTTCTGATTTCCTTTGGGTGTGTAGCTGAACTTTTTTTATCACGGTACAGTATGTTTTTTTTCAAATATTTTCTTTTAGCAATGCAATGACTATTTAGAGGACTTTTTCTTTAGCGGAGGGTGGTGGGGTCACTCAACTTTTTAAAATGTTGATGGGGTGGTCGGTTAACTTTTTCTTTGCGCCCCAAAAAATGAACGACCCCCCCGGGTATCGTTATTTATGATCGTTCCCTTAATGTTATCGTTTTCATGATGCAAATACCTTCTTTTATGCTTTACAACGTCAACCGTATTTTCTCCGCCCCTCGCCCTCCACCCGTGCCTTCCCTCACCTTTGCCCTCCAGCTGGCCCTGCTGATGAGCCCACTGAATACAAGCACCACCACAATGGGAAACAGGAAGAATAGCCCGGCGTTCAAGTACCGCAGACTCAAGCCAATATCACCCTCTGTATGGCACAGCATGGTCTCTGTGTGGATCATGCTGGGGAGAACCAGGGTCAGCACTGCGCAGTACACCACCAGCACACCGTGGAATACCCCCAGCGGTACCCACAGTATGCACCGGCTAACGTAGATGTGGTACCTACGAGGAAAATCTTCATTGCTTTGAAAGAGACAGTATAGGCTTTGTTAACAATTGTAATATGTATAAAGCAAAATCACAAGACACAAATACTGTACCATTGTTTATCTATGTGCAATTATTATATTAACCTTGTTTGGCTACTTGAAGAGGACTACAATCATCACCCAAACTATCGATACTTACAGCAATTTCTTTTATCAATCGTCAGTTGTCACTTTGTCGATACTTTATTGTCCTTGATTAAAGCCCCTTTTCTTCTTTGACACTCATGAAGTTTAATCTATGCATCAACGAATGTAAACTTATATCATCCTGAGTTCTTTTATTCACGATTATATATGGACTATTTTAAGATCCCTATAGGAACCTGTATCCGTCATGCTGCCGAGACTTTCGTTGAATTGAAATGAAATTCTTAAATTGTCACGAATAACATCTACAGCATCGCTCCTGGCATAATATTTACCAATGAACCAGAGGTGAATTTCAAAATATCTTTCCTAAATACGTGTGTGAAGGTTAGTGAAGATGCTACCACGTCTCTCAAGATTTATCGTAAAACATCTCATATGAATCAGTACCTCCAATCTCACCATCACTTGGTACACAAGATCAGAAGTCCGTACCCTGCTAATTCGTGGGCAACCACATCTGAAGACCAGGCCAGGGAGAGTGAGCATGTTAAGGCTGTGCTAAAGGACAATTGTTACACATCCTGGGTGTTCAAACTACCTAAACCTAATATAAAGACAAAGAGTAGTCCCAGCACGCAAAAAAGAGGTGACGGTGAAAACCCCAGTCTGTATCCCATATCTAAGAGGACTCTCCGAAAAGTTTTTGATGAGCACGGGATTAGCACATATCATAAACCCTTTAACCTTATTAAGTCTATGCTGCCTTCTCCAAAGGACAAATCACCAGACAACTACAAATGTGGCATCATCTATGAAGAAGTCCAGTGCGCCAGTTGTGAGAACACGTATATTGATGGAATGGGACGAACTCTGAATACTGGAGTAAAGGAGCATTTGAATCCTAAAAGAGTACCTACTTCTGTAGGAGACCATAACCGTGACACTGGCTACTCCATCAGCCCCGCAATCTTTACAGTTGTGGCACGATAAGAAATCGAAATTTGTAGAAAGATTAGGGAAGTGGTTGAGATCTGCAGAAGACGCCCAGAGATGAACCGCGATACCGGCTTCGACCTGCGGCCACCATGGCGGTCATGTGGCAATCTGAGGATATCTTTAGGTCCGATGAAGTTGTTGAGATAACAAAATAAAATCTTGCCAACGTGACAGGTACATGTTCCTATATGTTTCTTAAAATATTCCATAATCTATCCATCTTTCATGAGCATTGATTGCTGCTCAAGTCCGTAAAAAACCACTATTTAGGCCAATTAAATGACATGTCAAATCAAACCTCTAATATAGTTTTTACACCTACCGTATAGCATGGCAGAAATAGATGTATCTCTCATATGCAATGGCCGCAATGAACACTGGCAGACCATAGACCACCACCTTTCCCACGGGCATGAGGACGTAGCAGCCTAGCACCCAGACCCATGGCCTCTCGGTCCCTCCCGTCAGGACCAGAATGGAGCCTGTCATTGAGAGCAGAGACTGCAGAGCCTCGAGGGCGGCCCTTGCCCCTACAAGTTCCAGCTCTGGTGTGTGCAGATCCTGACAGCACGCGATCACTCTGGCAATACTTAGCTGTCCAACTGTAAGTTAAAGGGCAAGGAGAGGTTAGCAATTGTAGAGATAGTTTTAAGACTGTTGGTTGTTCGGATGTTCTGTAAAAAATTTACGAACATTTTTATTACGTCACATGACTAGGAGTATTTGTTATTTCAGTCTGGACGTTTGCTGTCAATAAATGAATGTTGAATCCGCAAATGTTGCACGTAAAACAACAAAATATGAACTTCACGTGTGCTGCCTGTAGTGAAATGAACAGACATTTTAGTATAATGATACCAAGGACTTGTAGTTTCTTCCTATATAATCCAAAACAAAATATCTATAATGACGTGAGAGAAAGAGCATGATGAATATGGATAACAATAGAAAAATTGTGAATTTGATTATATGTTATTATATTAACCGACAAGACCATGCATGTGAAACAAAATAGATATACGTATTACAAAATAAAACTAGACGATTAAAGCTTTATTTTGATATATTACAATAAGTATTTCGTCCAACGATCACCACACAATTCCACATTAAAAATGTCATATGCACTAGTCAAGGGCAGCCTATATCCAAGTACACGTGGTTTGTTTTCATCCCCACCATCGCTCGCATGATTGTGAAAAATGCATACTACGGTATTTTATTCAGTGTAACTTGTTTAAACCATAAGTCATTTAGATACGCTCAGTAGTCATACTGCTATAAAAATATTTGCGTCGCTTCAGCAGCTGAAGCGAAAGCCTTGTGATCACTTTGTTTGTATGTCAGTATGCGTGTATATATGACACTGGACAAGCTAGAGAGTTTACCAATGAACCGTTTTTGTTCAAACTTTACACAACTATGAGGTATGAGGCGACACCGAAGTGATTCGATTTTGGGCACTCTGCCAATTAAATTGTGGTTTCCACAGAGCCATATATGGTCCATTTTGGACATTTTCTGCAGTATCTTTAATATTGCTCAGATGGACACATTCAAACTTGGTACAATGCTTACATGCCTAGAGCCCATCACATGGATTCAATTTTTGCAATTTGCCAATTTAAGCGTGATTTCCAGACGGCATTTTTAGATCATGTTTGCCATTTTCTACAATAGTTTCAATAAAGCTTGAACCATGAGTTCCAAATTTGATACACTGCTTATATACCTAGTGCCCAGCATCAGTGTCCAATCTTGGCACTGTGCCAATGAAAGTGTTCTCTCCAGAAGGCCATTGGGAGTCAATTTCGGCATTTTTAGCTTGACACATGAGTTTCGTATTTCATACAATATTATGGGTGTGGTGACCACCACCTACATAAAACTTTGGCCCTTTGCTAGCTAAATGAAAAGTGCTCAGAGAGCACAGCATTGGGTGGAAGTTTATAAACATTTTAGTTTTTTTTTGCTACTTTCTTCAATACTTTCAATACAGTTTGAACCATGACCTCCAAATTTCATTCTATGTTCACATACGTAGTGGCAATCAAATGTGTTCATCTTTGGTACTTTGCCAATTAATGTATGCCATTTTTGTTCCATATTCAACATTTTTATTAACAGTATCAATGCCTTTGAAGAAAAATCGTTCAAACTTCGTTCACTGTTTACATTCATCGAGACCATCATGAGTTTTCAATTTTCGCTATTTGCCTAGTAAAGTATAGGTTCCGGGTAGCCATTTTAATTCTTTTAAAGATTTCATTATTTTTGCCCTGGACCCAAACCCCAAACCGCAAGCATGCCAGCTAAGTAATTGACAAATAAAAGAAGTAGAAATATGTTGTTCATGAAAGCATCGCCCTGCCTGTAATGAGCAGGACAATGCTAACGAGTTTATTTTGGAAATTAGGTGGGGTCAAAAAACGACACACCAGATTAGTATATCAAGATACACCTAAAGAAACAATTAGCATAGATGAAAATAACCGTGTTCAACTGACTTATGCTGTAGCGTAAACAGAGACTACATAACACAAATTTACAAAATATGTTTAAAGAAAGAACATTGTACTAAAAGAATTCTGCATGACAACAGACGACCGTTATAATCACTTTTTACTAAAATAAAAGCTAAAAAGTATACAATTGCTAAACACATTGTGCTAAAACATGGAAATAAACCCATATATGGGCACTGACATGATTACCAAACACAAACATCAAGCTACAAAATAAAATTAAGTTACAAACATTTAAAACCGGATAAACTGAACCTGTAGCAGCTCACATAAATAATTTATGTAAGTAGAAAAGGGTGGCGGATGGGGAACGTGGAGGAAAAACTTTTGAAATTAACAGTTGAACTGAATGCTGTTAATGAAAATCGCTAACTGCTGGTCACATGGGAGGGTTAACACAAAGAGAGGTGAAACGAGGCTGAATGCCACTTGACCAAAGGTCAATGTCTTAAGACAAGGGGAGAGGGAAACTAGGCTGAAAGCTAGTAGAGTTCAGTTAAGGGTAAACATGTATGGAGGCTGAAAAACCTCATTGGACAAAATAAATAACGGGTTTTTGGGTCAGGGCAAAAACGAGTTTTTCAATTGACCGCAAGCATGCCAGCTAAGTAATTGACAAATAAAAAAGAAAATATGTTGTTCATGAAAGCATCGCCCTGCCTGTAATGAGCAGGACAATGCTAACGAGTTTATTTGGAAATTAGGTGGGGTCAAAAAACGACACACAGAGCCCCACCCAAGGCATGCTTGCACAATAAAAAAAGGGGGTACTTAGAGATTACAGACACAATGATAACAAGCTACAATGCAAAATATAATACAAAGTTTACACAAACACAAGTCTAACTGGAAGAGAACCAGTTGCTCCAATCTTCCTTTATAGGCTGGGATGCTGGGTCCAACCATGGAGCCCAAGACCTAGCTTTAACCAACATAAAACGAGACAGTCAATCCACAGCTGTGCTCAAATCTGCAGTGAGACCTTGAGCAACCTTTGACTGAGTTGAAGTCAGCAGACCCCCTTCCAGCGGAGCTTGATGGAAAGGGCTTCCTAAGCGGTGTAGGTGGTGCTGACAATGAAGCTAGTGGTGCGGTGCACCTAACAAAGGGTACCCATGTGCAGTACCGACCATGGATGATGCTCTTCATTAACTGCTCTGAGCCTCCTGAACTCCCTCGTCGTACCTGAGGTAGGTATTAGTCCCAGGATATAAATTATGAAGGTCCATAATGCGTACCATATAAGTATTGAGGTGGGGCCCTAGTGCAGGTTTAGCTGTTGATAAAACGGCTGCATAGATGTTGAACAGGCGCAACCATTCAAAAATACTGGTGATAGCTTTTTGAGTCTTTGCGACCCAAAACAATTTCTTTTGCCATCCTGAGACATGCGCAGGGCCAGGGTATCCTCGTGTTTGGTGAGCAGCGAGGATAATTCTATGTAATTGCCTGCAAAGATCTTAGACTTTATCCTGACATCTAAAGTTGTACCTAGCACACTGTACTCCTGAAGAGGATGCTCCCCTGGCCCATAGTGTGGTTGGATAGCACCATTAACCCCGGGTACATTCGAAAGCGAATGATCCTCTGTTTACAATTCTAAATTTGGCTGTGAAGCTACTTCCTGTGTGTGACCAATAGGGGGCTGTTGACTCGCCAGATTTTCCTGTTGTTGTAAGGAAATCTGGGCCACAGCTTGGAGCTGAGCCTCCAAGGATGACAAGCGTTGTGTGAGCATAGCCACTTGCGACAACTCCATAGCAGCCTCCGCAACACTAGAATCCTGGACACTTTGGTGGCTACTGTCAGTTACAGGCAAATGCGTAGCCACCTGCTGTAACACTTTGTCCTGTATGCGTTGCTGTTTGTGGGTTTTCTTTGCTGGTGGACCCTTTTTTGTTGGTTGTTCCGCTTGCTGCTCTCTTTGGTGCCATCCTAAAACAAAACCGAACGGCAGATAAAAGGGGTACAGTGTGAAAAATTGATAAGTGAACACATAGGTAGCATGGTAGGCACTATTACCACTGTATGATATACATTGCAAGAGTTTTACGGCATCCTAGACCATTACCTGGACGAAAGTTGAGTTAAATGTAGACACCAAGGCTGACTTACTGAGGGAAACGTCCTATACATAGGTACCTGCATAAAGTGCAATTATGTGCTAAAGGCACGACTGACTTACTGAAGGCATTGTCCGTGCGAGGCAATATGTGCTAAAGGCACGTCTGACTTACTAAAGGCATCGTCAGGGCGAGATACACGAATAAAGTGCGAATATGTGCTAAAAAGGCACGCCTGACTTACTAAAGGCATCGTCAGGGCGAGATACATGAATAAAGTGCGAATAATAAAGTGCTTAATATGTGCTAAAGGCGACGTCTGACTTACTAAAGGCATCGTCCAGGACAAGATACACGAATAAAGTGCGAATATGTGCTAAAGGCACGTCTGACTTACTAAAGGTATCGTCAGGGCGAGATACACGAATAAAGTGCGAATATGTGCTAAAGGCACGTCTGACTTACTAAAGGCATCGTCAGGGCGAGATACACGAATAAAGTGCGAATATGTGCTAAAGGCACGTCTGACTTACTAAAGGTATCGTCAGGGCGATAATGTGCTAAAGGCACGTCTGACTTACTAAAGGCATCGTCAGGGCAAGATACACGAATAAAGTGCGAATATGTGCTAAAGGCACGTCTGACTTACTAAAGGTATCGTCAGGGCGAGATACACGAATAAAGTGCGAATATGTGCTAAAGGCACGTCTGACTTACTAAAGGCATCGTCAGGGCGAGATACACGAAATAAAGTGCGAATATGTGCTAAAGGCACGTCTGACTTACTAAAGGCATCGTCAGGCAAGATACACGAATAAAGTGCGAATATGTGCTAAAGGCACGTCTGACTTACTAAAGGCATCGTCAGGGCGAATACACAGAATAATATGTGCTAAAGGCACTTCTGACTTACTAAAGGCATCGTCAGGGCGAGATACACGAATAAAGTGCGAATATGTGCTAAAGGCACGTCTGACTTACTAAAAGGCATCGCCAGGGGGATACAAGAATACAAAAGGCACGAATAAAGTGCGAATATGTGCTAAAAGGCACGCCTGACTTACTAAAAGGCATCGTCAGGGCGAGATACACGAATAAAGTGCGAATATGTGCTAAAGGCACGTCTGACTTACTAAAGGCATCGTCAGGGCGAGATACACGAATAAAGTGCGAATATGTGCTAAAGGCACTTCTGACTTACTAAAGGCATCGTCAGGGCGAGATACACGAATAAAGTGCGAATATGTGCTAAAGGCACGCCTGACTTACTAAAGGCATCGCCAGGGCGAGATACACGAATAAAGTGCGAATATGTGCTAAAGGCTACTTACTAAAGGCATCGTCAGGGGCGAGATACACGAATAAAGTGCGAATATGTGCTAAAGGCACGCCTGACTTACTAAAGGCATCGTCAGGCGAGATACATGAATAAAGTGCGAATATGTGCTAAAGGCACGTCCTGACTTACTAAAGGCATCGTCAGGGAGATACCGCGAATAAAGTGCGAATATGTGCTAAATGCACGTCTGACTTACTAAAGGCATCGTCAGTAGGAGATAAACGGATTAAGTGCAAAAAGTGTGCTAAAGGCACGACTTACTAAAGATATCAGTTACAGGGTTTATGGATAAAAAGTGCAATTATGTGCTAAAGGCACGACATTTAATAAGGCATGGTAGTTAAATTGTACAAGGAAAAGTGCAAATATGTGCTAAAAATGCGGGCTTACCAAGGACATAGTCAGTTAAAGGGTATGACTAAACCCCGAAAGGCACCGAAATCCACCGAAAGGCACCGAAATCCACCGAAAGGCACCCACCAAAATCCACCGAAAGGCACTACTATTCAGAATATAAATGTTATTTTCTCTATGTAAATATCATAGATATTGTATATTAATATCATGTTTATTATAAATATCACATATATTGTTTATTTGTGTTTTCTCTTATTTAGTAGCTGTCTTTAGGAGAAGCGTTGGTAAATACTTAATTAACCATTAGTTATCAGAGTTGACTTATCCCAGCCATTACAAATCATATTTAGAGTTTTTTTTTTTTTTATTTTAGAATTTCTATTTTAGGTAGCTTGAAATATTGTTTTATAAGATTCAGCCTATGCCTAGGATTAATTGTATGTCATTCCCACAGGGGCAATTTATAGACAACAATAAAGCTTGGATCAGCGAGGCAACAGCTTCGAACTTGTCTCGCTGATCCAATTTTTATTTTTGTCTATAAATTGCCCCTGTGGTCATCCCTAGTAACATATTATGCTTCGAGTCTTAATCTATACATCAATAGACAGACAATCTAACATATTTTGAACCATTTTATTACATTAAACACATATCACATGTACATTACACAGATACAATCTATATGTTATAACCATTCTAAGAACATTACCTGTGCTTGAATATACTTATTCAGAATTGAAACAATCAACTTTAAAAATTGATACTATTTAGCAATGAGTTTTTTCTTGGTTACAGTTGTGCTTTTTTCAGCACGTTTCCTCTTATTTTGGTTGGGCTTCTTTCCCCTGGATGGCGTCATTTGAACGAGCAATTTTCCATTGGAAGAGAGTACCATATTTGTCTTTGGTCTGTTTTTTTGCCGAATAAAATTAAGAATTTTCTCTTGTTTCTCTTTAAGAGTGAGATTGCTCCACACCCTAGTATATGGCCATATTGCCTGCCAATTTAAAATCCATGTATCCATGGCAATGTTGCATTGCATCACTATACTGTATCACATTAGTCCTGCATCCCCTGGCACAAATGCCACAAGGATATGTTGGTGGCATATTCTTGGTAAAATTATCCCAACTAAATCCAGTGATTGTTCGCTCAAAATTGAAACTTTTTTTAACAGATGTAGATATGCTGATTTGGTAACAAATGTAGAGTAGCATCTTTATCTCCATGCTTTTATAGAAGACCTGAAGTTCTAACGTTGTTGCAACAACAATTACCCATGTTGTGGGACAACACCTATATTCATTGATCTTAGTTCATGTTGACAGAAGCATATACTGACATAACCTCTTCATAATAAAATAGAATTATTGGAGTCAACAAGGATTTGTGTTAGAAGTTGGCTAATATCTCTTATAGTTAGTAGTTCAGTCTTGTATCAACTCCTGAAAATTACTTCATAGGGTCACTATAGAGGCTAAAGGCCTTTGAAGTAATTATCCATAATTCTTGAAGTTCTTAAAAGACTAACCATTACTTGAAAGGACTGACTTAAAATGCAGTCTGGTATAGGTTCCAAAAGTTAGCTACAGTGCTATCTTATACAAAAAAAATTGCAATGCAATTTTTGTGTGTTTAATTTGTTAAACGCTAGCAAGTGGACTTAAGGTCCTTTTTTAATTAAGTGGACTTTATATAATATGTGCTTTATATGTATTTTATTGGTTGGGAAGTTCTTATCATCAGCATGCACCTGCAGTTGCACATCTTAATATCTTAATGAAACATTGACATTAATGAGGTATGATTTCATGCAAGTTTTAATATAAATGTTAACCAAGGCTGACAATACAATATAGTGAGTGAAAAATACCAATTCAAGTATGGTGCTATATATATTGAAATGTATGGTTTGCAGCAACTGAAAATTCTAATTGATAATCAATATTAATATTCTACAAATTAGGTAACATTTATTTCAGTATACATGCAATAATCATCAGTGCATATAATGAATGAGACTTCACAGTCTTTGGCTTCTTCTTGAAATCTTAACTTCCCTTTATCTCAATTCCTGTTGATCTGTGCTTTGAAGTTCCCTTTTATCTCAACTCCCTTTGATCTGTGTCCCTAACTGAAGATAGCCTAAAATGAAGGTCTCAGTATGCTTACATTTATGATTGATAATTGAGACACCTGCTAATTAGGAACATGTTCATACAATCTTCATATAGTCTAAATAAGCTAAAAATGATATTTACAGAAACAAATCAAAATCATGAATATATTAATGTAATGTTTGATACATGTTTGTATTTGGTAGTGCCTTTCGGATTTCAAGTCAACTCTGATAACTAATGGTTAATAAAGTATTTACCAACGCTTTTCCTAAAGTCAGCTACTAAATAAGAGAAAACACAAATAAACAATATATGTGATATTTACATAAAGAAAATAACATTTATATTCTGAATAGTAGTGCCTTTCGGTGGATTTCGGTGCCTTTCGGATATGTGCTAAAGGTAGATGAAAAAGATTCTACAATGGCACCATACAAAAAAGGATGCTGGCAGATTGTGCTGGAAAAAAAAAATAATAACGGGAAATATTAGTTGAGATAATTGAGCCTGGCTCAAAGACACAAGCAGCAGCTGAAATGAAGCTATACCATAATAACAAAACTTTGAGTAGGTTACACATAGCGTGACATAGATGAAAAATGGATAAAGCTGATTGCACAGATTTAAAATATTTAACCATTCCGTGTGTGTTGAGATGAACTCCATCTGTTGAAATGTACCGCCGCCAATCTGCAACTAGACCCACGTGATGCCAAAATTTAAACTGATGTGCTGACCTACATAAATGATTGAATTCATAAATAGAATGATTCAAATCAGTCACCGTCAGGGATGTTCCACGGCACACTTTAGTCCTAAAAAATGCTTCCAAAACTGCCACCACCTTTACCTGAAATTGCCTTTTTAATATACTTGCGAAATTTTCAAGCGTCTGTACAAGAGATGTAGGGGTATGTTACCATTATCAAGAACAAGTGAGCCAATATAATCAAAACTACTTGGGGTGATAGGGCTTTAATCCAATTTTTATGGTAACTCAACTGATCTACTAACATTGCTGAGAAACCCCGCAAATGGACTTTGTGTGAAGATGTACGCAAACCCAAATTAGTTCTGTTATTAGCTTGAATGGCATATTGAGAAAAACGACTTACAAACGAATGGCCAATTACTAGAATCTTTGGCTGCATGGTTATAACGACAAACGCCCAAACCACGTGTAACAATAATGAAAGCAAAATTACACACCTGAAAACGCCAGCCTTGTTCAAAGAAATACTCCACAAATAGTAAACTGCACTAGCACAACGCGAAACTTTAACTAAAAGCCTGAATTAATCCTCCAACAATGAAAACTTTCAAAATCCTGAACAAAAAACTTTTGAAATTAACAGTTGAACTGAATGCTGTTAATGAAAATCGCTAACTGCTGGTCACATGGGAGGGTTAACACAAAGAGAGGTGAAACGAGGCTGAATGCCACTTGACCAAAGGTCAATGTCTTAAGACAAGGGGAGAGGGAAACTAGGCTGAAAGCTAGTAGAGTTCAGTTAAGGGTAAACATGTATGGAGGCTGAAAAACCTCATTGGACAAAATAAATAACGGGTTTTTTGGTCAGGGCAAAAACGAGTTTTTCAATTGGTCTATCTCTCGGTCCATTGTGTTGAGGGATCTTGCTTGAAGTGACTGTAGTCATCCAGGTTTGTCATGACTTTGAATGTCTTTGCGTTGTACTAAGTACGTGGTATACAGGTGTGGTATAACGCAGTGTACTGTGTACCATCTCCGGCATGTCATCGATTATAACGAAGATAATGGGTCAAATTCAATATCTTTTGTCACATAGTTCACTTCCTTGTCATAACTTATGACATATGACATGCGATTATCCTTTGAATGCGTCTAGTCTACATTTGTTAATACAATAATTATCACCACCTTTCAAAAGTGTATGACAATGCTATATTGTAGCATAGATATATTCACATATGCCCGTGAATCTGGATGTATTAACTTATATAATTATGTGCCAGTCACATATTCATTTGACAAAAGTCTTTTGTCTATCCAATTAGTGCATATGACATGGGAATCTGGGCTACGGTGGCTCATTTGTGCCATTTGACCACATAATGTAACTATCTCGCGGCCGCCACCCTTTTAACTTGCGTTTTCTTCTTAATTAACTTGCGGCCGCACGTTATAAGGATAAACGCTACATATACAAGGTTGTGCGTGGGTTGGTGTGTGGGGGGATGGGCCCGGGTCTCTGCTTGTAGGAGAACTTCGAAACACTCCAAAATGTCTGTTGGTTGCTGAAAATATTATTAACAAGACGTGTTTGCGTGTGCACGGCCGCGTACATGCCGTAAATAGCGGACCTGCCGTGGAGTTTGATACCAGGAAATCAGGATTTCTAAGAACTTTACAATGAACCACCTTGGGCCTGAATCGGTTCATGTGTTCAAGAGATACATGCACGTTTGTGGAGTAAGAGGATGCTGCATGTGTAGATTGCGGGCCATCAAACGGAAACTGGGCGCCTGTATGGCGTTCACATATGGTACGATTTGTGGCACCACCGGGTGTGGGCACAAACACACTTGCAATCGGCGTTTCAGGTGACTTAACGTAGTCACTCATATTGAAATCTTCAGGAGGACTACACTGGGTATAACCCCCGGGGTATTACCTATATATAGCAGAGGGTAAACTCGAGCGTATAATGTCTACAGCTGGTTTAAAATATGTAAGTTTACTGTTGCACTCGTTTGGGTTGTGCATGAATAAATATTGCTAACAAATATGTAAAATGTAAAGTTTTTATATATATGCAGAAATCTTGTTTGACCTTATGGTGTATTGTGATGCACAACGCAAGGCGATTAGACAAGGCGATTAGACACAGGAAATTCTGCAGCCGCAAGCGATCTTACAATCGGCTGGTTCGCCATAATGAGTCACAACAATTCTCTAATTATTAACGATATGTGTTGAGTTAATTAAATGAGAAAATGTCATTTCCTCCTAGGTTATGAGGGATAAGGACATTACTTACTCTTTGCACAGTGTATTCTATTCATATAATCATTTATGGAAATGATATGGCAAAACGCCTTGAAAATACTAAGAGGGCATTTACGCGTTATGTTTCAGCATTAAAACTTGCAAAATGTAGGTCATAGGTTGAAATATATTTCGATACTTTTTATTTATTTAGTCTAATAAAGCTGACTGCTGATTTTCTTAATTTTATTCCGCAGTTTGTTTGAAGCAAAATGGTCAAGATTTCAGAAATTACGCCAGTTTCATTACAAGTGTCGAAACGTTATAGGTTTTTGAATTTCGAGCACCCAAAGGACCTGTAAATAAAAGTGAGTAACAGTTAAATACACACAAAGTTAAAGACCAATCATCTATATACATAGATACATACAAAAATAAGCTAATATATATAGTGTATGTTAAATCTTTTATAGCTTTGCATTTTTAAGTGTAAACAGGGACACGTATTATGTAGTGTCCGCAACGCTATTGAATTACATTTATTAAAATCACGCAATAATATAAGGGGTTAACACTTCTTTAAGAAAACAGTATAACAAAAAAAAAAAAAAAAAAAAGTTTGCATCCTTGTGGAAAACCATAACCATTTTATTAAGCACAGAATGTAAACTGTAGCTACCTATTGGAACCTGCCATTTTGTCTTTGGCAAGACTTTCGCTCTTTTCTCAAAAGCTTCGTCGGGCCTAATGAAAAGATCCTCTCACTGGGTCACATGACCGCCACGGATTAGGCGATCATGTGACAGCAGAGCTGTGTACACGGGGGGCAAGTCGTAGCCGGTGTCGCGGTTCATCCGGCGTCGGCGCTCTCTGATTTTAATGGCCTCACGGATTTTCCTGCGCAACTCAATATCCTCACGTGCTACCACTTTAAAGTCACTGGGGTTGATCTTGTGCCCTGTATCTCTGATATGGTCCCCAATTGCCGTCGGAACGCGTTTTGGGTTGCAATGTTTCTTGACTCTGGTGTTCAGGGTCCTGCCTGTCTCCCCAACATATGTATCCTGACACTGAGGGCAGTTGACCTCATAGATAATACCACACTTGGCACTGTCTGGAGACTTGTCCTTGGGCATGGGATAAGGTAACATTGACTTAATGGTATTTACCGGCTTATGGTAAGTACTGATCCCATGTTCGCGGAAAATGTTACTCAGTTTTTCTGAAAGTCCTCTCAGGTATGGAAGGCACACTGGAATCTTGGCCGTCGCTTCTTTGGAGACGTCTTCTGTGGGCATCTTTTCCTTGGGGTTGGGTAATCTGAAGATCAATGGTTGGTATCCATTGTCTTTGAGCACTGCTTTCACATGGTCTCTCTCTCTCGCCTGGTCCTCTGGAGGGGTCACTAGGTTGACGGCACGATGGAGTAAGGTGCGAACAACTGATCGCTTGTGGTCCAGATGGTGATTGGAATTGAAATTCAAATATTGATCAGTATACCTCGACCGATGTTGTGGCATCATCACTGATCTTGATGCATGTGTCGAGGAACGGAATCTTAAAATCCACCTCCGGCTCATTCGTAAACTTGATGTTTGGGTCTATGCTGTTGATGTTTCTGTGAACCCCTCGATGAAATATTCGTCCATCAAGACGAATGTATCATCCACATACCGATACCATAGTTGGGGCGGGTTGGGCGCTGTTTCGAGGGCTCTGGTTTCAAACTCCTCCATGTATAAGTTCGCCACAATAGGTGAGACTGGGGATCCTAGGGCCGCTCCGTGGGTTTGTTTATAAAACTGTTGTACGAAGCATGTGGTGTTCAGGCAGAACTCTAAGAGTTGTAGAATCTGAGGGGTTTTTAGGCTGGTCCTTTTGTGTAATGTCTCGTCATTCTCCAGTTTCTTTTTATGCATTCTACGGCGTTATCAACCGGGATGCTGGTAAATAGTGCAGACACGCCATAGGAAATTAATTTCTGTCCGGGTGGGACTTCTAGGTTCTTAATATTGTTCACGAAGTCGGCGCTATTCCTGATGTGGTGAGGAGACTGACTGACTAAGGGGGATAGTATGTCCGCTACTAGTCTCGCTGCATTCTCTCTGCTTTGTAGGACATGCTACCAATACTCGACACAATCGGTCTCAGAGGGTGGCCCTGTTTATGGATTTTTAGAAGACCATACAGCTTCGGGACCTCAGATGCCCTGGGGTAAATTCGTCGTTTTAACGACTCTGCGATGAGGCCCTCCTTACTCCACTCACGTAAGATCTTCACCAATTGGTCTTGATATTTGGGGGTAGCGTCACCTTTTAGCTTCAAATAGGTTTTAGTGTCATTTAAAAGACTGTTTATTTTGTTCTCATATTCGCTTTCATCCATCACTACAGTGGCCTAATCCGTGGCGGTCATGTGACCCAGTGAGAGGATCTTTTCATTAGGTCCGACGATGCTCTTGAGAAAAGAGCGAAAGTCTTGCCAAAGACAAAATGACAGGTTCCAATCGTAGCTATATAAGTAAACATTTTATTAAGGGTTTTCCTAAAAATTGTAGTGCCCACAATGCTGCAATGTCCACAGCAAAACTACAATAGGATGTCCCATTTATAGGACTTATTTTCTGATCTCAGTGCTCATTAAACCAAATTTCCCCTCAGGTGCCCACATAAAAAAAAAAAAAAAAAAAAAAAAAAAAAAAAAAAAATCGGTCTGGTCCGTCGACGTTTGGACCCCACCCCCCTTACCACTGCTCCGTGGGATGGACACTTGCAGGGTCTTTTATGAAAAATAATCAACATTGGCCGACAGAGTTCATTTTGATTTTAAATAATAGATTTCGATTCACAGGTCAACGTTTATAATAAAACTAATACTTTTTAAACAACATTTCATGATGGAATTACCTATTGAACTTTATGTCCTGCAAGGGTATTATGGCAAATATCAGGAAAATATGATGGCTCCTGTGGCACAGTCAAACATTGTAAGTTTGTAATTTGAACAATAATGCTATGTTACGTTATTGATAAGGATTAGATGTTGCACTGCTGAGTGATATAGTCATAAAAGCATTGCATTTAACAAAGCAGAATTAGGAGAGAGTGTCATTTTACTATGCATAGCTTCTGCTAGTACTGGATATTTGTGAAGAGATGGACTTTTGAAGAGATATCACATTGAAAAAGCATGATTCTTACAAAATATAAAAATAATAAATTTTCATCATAGAGAGTAGGGTGAGAAGTACTTAAAATGAAAAGAAGGAATACCAAGGGGATAAAAAGATATCACAAAAAGTATACCGATGGGGTCCTAGCGGGCACATAACATACTGATTAGCGGCAATCAAATATGATATGATGTTAACAGGTTGTGGGACGTCTGCTTGTATTCACACAGTTTGAACTATCTTAATATCGTGATATTTGCATGTAGTTATAGAATTAAAGTATACATACCCATTCCAAGAAGTCCAAGCACAGAAATGAGTGCTATGAATGCATACGTTTCAAACATGTCCTCATTGTGAACCGCTGTAGAGTTGACATTAACATGGGACATGAACCAGTCTTCAGTGCTCGTCTCCATCTGGTAATTAGCTAATCTTTGATGTATTATCCCACATATTGAGAATATCAATTACATTGTTATGAATGCCACTTATGATAGTATGCTGTATCCAAGCTAAAACAAATCACCCATGCTTTCTAGAAAGGTCTACAGTCACAAAATATAGTGCACGTATAATTAAAAGTTTGGGCTGACTGCAATCTTTCATATACAATAACGAAAAAATTATAGCATTATATGCATCATTATGGTGATGCTCTTTCACCACATAAAATATCAGAAGTAGATGCCATATACAGTGTACAAGGAATCTTCATGACAAAAGTGTTATTTTTAGCCAAGCTGTATCGCTGAGGGACACTTGGATCAAGGTGTCTTCCTAAGTCTGGTGACCGTTCTTGATTGCATCGTGGGATCACAATTATATACTCATGTAATTTAATCAATAGAATTACACTTTCCGTCCAATTTTAGTTCCTCATCCATTGTTAAAATGAATTTTTGTCTAAGTTAGCGAGATATATGCAGTTCTCAAACACTTGACTAACTTAATGTAGACTGTTTCTGTTTAGCTCAAGTCATGATAACACTCCATTTTGAATAATGTAGTTACAAAATTAAAGAGAACTAAAGTAAGCATTTCTCATACTCAACTCAACATAACATAACAATGTTTATGCAATTGCGTCTGTTAGGTAGACTCATGGAAATATCCCCGTGGCAAAGATTGTCACACTTTCACATAGAGGATCTTAGTTGATTGGCTTCTAGACCTTATATTTTTCTTACAATATTATAAACATGTTTCATAATAGAATGATGAGCTGATGAAAAAGAAGCTATTGTCCTGATACTAATCTTATTTCATTATATTATGCTGATATTTTTTCTAGACATTTTCTTTTGAAATATTTGAAAAATATTATAAGTGATTTAAAGTAAAATGCTGCGTCTTGCAAAAGTGTTGTGCTGTTAAGTATACTGTCTAAAAAGGTCAACATATTTACAGGAGCAAAACAAAACTTCAGGTTCTGAATTTTGCAAATTTATTTTGATCACGTAAAGCCAAATTAAAATGCAAGAGTCATTCGCATAGTTGGGACCTTCACTGACATAAATCAGTGTACATCTGTTATTGCATAAGATGCTAATATAACAAATTGGCCAACATTTTAATGATTCATAGTAAACACATCATATATTCAAGAAGTTTACACAAGGTCCATCCTTACCTCATAACTTTCACAATAGTGTACAAATCGCATTCGGTGTCCTGACATAGGCAGATCCAGGGTGGGTCGGGGTGGGGGCGTTTTCATAGGGCCATCGATTGCGCGTACGAAACCCATGAAATCCCTTAAGTGCGCCCCCTCCCCTTTTCCAAAAAACCTGGATTTACCATTGTTATGTATCATATGTATTAAGTAGTCTTGAAATGCTGAGTTTACCTACGTAGCTTCATGATTGTACATACGAACTATACATATGCAAACATACTACAATATCTCTTCACATATATGGTGTAAATTTATCGTTAATAGATATCATAGCATGGTATACAATCTTGAGTCATAATTGATAGGTTACCCTATCAGGAAGCACTCTAATACTAATTAAGTAGAAAACGTTGCACATGTACTTTATCTATCTGCATAGTGACACGATAGTACACTGCAATTGAATAGGACATTGTCTTTCTCTTTAGTTGGTACGTGTTGGTCGACACTAGTTATCACACTGTTTTTTTTGTAATCAGATACTCATATCATCGAGTAAAATTACTACTATTGGCTGATTCTAGCATCTCTGGTATCTTCCCACAAGAAACGGTCATCCTTCAGCATGGCCGCAAGGCGGGCATTATAGGGTGCATGGAACTCGTCAAGCAAGTCTCTAGTGCTCTGCCACATGGCCGCAGTCTCTGACTTAATCCTGTTCACATTCCTCTTTCCTTTCTCTTCCAAAATGTCTTCGTATTCTTTGCCTAGAGGATCTGAAACAAAATTAAACAAACATAGCCCTTGACCTCCCAATTATCACCTTACTTGACTCCATAATGGGTTCCACAGAAGGTATTTGTAGTCATGTAGATTATCGACCAGGTTTAACATTATCAAGAGATTGGAAAGATAACATATGGAAAAGAAAAAGAATTTCTAATGTTCGCCTCACCAAGCCCAAGATGAGTAAACATGGTGTTGAGTGTGTCGAGGCGGTCTCTGCCGTAGTCCTCCACCCTCACCACTAGAGTCTGGTTCATGGGAAACACAGAGTTCCACACAGTCAGGTATTCTGAGTATAGGCCAAGGCGGACCCGCACCTGTGAAACTAGCTATAGTCAACCACCAATGTTACAGGCTTTCCATAGGAATTTTGGTGTAGGAAAAGAAAAGGGAGACAAGTGAAGACTAGAGATAAATACATGTGCTGGAGAGAAATATAGAGATAAGGGACATGAGAAATATAGAGTGAGATACGTTTTTTAGTGTGTGTATGTGTACATGTTTTAGTCATATAGTTAAAAATACAAGGTCATCAAGTCAAGAAATCAGTATTTGCAGAAATGAGTTTGTTTTAACTATGCCAATTACCACAGGGTTCCAATGGAATCCCGACTGGTAGAGATTACCGAGGGATCTGACGTCCTGCTGGGGAGGGTCGAACAAGCAGTGCTCCCTAGAAAGTAACAAGTATGTAGATATTTAGTCGGAACTTGAGGCAAATATTAAAATAGAAATTTCGAATTTGAAAGATACGCATTCATTTTTATATCAAGTTATATATTATATTATCACACTGTTCTTTCACTGCTGTTTTTTCACTGCATGTTATGGTACCTTGCGCATATTAGCCTCCTCACCTGTTTTGAAAAAAAGTAACGTCAACTTCGTCAGTCAAACCCGAGCTGATGGAGTTAACAATTAAAAAAAGACAAAATAAAATAAAACAAAACAAAACAACCAAACAAACAAGCACGTCCAGTTCACAACAGTGGATGTTTCACATAAAGTGATTTATAATGAGTCCCAGCATCAGCTTTAAGCTGGGACTATTGTTGTTCGAGTTGCGTTACCCATGTAGGACGTTTTGAAGAAAACTACTGAATGTTATGACTCCAAACTTTCTAATTCCTCCAAGAATGAGACCGGACATTTTTGCTTTTAAAGTACTCATAGGTACTCAAAGGTTCTGGGATTTTATGATCAAATGAGTATCGTTCTAGTTATTGTACTGTGATTAATACGTAACACACGGAGAATGAGTATTTTTAATGGCTTCACATAGCAAGCTATCCTCTATCATATTCGTCATAATGTATGATTCCGAGCAACCCCTGAATACGGGAAGATGCATTGGCCATTCAGACCGGTAATAGGTAGTCAAGTTACTACATTGTTTGTCCATAGGTGTTGCCTTGATTAGTCTGGTTTTCTATATAACAAACCAAGCGATATTTCGACGAAATGGCACACATGTTTTCAGCGTAAATACACTCCAAAATATATGTACATGTATCTAATTTTCCAGGGTTGTCCAGGGGTATTCTGATCCAAACCGTACCATTGTGTTTCTTTTTCATTTGCCAATGCATCCAAATATAGTATATATTTTCAATTTGAAATAATGCAGTCAGCGTGTTGTAGAAGGCGTACTGGCCAAGGAAGGTCCAATAAATTGACACAAATATGGAATATACAAACCAGAGAGTAGAAACACTCTATAACTTCATGAGTTACTCTTTACTGATAGACACCTGTTGGTGCTGGGTGATACTCACCTGCTGAGCACAGTGAAACACTGGCTGATCCAGCGCACAGCATACGCCACGCGCGCGTGGAAGTCTGCCGGGGACCCAGAGATGGTTCCCTCAGCGCGGTGGAAGAACAGGTAGTCCGAGTACAGCCTGCAATGTGGCCACCGCCGCACAGATTAGTGGCAGCTGTCCTTGCGCTCAATTACCGGGCGGGTCTGGTGGTGGTGTTGAACAAAGCTACCTCTGATAGGTTGCACTCTGTTCCGTGGTACCTACGTAGGTACAGGGTAGGCCAGCAAAAGCTAATATGAGTAATTAGCACGTCCACACTACGGTAACAGCGATGTGCTGTATACTACCCAGAGAGTTGAGAAAGATATAGTGTGGCACAGAATGCTGCCAATGGACTGGTGTATATGTGAAGTCGCTGAACACGACAAACTGTGAATTGCGGGTGTAAATAAACACATTTATATTTTAAAACTTTGTATTATGGGGCCATGAATGAACTGTTTGAGTATGAGCTTTATTATATAAACCAACTCAGCTCTAAACTAACAGGCAATTAGATGTGTAGAAGGCAGCTAGCTTTAAGTGCTGCTTACCCAATCAAGCAGGTCAGTGGTAATCAATGTCGCAAAATTTCCGTCACGACGGTGTTTCTACGATGCAGTTATACTCTGCGTCTCTTGAATGCCCTCGTTATTGTCAGGTATATTGGTGTTTTCACAACCATTTTAAACCCTTGGGGGGGGGGGTGTTAAATACTTTATAATGGGTTGAATTTGACCATTATTTAGCTGACTGAAGCATTGATTTAGATAAAGACTCCAGCCTCTGTGCAGGGTATGAAACTCATCAAAATTTGCTTACGGACCTGCTGTTTATAGTTGCCGGCCCTGGCAAAAAGTGTACGGCACTTCATTATGTTCATATTTAGGACTCCCAAAAAGTAGCCTACCCACTGGGCCGTGAACTTTTAAAATCAGCCGGCCCAGGCCAAAATCAGCCGGCCCCGGGCCGCCGGGTAGGGGGGGTTCTGGGTAAGAAAATGGGTACGGATGTGCCATGGACAGGTTGAAAATGTCACCCACCAATATACCTATTTTTCAAAATATGTGACCCACAATATACCAATATCCGAGAAAAATGTGACATAATATACACATATCTGAGAGAATGTGACATATTATACCAATACCTGAGAAAAATGCCGGGGGTGGGGTGTGTGTGTGACATATTTGACGTAATATACAAATATCCGAGAAAAATGTGACATAATATACCAATATCTGACATAAATGTGACAAATACAGTAAAAGTGTGAAAAAGGCACCCACATTATACCTAAACTGTGGAAAAAGGTACACAGTTTCGGGCACACCACGCGATAATGTGAGACCCCCCTCCCCACGCCCCAAACACCGACCGTGAATGTATCCTACAGTTACCTGTCTGTGGGCTCCCTCACCATCAGGATGAACCTGGTGGCGGGCAGAAGGTGTTGTATGAGATGTGGCACAAGCACCGTGGGGTCAGTAAAGCCGGCATTCTCAGGCAAGTTCATCCAGTTGTAGTTGTCCCAGATGGTGCCAGCAGTCGCCTCCCCTGATATAGCGGTAAATAAATCACACACCAGGACTACTTCATTGGTTCAAGTACTTGTAGAAATACATGAATTTAAGCACTCGCTTTGTGTGCAACTAAAACCTCTAGTTAACATTCAATGCATACTGAGTTAATGGGCCAACAATAATAATTGAATCCATGTACGCATGGGGAAAATACTTATCAATTGTAATATGCGCACCAGTGACTAGGGGGTGGATAATGGAGCCGTTATCTTCAGTTTGAGTGATACACTCAATCTTCATTGAAGCTTCCTCAAAATGTTTCAAGTACCAGTTCAATCCTCGGCCTTCTGTAAATATAATCAGTGTTTGAAACACAGTGCTGCACACAATTATATAATACAGTGGCATAATATATGTTTAAATAACTCTTCTTTGGTTTATGTATTGAAATGCTCAAGTCATAGTCTTGTTGACATTGGAAGCATCGCACATAAGGGAAGTGAGACCCTCGATAAATAATGATGAGTACCACAGCAGGGAACTCAGCATTAAGTTGTAATCATATGACTATGATCTCTTTATAATCTTGTTATTGCAAATTGTATGATATGTAATATTCATATTTCCATTATTATATGCTGACTATAAAAGCAGCTTTAATTGTACTATAATATAAATGTAATTGTTGTACTACCATGGTTGTACTTATTAAATGTCATATTTTTTCTCATTTATGCCGAGGATGTGTCCATGACACGAAACATATCCAATAAATCTTTCACTTAGAATAACGTCTACATTGCAAAATAGTTACACAGACACAGACACAGACACACAGTCACAAACAAACTAACAAACAAACACAAGCACACACACATTCAGTCTACTGCTCCGATCGTATACTGATTTGACAAAGTGTCTGTAGATTCATCTATCCAGGGTTTAAAATACTAAAGAACAAGCTAACAGCTATTTTATCTGGATAATTTATTGAAAACCTACCAAGGGCGCGGGGCAATGTGTTGAACCATAAGAGGGGGAGGCACAAGCTGAAAGACTACAGGAGATCCCCTGTGATGTTATTGTGACATCACATACTGAAGAAGCCCATATATGGGTGAACGCTTGATATTGGTTTTCAATAAATCACATAGAGAAAATAGGTGTTTAGTTGTTCTTCCGTATAAAGTGATTACTTACTAGCTCTGTTTCTGTTCAGCCAGAACGGCTCTTTCTTTGAGGCGGGCACGACGTGTGGATGCAGCTGTAGCTTGTCGTACACGTCCGTGGTGGCACACTTCTGGATGCCGATCACCATGAAGTGGGGCAGGCAGCGCACGTAATCGGTGGCGCCGTCCACAAAGCACGGGTTCCGGTGGTTGGGCAGCAGCTGAGGCTTGGGCTGAATTAAAATAAACAAACAAATACATCACTGAGATAAATGAGCGCGTTATGATGTAGGCAGATGGTCGTTCAAGTAAGCACTTGGTAGAACGGTATGGCTAACACTCACGGCGTTGATTGCCACAGATTGCTTAACTACTAGCTTTGGGAAGCTGGGAATCGGCTGCAAGAAGTCAGTCCATATTTGAGCAACCTATAGCGTGCAATTCTTGGAAGGGTGATTTTAACTAGAATTAGGCGCATTTGAGTATATTAAAATTGTTAGACTTCTGTCACCAACTTATATAAGGACTATATTCGATAGGAATCCCATGACCATATGTCACTATCGCCTGACAGTTCATACTGTAACTCTGCCACCAGTACCAAGTTTAAAACTACAGTTCAGGTGGGGGTTTGCATTATGGAGCTGTATGCTGGCATGCACGTATTTTAGAACTATTGAACACCGTCTAAATATAACAAAGCTTATTAATAGAACAGTTTAGCTGTACTATGTATATAACTGCTCGATTCGTGTGTAGATTGTGTTATGTGGTTTTACAACTGTTACTTTTATAGAAATGGGACAGCAAGACAGGGAAGTCCTCTACAGGAACTTCGGAAATAAGTGGCGTGTTCCTGTGTCCATTTTAATATGCTACCGTATATGTTCCCACTAATATAGTGCTCGTGTGGAAGGGATACGTATGTGTATGTGTCGTCTGTCAATAGATAAAGATTTGTTAATGTGTCACTGTTACAGATACAACTGGATAAATATGGCCGTGTCGCGGCGTCACCTTTAACCCATGGCTGTACATGTAAGGGCCCTATTGTACATTATCATCACCATTTTCAATATATCCACCGTTGTTTGAGAATATCTTTGCTTCTGTCGCCACTTCTTTAATATTGCGTGCTGTGAATAACGGAATGCTATACTCCGATTTGTGTAGTCAGTTAGCTCCCTAGAATTTGCTTGCAATGTTTTTTGTTTAGAAATTCTGGACACGGACTTCTGTCCTTCCCTTGTATAATTCGTATTCATGATTTGTGAGCAAGAAATCCCATTAACCGTCTTTGGTATGTAATCACTTCTTGTATCCCATGCATATGCTGCATACTTTGCTACATTGCGGTCATGGCTACTGAAGTTGCGGTTATGTAAATGTCTTTCAATGATGGCAGCATACGCGTAGGCAGGCTGTGCCATTGCATCTTTGCTCACGGGACGTTGGGGTATTATAACAAGTTCAAATATCATTATTATTACCATAAGAGGGTACATGTACATAGGCACCCAAGTAAGACAAAAGGCTCTCGAGTTAATACGGTATTTGGCAGTATGCATGGTCCATGAACTGGTTCCTCTGAGATTGGAAACAGCTCAAGTAATATCGTACACATAAGTTATTTAAAAGGCACCCATATAATCTTATACCAATCTTATACCAAGCACTGTGGTTTACATATTTCCGTTTCAGTACAGATGGACGCACAAAAATGTTCCCACAAAAGTCTAAATAATTCAGACCAGTACTATAACAATGCGCTATTAAAAGAATTTAGATGAAACACATCCATGTTTTGATATTGTAATGATAAATTGTACAGTTTTCGTATTTCATTATGCATGTATCCTAAACTGATGTGGCGAACTATTCACTATCCGATCTATCAATGCGTTTGCCTTTGGAGAAATAAATATATTATTTGCATAAATTTGAACACAACATGAGCAAGCAGAGCAATATTTCCAAACTGCCTCGCTTTTTACGTTAACAGTCACAACATCCACAGTATTTATTGGGACAGAGTGGTTGCTGACAGCAGTTCGATAGTGTGCACAATTGCAGGACATGTATCTTGCTGTAATTCTTTTTGTTATCACAAACATCAATGATAAATTCTTGAATGTGTTCATTGTGTTGGTATGAAATATATTAGTTCATCTTTCTTTGCTCACAACACTAGATTTTTTTAATCAATGATAAATGTTCGTTTATACATAGGATTGATTTTTTCGCGCACATTAAAAAGTTGAAAAGAAACATTAAATTATAAGAAACATTCAATCAATATGATAAATGCATTTTATGAACCAAGATGTTTTGTACTTTCATATAAATCTCGACATACAAACACATGTGGAGAATTGACAAAGTTTTTTATATTTTTATTTCATAAATACAATTTTATACTGCTCACAGTCTTAAGATATTTTTTAATATCAGGGAAGTGTATTAATATACAAATTTGACCCCCCCCCCCCACATTCATAAACCCACATGCACGCACATGCATACACACACGTGCCTACGCACACATATTTATGGATAATAATGGAAGGATATAGCTTTATAATCGAAACATTTTTGTTCTTTTGTAATTTTCTTTTGCAGATCTTCCCTAATAAATTGAGTCGTCTTTAATTTGAACGCTACGTAGATCCTAAAGACCATTCCCAGTAATATAACCCAGTTCCAGTTGCAGGGACACAGCATTTCCCTAGAGGATACAAAGATATTGTGCTTAGAACCGAAGTACTTTAAACGTGAACTAAAGGAAGCTACCCACACCAGGAATCTGAAGCAATTCTGTAACAGGGATGGAGACAGATACATCTTTCCGACCATATGGACCAACGTGTTGACCCGACAACTGAGGTTGAGGGGGAGCTCGGTGTGCGACTTTCCCGTGAGCACAGTGACAACGCATGGCGTCATTAATAATTTTGAACTTATTATCCTCTTTAAAACTAAAATGTATACATGTGCTAATATAATGAAAGTGATGTGTATGGTTACTATGGTATAGTGTTTGTAAATCATAGCAGTAAACATATCCCACCCACCCTCCCATGTAGCAGTAAACATATCCCACCCACCCTCCCATGATGTTGAGGCCCATGTCTATAATTATATAATAGAATAGGGGTATGCATTTTTGTACACACAGATGAAGATACTTCTATAGAAAACTGTAGAACATACATGTATAAGACTAGCATAACACATAAAAACGTGAATACTACCATTTCAAATATACCCCCAATGTATTTTGTACTCTCTCCCTGTGCACGTATCCAGCTTTGCAGTAATGATGGCAACAAGACCTCGGAATAGTGAAAAGATACGTTACGGATATAGTCTGTTGAAGTTTCGTTCGCAAACTCCTGCACTATTTGGTCCTTTGGTAATTGTCTACTTCCATGTGGCATGGAATCCATCCTTACTCTACCCCTTATCACTTTCCTCGATTGTCCCCTCTTCCTCTGTGGCAACCATCCCGCACCTTTTATCAAATACCTCCTGTAAATATGATGCCCCGACTCTTTTAAGTGCATATTATTTGTTAGTATGTGTTTGCTCCCCCTTCTTGCTGCTATCCGTGTAATACTCGTCTCGCATTTTCAAGCATGGACCACTCCTGCTGGCATTTTTCATCACATTTTTATAGAAATAGCTCATAGAATGGACACTGTTTAATTCTTCCTCACTAGTACTCTCTAGAGGCTGGTGCAAATCGCTATATGCACGAAGAAATGCTGTAGATGGATTTGGTATGAACACTTTGTCAAGTGTGATCCAAGCACAAAACGTTATGGTCAGACCCAAAGCAATAATCACTTTCCGTTGGGTTAGGCTGTTTTTATAATAATGTAGCATATTTTACTGATCTTTTACTTCAGATAACATGGGAATATTTTACATGTTCGTAAAATATGTGTATAAACTAATGTAATTCAGAATCAGACTGTTATAACCAGCGGCGAACACTGAAATATCCATTTACTATGAAAGAAAGAAAAAAATACTAAGCTAGCTGTTTATTTGAAAAGAAATCCACCAGAACGGTAACTGTACCATTTTGACATATTCCTGCACACTATTTTTTACACAACTATTACATGCAATTATTTATGGGAGAACCGTCGTATTCATAGAGATATATCATGTAACAATAACAAAGTGTATTACATCTATCGTCAGCAGAGGTAATGAATGTCACATATAATGAAAATGTCATGCAATAGTTCACTCCTATCAATATTTGAATAGGTCCTGGCGTGACACATGCCCAAATCATAAATGCAGATTGTTCAGTTTAAGAAGCATTTTTATGTTTATGGCAAGTGTTTGTGTTTATATGAAGATCAATGGTCAATTTGTCTTTGATATTCATTGTTTTACTTGGGTGGTTGGGGGTGGGGGGTTAAAGAAAGGTCGATTTGTACTGCATAGGTTGATCTCAATCAAGTAAATTATACAATTAAGAAATGTGTGTGTGTGTTTGTTTGTGTGTGTCTGTTTGTTTGTGTGTGTGTGTGTGTGTGTGTGTGTGTGTGTGTGTGTGTGTGTGTGTGTGTGTGTGTGTGTGTGTGTGTGTGTGTGTGTGTGTGTGTGTGTGTGTGTGTGTGTGCGTGTGTGGCGGGGGTGGGGTTGAAACTTACATGCCTGGTGGATATTTCAACTCAGATTCACATATTATTTGAGGTATATCATAGATTTATTAGTGCGTCGCTGCGCAGCGAGGACATATTTTCAACGCTATCGAAGACGATTGCATTATGTTTTATGCTTGACAAACTGCCCTGATGTGTACATGTACAATGAAAAAAAACCCATTTAGATGATCATTGCTTGATTTTACGTTGTAAGAATTGAAGTGAAAACTATGGACATTGCTTTATTAAGGTTTCGTTGCTCAAGCATCCTCCTCAGATATATACAGACAAGATTATTTTGCTTTATATCTCCCATCCCGTTTTTATATCCAGGCAGGGAGGAGAGTGCATGGCTCACGCACTCTCCCCTTAAGAAAAACAACAAAAAACAAAAAACAAAAAAACCAACAACAAAACAACAAGAAAAAAACAACAACAAAATAAAAATAAATAAAAACTACTCCATTTTCATTTTTTGGGGATTTTTAGTTTTTAGCATGTACACCATCGATCGTGCTTACAAAACCCATGAAATTGTGTGAGCCCCCCCCCCACCCCGACTCCCCCCCCCCATATCCTGGATCTGCCAGTGCACTGCTAGAAGCATTAGACTCATCACATAATTTCAACAGACCTACATGTATAACGCTATCACTTTAAATCCACAGTATGTGTTTAAGCTTAACAATTCGTTACACTTGAATATCAACTTTATAATACGTGGTCAGTAGCATAACCACCCATTGATAAGAATTCCAGGAAATGTGAGTGCACCCATCATTCTCCCACCAAATTGTTAAATTTTCCTACAGTATATAGCATCTCAGTTCTACATTCGTGTCCACGAAACCGTTGAGATCACAGTCACCGAGTCCCAATGTTTGTTTACATCTAGAGACACAATGGACACGCCCCCGACCTATCGAATAGATAGGGAGTCCCTATATACATTGGGACTCAGTGACTCTGGTTGAGATCCCCGTACCCCCACCCCCTTAAAAAACTGGATCTGCAAGTGGACACTGTCCAAAGTGCCCATGCATTGTGATCTTATATACTTAGTTATGCCTCCCATCATCTATATTGAGCATATGTGTAAGGGCACTATGTACATATACTATTTAACACGTGTCCTATCATAAATCATGTTCAAAGTATGTGCATATTCCATGGTGAAGCTACCGAATCAAGATTAATTTGCACTGCGCAGCGGGTATCAGGAATGGGTCAACACTGATAAAGCCGCATAGTCGTTTATTAGCTAGCATATTTGTCTTGAACATTGTCAATATTAGACTGGGGGTCTACAGTGGAATCTACGTAAAATACTACAACAATGAACTCATTTTATCCAAAGTGTTGACTCGCACATATCAAATGTGATCGCTGTAGAGATAGTTCCAATTTACAAAGCGGTGACTTTGGTAAATGTGATAAACTACATGCGCATGTGAACCAACCCCTTTCCACCAAAAGAGTTCATGTTCATGGGGTTTTCGGCATGTACGCTATCGATTGCGCGTACAAAAACCATGGGATTCATTAAATGCACCCCTCTTAAAAAACAAAAACAAAAATAAACAAAAGCAAAAAGGAAAACAAACAAAAAACAACAACAAAACGAACAAACAAACACAAAACAATTATGGATGTGCCAGTGAAATACGTCTTAGTCGACTTTGAAAGGCATGCTCTATTTCAAGTTTGCGTATATACACGTACTACTATTATAAAAAAAACAACAACCCAGAAAATCAGTTGTGCACAACGTAGTGAGATGTCCCCCACTCCCACCCCCTTAAACCAGCACACGTCTCTCTTTCTGTAGAAGTATGTGATACTGAATAATGTAGTACTAAACACCATAAGTACTTTGAAGTGTTAACTCTGAAAACCATGAAACAGGCAGCACAAAGTTATTGCTAGAAGGAGCGCCTAATGGCCCTAATTGTGTCGTCTGCGGCGATCCATTGAGCCGCTTTCTTCGAACGGATCCATGTTGCTTTTGTTTGGCTTGTTACCGTACACAGTATGTAGAATAAAGGTCGATGATAATATGCTGTTGCTACTTGCTTTTGGATCACATGTTTGGCGTTCACATTTTCATGATCTTTTGACTTGATATGTATCATATTTTGACAGTTTAATGATGCAGTGCCTTAATTGTTTCTCGTCTGGTGTTTGAAGATGTCGCAAAAACTGCCGATCGCTCATGTTCAAGTGATCAATGGGAGTCAAGTTATAATGATCGGATGACACTACATAGACAAATGACAAGTTTTCGTTCAAGTCAGTTGTGATTACATTGAAATTCATAGAAAAAACGCAAACGACCAGTTTGTAGTGTATGTTGATTGAGGATTAAAGCAGGCATAATTGATTAGTGTTGCTTTTGGACAGGAGAAAACAGCATTATTTGCTGTGCTAACAGCGACCATTATGTAAGGTGCAGTGGCGTGGAGTTGTCAATACAGTGATTTACATGCATAATATTTATATTATATTAAACCATTATGCATTTTGAGATACGAATGAAGTGGGTAACATTTCTGCTTGATAAACAGTCTTTATAATAGTACTTACAGCGTGTAATATGACAAAATATGCCAATTGCCAGTGGTTAATTGTACGCTAAGCAGTAGCAAGATGAAGTCTAAACACAAACGCTTTGGATACTGATCTAGATTTTATGGTAGGAGGATACAAGGCTATGTTACTATGGCTACCACAACGAAATCTTCTTTCGACTTTCGCATGTCGAAAAAAGTGGCAGAACTCACGCAAGTGGTGCACATGCTGTTTACCAGGAACCACGAGAAAGAGGTAGTCCTTCACTTGTCAACACATGTCTTTTAATGTAATGGGCTGTAATGGTTATTTGAAAAAGAAAAGTACGGCGACATCCGAATTTTACTGTAGTAGTATGTGTACATCGTCAATATATATATGCTTCGGAAGCATTACACGGCAATATTTTCTACGTGTTCGCATCATGTATTCCCCGAACACTGTGGTGTTGCCATAATATACTTACGTTGAGAAAAGGTTATACAAAATACTATGATTACCTACCAAAATTATAACAAACAAATTTAGTTTTGCCACTTAGAAGCAATACTCACTCGCGGTAGTTATATGTCCCAATGGTAAACTGCTTATATCATGTTTTCCATTTTTTCCTTTCCCCCTTTTTCTTTCTTTCTTAATTTATTCATTATAGATGACCCAAGTCTAAAGATTTCGCAAGCGACTGATTATACACATCTGCCTTGATTTAGATGCACGGAAAGTTATTATAATGCCACTGAAAAGTAAAATTTAGCCCTTGATAAACTGTTACGCCGTGATATAAATATATTGAATTCTTAATCTGATTTTGCTGGATCCATTAGCATCAAACCTTAGCACACTTATTTACATTATGCGTATTCAAATTTTCAAATTCAGAGATTTGATAACCGTTAATTTCAAACTTCATTCTTCAATTAGAAGGAGTCTGCTATCGAGTTTAAAATATTCACTATCAATGTATATAATACACCACGTCTCTACTCTATAGCGGCTCTATTTTAATATATCTACGCGGATAATCATTTATATCAGAAGGTTAATGCATCATAACTCTATAGATAATAATATATAATATTACCAATATACAGCCTCCATACGTTGGTACATAAGCTAAGACCATTGAAAATCAAACAAAACAAGAGTCGTAGAAAGGGTTTTTCTCCAGTAGGCGTTGATCTAAATTATTCTATCATGTCATTTTTTCAAGATTGATAGGCCTACCATGGCAAAGTAAGCCCATACATGTATTTCAAACTCTACAAAGAGTAAGACTTTATGACTGTATGGTAACGTTAATTTATCCATACATTTTTGAGTTAATGGTTTGTATAAATACCAGATCAGACGTCTATATATACACACTGCAAACAAATATGTATTTGAGATCATATTATAGATTGTTTGCACAGATATATATGGAAAAATAAATTCAATAAGCACCCTCACATGCGCTATTGTTAGCATAGCTGTCCAACACTATATAGATTTAGATATCAAGTCTATCTTGCATTTAGTGAACAATATTTTTTTGTTCTTTTGCCATTACTGTAAGCTAAATGACCAAACCGAACTAAAAAAAAAAAAAAAAAAAAAAAAATAACATGCTACGTGTATCAGAAGGTTCCCGGGAGTCTCCTTCACACTGCACATGTGCATCATTTCAATACCAACCTGTGGGTTGATGTGTAATGTGGGAAAGTTTAGCTGATTCGAGACCTATCCCGCATACGAAAAACGTACACATCATTTAAGGATGCCTTCAATTCGCTGGGTATGATTGGGTCAAGTCTTGGGAAAACTTCCAACATAAACATGGGTTTCGAATGAGGTGATAATCTCATTAGCTTAGGAAAGGAATAATACCCTGACATAAAATGTAAAAAAAATATACATATAAGAGGATGCACCATTACATTTTTGGTGCTGGTGGTAGTGGTTGGAAGTGGGATGTCGGGGAAAGAACAAAAGGTGGGCTGGGGAATCCAACTTGTTGGGATGTCGAAAAATACTGGAAAAATGATAGGGGATTCAGTGGGAAAAGTAACCAAAGGGGGATGTAGGAAATAAAACCCCACTGGATGTGGAATTCGTTGACCTGTATAACCCGTAAATAAAATGTTTATAATAAGTGAAATACCATACAATGTAAAGCAAAGGTAGATCTGGTGCTAAATACAGGGAGAATCATGCGACGTCAGTGACGTCATCAGTTTTATCAGTCCGTTTCCTGGTGCTCCCGGTGCGTTATCACAACACTTGACCATAACTTCACTACATTTATTGTAATGCCAACACTCCCAATACAGATACAGTGTATATTATATTGGTGTGGATTTATATTGACCGTGGACTCAATGCCAGTTAGAAAACTGATATATCATATATGTAAATTACCAGGGGTTTTGTTGACTCAAACTATGCACACACTGTTAAATTAGTAATTCTATTGAAATACGCATAATTTTATAACACTTCACTTCTTTTTGCACAAGGAATAACTACTATGAATATACCCTCTCTGATGCTAACTATTGAAGTGTATTGACTTGGCATTGAAGGCCAGATAAAGCCGTTTTTGCTACTTGTAGTAGCACCAGCGAAGATTACCTTGCTTTGTCATCTAAATCATGATAATCTGCCAGATTATAGCTAATGAAATTTGCCTGCAATTTTATCAACAATTTACCAAGTTCCTGTCTTTATTAATTTGTATGGAATACGAATATAGATAAATTTCATAGCTATCAGAGCATAGGAACATGGCTATACAAAAGATTTACTGAAAGAAATAATTGCTAGGTATATGAACATATATATGTGGTCAACCGGACGAAAGAAACGACAAAACAGAGGAAGACGCATAAATCAAAAATTAATTAACCTGTGTTCATTATTTATGCATTGTTACTTATTAATAGAGATTGGACAACACCCATTGATGTGACCCGTGTTCTTGTTGTTTCAAGCTCTTGAAGCTGAAGTTATAGTTACACCTATCTTTGAATTTTCAACCAAAAGCAATTGAATAGGCTCTGGTGTAAAATAGTGATATTTTTCTGTCTATCTGATTTTATCTTCATTTGGTTTGCCATATGGGTTATTACATTGTATTACTACTTTACCCATTTACATGCTCATCCTCAACGGCGCGGAATGATCCGTTTTACTCTAATCAAACATATTGTTTTTAAAGAAAATGAGTTGGCCAAACTATTACACGTACATCTGAATAAAAGAAAATGCATCACTTTGTAGGTGGAAGCTGAAGCCTTGAAGGACGCGTATGAATATGAAATCAGCCTCGTGATTCGCGATGCGAAGGAGAGAATCGACAAACTGAATGAAAAGATTGAGGTAATATTTGGGGTAGTCAATACCAAACAGTAATAACAATAGCAAGGCAAATGTGTATGCTGTATCTAGTTCTTTCTCCAATCTATAATATTAATCCTACAATGGCTCTGTGAAGAGATGGATGTGATACAAATTTCGGGGAATTAGAAATAAAGCCTCTCTTTCTAGAGGTATGGTTGAGACGGTTATCTACACCAATGAAATGCATATTGTGCAGATTCTAGTCATAGAGGTAGACAGTGTGTGATATTTGAGGGCGGTGTTTGGACAGTATTTTATGCCTTATGGTTTATATGTACATTACATGCATTTACATATGCATAATGGTTTAGGAAGTGTTGTAAACATTGAACAGAACCAAGACAATTGGACTTGCATTCCTCTAGCATTCATAAGAGCAATCCTCCAATGCGACACATGTTTTATATTCACGTTGCACACATTTTGTATGATACACTGCAATATACCATTAGTTTATGAAAATTGGTTGGAAAATATAAACATTCAAGTACTCAATTTTGTGTTTGTTTTTGGTTCTAAATCTAAAAGTTCACCGGGGACATTGTGATTTCTGTTTATTTGCTAACTTACTAAAATGCAGAAAATAAAGGACTTAGACGCACATGCTGAGCAAAATAATAACTAGACGTGTTTGTATAAGTCACAAAACAAATTTGACTAAAGAAATCCCATTTAAATTTCTCCTTGCCCCATAGAAACATATTTACATGGACCTAAGCCGACGCATTGTACATCTGATTCCACGTGGAAATATTTAGTCAAGCATGTCACCTTTTTAACCCTGGTAATCGAAAGGAAGCCAAAGTTTTCAAAACATGTTTTGCCATCATACAAACCAGCTCGCCATGCTACCTTTCCATCTATTACACACTTTGACCACGTATTCTTAAGATACTACTGTATGGACATTTTTAACAACTACTGATAGGAAGGGCCACTCTAGTGATAGTGCAAAGTTTCAAATGCTAGCTTAAAATATATTGATAAGCTAATAGTTATATAATAACATTTAAGCATTACTAATTCGACATAAATGTTTATTCACTTTGATATAGCATAGTTACAGCACACTTCAGGATAATACGAAAATAGAATGTTATAACTGTTGGATAAGATTTATACGACGACTATAGGATTATAAGTACTCATGTAATATACATGGCAGTAAAGTTTGATTTCAACAACATAGTTCATTACATGTGTTACATATTATGATTTATGCATATACGCCCAGTATGAATCTCATATCTTGCCGCGAAGGCAAACCTCCACTGTTATGCAGGAAAATCCACCATTAAAATGTGGACTCATCGCCCTCAAATAACCGCATACTACTGTCAACCTGTGATCAACGTGTATTTGACAACCGCTGACCTCTTATTCGTGTCACATATGGATATCAAATTTCAGTATCTTTAAATCATATAATCAAGAAAGTGAATCTGTTCGCACACATTAGCCTATACACCGATGCCCCCCGGTAACTGACACCAAGCGGACTCTGCTATACCTCGCAATGGGCCAAAGTCATCATTATTGTTGACAGTTGTGTTGGGGTGGTGATGTTTACTCTTGTCTGGCTGCTGAACTTAGTCAATGGTCTTGTCAATGGGCAGCACGAGTTATGCCAATTGCTGTTTTATTTGCTCACAAGCTAAACATACTTCCACTCAAGTATCAATCTTGCCTTCCCTTCGATTGTCCACTATGCTGCAATATGTGGAGACTTGGGCTGACTGGGATATACGCATACAATGCCTTTAATGTTTGATTTTAAATACAAATGACAACAAACTGTTAAACTGATAGTTTTGTAAATAGAACACACATCAATGTGTGATAATATAAAAGTTTATGTTGACAACGGTTACGTATTTTTGGTTAGTTCGTGTACATTGCCTACACGAAGGTGTATCCAACTGTTCATGCCACATGCTAGACTAGATGTTTTGGAACCAATGCAGCCTTACCAAGTTACCTTGCATAGTGTTTGATATTGTTTCCACTGATTCTAGTCGGGATACCTTTTCTGTGGCATTTTGTGACTGTCTGTCATTCTTGAATTAGGATTATCATATCAAAATAAGGAAATCAAAGAATTAGTCTAAAATTCAACAAGAAGAGGCAACCGGATTGCTATCTCGCTGACGGACTACGATATATTGCTCATGCTGTGGTCATGATCGGACACTATCCATAAACTTATCAACTGATTACAAGTTAATCCTATACTAAACATCGCTTCACTATCAACATAGACGAGGCAACTTCTGAACGATAAAGTTGTTTGTGGATTTATGTTGTATGATAAACTCTGTGGTGTAACTCCCACCACATCTACTTTACAAAGGAATGCATACAAAACAATCGTTCGTGTACACGATACCATTCACTGAAGCATTCTTCAAGGACAGAAATATCTTTTGGAGTTATCACATACATGTACCTTGCTCGTTCAATACCATGCAATGGAATACTAATAGTGATGGGAAGCCATGCCGTATTACAAATTTAAATAGATATGGTATGACTGTGATCATATAAGTATCACTGAAGCATTTCTGACCAGGGCTGGACAATGGCCACTTTGTACAAGCTGCCCAAGATCTCCCCAGATATAGGCAATGTGCGAGGACGAACACCAAAAGAAAATCCTCACTGTGTGCAGCTGGTATGTGATAGACAGATGTGCATCTATTGTGTTTGTTTGAGTTGCTAAGTTCGTATGCATTGTATTCTATGCATGCATGCATGCCACAAGACTTGTGTCAATATGTGTGTGGTAATAAAATGTTCTGTTGAGCACAATAACTTATTTACATTGATGACATACTAAATACTACAAAGGTTATTAAACTCATACTTAAAAACCGCTAAACGTAATGCCAATATTATAATGGGGGGGGGGGTATAACGGGTCTAGAAATACCATAACCTAATTCATTTAGATTCATTTTGCACAATCCACCTTTTCTAGCCCTTTTCACACATCCAACAACTTTTTTAGCCACATCCCACTTCCTTGAAATCTCACATCCATCTTTTTCATTTTCATTTTCCCCAATTCCCATTTCCTTATTAATCCCCTGAATAACTCCCTCACCTCCACAGCTCCTCAAGCAAGCAACGGCGCAGGAGGAGAATGGGTTCCGTGAGCAGTTGGACGCGGCACTGGCGCAGCAGGAGGCGGAATGGAGCGCCAAGCTGACGGCGCTCGACGAGCAGCTGCTGGCTGAGAAGCGCGAGTGCCAGAGCGCCCGCGACCTGCTCATCCGGGCACAGCACGACATCGAGCAGCTCAGGGCTGCGCAGTCTCATGAGCTGAGTAAGGTGAGTGGCTTGCTAGGATGTACAGTAGAACCTCTACTTGTGACTAATGGTAGGTGGTCTCAATAGAGAGGTGGTCTCTATACAGAGGTTCATTTTGGTAGCTTTATGAAGGTTTGGGACCGTGAAAAGTGGTCTTATTATAGAGGTGTTCTAAAATAGAGAGGTGGTCTTATTTGAAGGTTGTACCGTGGGACTATAAAACCAAAATTCTGCCTGGCTTTGCAAAAAATATGAGTGACTAATAGTTTGATGTAAACATTATGGTTAACATAACTGAATCCCAGAGACTGGCGATAGCTCCGGCAAAGCAAAACCTCAATATTTTTTCAAACTCAAGCAAACAGGAACTGGTAATAATGATTTCAGCTAATGCTATTTACCTAGACCCGGTTGAATACGCATGATTTCTCTCACTCTCCGCTCAGGTGCAGTCCCAACTGTCGTCGTCGCGTGCCGAGGTGGAGCGGCTGCGGGGCCAGGTGGGGGCGCTGGAGGGCTCGCTGCGGGGCAAGGACGGCGAGCTGTCACAGGTGGCAGCACTGCAGCGCGCAAACAACAACATGCACACGGTACTACTTCGTCTTCTTCGGGTATTCTTGCGCCCTCACTCATGAGGACTATGTAAGATGGATTGATGCGACACATGCACGAAGGATAAAACCAAAGTGGTACTAGCAGTGGTGATGAACTACAGTAGTACCTCTCTGTTAGGATCATCTTTGGAACCAGTGTTAGGTGGTCTCAATAGAGAGGTGGTATCTGTACAGAGGCTCGTTTTGGTAGCCTTATGAAAGTCTGGCACCATAGAAAGTGATCTTATTACAGTGGTGTTCTCAATAGAGGGGTGGTCTTAATTGGGTTTTTTATTGTATCAGAGCTGATGAAGTACTAAATGTCATGCCATCTCCATGCTCAGCTTCATTCTCCTGAACATACTCCAGTTGGCCATCTTGAATATGGGCCTTCCACAGCTTTACTTTGTGTGGTTGTGTGGCAGAGTGGATAAGGAGATGGGCTTGTGACCAGAAAGCTATGGGTTCGATTCCCTGTCGCGTCTGGCTGTGGGTGTTGGCCAAACTCATCCCTAAATAGTTGCACACAGCTCTGTTACACCTATACGTTAATTAGGTACAGGTAATTGGGTTTAAAGAGTGAGTGACCTTTCCTTTTTTCTTTTTTTTTGACATTTTCCCCACATCTGTAATTTTTCGGCCCTTTTCAATGTCTCACTTCCTTATAAACCCACACCACAATGTTCTGTTTGTAGAGAGGTGGTCTCATTTTGGTAGCTGTATGACGGTTTGGGACCTTGAAAAGTGGTCTTATTATAATAGAGATGGTCTCAATAGATTTTTCTAATGTGTTTTTCCCAAGCTGGTCTCACAACCTTGGGGTCGTGAGTTTGAGTCCCATCAGGGCCACTTGATGTAGTCAAATGAAAGCAGATGTCTTCAGCTGTATTGGGTAGGAGCTTGCTTGCCACAAAAGAGAGAGAGAGAGAGAGAGAGAGAGAGAGAGAGAGAGAGAGCGAGAGCGAGAGAGAGAGAGAGGAGAATATAATGGTATCAATAGAGATTCTATACACTTTTCAGGAGTGTGAGAAGCTGCGCAGTGACCTGGGTACCTCGGACAAGGCTCGTGAACAGCTCACGGCACGCAACAAGCAGCTCGAGGTGGACATCAAGAACATCCGGCGTGAGCTGAGTAAGCGGCTTGCGCACAGTGCCAAGGGCAAGACACCGCCACCGCCACCGCCGCCGCCAATACCTGTCGTGAGTTCTCATTCATGACAACACTGTTTTTTTTTTTTTTTGTTGATAAAATCTATTTATAGTCAATTACGCACATTAAAAATACGAGGTATTCTTGACAACTAGGCATGCATAAGTGCTCTTGAGACAATATGCATTGTTATGATAGTGAAGGAGATGAAAGTTACTTATTAATTATACTGAATTCATGAAAACCTTTGAGTATCATTGATGAAGTCAAATATATAACTGTGCTTCCGTGGCCGAGTGGATAGGGAGTTGGACTTGTGACCAGAAGGTCGTGGGTTCGATTCCCAGTCGGGTCAGATGGTGGGTGTTGAGCAGAACTACCTCTAAGAGGTTGCACACTGCTCTGTGGTACCTACACGTTAAATAGGTGCAGGCCAGGCGAGTGAACGCTAATGTGAGTGATAAGCACGTCTGCGCCACGGTAGTGATGTGCTGTATGCTCCCCAGGGAGTTGAGAAGGATATACAATAGTGGGACGAGGATGCCAATGACCTGGTGTAAATATGTTAAGTCGCTAGAGCACGATAACAGTGAATTGCGACTATAAAAACACATTTACATTTATTTATTTATTTTTATATGTTTGAACATAATTTTGTCAAGTGCCTTATTTTTGGCCATTTATCAGGATATCAATATGATGGATTTGATATTTTTTATTGTTATGATATTTTCTATCTTACGTACATGGGTTTGAATAGCTCTGCTAAGACCATAAAGCAATGTCTGTCTTTGAGCAGGACAATCCCGAGGACAATAGAGAAAAAATGTGTTGTGTCCTCCATAGCCAAATGGCATAGCTGACACAATGACATGCACATATGCCATATCGATTCCTATATACTGTAAAACTAGAAATGTTTGTGCATGATTTAATTTGCGAATTTCGCGGTAGGTGCAAAAACGCAAACTTAAATAGTCAGCAAACATTGATAGCCTATGTGAAATAGGTCCAGGATGGACCAATATTGCAAAAGCTCTAGGGCGGAGGGGGGGGGGGTGCCACTGAAGGTCCAAAATCATACCCCTTAGTGAAACTAGTGAAACCAGTGAAACTATGAAAATGATACCCCCAGTGAAACCACCGGATGAAAACAATGAGGTATTACCCCAAGGGATATTATTCTGTGATACTGTCATGAAAACAAGATTTTCTACAACTTATATTTACCTTTTATACTTTTTTATGGCTCAATAATGCAAAATCACATGAAAAAGAGCTAGATATTGAACCTCGAGATTGAACCTCCCTTAGTGAAACTGGCTGTAATGTTGAAATTATGACCCCTAGTGAAACTGAGTGGTGGAAAAGGTGACCCCTAGTGAAACTGAGCGGTAGAAAAGGTGACCCCTAGTGAAACTGCGAGGTTGAAAAAGGTGACCCCTATCAGTGGCACATGCCGCATATGGCTATAATGTAAGTAACCCCCCCCCCCCCCGAGTGCATTCTTCACAGTGAAGCTCGCAAGGTAGTATCAGTCATTGTTCGAGTGCCATTTTTTTCATAAAGACCGGTCTTTCGCCCACTTCTTCGTCAATTTTCATGCTAACTAAAATCCGATTAGATTCACAATCCTTACTCAAAATAATATAAGAAAAGTTCTTTCCATGGATGTCATGCACTAAATGATACTTGACAATGACCTTTACATATTTAAAGTAACCGGAACAATTACATCGAAATTTCTTTCCCGAAAGTGGTAGATTACCACAAATTGTAATGCTCTGTGGTATTACTGTAGTCTATCAGGTGCAGCTACTGCTGGCTTTGCTACCGATCAATGCGCCTTGGTGCTGCAGTATTAACTGGTGAGCAGTACTAATAAAGTACTTTTGCTTTTAGCATGTCTCGACTTCCTCGTGTATGGATCTGTGTTGTGCCTCTGTCCACAGTACTCACGCTGGTACTGCTGGCGTTGTGCTCATTACTACATTCCTCTCCACCCCGGGCAGAGATCATTGCAAAGTACCAGAAGCCATCTGCAGTCACGGAATTTCCGTTCACAGACATTAAAGTAATGGGGAAGGAGGCTGTGAGGCCACTGGGTGGCAGTGCCAGTTTACGGCAGCACCATAAACAGCAGGACTACGTCATTGGAGGCATACCATCTGCTTTGGTGCGCCAGCGTTTTCCTGGCATCACGTTCCAACCCGACTACAGACAGGAGGCGTTCGTGATGCCGGCACCACGAAACGGGCGGAAGCGCAAGATCGACCGCAGTGAATACCAGGCAGAGGAGACATTCTACAAGTTCGTGGCCCGGTACCATGTGAAGTGCGCCAGCATGATGCGGATTGGAAACACAGGCGATGGAGGCTGGGACATCTGTGTGTCGGCGCCGTTCAAACCCAAGTCCGGCTGTCTCGTCTACTCATTCGGCATCGGGGATGACTTTTCTTTTGACGATGCTATGGCAGCTCAGTTCGACTGCAAAGTTCATGCCTTTGATCCAAGCATGGATGAGGTGGACCAAAAGCACCCGGAGGCGGTCTGGTTCCACCAGCTGGGACTGGGAGCAGCCAACACAGTGAATGCCAAGGGCTGGAGACTCGAGACACTGGGCAGCATTCTTAGCAAGGCCGGACACCTCGATCGTACATTGGAAGTGCTGAAGATCGACATAGAGTACAACGAGTGGACGTGTTTCCCCACGATGCTCAAAGAGGGCGTTCTGCGCAACGTCAAACAGCTCGTGTTTGAAATGCACACGCCAGAGGTGTTCGCGATAAACCGTACGTCGACGAAGAAGGACTTTGAGGCGCAATACAACATCCTGCTGGCGCTGGAGGAGGCGGGCTTCAGGCGCTATCACTTTCACCACAACCCACTCGGCAGGTTCTTGTCCATGCGCTCAGGCAAGCTGCGTACCTGCTGCTACGAACTCTCCTACATTAACATCGCATTCCTCACCTCAGAGGGGGATGGGGAGGAGCAGCATCAGTAACTGCCACCAAACCACGGCGGCTGTGGTAGTTACCGGCAAATCGCATTATTAGGGACACATGGGGGAGTACTAAGTACAGTGGAAACGATCTTATGTGAAGACATTCTATAGTAGAAATGTGTTCTTTAACAATACAGTATATAATTGGCGAAGTTATGGGCAAAAGACCTGTTATAGTCAAATTTGCAGACGGCCCGTGATTGGAGCAAAGTTGAGAACTTCACTATTATGAAGAATGCATGTCTCAAATAGATGTACACAATTTGACAAATGTATTCAAATCTGGTGCTAAAGGAAGTTGAAGGAAGCATTCATGTATTGATGCTTGCAAGTGTAAAGCAGACTTGATTTTATGATTATTTTATGATTAGAGATGTCATGCAAACTCAAGATGTGTGTCTCTGTGTGACAATCACACTTAACAGGATGGTTGTTTTAATTGGCTGTATATATAACACCGTATGTTTACATACATTTGCAGTATTATTTTATGTTGACGCTCATAATGAGATGAATATAATCATCAAATTGTCTGCAGCTATCACAATTGTATGATTATAAGGGTAATGGCGTGGTTTAGTGTGGAGATAACACCAGCTATGCACGAGAGGTGTCTTAGCCTGCTCGAGTTCGCTACGCGTAGCTGGTGTTATCTCCACACTAAAGCACACAATTACCCTTATAGTATCACAGAAACGTTTTACAGCAGTATTTAGTATATTAGAACGGCATACCATATTAGAAGACAATTGGTACGTTTGCAGAAAATTTGGTATGTAATATACGTTAAGTTACTCGTCAAATAGAATCAATGCATTATAGTTTCATGAACGGTATTTAATGCAAATACATGAATTATTGCACACAATTGAATTTCAACTACCTGGTATACAGGATCTTATTTCTGGAAACGCCATCCATGTGTTATGAAATTCATGCGCAATGCCATATAAATGCTATTGACGGTAGATCCATATATTTGAATACGGCTTTTGTGTTAGAACCCTTGATCTTCAAATCAAATCAACCCTGTCAATAAATGAATAGGGAAGACAATTCGTTTTCAGGTATTCAATACAGTTACCTGTCAAACTACATTTTCTCTTATTTATCAGACTCATGAATGAAAATAAAAACGACCCCTTAATCATTTACCAGTAGACCCTATTGAGTTTTATTTAAGTATTTAACTGATAATTTGATTTTATAACTCTGGTTTTATACCTATGTAACCTGATTATTAACAATTAGAAGCGCACACCCAAGAAGATTGATGAATGAAAAAATACTATTCCTAAATTATAGTCCATTCTTTAATCCATGTAAATAAGTTGTACTGAAAATGCGATCTGCAGCTACTCTCAGGAGGTTGCTGAGAAACTTGCGACCAAAAACACGTGTTTAGTACTTTGCGACTGCGAATTGTTTTATGCACACCACCCCTGACCTGCAGGCAGCAAGCTCCCACCGTATGCTCCTCATGGAACGATTGGACATGTATCACAGTGATTCTAATTTTAATGGTGGAAGTTCACTGGGCAACATGCAGACTTTAAAAAGTTCACTATGGGATTTGAACCCACAGAACAATGCATTAAATATGATAACATAATCTAGTGTGAAACGAGATTACTCTCTGTGATGATGATATATTTCTGTTAGGTCTCATGAGCAAGGGGTCATGAGTGTGAGTGAATCCCGTTTGGAGTCCTATAATTTACAACCACCTCACCTATCTATGAAATCCCATTAAGGATTACGAGCTGGAACTGGAAAAGCTGCGGAACCAGATTCAGATGTACCGCAACGAGCTGTACAACCGTGAGACCAACTTCAACCGGATGTTCACGGACAAGCAGCCGGTGACGGTGGGCTCAGGCAAAGTGGCACAGTCTAATGCCGGCACCGCGCGCATACAGGTACGTACGCTTGTGCCACTCTATGTTTGCGTTGTGGCTAATATTGTTTTTTTATGATCATGAAGAATATATGAATTATATTACAGACGTTACATTACACTACAGTACACTGCAATATTCACTACTACATTATTCGTTACTAAACATTTATAATTTTATAACTTTAAATGTTGATATATTGTACTCCTAGGGGGTGCACTTAGTACATTTTGCGAACGTCTTAGGCAGATCTAGGTTTTTGGAAAGAGTGGGGTGGGGGGGGGGGGGACTTAAGGAAAAGGGGAGCGCACTTAAGAGATTTCATGAAAAACCCCATGAAAATGAAGCATCTTGGTGGGAAAAGGGGGCGCCCAGCACCCACTACAGCCCCCCCCCCCCGACCCGCCCATCGAAAGCCAAGGCACCACCGGAATGGGTCACAATTTCACCCCAAAAAAGCAGCACATCATGATCCAGGTAGCTAAAATGAGCACTCCTTTGGCGTCTTAACGATGCCATTGACGACAATATGGCTGCCATCGTCTGCAACTTTTGTTATAAAATTGTCAATATATAGCCAACAGCAGCCTTTTCAGCACCAAAACACTTAAATATCCAGTGCTACCCAGTACCACAACCAATATACTGTAGTCGGATGGTGTCTAGTTAAGGCCCGTTTTATCCGGTATGTCTGTGTTTAAGCCTTATGTTTTGCAAAATTTTAGCACATTTCACCCAAGATATCAAATGTCCGGTGGTGTCTCCCAGTAGACTATCTAGGTTAGTGCGCCCCCAGGGGTTGTACTTATATCATGTATATAATGTTGGTTTTAACCCTAATCAGTACATTAGAAGTCTGTTCAGACGCCAGGGGTATACTTTTTGGGTTATATCTTTTAAGGCTTGTATTTCTTCTTTTCCGTTTAAGTATGTTACCCTATACCTGGCCTGTATCAAGACCGAAGATTATTTGATTTGGTTAAATGTTAGGACTTACATAAAAAAGTATTTGATTGTGTCCACAAGGATCCCACACCTGTTGAGAACAGACAATGCAGGGTACACTGAAAAAAAATTGATTTTAGTCAGCTCATATCTTGCCATTATCAAGAGTGAAAATTATTTTATTTGGTTAGACATAAGGACCAATACGAAAGCAATTTTATTGGAGTCTCCATGGACCCAGCACAAGATGAGTACAGAAAACAGACTTGTTTGATAATTTAACCCGTTAAAATGATTATGAAGATAACGAAAACATATTTCTTAATATGTTACTATTATCTTGCATAGTCATAATCATAATACAAATGTATTTGTATCACAGAACGATCATGAATGAAAAAGAAAATTAAAGGAAATGATTGAGGTCCAAATGGACCCTTATTGTACTGATCTGTTTCAGTTAAAGTACTGATGAGGGGGTTATTAGATGCAGTATGGCCTGTTTATGCTTAAACAAGATGGGGCACAAGTCACAGCCCTGTGTACAATGGATTAGTTGTCTGCTTGTGATATATTGCGAAAAGCCTCTGTTGACATACACTCCGAACATACATATGATCTTTAGAACTATTGGCTGTATTGTTTAAAATGTTATGTCAAAGTATGTTACTTTGTTACGCATAATGGGAAAAGGCGGTATGGATATATGCCATATATCTATATTTGCCTACAATTGGCACCTACGTGAAAATATTTCCTTGCAGTCCAATGGCCTTCAAAGTCACTATTTCCGAAAGGTAAACCGCTGCCATTTAGTTTGTGAAATAGCATTCCAGTACAAACTACTAGCATTCTATTTCACATGAGAAGATAGTTTTAGTAGTTGAAATACTTTTTTGACCATGTTAATTTGTGTTCAGTTCTTTTTTTCGCAACCAATTGGTTGCATTGTGTTTATGTTTGCATTATGTTTTTCGCTGCCTTCATTCCTCATTTATTGTATGCTAGTATGGGTATGGATTTGTGCAGATGAATCTTTTACACATGCAAAGCATTTAGAGGTGTACTTTTTTTCTTTCAAATATCATGCAGTGCTGAATTGCCGCTTTATAGTCAAGTATGCTGAATTTACACTTACTCGTGATTATATTAAAAGGAAGAAAAAAATGTTCACGGAATCCATGTCAATGAGTGAGGATATGTGTTAGAGTATCATCATGTGTATCATATGGGAATATGAGGTATTATCATAAGAATTTCGGGCTCATGTGAGAGGCAGGTGGTAATAATGCCACATCTGCCACATATGCTGAAACTCATGTGAACAGCAAGTGAATTGTTAGTATTAAAGCTATTACAATTACAATAAACAGACATTCGTAACTGTACCAGAGACACTACATCACCATACTCATATTTGTAATATAAGCTGCTTTCTTGCAAATAACACCATCTTTCAATCTATATGAATCAATATGAATCCTAATATGCAGAGATAACAAGGGAATATCATATTAAACATTAAATCAATGTCACCAGATGACCCAGGCGTCTGCTGAACAGCTGAGCAGTGCTCTTCGATACTCCCGCGAATACACCCAGCTGGTGCCCAACCGTCACAAGAACCTCAACTCACGCACACAACAGCACCAGCAACAGCAGCAACAGCAGCAGCAGCAACAACAGCAGCAGCAGCTACAGCAGCAGCAACAGCAGCAGCATCATGATGCAGTGTGGGCATCAGAAGACGACTATGTGCATGTAAGAGCACATTTTGTTCATTGTGTGTACATTATGTTTGCTTATCAATATATATCTGTAAGGTTACATTCTAGTGTTAGAAATACACGTATGTTCTGGCCATCCAATATGGAGAGGTTTTCTTCTATATGTAGAATCGTATTCATCTTTTTGTACTGCCATAGTTGTTGTGCTTTCCTGTGTCCCAGTATGAGTACGTTGTGGTTAAATACACGACGTCAATTCATTTTAGTGCTAATTTCAGTTGACGTTATGTTTATGTACATTATTGATGCAGAGTCAATCCACGCAATAACACAGCTTATATATCTTAATTCATATTTAAAAGTATGCAGCACACAAGCATATGCTTATGGCTCTTTACTTTCTATGCCCATGATAAAATCCTACTTTCTTAATATGTATTTCGTATTTGAAAAATACCAAAATTACAACAATGATTGAAAGCAAGGGTTAGAATCCATGGCCAACAGGATCGTTAGATTGGAGGTGAGGGTATATATACTTATACAAATACCAATCTTACTCATATAATGTAAAAACAAGGGGAGGCAGAACTCCCATTTTAAGCTAAATTTATGCTCTAGTATATGCTTCATCACTTCACACTTTTGAAATAAGCTGACACTCTTATGCAATCACAAATTAAATATTTTCACCAAATGTCCATAGCTTCGCTTGAAAGTTTTTTTTGCTGCCTTTAGTTATATTTGCATTATAATTTATTTTGATTTGATTTGATTTATTCTACTTTTGCGACATGACATAAATATGAAATTTTACTGAAGTAACATAATATCAGCTAATATACAGACCATTCCAGTCACATTTACAATTACAAAAACAAAGTATAGGCCTACCATACTTAAAAGGCACTTTTTGTAAAGCAAACTTGACTAAATCCAACCAATCGAAGACAACTTCCTGGTTAGATTACTAGCAAATGAAGGTATGGACATTTAATGAAAATATTTAATTTGTAATTGCATGATAGCGTCAGCTTATTTCAATAATGTAAAGTGATAAAGCATATACTACGGCAAAAATCCAGCCTAAAATGGATGCCCTGGCTAACTGTGCTTTAGTATGGTCAGTTACCCTGCCCTATATTACATGAGTAAGAATGTTTTTTTTATACTAAATATACTACATATACCTTCAACCTCCATCTAACAATGCTGCGGCCCATGTTAGAGTCAGGTTTACAACAGGGTTGCCAATCTCATGTGTAATATCTTTACAATGATGATATACTTGTATGTTTATTTCTATTGCAGACGCCGAGGAGTAGTAGCCACAGTGAACGACTTCCCCAGCTTGGAATGGATCAGAGAGCACGCTTACAGAGGCTAGCCAAGCCAAAGCCAATCCCGCGAGAACTGCTGTCAGCAAAGGCGAGGACCCCATTGACAGGATAGAGACGAGGGGGTCAACGCATATCGTGATTTCCACAAGGGAGAGTTTTTGGCGAATGGTGTATTTTAAGATTGTGAGCTTTTATAAAGGGTGTGGCTATGCCACCAATAACAATATCACGAGAGAAAATAGCATGTTTACAAGGCATGTAAACAGGGAATGATAGTTTCCTAGCTAATAAACAATTTTGTAAGCAGGTTGTAAACTAGCCTGTTTGCATACATATTGATAGCACTCAATGTGCTTGGTGGCAATACACAATTGTTATCAATTCAAACTGTCAGTGCCTTATACTACCGATTGCGTGCTTGATGGGGTGAGGAGGGGCTCAAGGAGACCAAGAGTTTCGGCCTCTGACACGCGTGATACAATGTAGTGGGATAGATGAAGTGCTTAACATGCGCGACACAAACCATTTTGATAGCCAACAAATATCAAGGGAAAGAGTTCAGGATGCACATATCCGAAGACCCAGAGATTACAGCTACGCGTGGTGCCGTGCATTCACGGGATGAGCTAACATTTGTGACCTGCATTGACCTTATTCAATGCCACTTTACTACCAGGAACATTATTATGAACAAATATGTAAAGTGGCGTACATGTAGTCTAATCAATGAGATCATCAGCATGCTTAACTTGTCAGTTTAATGAGCTTTAATCCAGCAAACCATATATCCGTACGTGAAAGTCAGATCTCGCCAAAGCATGCAGCTATATGATATAGTTCCATGTGTATAAAGATTGGCTGCCATTGTACACTTGTATGCCAAAATAGTTCATCTACATGTGATAATATGATGGAACGAAATGTGAATGTTTGAATGAAAGGTTATAATTCATTAAATATATTCAATTGCATATTTGTAGGATAATCTTAGTTGTGGGGATACTAGTAAAATCCAAGCAACCATAGTTCACGAAGATTGGCAATACTTTGAGAAGCTATTGAGACCAAATCTTACCTCTTTGATTGGCCCGTGAAGGAAAATGTGTGTTTGTGTGAGTTAGTGAGTGTCGTGGTGACGAAGTATAATAGCCTCCTTGGCCTTTTTTTGATATATCATAGGTTACTGGTTACTCTGAATTTTTGCACAACTGTCAACAATCACGTGCACTGCACAGATTCAAAATTAAATTGATATGCATTGTCAAAATTCCAGTGTAAAGGCAAAGGAAATATCTCACCGAAAGGCTGCAGCTTTATTTTGTTTATTATTTTTGTTTCAATATGAATACTATATGTAATGATTAGTTTATTGGCTTTTCGGTGTTATAAGTAAGTTACTGTGATATTACTTGGTGTTCATACATGACTATGCATATAAGGTATTCTGCATATTTACTTCTGTGTGTGTACACGTTTATTTTTACATACATATCTAGGATCAAACAGACTGTTACCGGAGTCAGCATTTGCAACCCAATGTCCAATTTCCTATGCACATTTTGTAGCTTGACGTTGGTAACTTATTAAAGTTTATACACTTCATTATTCCTGTTTGGTTGATATAACATGAATGTTTTTTTGTGATTTTATTTTTTTCTGCAATATTTCTCTAGCAGTGTGTTACTAGATTGTATGTTTATTGCATTATTGAACTTATAATCATATCATGAAACTTGTTCAAACCTAAGTATTATATATGGTCATCGTGTTTATATTGAACGTTGTATTTGTGAAAAATAAACCACAATAAAATGAACAGAGTTCATTTATCATGTATGACAAGAGAAATATGTGAGCATGCAAATTGGAAATAGGCCTGACTTTTATCTCTTTTGTGCTTGGTTGCATGACTTACTGGATGTCTAATTTATGTTAAAATCACATTAGAACTCTGTAATCTACACACTAAAAGTTGAAATAATCTACCATTCGATTAACAAATTAAAGCAGAACTGAAATTGTTCATGGTGTTGTCTCCAATGTACTCACTATTATTGATAAATAACAATTAACATTACAATCGGATAAGTATAAATTTATTCACTGAATAACAGTACAAAAATGATGTTTGAAAGATGAGTGAAATATAACATGGCATAATAAACATGGCAATATGTACATCAGGTAAATGTTTGTATCTACTGCTAATTTGTCATTTCAGTAACAAATACAAATTAATACAGTGTTGCAAATTGAATAGCTGTTTAGAAATGGAATATTGTTAAAGAATGGCGAATGTGTCCAAATATATTTAATATTCAGTTATAGTAATATAATCTAGTAGACTAGGTTGTTTTACCATATATGGATCATATATGGTTAGGAGGCCACGTGATTGTATTGCAAAAGAAACATAAGTATCGATATATTTCAAACTTTTCACATTTGTAATACTTTTATCCCCGTATCAGCGAGACACTCTACATAGGTCCTCCAAACAGCCAAGAATTGCTCTTATCTTAAACATAATGAATCCATTGTCTACAATGTTCTATAAACAAATTGCATTTCGAAACCCTTTATATGAGTAACAGTATATAAGAAGAAACAACACCAATATTTTATCACAATTCGTGTGCATTTTAAATGCTAAGTCTACCAACAAATAGATAACTAAATATGCTGAGGACACTAATGTTGTTAAGAGAGTATAATAATTCATATTAATAAAACTTGAATTAACATTATATAACCTAAACAACTCACAGATAAAGGCATTCGTTGTCCAAGTGTTCTGCATACTTCACACGGGGCACATGTACATGTACATTGTTTCAAGCTTTGTTGAACTAACACTGATTCTAATGGTTTTACAAATAGAATATCCATATTAAAATATTATCCATATTACCATACCATCATGTCATCATACTTTTAGATTCAGTCAGTAGGTAGTCACCCTTATTATGGATATGACTTAATTTATTTGTTGTTCATGCATGAACGTATGTACTGAGCTTTGTACAATATAAAAGGTTCACAAGGAAATAACAGTATACATCTAAACAAATAATATCATGGTAAAACCGATGTTTGAGGTGGAATAAAAACCACGGTATCTGTACATGCTATTACAAAACGTTGAATTGATAGTTATGTAAAATGAAATCTAGTAAGTGTGCTAGTCTATAAAGGCAAGCTTGGTATTTGTAGCATATACCACAATGTCATTCTTTCTTATTTCCCAAAATTAAGGGAATATGTAAATTATCAATTGAAGTCACCACGTAACATATCGTGGTCAAAACATGGCAGTTCACTTCACTACATAAACTTAGATATCATGGACCAATTTAATACATTCCAGTATCACAATAAATGGTATTTTATATCGACACGTTTTTGTTACAAGTAGTTCATCATGATAATTACGAAGACAGTATAGATGTTATTCAATCTTTGCATGACAATTAGTATACATCTTAAACACTGAATAGAATAACAGGCACTAAATAGTATGAATTGATAACCAATACAAGACAACACTAGATATAAACATACGGTCCTTATCACATTGAATTTATTTAGAGTAAAACTAAGAAACATATTTTCAAGAATTCATGTGCTTTCAGTCAACACAGCTCATGAGCTTTATTGGACAGTAATCTCAAGGTGAATGGAAGCACTACTTCTAATTGTACATGATGAAATCACATATCAAATTGACATAGTATGAAATATCTGTTCTACGTAATACTATTGCATTACATACATCTTATGCAATTTTGAAATTATTACTTATTCAATATGAGAATAAAGGAATTAGTATACATATGAAAACAAACTCGAAAGAATGATACAAACCGTTCGTTAGCAAACTCACTAGCCCACTAAGGGTACGTAAAAAGTCGGCTACCACCCGCCCCCCTTCTCCACTCCCCCCAAAATAGAAAAAAGAAAAAAGAAAAGAAAAGAAAAAAAAAGATATTCCATCAGTATATCGAACCAAAAAAATTTAATGTTACTAAACAATAACAAAAGTTAACAACAAATTTAGGTTTAATGCAAGTTAATATTTACCAATATGTAAAGGCGACTAGATAGTTATTGTGAAATCAGTAAAATCGTTTCAGAGAACGGTCATTCAAGGCAGACAGTAGACATAACAAAATGATTTTCTTCAAGCAGAGATGGATTGGAATTAGCATTTATATACTTTATATTCCTAAAAGTAAAACATATAATTTTATTAAAATTGTTATTCAAAATGATACATTACGATATTAATTTCATTTGTATCGTAATCAAAGGCATTTTAATCAAGTCATTTTATAATATATGTAGACTTTCTACAAAAGGAGTTGATACTCAATTTAAAAAAGTCCAGACGCACCAAACTATCAACAGTAGCAGACATAACGCCAGAGTACCCCTTGGTGGGTGCACTTGCACACATTATGACACATTAAGACATTATGTATACCCAAGTTTGCATTATGACATAATCCGGATGCATTGAGCTGATCGTTGAGCAAAATTACAAGTACGGCACAAGTACTGAGGATTTGCAGGAAATGTTTAGATTCCAGCAATATCATCAATACTGCCAAAATAGTAATACAACGCTAAATAGTGCGCGGTAATATGTTGTTGTCACCATTTATGGCTGTAAAGAAAAAAAGCCATTTCATGACAGGAGTGTTATTAATGAAGCACATGTGCTTGTTTGCCCTTTTACTGACATCTTTTTTGTCATGTAATAGATTCAACTGCATTTGTCCAGAGCTCCAACCATATATTGTTATTGTACTTGAAACACACATAAACTGACACAGCTTAAGAATGTTATGTGCGCCACCCTGAAGGATCTTGTTTTTAGAAGCTAAATAATTCAGGCATCTGTCTATAGATTTGTTGGCACACACCACACAAGAATACCGACAATGTGCGTCTGGACACCAGGAGTAATCTTTTATCTGTGCATGCTTCTCATATTCTTTCATTGCTATTTGATCTATAGTTCTTCTGCCGCAATCTTGCCTTATATACACCTCCTCATCGATTATCTCACCACCATTCACCCGCTGCTGTGCACATTGCCTCTTCTTCTTTGAAAGAACCTCAGCATCCTTCCCACCAAACCACTGTGAGGAGCTTACACTGACTGCTACCAGTACCAGTAGGAACCATCCGAGGGTTGATGCTTGAGCAAGTGCCGAGGCCCCATTACATTTGTCGCGATGACAGAAACACAGCTTGCCGTTGCCTGGCCGTGACTCCTTCATACATACCATGTAGATGGGCATTCCAATGTTGAGACTGTGCTCACAGGTTCGCACATAGTGCATGGGGCCTGCAAAGTGTGTTGCACAAATAAACTTGATGCTACTTGAGGACATTAATAATACGTACTGATAGCCATGATTATGACTTCTTTCCAAAGTGTGTTGGGACATAAGTTCCGTATTGCTATGTTCAGGTGAGCAGGGGCAGGAATGTCTTTGGGTTAGTCTTAAGACATGCCAATCGCATGTACACATGTACTCTGAATTCATAGTAATTTTTGTAATATGTCGTTAAGAGTAATATAATATGCCCAATATTATTGTGGATCTGCAGGGGCAGCAAATAAAAACAGGATTGTTGGGATATCATAAAATGTCAATAGACATTTTATGACATTGCAACTTCAGTTATGTATCGAATATAATCACAATCTGATTCACAATTTCACATTATTATACATAAAGGAAAAATTGGTTTGTGGTTTCATTTAAGCAACGCAGGCGTTGGAATATGTAATTCTATGCAAAAAATTCGGAGTGATCTAGGTATTCTATTCTGATTGTCAAAATGGGGAAATGACTAAATTACAAGCACTACATAATAAACGAAAACAATGCCAAATGAAATATCTTTTTCTAGTATTAAAACTATGTATTACGCATTAAAATGTATCGTAATATTTCATATACACAATGAATATCCTTATTTGTCTCTTGGGTGGGATGAAAATAACAAATTGTCTACGACTGTTGATTGGTAGAACGAGCCTCAGACAAAGTATATAATGGAACCCAGTACCGCAAACTAAGGTCTGTTACATGCTGAAAAACAATGCAGAGCATGCAGCATAGCAAGCAATTGAAATGGTAATGCTCACGTCAGTTGGGCATGCAAAGCAATCAAGTCCTATTACATTGCCATGCACTAACAAGTAATATCAATCCGTTGGTTAGTATACCGATGAGACATGGTTATGGCACATCAAAACATGCAAACTAAAGGCGGGTACAAATTATCACAATCACTTTGAGTAGGATGATTAAATGATGAGAATGGCTTTGGCAACAATGCAGTGAGCCTTTTGATGACGATGAGTGGAATGTCATGAAAACGATGAAGACGTCTCACTCAGGTAGTACTATATTTTAGTTGAGTAAACGTCAGGCGGCACTAAATAGTACTGTGCTTGGTACTTTGAGCATGAGATTACGTGCCAGAGGGAGTACGGCTCACTGTTAAGGTGTATCACTGTCTAGGGATCTACATGATAAGGGCCACTGCACTCAGCGTCTTGTTGTTTGGACATGTGGAACAACACATTCATAAAAACTGAATGTTATAGTTTGAATACAGCTGTGAACTGAATTAATGCTGTGATATGTATGAATGTAGACATAAGTTTGTAAGGGTCTTTATCCAATGCCATGGTATATGCTGTTCTTAATCACAGCCCAAGGTTGATAAGACTCAAAGTCTCTCATCTGCTGCAGGGTGGATTTACATCCACATATGTAGCAGCATTTAAGTCTTCATTCCATGATTTATGATCAATATTATCCAGCTTGATCCATGATGATCCTCGTTTCATGATCTGCATATCCGTATATTCTCTGGCAATGTAGGCAGTGTCACAGCAGCTACCGCGCCGCGAACCCCCATCGCCCAGCAAGAATTGCTGCGAAAGCTGCCAGCATGAGTGTCTTGGTCCGAGTTGGAGGCAGACCAGCTGTCGGCCTGGCTCCATTGCAGTTGTCCTTTTCGCAGAAGCAGAGATGTCCGTCGCCCGGCCGGGACTCCTTCATGCACACGAGCCCAATACGCAGCTTGATGGTGAGGTTTTCGGAGCACGTGCGCACATACTGCATTTTGCCTGCAACAGAGATAGAGACCCGCTTGCTGATACAACATGCAACAACAACCGCCGACACTGGCATGCTTCATGCAACACTTCCCCCTCTTAATGTGTAATTATATTAACCACAACCACACACAGTGTATGCCACATGTCACAACGTCCACCACCTATTGTAAATCATATTTCATTGGAATACTCAGTATTTTGAGGTTAATATGGCGGTCACCTTGAACAAATGACCGCCATCTTGTATTTTTAAGTGCCTGCATGGATAGACATCTTAAGTATGACCGTGAGAGTCAATATGCCAAATTTGGTGCTTGTATCACCACATGCACGATTCTATGAAAAATATTGCCCTCAGCCGCCCCGCTATTAAGACTAAAACCACACATACGAGGGGCCGATTCATTACGCTTGTTTTACTTTAACACTGTCCCCACTTCTGCAGTGCTGTACACCATACCCGCACTCTCGTCTCTACAAGAACTTCCTGCACCACTACCAGCACCCACCATCACCACAACCTATGCACACCCGGCCCTCACCTTTACTCCCCATCCCACCCACCGCGGACCACCACCACCCTCCTTGCTTAATTAATAGGATCAGTAAGCTAGTATACATATGCAACCAAGGGTGCAATGTAAGATCTTAGTGACATGCACGATAAGTCATCACAGTATGCACATTGTAGCGACAGTGTAGCCTACAACACATACACGTATGTACATTAAACACGTGGCCTGTCTGCATATACATACACATACACCAGTACAGTAATGAACAACACACACATTTCATCGATTCAATGGCACATACGTTTTGCAATGAATTGCTGAACAGAATATGCCATTGGCTTGACAAACACTGTGACAATATTTTCCATGACCGTGAGCAACATTCAGCGGTTGTTCGCTGACTGTCTATAAGCTTCATGATGCCAACGTGTTCATCACAATGGAAGCATACTACGGTCCCGAGCATCACCTCATAGAAGTCTGAACATCGATGTGTCCACTACTTTATATGATAGTGCAAACCATCATACCACTCATGCCACATTCACCACCCAACTATAATGGCGTCAGTATCATGTGTCTTGTACGCTGGTGGGTTTTGAGCATCGCACGGCTTTCGCCATTGTGTTCTCTATCTCATATATAAGCGATGGTGGAAGTCATGGCCCCTATATGCATACTCAAACAGTACTTATGTACAAACTATGTTCGTAAATGAGACGACACAATCTTGCTGTACTAGTGACATTGGGTGCGCACACATATGACGCCATTATAACTGGATAGACATTAATTACTGTTAATCATGAACAAGTATTACAACAATATAGAGGTGACTGGGTTACATTGGTGTAGTCCGTTTCAAAAACCCACGTTAGCGAATTACATACAACAGTTGGAGACTGAAATCTATCACACAACGTTCCCATGTAAATCAGTGTACGTTATTGTTATTATTCATTTAATCAATTTTGTATTTTAATTCCACGTAAATTGACGATTAAAAAACCTACAGTCAAATATATGGAATATCACAACACGGTTACATTATCTCTGTGTAAAAATATACATAGCATTTTATCATAACACTAAAAGGACAATATATCATCAGGTACTATCAATATTTGTGCGAACAAGCCTATAGTATGCAACCACACTAATTGCTGATTAGTTAGTTATGCCTACAGTATAAACCAGTGTACCGCAATCAAAAGTACCTTCATCCACCAAGCACATATATCATCTCAGCGGTAGCTAGTATAGAATTTATTGGCACAACGGCATCCTACTTGGTCAGTTTGCATTGTGTCATTTTTGGTCAGTTTGCATTGTGTATACTTACCACATCAGGACAGTGATTTGCAGCTAAACTGATATACTTACCAACTTTTGGCTTCCGGACCCACTTTGCGCATGCGCCGTCGCACAGCAGTGTCTTGGCGTTGGGGTGTGTGGCGTTGAAAGGGTCTGCGCAGTACTCATCGTGAGCGTACGTCGAGCACTCATAGCACTCAATGGGCTCTGCAACAGAGAGGTCAAAGTACAGTGCTGGGCATTTATTTTAGATCGGACCATCACCGCTGCATGGAACATTACATATGAAGTTCATCATTTAAGGGGTTGCGGGTTGGTGCACGGGTTGGGTTACGATGAAAATATAGGCTGGGAGGAATTATGAAAGGTAGCGTATAGCTATTCTTTCGTCAAAGGGGTGGTGGTGATGGTTGCAACACCTTCATGATGCATTATTTATTGTCATTCAAAAGCATGTTATAAAATAGGTGAGCAGTATTGCGTGTATGGCATCTATCATTACGTGTATGTGTACTCGATACTGATGTAGTTTAATATTTTTTAATTATGCATCTGTGGACCAATGCTCCCCATAATTGATCCATTCAAATACAGGCAACTATCATTGTCGCAAAAGAGATTGTTGCTAAAAATAACAATATCAACATGTTAAAACAATCATACAATTTAATGCGATTGTTCAAAACTAAAATCACCTTATAGCACATAACTGAAATCGGTATGTCATAAGCAACAATTTCAATTCTTGAGAGAGACCAAAACACAAAAGCAGACATTGATATCTACGGAAAACCATTGTTGTTTTCACAAGTCTTATAGCCGGCGTTACACTACATGGTGTCATATTGGCTCAGATGCGGAAAACATATGCCCAATAAACCAGGGGAAAATAAGGTTCAATACCCATTCTATCATTCCGTGCAAAAATCACCGCCAATGACCCACGCTGATTGGTCAATCAGCGTGCTCAATTTCGCGATAGAAAACACGCTCCACATCGCGCGGAGACCACTACTACGGCGCTAGTCTAAACTCCTCACAATATCAATACAGCCGCGGACGTCGCAAGGCGTGTTCCGTGTAGCGGAGAGCAAAAGTTTAGACTAGCGCCGTAGTAGTGGTCTCCGCGCGCTCTATTTAGGCAAAATTGACTCGCAATGAGAATGTTATAATATGATTTATTTTAAAATAAAATGGATTTTAGTCATGATAGAATGGTGATTGACCACTCGATTGTCGTGTCAATCGCAAAATTGAGCATGCTGACGTCACTTCATTCGGGTAAATCAGACGTCAGCATGCTCAATTTTGCGATTGACACTCCAATCTCGTGGTCAATTCCTGCAGTTGATACTTATTGAAGATCGCAGTAGTTATAGCTAGTTTGCAGAAAGTACTGGTTAACGGTGCTTGCACTATACACCGCTTGTTCCCATTGTAGCAATATCATAAGGCAGTTCTTATAAATGGAACGATAGATTATCACTGACAATATTACACAAAATAAATAAATGTATAACTGTACAGATTGTGGAGAATACACGAGAATGCGGTAATTACGGAAATGCTGCAGGTGCACAACGGCCACAGTTCGATTGCATTATGTCATATCCGAACATTTAAAATTGTACTTGTCTGAGGTATTCTTTTTATTGTTTAATTTAGAAACATGTTTTATACCGCAAATCCTTAAATATCACAACGAAATTGATTTAAATACGAGTTATGACTTCTGCAACAAAATTGGAGTCACCTAGCATTGTTTGTAAAAAAAAACCCCTAAAATTCTCTGCAGTAGACTATATGTGTAGAAATATCAAGACACACCACGTTCATTAGCCTTGTGAAAACAACAATACCAACAGTACACACACCACACCTTGTCTGATGGTGGCTACACACTGTACTGAAGCAGCTGAAATACTATATTAATTAAACCCCCGTTATCACATAGACTATGGCAACTCCATGTGCTCCAGAAGGCGTCAGCAGCTTAGTTTCTTTTCGAGGTGGATCATAGATGTTCTGGCATCAAATTTGGAGGGTGGTGCACTTCTAGATAGTTCTGGGCTAAAACGGGTTATCCCCTCTCCTGAAAAGTGAGGGACAATGTAGGTGCCGCCAGTGCCGTTAAAATTGGAAGCCATATGGAAGAATGAAACTGAAACATCGGTTCCATCAGCACGGTTGTTCGCGATGCTTCATGATTAATGCTGCCTTCCTGGAGTAAAAACATCCTTCTGACAGGTTCTGGTGAAAAAAAATGTTATCAGTTCTCAGAAGTGATTTTGACTTTTCGGCCTGTGGGCTCTCGTTCTATGATTATTGAGTTGTTGATCTGGACCATCTTCCTGCTTTGCTGGGTCGTCTGCAAGGCTAACTTGGTCATTGTAAGGGGTTTCTTCTTAACAGTGGCCTTACTGGTGATGTTCATAAAGAAGTTCCCGTGTTATGGTTTGATGCTCTTAAATGGTCCTGTGAGACTACCATTTCATCCAGTCCGTCTGAAAGGTCACAAACCGTTATTACAGACGATCCCGTAAATGCTACACACATAAGATACACACGAGGCACCATAAAAAGGCTGACAATAATATTTCTCATTGTCTGGCGTATTGTGGAGCATCTGGAGCTATCATCGTCTATGTGAAATATGGGGTTACATGCTTAAATGCAAGCATCAAATATATGCATCAATCCAATAAAATCACTCTTTCAAATGCTGTTAATGTAACAGTGTTGAGCCTTCACTATAAATGGCTATACAATGTATATTGAGATTTGAATACTGTAGCGCTGAAAAATGTAATTATATAAACCATTTGCACATAATTATGTCATTCAAACTTGACATGCATAATTGCATGCCTATACTATCTATATGATGCATGGCCTGAGTCCATTAATAAGGTTCACATGATAAATGGATGTGCTAATATTTATAACCTTTAAATATATGATTAAAAATTAATGGGCAGCACAGATCCTATTTTGAAATGAAGTTTATTGTATCTACAAAAATGCTTTCTTGCAAATAGGACTTGAATGACGTTGACAAAGAATAATATACACTAATTTATATAGATAAGAAAACATATTTAGAAATGAAATAAGAGTGAGCACAATCAATAAGTGAAATAAAAAATAAGGCGGGTATTGATCTTTGGCTGGCAAATGTATCAATTGCAATAGTTGGTTCATTATTGAATGTGTGTGTATTTCTTTATTTATAGACAAGTTTATGGAGAAACATAATTCAAATGTGATGAAACCTAAAGGGAGACGTTAAACATAATTCTTTTCCATGACATGATGTATATAGTAAAGTTCCTATCGTATTGGAAGGATTGAGGCGCTAAAACATTGTACAAGAAGTGACTTCGCTTGGAGTGATCGGACTAATAGCATATGTTATATACATTGTAACATGCCCTAATAATCTAATAACTTGTATTTATCATGTCCCAGGCACAACAGGTGTTTGATGAAGGCTCAAATGTCATTGTTTGACGATTCAAATGTATTTTCAATACTGTCAAGAGTACTTGTTTTAAACAAATAGCAGGTGTATTAAATGCATTTGTAAACAAAATGCTTATACATTTGAAAAAAGAGTGCTGTGGGCAATTTATTAGTTGTGAGTAGGAATACAACAAGGGACGGTTAGCACCAGGGTCACCATCCATCTGCAGCTGAAGTAGCGACTGTAGCTGCTACTGTACGAGCTACAACAGCTATTGTAACTGCAGCAGCTGCAACTGTTGTAGAAGCTATAACAACCACCTTGGTTACAGCAACCACTTAGTGTTGTAGAAGCTACAGCTACAAGTTTTAAAGAAACCGCAATAACCATAGTGGTTATAGCAATAACAACTGTTGTAGAAGCTATTATAACCAACACGTGGTCTGCAACTACAGATTGTTGTAAAAGCTATGATAACCACGATGGTTACAGTAACTGCGACTGTTGTAGAATCTATAGTATCCATTCTTACTATAGCAATTACAAACTGTTGTAGGATCTATGATAACCAAAATGAGCATAGAAACCACAACATGCCATAGAAGCTATAATAATCACAAATATAGAGCAACTACACTTCATTGCAGATGTTATGATAACATGTATCTTAGCTACATCAACTGCAGCTGTTATAGAAGCTAATGCAGACACTGTAGCTCCTATTATAGCTGGCGTTGGTGTAGAAACTACAACACCCACAATGGCTGCAGCAGCTGCAAATAGGGTAGACGCTACAATATTGCAATTGTAGTTGCAACGGAAATAACTGTTGTCGAAGCTACAATGGCAAATACAGCAGCTACTGCTGCAGGGACAGCCATAGTTACAACATCAGAGTGCAGACGCTACAACAGCAACCACAGTAGCTACAGCAACAAATCACTGATGTAGACACTAATGTAGCAACTATAGCTTCTGCAACTTTACTAGCAACTACTACAACAGCTAATCTGCAGGTTATAGCTGGTGTAGTTATTACGGTAGCAGCGACGATGGATTTACAGCAGCATTAATGTACACATAAGATAATTCTGTGCATTATTTTACAGGAGAAGAATCACACATCTAGGTAGTAGCTAGAGAATAACACACAGTAGTCGTATGTACAAAGTTAGTAGAGAGAGAAAAACTCACGTTTTCTACCCGGTCCGGACAGCTTGTCTAAAATAATACACAGAATGGTTAGCGGTGGTGGCGGCGGTGGTGGCGGGGAAGGGAGAAGATCAAGGCTAGACTGGAAAGACAGCAGCCATGATCAAGCAACGTTTTCCCCGTGGAATGGTATCCATGTCGAATTGATGACGTCAGAAGCAACACTAGCGACGGTAGCCGTGGCAGAACACGAGAACGAAGAGATTTCTGTGTACAGTCTGAGCGATATTGTGTGTGAACTACCCTATTATCGGATCTAACTGGTGAACGAAGTACTAGCATGAAAGTGTCACTATTTGTATTAGTTAGTATGTGTGCCATTGATGATAGCATTACTATGTATATTAAAATCCGACGTGGCCTAGTGCACAGATACAAAAAGCATCTACTGCCCGTCTATCATCAACAAGCTTCAAGAGCCCTGTCTGCGACTATTAGTCGTTGTTGGTCACAGTGCACACCAGATTCCATAGCTGAAGGTGTACAATAGTACCACATATCTGCAATATCACTTGCTATCTAATAGTAACAGAATTCAAATCTAAAGACGAGAAGAAAATGGGCAAGAAGAAGACCTTGTTCGTGAAAGGGCCCAGGGTCTGGAGTGCTTTAAACAACAGCTTAAATCATATCTAATCCATATCTAATGTTGACATCACGTGATGCAGAAATGTCACTGACCCCGGCGGTCAGTCACTCTAGAATGCGATGTCCCATACTTGTAAACTGGACCAAGATGGTACTCTAGCTGTATCCCTGGACCGACTAAAGATGTGCCCCGAGGATTTTAAATCTGTCACATCAACCACCATGGTTTATGCCTGTGCGTGTCTATATGATACAAAGCACAGCCAATCAGACGAGAGAAGAAAATGTGTGTGTTTTGGTATATTAAAAACAATAACAAATGCCCGTTCTAAAAAAATAGCCCTGGAATGTCATTGACATAATCAAACTATTAAATGTTTAGAGTAAAAAGAAACAAATGTTACTTAAGAAACAAAGGGAGTAAGGTTAAAATTCATACAAACTTCCATATTGTAGCTGATTACATATGGCTTGGTATTGGAATAACATACTCCTAAGCATAAGCAAAATGATATAGGTAAGAATTTGGCTGGTGTGGTTTGGCAATTCGTATAAATCTCTGACATATTTAAATGAGTTATAATCTTCACGAAATGGTCTAGACATTTCCATAAATCTACTAAATCGGTGCTCTGCGATACATGCACTTTAGACAATAGGGTACATTGTGATATATTTTGACACATCACTGCTGAACTCTGTATTTGTTGAGCACTAGCGGCGTATATTGAAGTTTACTACACGTGTAGTTTACTTGTTCATATGCCTATTGTGTTGCTTCCACTAACACGTAGGCTTGAACAAAACTAAGCAAATCAACACACGATGACTTGTGAGGAAGTGCGACTCTATTTCCACTAATGTAAGAGAAATATATAAAAGCCACTCACTATTTTCTTTCACCTCAATTAGTAGGGGCAAAATAATATTAAACACCGTGTAAAGCTCTACTTAAAATGGTGACAAATAAATGTGATGGTATTGCCTATGGTATTTTAGCTAAAGAGTAAATGTGTCATCTAACGACAGATCATACTGCACGAATGAGATACTGCATTTTGAAAATAGTACTCTACAGTACTGCAGTTGATTAAACAGCGCATCGAGTATGATGTCTGGTAATATCAATACTGTGTCCCCATGGTTCCATTTGTTTCTATATTCTGCATGATAGCAGTTTTCACTAGAAACAGGAACGGATAATACAATTTAGCAAATCTTTAACTCGTCGCATTTGAAGCTTGTGAAGAGTCCATCTAATTCTAAGCACAATATTTGCATGCAGTATCTCATGGAGGTGCCAGAGGGTGTTAGTGGTCAAGCGGTCAAGATGCGGTCACTCACCTGCCTCACATTCCTGCGCAATCACCACGTACGATATCAGCATGACTGAAAATAGAAAGTACAGACCATTAAAATACAACACCACTTTTTAAATACGAAGTGATTATTGAATATTAAAAATGTCACTCAGTGTCATGCTGAATTGGAATACCAAGTACCATGTATTTAATTGAAGTAGAAAATTTATTCTATTTCACTAATTACATGTACAGGAAGAATGTGGTATTGGAGAATTAGTAGGGACATGTGTCTGAGACACGCTGATGGGAAAAGTTTTTGTAAACGTTTTCTTTTTATTACAAAATCTTTGTAAACGTAAAGCAAAGTTCATATTTGGAGCTATACATTCAAAATAGCACTGCCAGCTGTGAGACAATTAGCAATGATAACGTAGCTGTGTTAGATGTGGTGCCATTGTGTAGTAGTTTTATTTTCATTCAAAAGTTGGCTCAGCAAGGCGGTCATAAAGACTTGTGATCGGTTATATGTAAAATGATCTATTAGCTGCTTGATAGAGTCTACGAAATCAGCAGCCTTGCTTTAATTAAAAAACACAGCTAACTGTGATCATGTGATCCCTTTTTGGACAGAAAATGTTGATGATAAAGACTAAGAGGTAAGTACAAACCCTTTAGCAAACTGGTTCTGATAAGCTGATGACCGACAAGACGCGCCAGCAACGACAATACATATAACTCACATGAAGTATGAACACTGTGCACACTAACTCTTTACATGGCATTATTATAGGTTTAAAAAATCCATTTCCCCTCGAATCATGGATGTTTGCGGCAGTTATTGGACTTGATTTCCTCTGACAAAGTCTCAGCACGGGGCCCATTGTGTTCCTATTATGACGTCATTATCGTGACGTCAACGATGGCCTTCCGGGCCACTGTGTCGCCGTCTGCCGGGCATTGTTGGCACCACACGTGTGTAATGGGGCGTGTCATGGTCAAATAGGCGCGGGGTCATCGGGCGTGATGCGTCAAACAGCTCCATTGTTGATAGTGGCACTGCGCAGCTGAACAGAAGACAGCGTTTGTACAGACAGAGGTGATAGAGTTGTTTGGCTTTTATTTGTGTAATAGATAAAACTAAATGGCGTAGTTTGTGTTGTAAATAACACTGAGCGTGTCAGTGGCAAAACATCCATTGCAAATGTATTGTCTTCCTATTGGCAAGATCACTCCCATGTTAAGGCCAGTGAGTGAGCAAGAGGGTGGATTGGTGGCTATATTCGGGGAGACAGTGGGGACTGTATATGATGTTTATGCCAAATCATACGGTTTAGGCTATTGAAAGGAAGTTAACAGTCGCATATTTTATTTTAAAACACATGTACAATAGAACCTCCAATTAAGATCACATCTCTATTGAGATTACCTCCATAATACAACCACTTTTTACAGTCACAACCCTTCATAAACCTACCAAAATGTACACATGTAAAGAGACTATATCTCTCTATTGATACCACTGGTACCAAAGGTGGTCGTATTAGAGATGTCCTACTGTATTGTAATTGCGATGTATTTTGATGTTTAAGTATTTAGAACCTTTTAGGATGAGTGCATTTAATTAAAAAAATTAACGTGGCTTGGCATGGCGCGCAACTATTTTTCATCCACAATTTAGTTTAATCCACATCTACTTTCAGTTAGAAAACCCAATATATGACCGGCAATCTCATTGTAAGGAGAATGTTTTGTTGTGTAATTTTATTTGAGTCAAGGGCACCTGAGGGAGTAATGTATTGTTGTCAGAACCATTAACTCTGACTCCATGTTTGACTCGGGGCTATACTTTATGCCAGCGGGATTTTTCAGCAGCACTATTTTTTACCATAATTAAACTGCATTTGATTTGAACATGTAACCAATGTACCAGCAATAGAATCATTGGTCAGCTGTAGGATATGTGATAATGTAAAACATGACATGAAATATTCATAAGAGTCTCAGTTCGTGCTGTGAATGTTGAACATTTGGCCGGTGACAGTGGTAGTTCTGCCATTGTACATGTACCAATGAAAGAGAACGTATTAGTAGTGTTCCAAAATTTATTGTCTAAACAGTGGCGCAGTGCTATGAACAAAGGGACAGGGATAGTTTCTGCACAGCAGGGGAGCAAATATTATATTGTTCCCGGACTGTGCCAAGATAAGTATTGTACCCAGTCAAATTGTTGGATGAAACATACCTTTACAATCAGGCCGTGCATTTGGCGTCTGCCGCCACAGACTATCAATACGACACTTGGATAGTGCATGTAAATCGTGTTTCTATGATATTAACTTTATTCTGATCTCTCTCTGTTTTCTATGCATATATGACAAGCAAACTCCTACCACTGTATTGCCATACTAATGAAGACAGGTTTTAAAACCAATGGCAGATCCAGGTTTTTGGAAAGGGGGCGGGGCACATCCCCTGGATCTGCCAATGAAAACCATGAGCTTCCATTTAATTACTCGCTGTTGGGATCATGGTATCATTCTGGTCTCACAATCTTGGGGTCATGAGTTCGAGTCCGCTCAGTACATTATATGCTTATCTCAGCAATTCTTTTCCTACGGCTGTTTGTTCAATCACCATTCATTGCTATCTGATACCTTGCGTTTGATACCTGGATCAGCAAAAATGAAATAATTCGTTACTCAAGTCACACAAATAAATCTCACAAGTTGACCACAGAGTGGCTTGTTAGGGCCTATATCACCGAATCAAAGTGCTGGTCAATCCAGGCTT
>CM032665.1:33773926-33842129 GCA_019095985.1 Streblospio benedicti | reverse complement strand
ATTTTTTTTTTAAAAACTTTTAGTTTCCCCAAGAGAAAAAAAATTTTAAAAAATATTGTTGGTGTCAAGATAAAATTATCAATACGACACTTGATAGTGCATAAATCGTGTTTCTATGATATTAACTTTATTCTGATCTCTCTCTGTTTTCTATGGCAAAGCAAACTCCTACCACTGTATTGCCATACTAATGAAGACAGGTTTTAAAACCAATGGCAGATCCAGGTTTTTGGAAAGGGGGCGGGGCACATCCCCTGGATCTGCCAATGAAAACCATGAGCTTCCATTTAATTACTCGCTGTTGGGATCATGGTATCATTCTGGTCTCACAATCTTGGGGTCATGAGTTCGAGTCCGCTCAGTACATTATATGCTTATCTCAGCAATTCTTTTCCTACGGCTGTTTGTTCAATCACCATTCATTGCTATCTGATACCTTGCGTTTGATACCTGGATCAGCAAAAATGAAATAATTCGTTACTCAAGTCACACAAATAAATCTCACAAGTTGACCACAGAGTGGCTTGTTAGCAGGCCTATATCACCGAATCAAAGTGCTGGTCAATCCAGGCTTTCCACATTATGTTAAAATCTTTGATGTCCAGTCACTGTTTCTTAACAACGCAATGTGGCATGACTGTATGTAAAGGACTGCAACGTGCCTTCAAAGGACCAATTTCAACATGTAACGTCAAAGTTCTTATAGTCATTGCGATAACCTCGGCATGGCATTAAATGTCCTTGGCAAGAGCACCACAAGAAAATTAGGCAAATTTCATTACATGAATTGACATTGCTAACTCGCACACCATTCGTTTGATGATACAAGGGCTTTGCCACCAAGTGAGCCAATGACTGAAGCTATACGCCTATAGTAATTTCTATCCTATTATACTATTATAAGGGTCGTCCTCAATGGCAGATCCAGGTTTTCAGCGGCACACTAAGTGATTTCATAGGTTTCGTATGCGCAGTCGATAATAAACATGCCATAAACACTATAAAAATTAAGTATTTGGGTGTAAAAGCCCTGCCCCCGCCCCTCCCGACACGCCGCAAAAGGCACCGTGACTGACCTACTCAGCACCATAGTGCAAGAGGAGTCTGCTGTAATGGAGGTAGCTCCTGCATTTGTGAGTCTTCATTATAGAGGCGCTTACAGCTTCATTAATATACCTCTTTATGTTCACCTCAGTGATAATAACTCACCAACTTTTTGATTGATGGTCAGTTGGGAATCAATAGTATCCTTAGCAGGGTAACAACTGTACAAAATAAAGGCTGGACCTTCGCGAGAATTGAAAAGTTGTTTGGACTCATAAGTTTTACCAACGCACTTACAATGCCTTACTAAACAGTGCACACTGTTAAGTATTCGAACGATTACCGCACTGGCAGATCCAGGTTTCAGAAGGTGGGGGGTGGGGGGATGGGCGTTGGGACGCACTCAGGGATTGTATGTGCAATCGATGGAGGGCATGCCAAAAGCCCTATGAAAATAAGGTATTTTGGTGGTAAAACTTTGAGACCACCTACAGTTGTCCAAAATGTGGTCTTAATAAATAGGTTCTGCTGTACATGACACAGCCATACTAGTATTAAACTGTCCATTATCTGTAAAAAAAAGTCTCATTGCATATAATCGGTTTTTTATGAGAGGTACATTGAAATAGAAGTAATTTTCTGCGCATTTTATTCTACAGTAATATCATTGATATTTAATGGCATAGCACTTGTTGGTTGAATTCACTAAATGAAAACATTCAATAACTCTCTGAAAATGAGATCATTAAGCGTTTTGTCCCTTAATGTATATGTATAAACCACCTATTGCGACCACAATGCAAATACATGGAGTGTGAGATTATGGATTAATTCTGAGGCCAGAGCATTGAATAAAATCACTAGATACATGTAGATATTCAGCAATGTTTTGGTACGGTTTATAGTGATAATGAGTACTAACGTATCCAGACTACAAACTAGCAATTACAGTGGGCACAGCGAAGAAATACCAATGTCCAATCTTCATCTATATACTAATGTACAACAAAATAAATCTTACCCATTTTGGTCACACACTCTAGAATAATTGCCTCTTCATTCACTCAAGAAGTTAAGTGGACCTTAAACTTGCATTTTTTGGTTCATTGCAGAAAAACAAAACAAAAAAGACACACGAAAAACTACCAACTGTTTCAATTTCAACTCTATTAACGGAGGAAAGATTGCTGTTTTCTAAGGTCGACCTCTGCATCTGCAATGTCGACGATAGGGCCCTAAAAACAAAATTACACAACCCAAAGTTCAATTTCTCCATAACTGGCCATTGCTGCCGGGCAGTGATATTCGGGAGAGGTTCCTGTGGCAAAGATAGTTAAGTGAGGGTGGGAACGGACAGGGCTTAGTCGGCGAGGATTCCACACATAGCATACTGGATGAAAATACAGTAGAAACTCTCTATTAGGACCACCGTTGGGACCAATGGACCATGGTCTCAATAGAGGCGGTCTGTATACAGAGGTTGGATTCGGTAGCTTTATGACCGTTTAGGACCGTTACAAGTGGTATTATTACAGAGGTGGTCTCAATAGAGAAGTGATCTTAACTGGGGGTTCTACTGCAGTTGATGGTACGGATATATGGACTGGCTTCTTTGATACCTGACTGTTGAATAAAACAGAATTATTTTGTCTAGAGCCACAGCCATGACTGAAGAGTTGGTCAGTTCTAGCACAATATCAATAGGAATTTACATGCTTTATGCTAAGCCCGACAACCAGAGGAGAAATATGATATGTGGAGTGTGTTGACCATTAATAGAAAAAAGCTCCTTCTTGATAAATGATTATCGTTCATGTCAAGATTTTCATTTTAGGTTTGAAGTAATGCCCGACGATTCTATTGCAATGTTCTAAAACCACAAAACCAAATGAGAATGGGAAATAATGAAAATTATTGGACCATGATGAATGAAAGGACGGAGCTTGCATACGTGAACAAACTGGAATAAATTCCTATTACACTAATACATCAAAGTAAAATTGCTGTCTCTGGGGTATTGCCATCTGAGAGTATTGCTAACTTGGTTTACTTCTTACGCCCAACATGGTACATTGTAAGTGCGTACTAGTAGTTTTGCACCACACACTAACTGGTACAAGAACTAGTGCAGTATATATGCGTTAGTTTGCCACCCCAGTAATGAACTCTGTCTAGTAGGTACTGCAGCCTTATTAGAATGAACAGTGTGCCCCTCACTGGCAACCAGGGACCATCCCCAACAGCAGAAGCTGCTTTATGCAAATCACGCCGAGTTATTCCAAGCAGTCGAGACGGATAACATTTGGTGTATGTCCGCCGAGTCAGATTTGCAATTTTCTTACAATATTTTGTGGTATGTCTTTTTTCTACAACCAGTAATAGTGAAACCATACGTAAAATGCTAGTATGTATTATGTATACAGCACTGTTTAATTCTAATTTTAATTTGGGATCTGCCATAACCTATATCTACTGCATAAATGATATGTGATCAGCCAATTAGTATATCGAGTCTATGGAGTTACTGTTTTTTTATCAGATTTCACAAAACAAATATCATGTAATATGACAACATAAAAAAGCATAAGCACAATACATCTATGTTTGTATCACACATGGAAGGGCAATGCAAATCACATGGAGAAATAAGCCTGGACACCTAAACCAAATGCTATGGTTTCGTAGACCTGTTCCTCAAAATGAGATAATCACATATATATCAACACAATCTTATGTTGAGGCCAAAGAGTGTATTCCTGTATTGGAAAATCCATCTGCTACGTATAATGTCCCTGCTCTACAGCCATTTACCAGTCCCGGGGGTGCCTTGGCAATGAAAACATAGCCCTCGTATTGCCATTGTATTGGTTTGTGATTAGCTTGCAAGATGTACGCATGTAGTGTAGTGCATAAAACATCTTGATTGTTGCTTTATTATATACATGGGAAGTTGCTCAGCCATTGTCTTAAGACGCTAGAATATATTCTGTGCATGTTAGTTTTCATATTGTATATATATATATATATATATATATATATATATATATATATATATATATATATATATATATATATATATATATATATATATATATATATATATATTATATATATATATATATATATATATATATATATATATATCAGATATGATTTCAACCAAAATGGACTAGCATATATATTATATATATATATATATATATATATATATATATATATATATATATTTATTTGCACTGGCATAGTACTATATATATATATATATATATATATATATATATATATATATATATATATATATATATATATATATATATATATATATATATATATATATATATATTTATATATATATATATATATATATATATATATATATATATATATATATATATATATATATATACACACACATATGATATGCTGTAAAATAATACTGACCGATTTCAATATAAAGTCAAAGGTATGAGTCTGGCCACGTAATTACTTACACCGTAAGATTAGAATGCATATGTTTTGATAATATGTACAGCACTCTAGAGAACTTACGTGTATATATAGCCTATTCAAAATACATGTACCAAGTGCATGTTGGTAGCAGCCAATATCTGAAATGGAGGAATGCTTTTACAGATCCAGACTACATTATCATGCCAGTTGGGGGCACCTCTTTAGTGCCACCTGATGGCAAAGCATTAAGAAACATTAAGAATTTACATGTGCACGTGTTAAACTTCAACATTTGGCATGTTAGTTTACTTATCTGTGTGTGTGCAATAAAACTGGTGCAAAGATTTGTAACCATCCACGTTGGTACACTATTAGATTACATTTTGCAAGCATACCTTTCATAATGCTAGTCAATGAACACATCATCCAGGTCAATATCCTTCATTCAAATCAACCACAAAGTGTCAGACAATCAACTCTACAGTTAACCACATATTCTAAATCCAATAGAAAAGCAAAAATCATGTTTTAATATAATGTTACATATCACTTTCAGATCCTGTTATGTGTAGTAGATTCACTCTCCCAAATCGTGGCGATCTCATGCCACGAATTGGAACACTGGAACGTGAGTGTATATACGGGAATAACTCTAAAATAGACACCATTCAAGAAAATCAAGTACGCCGTCGTAGTCAAGCCACAGAAACCATGATTGTTAACAAATTGTTCCTTCAGCCAGAGTGATTTTTCATGTTAGGCGTATTTGTGAAAAATCACCTTGTATATGGAATATGTCTTTTAAAGGAATTTTTACCGTAAAACAATTTTCTGTATAGCGGATTTGATCAAACGGAAGGGACACTGAGCAAATTTACAATCGTAGAGGCTTTAGATTAATTATGAACAAAACAGAGCATCGTTTAAACACTATGGTATGTATTTCATTTGTACTTAACCACCATCCCATCACTGTAGATGTTTACTGGTAAAATTGCAAAGTAGCTATATATGTTCCTTATTGTTTCCACTTGAAACTGGTTAACTGATCCACATAATGCACATTTAGTAAGTTTGTCTGTACTCACTGGATCTTGTTATGACATTGTATACCATGATAATCTCGGGCCTATATAAATCTTGAGACTAATCCCTTGTTTGACAACCAACCAGTTATATAAAGAACTTGTTTATATTTTCTTCGGGCAGTGTAAACATTGTTTACCAAAGAGTAGCACTTGTCAAGTTTGTACAAACCATGACCATTTATTTAGGGATTTTATGCCACGTGATGACATACATGTTCATCTAGAATTAAACCAACGCAAAGGCGTTACAGGAAAACAAAATGCAATTTTGCCCATAAATCTAAAAATAATCCCTACACACAAGGTCAGGCGATGGGCAGGTGCTGTGTGCAGGTGTGTGTCATAAAAGAGTATTTTATATCACCAGATTGTAATAACTGTGTCAATCATGAGCTTTCACAGGATTTTCACAATGTCATCCATTTGAAACTTTATAACATAATTTGAACTAAAGATATCAATTATCATGCGCTGTAACCTCGAATCGTCATAGGTTATTAGTTGGAAAACGAATTGTTTGGAAAGTTACCCCATCGCCGTATTCTGGATGTGTTATGATGTGGATTAGCTATTGGCACTATATCGCATGCACTTTGTTTTATCCAGCGCATTTTTAGTGAAGCATTACTTACAACTATTTGTTTGCCACAAACTCATTTTACACGTGGAAGAGCATGAGCCCCATTTGATGACCGACGGCCATATTTCTTATATGAATTTTAACGCAAGAATTAGCTAATTACTCTTTTGGCACGAACTTTCCCTTCCAAATTATATCATATGCAATGCGTATATGTTCCATGCATACCTGTACATTACACATGCGTTGCATCATGATATTGTATAAACATACTAATTATCCATAAACATGGATAATTACCACTTCTGAAACACTTGCACCAATTCACCACCATTCTTTTGTTTTCAAGAAAACACAAAGGTCTCCCCTTACAGATGTATTCCCTACATTGATGACTACAAATGTTATCAATATGGAAAAACTTCCAGAGAGAAATCTACCTTGATATAAACAATGAAAATCCATTTGGCCAATTTCACATTCAATTATGAAGACATCGCTCTGAGTCCTCTGCGCTCGCACCGCGGGCGGGACATTGATTCCGCGTTGTCTACATTTCATATTACTTTTGCCAACTTGAGACTTGTCCAATTCGTGCAAGCTTCAGTTAAGAGCTAGGAGGTTTATTAGGGTTAAAATTTCCATTTGGCTTAATATTTTGCCCTCTCGCCAATACCCTAAATCTTGTGGTATTTTATCTATCGTATACCACGCTAGGTTTCCCCCCAGATTCACTCCATATCACCCAACTTTTAGACAATAATCCGATATTAGGCTACCCTTATACAAAACAAGTAATTTTGAAATTTGTTCTTAAAGGAAGTAACATAGTCACATTGTTTGATATGATCCATATCTACATATAGTTGACAAAGACCGGATTTTTGCCACTGGTCCTCAAAATACAACGCTAATGCCGCTGTTGTGAAGTGTCTGTCGTATAGCAATTGCGTATAGATATGTTTAGCCTTCAATAATATAACAATAAATGAATGGATGGTAAGTCTTTGCAAACCAAAGTCCTTCCTTAACATGTTACTTACACGACTGGTTAAGCCTCTAACTATATGGAAAAGTAGTTTGAATTATGTTATAGTTGGCCATTTTCATCCTAAAAAGGTCTTACCATTACCATGTAATTATTGTTATAGTCGTAAACAAAGCAAAACATGCATGGTGAAAAATACAATGATGACTGTAATATCTATGGCGCAGCCCATAAAAAATCAGGTGGCACTGTATATCTGCTACTGAATTAAGAAGAATACGTACATGGACATGATATTGGCCTGAATACACAGATGATTTGCACACTGGCTCTTGTATGGGTGTTATTTGTTCATACAAACAATGAATGCAATTGAATTAGCCTCTTTGAGCCATGTATTGACATGTGTGGGCGTGGACACTGATGACCAACCTATCATTGATCCCGCATAGCTACATTATACTGGACCAAAATATTAATACACAAGTGGCGACCACGATCATATTCACATGGAAGTGATACAGTAAAACTTATTTTAAAGGGCTCCGCACTTAAAACTTTGCCATTTATGAATTATTGATTTTTTTGCGGACATCTAGAATGATATGTTAATTTGTAGCTTATGTGATCAAAATAATGTTACAGTGAAGTGACCAAAATAGTTGTAATCTTGTAAGGGTAGTAGGGCGTCCCTTCTGGCAGACGATCTGTAGCATGTTAGTCCATGGTCGTTGAGTAGAGTATCCATTTCAGCGACAAAAGCTACTTGTGCCCTCAATACTCATGGCCAGACTCTATACACCGCATATAGAGAACAATACATATTGATGTACTTCATACATTAATCATATGCAACTTAATAGTTTTCTGATCATTCTTCAAAAGTTTATTTCCACTTTTATAAAGAGTATCCCACATTGTCTTTGTTCCTACGATATTCATGGATGACAATATATGTGTAAATGTAAACTTATATTCCTACTCTCAACACGTCATCATGTTATTATATCACATCTATGTTTGAGATTGATTTTGTAATAGAAATTTAGAACTTCTTCTTATCAGACCAATTTATCAAATCATTATTCAAAATTACATTCAATGTGTACCAGTATTTAGACGTTAATCACCTGTATATATCTTCATCAATGATAACCATCTCAACTATGTCTTATCTAGCTAATCAATCCAAATGTTTAAATGGAAATATTCAGATACATGATTTGTCATTCGTAGTACCTAAAATAAATCATACAGCAGTAATGCATGTAGGTTCTGTTAAACAAAAATCCGTGTTTTTTACAATCAACATTTTCAGGGCAAGGAGAAGACGTTTTTCTATTGCATGAATTATGACTTGAATTATGACTATTGCCACTTGATATTGCACCTTCTTTTGGTGAACTTGTTCACAGGCACTCTATTGAATGCACTATACATACATGTAGGGAACGTCTCCACTTTTGCATTTTTTTCAATTTATATTGGTCTCCACCTTTTCGCCATTGGAAACTTTATAGGTTTAATATAATTATTTTTGCCTGCAATTATTGTGAAAACTTAAACAAGAGATACACTCGTACAAACATTGAAATTAGTAAGCAACGCATGGGTCATGGTAATATAAAAATACCTAAGTATTAATGCGTCATACCACAGTCATAACATACGTGTCTTAAACAACATAAGGGCTAATGATTCAGCTCAATACATATATGGAGACGCATATGGTACCTAGATAACGGACATGCATTAATTGGAATAATGTGCCATTGTGTCTCTCATGAGCCAAAACATAGAAAAACTCTTTGTCATAGACATATATTTTTATTGTATTGTATTTATTTCCGTGTCCTCTCGTGGTGGAGTTGGCTGATCGCTAACGGATAATCAACCAGATAATCATGGCCACATTTTAAAATCAAACTTTCTTCTTCTCTTCTGGTTCTCTTCTGGGCCACACTGTTATTTGTTTATTTGTACATGTTTACATATTGTAAGTATCACGTCAGTATAATAAAGTACTATTGAAATGAATTACACACCCCAATAACCTACTACTGTGGTTACCTATATAGCAAATGCAGTGCAGCATCAAATCTACCATGCACCCTGTACTCTTACCTACTTTTTTTTACCTACTAGACACATTTGTGACACAACTAGTGGAAAGCCAAGTACCTTGAAGGTGATGTATCATCTTCATCTGATTCTCTGATTTCCCCACATTGTCCTACCACTGAATAATCATCGTTCCAGAAACCCTTTCCATGCCGTTCGTGAGTGGTCAATGGAAGATGAGCCCACAATCCGTGTGGACTTGTCCCAGAACAATAGCCTCACATGTAACCATGATCAGTATCAACTAATATGACAGGTAACAATGTAACATCAACATTCAGTAAACGGATATTTTATCTTCCCAGCTATGAGGTATCAATTTCCAGAGTATGACGTGTGTACAGTTCTATCCTGTCTGATATCCGGGGATCAAGGCATTCCAAGCAGTTCTTAAATTACACCTCACAAGTCCTTTGATGTTCTAGTAATACCTGATATTTTACTGCACATTTGGGTGTAAGGCTTCTCAGTGTGTACCAATGCAAATATAACTAAGTAGTCTATGAAAGAGCACAATGACCTTTCAAAAACTATCTTTTTTCAATCTTTGATTCCATTGAAACACTTCAAACGGCTTTAAAACATAAACATCAAAAACACTCTCCAGCATATCAGTAATCTATCAATGTTGGTGATGAGTAGGATCAGACCCGTAATAAATGTCCTTGGCCCGGCTCAGCTCATTGGTTAATTTGCTCAAATGATGAGTCTAATAGAGCCGCCGGCACCGGAAGTGATTAGTCTAATAAGCGTGCGGTGGGGTGACGCTGTTATTGATTTTTACCACCTGATTGGTTCGTTTGCGAATACTTGGCGTGTCCACGGTTTCTTTGAAGACAGAACGTGGCAGTAGACATTGTCCTTTGTAGACACTGTTGAGAACATTAAATCGTTTGAACAATGTGTGGACCATTTCACAGACATAATGCACAGCTCTGAACTTATGGAATATAATCAGCGTTCTATTTGGTGCAGAGTGCACATCCCGCGCATGCGCGAGGACTTGCTGAAAACGGTGCCTGCGGGTAATAAACCAGACCTAGACTCTGATACATACGCACACCTAGAAAATGCCATTTTATAATCTAACTTATGACCACTTACATTTAAACACAAATGTATTGTTTAAAATTAGCTTAAATCATATTTGTGGCTTTTCAAGAGGTGATTTGCTGATCTCATATGTGCGATAAACACGTGTAAAATGTCAGCATTCTTAACGTGCTCCGCTGCCTACTTTACTACACTTTTCAAATATCAGCATTCTTTGGCTACAAGTTTCAAATGCCACTGAATGCCTTGATGACTGTACTATGAATAAAATAGAATGATTGTGTAGTTAATGTGTTCGTTCATAAGAGGAAACGATTAATATAACAATGGAATTGTAAACGTCCAGCCGACTGAATACAAAATTCACAAACCACAAATGACCTATTGTTGAGCATATCATTCAAACGAGGTCAAAAGATAGGAACGATTTAACACGATGCACGGGTCAAAATAGGATAAGTAATAGACTATTAATCATACAATACTCGTATTTTAATGAATACCCACGGTGCTGAGGCCACTAGATCATACGATGGCATAGACCAAGGACAGAAATAGACGGCTGTGTTCTTGTTGTTTTTACAATTGGTAGCTCATGTAAATTTGTAATGGTAATTGAAACCTTCAACTGTCATTTTCATTAATATTTGCAGTGCTTCCAGACTTCAAGTACCGGAAGATGCACAGGACCAGGCTTGTGGATGTGGCGTAGTTGGTATAGCGTTGTTCCTTGGTGGATAGACGCTTCACCGTGCAGTAGACTTAGAGATCCGGGGTTCGATCCCTGTCCAGACCAAGTCAAAAGATATATACAAGTCTACTTGCTTCTGAAAGTACTATGCATGTTTTTTCAACTGTAATGTTTACTAAATTTCATATACGAACATAATAATGATAAGCAAGTATTTGATAAGCAAGCACGGAATCTCCACAACAACAAACTTCACTATTCATTACAGAACCATGGTCTGTTAAGGGTGGTGGTAGGTCAGTAGGCAGCGGAAGGTGACTGATGGTCAGCAAGAACGGCAGTGGCGGCGGCGGGGTGGCGCCATACGTCATACGCCACGTGGCTGGTTCCCCATTACAGGAAAGTGTACAGTAACCCCAGCTCAAAACCGAGGCTCGTGTGAGAAAGAGGACGTTATGTGATTTCTGTTGGAGGTTGCAATAAAAGCTCGCTGATATGGACACGTGTGGTTAGGGGGGATGTTTTCAGTCTATGTGGCATTTTAGTGGCTCCGTTGCTTTATGACACCTGCTCACTCATGAGGGCCATTTCTCTTATACTTGCCAATGAAGCGTAATAGTAGAGAGGTTATCTGTCATGAATTGAGTACCATGTTATGCGTTTCTATTCTATCTTCCACCCACCTATATGCGATCCATACAGACGTTTGAGTGAAATCATTTTTGCCCACTCTTACAATTTAATGATTCAAAACAAAGAGATTGTGCAGAAATGAAAGAAATCTTTGCAACACTTGGAACAAACATCTTTTGTCGCTGTACATTTGAATTACAATATGACTACATAATAAATTCCAAACTTGTATCTCGTCAACTTACATGTAACTGTCAATGTGTAGCGTAATGCTATAACATATGGACATCATCAATATCTCATTATTAATAAGCCTATTCATGTTTGCAAAACGCATACAATGTTAATGCTGTGTCTATAGTGAAATCAATGTGTACTTTCACACTGGACAAAGTATGGCATTGCCTGCATCCTGCAGAAATGGGTATTAGGGGTGGTGATACAATATTCAACATATGAACACTGTTTTCTATACGTGGGCCATTGGGCCGTATAATCATCATACCAGTAATTAATGTTAATTTGTATTGATGTTGAATTTCCTTTATTGTTGGGCTACATCATCATCACCATCATTACGTGGTCATTATATTAATTATAGAAGAACCTACCATAAAAGCCACCTCTGTGGAGTGCCACCTCTATGATTCACAGTTATTTCAAAACTATATATCATGAATATTTAATCTTGCAAATGGAATAGTATACCAACATCTTGTAACCTTTCCATTCGAATATTATACGTTCCATACGTGAAGCTGTCCGCCCAAATGAACTCATCGTTTACCACAACACAACAATGTGATGTGGCTACCTAACCTGTGGTTGGGTGCAGCTGCCATGTTGTACCCATCATCAACGTGTATACCCCATTCACACACCTCTATCAGTGTGCTAATCTCATTAATAACCCATGGTTTGGGATTAATCCAACCACTGCATTACATGGTTCACCAAGATCCATGAATAGAGCTTGGATTTAACCAAGTCGTGTTTCTTCGCCAACAAAGCTACATACTTCTAGTAGGATCCCAGAATTACTTTACACTTCCTTGGCCTACTATCTACTGTCTCGAAATGGTTACAGACGGTAGAAGATTTATAGTCCAGTGGTCAAAACAGATACCCGTGGTAGAACATTTGGCACTAGCACGTATGTTTTGACAGATTCCGGTATGTGGGCGAAGACAGGGTAGTATTGGGATACCAGAATATTTCAGTATTGATCTCATGTTTGCTGAGAATACTCGATTCTGATTGGCTGAAAGGCGAAGCCGGAAAATTGATATCACCCACTTGAAAGTTGAAGACCTAAAATTATGTATAAACATGAGAGATGCGAATGGGTGTGAAAGATGAGACAATATCTCATCTCGTGTGTAATTTAACAGCACTACACACTCAGTGAGATATTGTCTCATCTTGCACCCACACGGATAATGACCTACTACCATTGGTTCAATTGGCATCATGTTTGTAATGGTAGAGAGGATCGTACTAAAATCCATAACATACCATATACACTCATAAAATATGTAGCATGTAGATACTGTTGAGATTCTATGGATACATTACAACACTTGACAAAGGCATCTATTGAAGCGGGCATCGCTGTAATTGATAGACAGAATGTGTCTATCGTTTAACCATTGAGAACACATCTATCAAAGTGGGCGCTATCGGCCTGACAGATGGGCCGTAGTCACATCACAGCCAGGGTGCGGTTAATGTGTTTTATATGAAGGGATCTATCATGATGAAACAATGCTGGCTGGCAGAATCCTGATAACATGACCTGGAGCCAATTATGAAGTTCACGGGGTTGTCTTGTCAGGGAACTAAAACAAAGAATTGGTCACCCAAGATTGTCATATTGACTACACCATTTTTAGTCATCCTGACTGGCAGAGTCTAACCATATAGTAGGAAATATTGTCCGATTAGAAGTAATGACTGTTTCATGCACTGTATAACCGATTAAATCACTGTAGCTGCAATGAGCGCAATCCGCGAATTGCGCTATCAATCTAACAGGCGAGAAAGATATACAGAAGCAGCCCCCATAAGCATGCACTATAACGGCAGCAAATGTCATTTGCAAGGCGTAAATTGCGTATTAATCTGTATGTCTGTGTGTGGCGAGTCTGTAAGACCACACACGGTGAAAGTGCACATCGGCAGTAGCAGCAGACAATTGTATGGCGATAGGATCTGTGCAGAATCAAACACAATGTCTATCATCTGGATCATCTGGAATGATTGGTATGGTACGATGGTGTTCTTCTGCTTCTTAGATATTTTTCAAACACCTTATTTTTTCTTTTGGTCTGGATCAATATTGAGCAGTTCAGGATGTAAAGTGAGGAATGGTGTGAATGTAATGGGGGTTGTGTTGGCGCTTTTATCGTTTTAAAACAATGCATTGTGGATGCTTGCCAAATGAAACAAGTTTGGTAACGAACCTCTCATGTCAAAGTCAAGAACTGTTTCATAGATTTTCAATCTACCTAGTTTTAAAGTCGTAGTGATTGATTCCCTGGAAGTATAGTTAACTTACTTCAAGTTTCAACATTTACGTGTGTGAGTGAATAAGGAACATTAATGCTACCATACTCACGGTGATACTGTTTCTGCTGTAGCATCAACTGATACTATAAATGCCAATTAACACTCAGTTGTCCTTCGATTGACCAACAATTCACCATAATAATTTCCCATCTCTTCGATCATTACACTGAGCCACGGTACTCATGTATAATAGTCTACCATCGCCGCCAGTGACCTTGGAGGGAAGCTCAGCATCAGGCGAAGGTCTTTGCACTAAGACAGATTGTCTCACATGGTCATGTGGTCATTTGCCCGAGTGTATTGTGAGGTGAGTTACTGAGTTAATCTAGCAAAGTAAAGTCAGGCTCAAGAGAACTCTATACATCACCGTAGTCTGGGCTTTAGAATACGGGATAATTTCACGGAGCCGTGCAAATAAGGGGTACTTGCAGGACAGTCAACTGTAGGTTTGATGTCTCTCGACAGTGAAGTCAGTAGCACTTGATTGAAGGATCACTTATCACTATCACTTGTGTTGTAGGTATATTGAGTACAAAAGGTAACCGTCATAATGAAATAGACTAGTAGGGTTAACATCTATCGTGTCTGGCAGGGAAGTAACACAAATGGGGGGGGACACCATCACCATCTACTAATTTTGCTGTGTTAGTCTAGTCCATCGTTTAATAGCTCGCACAGGAGTAGAATCTTTGATTCTAAACAAATGTCAACCCTGTGATTGACACGTTGATGTATTTAGCCAAAATTCAATTAGCACAAGTATTTGTGTTATTTTTACCATGACCTGGATTGTTGATGTGCTGATTCTAGTCTCGTGTTCCTTTTCATACTAGTGTGACTCAACCTATTTGATTTGCAAGTGCTTTCTATTTTCATAAATGAGAGTGATGTTAAAATCAGCCAGTAGTATATCCCGATACGCATGTTGTTACACAGCAAGAGAATCGTACTACTCCTCACCCATTTCTATTGTACTTGCAATAGAGGGCTTCCAAAGAACAGTCACGATTGTTTAACATGTCCTATGGGTACTCACATCTACCCAAGATGCCCGTGGCCTACCAGCCGTAGCCTGGTTAATAGTGTGCAGTGCTGTATATGACAGCCACATTACAAGCTTGAGTACGTATACGCCACGCTTATAACTTATGCAGATCTTTTTGCTTTGGTCTACATTGTTGAAATGTAAATATGTAGTGTGGATTATCTCACCAGAACTACAACGTTAAATAGGTTACTCTTAGACATGCATGTTGTCGAATGATAGATGTATTATCATAAGATTTTTTAACTTAGATGGTTATATGGTTACATCTGATTCAACGAATAACACCAAATGGGTATCATACAGAAATGTTCATGTTGCCGAGGTGATGATAAAGAGTAGGATTCGACATGTGAATTTGAACAAAGCCATGCAGTAACTCAATGCGTTTGGAAGGACAAAGCTAGCGCTGATCTCACTGTGGATGTTGGGAGAAGGTTAACCCCCGCCACACACACACCACCCAATAGACTTGTGGGTGTGATACCACACTCGCAGCCTAGATTTCAAATAATCTATTGCTCAAGGAATTCAAAATCAAGAACCACGTCTTATGGTGATATTCTTTAAAATAGCAACACCTAAATTATTGAATAAACTTCCTCTGACCATAAAACAATCAAAGACTTATCATTTTTACATCCCAATTGAAACACCAATTGTTTGAGGAGGCTTTCATGAACATTTCTTGGAATATGCGCTATAAAAATATTAGTCTATTGTTACAATATTTGTATTGTATTGTATTATATAGCTAATAATGGCATTAGACAGCTGCTGCTGTACGCCAGCTAGACAAACTCATAAGAAATAGCTTACACTTGTCCGGTACCAGACACCGCGAGAGTGATTTACATAATATCATCCCATCAAGTCCCCCGAGCAACCTGGACAATTGTTACTGGACTCAACTCAATTTGTATGCGGCCCAGGCGACGGCTGATGTCAGATGTTTAGTGGCAAATGAGGGTGAAGTGGATAAAGCAGGAATGCAGCGGTGGGAAAGTCTGATGCTGGAAGTGTGGTGCTGTTTTGTACACTTTCACTATGCTGTCATGTACACTTTTACGATACTGTCTTGTACACTTTTACTATGCTGTCTTGAACACTTTTTTTCTATGCTCTCTTGGGTACTTTTATTATGCTGTCTTGTATACTTTTACTATGCTATCGTGTACACTTTTACTATGCTATCGTGTACACTTTTACTATGCTGTCTTGTACACTTTTACTATGCTGTATTGTATACTTATGCTGTGCTGCCTTGTAAACTGTTACTATGCACACGCGAAACGAAACTAGCCCATGCACAGTGGCTATGCAGGGTCTAGGTACCAGGGACGTCTGTATATGATGGATGAGAGGGTCTAAAGTTCAGCCCTCAATTTTGTCAGTTTGCTGAATAAGAGCAAAACCTTTGGTCCAGATAACTATCTTAAAACATCTACTGCTGTACATGGGCATGTGGCAACCGACGAATAGCACCCATTTGTATTTGCTGTATTTGTGTGCTGTGTTGTACAGAAGCCTACCCCGTATGTGACGACCCTGGTGGTCTAGATGGCTGCCATAGTAGTTATATTGTGCCTAGAATAGTACTAGTCAAATGGCTGTTACTGTAGGCTATGTGGCTAGGGTAGTAGTCATCCTATATTAGTAGTTTTGGTGCTAGTATAGCAGTCCAGATGACTTTTACGGCAGTCAGGGTGACCTGGGTAATAACCACCGTATAATGAGGTTCATTCACTGTGAATAGCAACCTTACCGTACTGCCTTCAATGGACTACCAGATTGGTTTTCAATCAGTGATGGTAAGAGCTGTGACGCCCTTAAGTATGGAAATAAATGTCTTCCAATAGATCGGTCTAATTTTCTCAATGACAGAAAAGGGCAAGTAATGTATTTCGGTAGATACTGGAGGTGACTGGGCCATTTACACCAACTACGTCTATATTTATTGACCTGAGAGAAGTAGCTTTCAGTTCCCTAAATCTTTACTTCCTCTCATTTAACAATGAACTGTCCAGACTCCAACGGTTTAAACAGTAAATGAACGTACCATTCGGAGTTTGGGGCGAAAATTGAAAATACAAACACACGAAAACGGAAACAATCAAAGTTAATAAACACATGAACATGCCAAATTCGCATTTAGGAAACGCACTGCAATTATTTGCAGTATTCATTACTTCAATGAACAGAAACATATGCCGGCAGAGAGTTCTAACATGATAGTGAATTCACATGAGGTGCAGATAATTAGTACTTACATATTTATAGTGAGTCAGATATTGATGTTCCTTTTGGGAAACAAAGTAGTTGGAAATGACGTAAAAGGACTTAAGGCACGCACACTGGGATACTCAGCAGACACATGAAAAAGGTTTCTTGTAGACTAATACAATGCGACCTCTGTAATGAGCCACAAGGACTCCGCAAATGACATTGTCTGTCACCTTTGTGCACTTGAGCTTTTTGCAAACGACAGCATGTAAGCATACGAAGAACGGGAACAGTGTAAGCTTCACTTCATAATGTCCAGTTGATAGTTTTTGTAAGAAAAGCAGCTATTAGTAATAATAATTGAATCATTTTACTTCATACAGTAAGCACCAAATGAATAAAGCTATGGACACGTATGAGAAAAAAAGAAAAGAAAATAGGTAATAATAGTCTAAACCAAAACTATACTAGTGGATTATAATGAACCTCTCACAGACGTATCACATAACATCTGCCATGTTTCCCCAGTGATTCACGTGATTCGGATGACGGCACCCCAATAAAGGTAGTTACTAGTATTGATAAACGAGCTTTTCAGTGTTGTAATATACGTTTAGCTGAGACGTTTAGCCTCCTTTGTTTTGTATCTCTATATGATAAACGGCCATATTGCTTGTCCTGTGAGCGTGAGAATGTATGCATAATGCATCAACACTGCCATGCCTCGCTGACGCACACCTATTTAACTGCTCACCACATGCCATATGACTTAGCCAGTGCACCTATTATGACTATCATTAGCCAACAAGTATCCTGTGTAGTTGTGAAAACATGTGTAAAATTGATATTGTACAAACAATGTTTTGTTAGCCGAACATAGTCTATTTCCTACTGGTTTTATATTGTTAATGGGTGTATTTAGTAAAAGCCTGTCTCCACACAGTACTAGACATTGTACATTGCATCAATTATGACTAATTATTGGTGTTTTATTCTCATTATTTGGTCATTTCCAATATGATTATACAGTAAAATCTGCGGATTAGGGTTTCTGGTGGGGTAGAAAAGGGTTTCTCCATTGCTCAGACATTTGTGAAACATTTATAATGACTTCTTACAGCAAGGAAATTGTGTTCTTAATTGCCAGGTGTCCCTGTCCGTAAATAACACTTATTATAAATACACTAGAAACTCTCTATTAAGGCCACTTACTTGTGTGACCGACTTAAAGTGTTTTCAATGGAGACTCTAGAGAGGTGGTCTTTATATGGAGGTTCCCATTGAAATCATTTTGAAGCACTAGGCGCGGGAAAAGTGGTTCTAGTATAGAAGTGGTCTTATTATAGAGGTGGTCTTAAGTGAAGGTTCTACTGTAACGTGGTTCTTTCTGTTCCATACCAATGTCTATGACAGGACGGGCCACACTCAAACAGCTCCTGACGCTAATTGACATGCTACTAAACGCCCGTCACTGATTCACACGCTCACCAACTACATGATGAGTTCACTTGTCAGATATATCACATTATGCACATCAGAGGCTGATCCCGGCTTCACAATGAGGGCATTGGAAATTGGGAAAGAATCCAGAATGTGTGAGCATGTGAAAAGATTCTGGAATCCTGGGTATGATCTGCCGCCTTCCCTCCTCACATGAGAAACCAGATTCTTGCAATCTTGATCTCAATTTGTATCGCTTTACTAAATAGAAATCAATATTCGTTTATATTGATAAACAAAATAACCACAACGAGTTATGAGTTAACGAATATGCGCTGCAAGGAACATAAATTGAACAGAAACCAAAGTTCATTCATTTTTCCCTTCTTAGCAGTTTAGAACCAAATTCCCAACATGAAAGAAGTGGTTTGCCTTCAGTACGTCGGTAAAAAACGGCTATTAGATGCACGGCTCCACGCTGGCAACTGCTCCCTCTCAAATGACTCTCTGAGTTCATAAAAATGTATCCAACTCTGGCCAATAAACTAGGCTAATGTGAGTCACGTGACATACTATGCCCGCACCACATGACCCTGACACCACACCACGTGACCTGCGACCTCAGTCGACAGGCAAAATGGCGATAAAGCCACACTACAGATTCATTCACAAATGCCGGTTTATCCGGGGGCTTGCCAGTTGTGTTATTAATGGCCTGTGCTTTAGATGAATGTGCGTGCGCGTGTATCGTATGGCAGTGAAAATTTCATTAGCTTATTTAGTGCGAAACGTGCAGTTGTGTGTAGATGTGCTCTCACGACAAAATTGCTTTAATTGGCAATTTAAATACAGTACTTGCAGTACAATGTAGTACAATGCTATGGTGATAATGAATTTTAACTCTGTTTTGTAAGTAGCAGCAGATACACGGCGGGTTTAAAGGCATCACTGTATTCGTGTTCATTAATGTCCTGTTTCAACATTCATGGATCACACGCCGTGCATATAATATAGTCCATTTTAGGGGTAAACACCGCAATGGGATAGCACATGTGCTGAGTTGGGTCTTTCATATGTAAATATTGACATGACAAAGACTTCAAAGCTAACAGTGGTCACAGCTACATTGACCATATTGGTCAAGAGTCCTTCGAGTGTGTGTAATTATGCCAGTGGTCAATAGACAAAATTGACCCCATTGGAGACAGGAAGCAATTAAGCAATATTCTCCGTACACATGTCATTTACTTCGTAATGAAGTTTCCATTACGCATTACACACTTCACATTACACACTTTTAAACCCCTATCAGCATTTCAATTAAATCAAATGAGTTCCCCCATTAAAGTGGTCTGAATAAAGATGATATATATAGCCTTGCCATGGTCACTTTTTGAAACCTTGAACTAAAACAATTTTTTTGAATGAGGATTCTCTTTCCACAAGCGGTCTTAATCTATATTGTATGTCGCCTGTATGCTTAAGCTCCCATGATGCACTATTGCGTGTGTACAGCAGATATAGGTTTGTTTACATGAGTTCTCCAATTTGCTGGACAGACTATACTTAGCAAGATAGACTAAGAGTGATACTGAGAAAGACATCCCAAATCAACTTTTTGTTACCTTTCTTTCCCCATAACAAAATATACACCAACTTATACAAATGTTTTGCATTCATGTAATATGCACAGTGTACAAGTAATGTTATACACTTATTCTGTCACATATATGATCATATTCCAGCATTCACATTTATTATATACATATGGATCTATTGCGTTAAATCTATTTTGGAAACAAGAAATTATTTATAAATAGCTGTAATATACAGAAAGTTGATTAATCTTGAGGTGCACCCATTTTACAAAATCATCCTATCATCAATCGTCGACCTGGGTCACTTCATTAGCCTGTGATGAACGATGACAGAGAGGTCATGCTTGAAAACATTGTGTGCTTCTGTGGCCGAGTGGATATGGAGTTGGACAGTGACCAGAAGGTCGTGCGTTGGATTCCCTGTCGCGTCTGGTTGCGGATGTTAAGCAAATTCATAGCTAAATAGTTGCACACAGCTCCGTGGCTCCTACACGTTAAATAGGTACAGGTTAGGCGAGTGAACTCTAATGTTGATTAATACGAACGTCTGCGCTACGGGAGCAATGTACTGAATGCTCCCCGGAGAGTTGAGAAGATATAGTGTGATAAGGATGCTACCAATGACCTGGTATACTTGTAAAGTCACTCGACCACAACAAAATGTGAAATGCGACTTGAAAACCAGCACATTTACATTTACATTATTTTACAAACACAACAGATGTTTAACATTTCCCGCGCCGCATATTCTTCTCCAGGCATCATTAGATATTGTCTTGCAAACACATAACTCTGTCTAGTAATGAATATGTAGGATTAACAAGTCTAAGCTGACTTGAAAGAGACGCCGCTGTCTATTCATCACAGCGGTCATCCATATTTAAATAGTCTATTGTGCTGGACAGGAGACCAGACGAAAACAAGGCTGCATTAACTTCACAAGACTCCTGAATAATTGGTGTGTTCACTCAGGGGGGGGGGGGGTGAATATACACCCACACACGCACAACCATAGCTACCCACCCGATGTAATGATGGCACACCCACAGGTGTACGTTTCAACTTCAATATTCAACTTGCTGTTAACGAGTACAGAGTGGCAACCGAGTTTCCTGACCCTTGCCTCCCCTTGAGAGGGCTCACTGAGTGCACGTGCAGGTGTGTGGGCTTCGTACTCATATATTAGCCTATCACGTTAATGTTCAATGTTCATAGGCAGATCCATGGGGGGGGGGGGGAAGCGCACGTGCCCCCTACATTATCATAAGGTTTTTGGCATGTCCGCCATCGATCGATTGTACAAAACCCATGAAATTCCTCAAGTGCGCCACCCCCCATTTCCAAAAACCTGGATCTGCCCGCGATGTTCAATGCGCCATTCATTGTTATCTCCCATCACTGTCTGCTGTCAGTCACCAGCAGCATTTATTTAGAATCTCTCACAATTAGCAGCTTGTTTACATTCTCACTTTCTGTTCGGCGATATACACTGAGATATGATAATTGGGTTGACTGTTATTCAAAGTACCCGTTTGATATAAGGTCTTTGAAAGACTACATCGACATTGTGCAGAAGGTCGAGTGTTAGATTTCATGTCGGGTCTAGTGGTAGGTGTTGAGCAAACTCATCCCTGAAATAGTGGCACACTGCTCTGTGGCACCTAGACATTAATTAGGTAGAGGTCATTTGGTTGAAGGAGTGGGTGGGTGATTATATGAGTGATTAGCATTGTGCACTGAATGTGTTGCCGATGCAAGCATACGAGAAATGATCAAATGATGATCAATAAATGTGGCAATGACCTGGTGTACATTATAAAGTCGTGACAGCAAGACTTGGATTACGACTATAGACCACCACATTTACATTTACATTTTACTGATTCTTTGAAGCAAGTATAACAATTGATAGAGTAAGAACATATGTTAGAGTGCAAAAGCTATTTCTCAGAAATCCTTCATGTATCTCAAGAAGGCTTCAGCGCTTCAACTTGAATCTATCTTTGCCCCATTGCATAAACTATTATTAGTTGAATTGACGATCACTGTGATGTAATTGTCTTGCTCATTAAATAGCATTTCCACTTACATATGGTCACTAGTCATGTTTGACCTAGCTGTTAGTGTACATGTTTGACTAGCAATTAAATAGAACTTAAAATTAATGCATATACATGCTTGCGCAATGTTATCAGGGTCAGAAAATATTGTTGTGTCAGGAACAGCAAATATTTAGCATTTAAATGTATAAAATTAAAGTAAAAGAAGAAATACACACAAATCTTATAGTATGGAACACCACAACAACATGCGATAAAACGTACCATTTTATTTGCAGTTGTTATGAAAACAAGATATTCTTTTTATCCGTAAATGACATACGTACACCCAATTCACCCCACCACACTTTTTAAACCATTCTTATTCACACACCAGCCATATTGATAGTGGCACAGTAGTTAATTGCCTTTAATGGAAATACCACTTTCAGGTAATGGTAACGTTGAAGATACAGTAAAATAATTAACTAAGAGACACCTGAAATTTACAATAGCCTCGATAAGAATTATATATATATGAGTATGATGTGAACATTTTCAAACCCTTTTTGCTTTTGACAAGTCCTTTATTTAAATAAACTTTAATGCTTAATGAATGTCTTCTATACATGTAGCTGTAGTCTCCTGACCGGTCCATGTGGTAAAAGCATTTCCCTCAAAAAGCCAATACTTTTGCACCACAGTGTGGGGTGCTGTCAACAACAATGTTAGGTATCATTCCAAAAACCTCTGTCCAACACTCAGTGAACGCTCATTTATATTTGAATTAAAGATAGACATATGTGTTGCTGTCTTTATTGTTGTTCATGATTAATACTCACACACAAAACGGCTCTGAATGAGCCTGTCGCCAATGATTAAAGTCTAACAAGTTACAAGATAAAATGCCGGTTGAGCAGGAAAGTCGCTAGGAAGTATGATTAAAATGAAAGCAGTTGCCAGAGTAAAATTTCAACAATTTCTATATAGCATCTTTATTTCTTTCCCAAAAGTATGGCCATTCCACTAATAACGCGTTTACGGATTGCTGAGAAGAATGTGTTTGTGTAAAAAAACCGATATCTGACATTTTTCTGAGCTACTTGGCAGCATATGCATAAGAATTAGTGGTAGTGGACATGGCTATTAGTATATCAGTAATCAATACAATATCAACACGTCATATGTATTCAAAGATATGATTAGAATTGATTAACAAAGAATTATGCCGGTGCCTATGCATGTAAACATAACGTAGACGGTTAAAAATCAGTGCTTTGTCTTACAAAAATAAGTGCGGCCTACATTAATATACTGGAGAATCAAATACATTGACATACTCCTAATGTATTTCCAAACTGAAGAAATTGTCTGGAAATGCCTACTCTATTTTAATCACTTGACCCTATGGACCCCCGAAAAATGAGCAGAGTGTTTCAAAAGATAAAAAACGTGGGTACGTTGTAATGCGATTTATAATGTATAATAAAACAATGTATATCAAAAAACAAACGCCAGTAGAATGTGCATGTGTTTATAAGTCATCATAAAGTTCACCTGAAATGTGTCAATAAATTTCGTTCCATTGCCACATCAGTGAGAGTGAAATAGTAGAACTCATCAATTATGAAGTGGCAACTATATAATATAGGCCGATCAATTTCACGTGTGTGTTTTACAAGATCGGTGACACATTTACTTGGCCTAATCAATACAATGCCAATACACAACTTTCAGAATTCAGATCTACGTCAATAAGTTACTCTTAATATGTACATTGAATAGCTGCGTATGTGCAACATTATAATGGCACTGCAAATGTGTTTGATCAATTGTAAAGGTGAAGTGTGCTATAGGTTTCTGCAATTGAGACAGAAATCACACATAACAAATTAGACTGCCTGTTGTTCTTTTAGATCTATATACAGGGTGGATTAACATATTATTGTGGCTGTAAATAACATGAGAAAAACTAAGATACTGTACAAATACACTATCAGAAATTTAGCATCTATAATGCAAGAACACGTTGTAATCTTTAACACAATTGCTGTGAAGTTACTTTCCTAGTTATTTTTCCTACTATTCCAAGCTTCATCATAGCTGGCAACATTGCAATGGTAGTTACATTAGACGGTACTAATTCTACTCAATAACGTGGATGCATGCAAAGCATAATATGAATGAATAATGGGCTGGTCGTGAGTCTAGATATCATAGTTTTACGTAGAAGTTACATCCCATCCGTAATAATGAACACCAAAGCAAAATTTAGAATCAAACAATAATCAACAACAAAACTAGCAGCAGCAGCAGCAGCAGCAGCAGCAGCAGCAGCAGCAGCAGCAGCAGCAGCAGCAATGCAATAGCAGCAGCAACAACAACAACAACAACAACAACAACAACAACAACAACAACAACAACAACAACAACAACAACAACAACAACAACAACAACAACAACAACAACAACAACAACAACAACAACAACAACAACAACAACAACAACAACAACAACAACAACAACAACAACAACAACAACAACAACAACAATTGACGATGCAACGACGATGACAAAAACAACAACAGTGCCAATTGCACACCGTCTCACCGTACATTGATGTAAAGAAGCGGGACTCAATCACTGCTATACCTATCTCAGGTGAGGTGAGCCCAATGTCAGTGGCGTGTATATATAGGTAGTGAGATGGCGGGACCAGGCACTGGCCGCCGATATTACCGAGCTGCTTCCGCCACGGGCGCACCTGGCCTAATCATGCCCTTACAGTGGAACCTCTCTATGTTGGCCAGCCTGTCGACTTGCGAAAAGCCGTCAATTTTTTACAGCCGGGTTGTTCGTGATAACGGTACACAGTTAGTTAAAGAAGTTTGGTACATGAATGGGCGTCTTTTGGGTTGAATATTTAGCGCGGAGAGAAGATTTTACTTTGGAAGTTTCGCTGTACGCGTATCGGGAATATGTCAAAGGAGTGATCAGAACACTCTCTTGAGTGAACGTGAAACTTGCCCTTTTGGACATCTGCGTTTAGCCTACTTCTGTCTGCTCAACAGCTGTATAGTTTGACGTGGTGAAGATGTTTATCATTCCAGGCCTACGAATACTGACAGATTGCAGTTAGTTTGGGAAAATGCAAGTTGAAAAAAAAAACACTATATATATTAGAATACAGCTGTAACAAGAAGATACATTCACATATTTCATCTAACACTGCTCGGATTTTGACTTAGATCAGTGATAGTTTCAGTAATTCCTACCGATTCCTGCCGAGAATCGAACTGTTAATTCGTGAAAGTTGGTGCCCCCCTCGCAATGGTTCATGATCTGCCAGTCCAATCGCCTCTTTGATGTCAATGATGTATGACAAAATGCGTGGTGCGTTACGATGAAATGTGTAAATATAAACTTACTACAACACAATGAACTGTTTCAAGGATGTAACTAGAAGAACAATTTTTTTAAACAATACCAGCAACAGCAGCATCTGTGTTGACAACAACAGCAGCAGCAGCTGATGCAGCAGCAGAAGCAGCAGCAGCAACAATACAAACAACAACAAAACAACAAAAACAACAACAGCAGCAACGGCAGCAACAACAAAAAGACCAGACGTGCATGTTCACACCTACAGCAACACGTGGTTAACACGCGCCTAGCGGTACGCTCGGACTGAGAATCTTAATGACCACTCAGTGCAGCAATCAGTTTACATTTGTTGTCTGTTGCAATTCTAATTTTTGGTAGATATTTTGTCTGTGCTGCTGCAATCTGCAATACAAAAGTTGCTTGGTGGGTATACACAATCAGAATGGAGGTTTGGTGCAGAGGTTAACCCATTTACTTCAGTTTAGATTGTAAACACCGTTTTGGATTTATCCATTTCACTTTTTTAGATTACTACAGTAGAGACTATCTATTAAGACCACCAACGGGACTGACCGCAAATGACTAAAACGTGGAGACATGTATTAAGGTTGGTGATGGACTCTATATGAAGGTTTGAGACGGCAAAAATGTGTCTCATTGCAGAGGTGGTCTCTTAATATAAGTGGTCCTCACGAAATGTTGTACTGTATGCTTTGCAACTATCCCAATGTGGTTATTATTATTGTTTTTGTTCTTCATGACTTCTTTGTCATTTTCCTATGATGATAATACAAAATTCTTACATTTGGCATACTATTGTTGCATACAGCTATACACAATGCGTGAAATTTCTCAGCTGTCAGAGTTATGCAAATTATGTATTTTCGTGGTGGTGTTGGCAATGCGGCACACATCAATAGGCCTTAGTATCGTGGGCTTTATCAGATACTATTTAAATACTTTGGTGTGTTCGTGTTTATTTTTTTACATGATTCTACTCCAAATAGTGTAAATAGTCTAAAATATACACTGGATTTATTTGAACGTTTTTTACTTGAGCCCTTTTCATAAACATGTTAAGATACTTACAATACACACTAGTCAAGTCAAGTCGCAAGTTGTTTATCATACTGACACAGTATATCTACAATAACTAATACGATATACAAACAAAATCAGATCTACCCAAAGTCAGTGAGTTTATAGTATCAGTAAAAGCTACAAAGAAAGATATATAATCATAGTTTGGGGCTATCGGGAAGCGTATTCTATATTGCACTTTCTATGAAATTTAGTGTGTAGTAAACATCGTCTGCTTAAATAGTCAAGTCTCGAGGGAACGTACAAGAAATACTTATGAGCAGTGAGGCATGAAGATTTACAACCAAATGAATTTAATGTACCAAGAATATTCCTAAAGCCTCGCTATACACAAATAATTCGCCGTAAAGGATCTGGATGTTTAGTAGTTTAATTAAACATGCAGTTAAACGATAGTTTCTATTTGAGTCTTCAAGGCAAGGTAACCACCAGTATTATTGGCTTGTCTAATCAGGGTGGGCGTCATTATGGTCATCAGGGTAGTCGATTGACTGGTGGTGTTGTCAGATTTACAAAGGACGACATCCTCATGCCAATGTCCCAACTTTCCTGATAATACTCATTTGCAGGCACTATTATATGCTCAAATGCTCAATGTGCATAACTTATCCACTGCCACTTATTCGGCTATTTAGACTACTTGTACGGAGTGTGCTTTGAGATACATTATCTAAAGTGGCGCTTCCACACTTAGGATGTGGATCCTTCGACACCGCTATATACATTCGCTCACTTTCAACTCTCTGTACTCAGTGTTGGCCTAGTTCTTCTTATAAGATTACACACATTTTGGACCACATGATTGAAAAATTGAAGAGATGTTCTGGAACATTCAGAATCCATTGACTGGCGCTAACACGAGCAGACATACACAACAATTGCTCATATGGTCTGTGATGTCTTACCAGTCAAGCTTACGTTGTCTCCTTTCTAAGCGGTTCTGCGTGTGAAAACCAAATATTCATACCCATCCCTGCACTACTGATGATAAAGTCTTATCCACCACCCTTCGTGCCCAATCACAGTCCTGTATGACCGGCAGACATAGGAGAATATTACAACTGCCATGTACTTGCAATCCTAATAGTCTCCATTTCGACCTTAATGCATGTATATAATTGTGAATATAATGGTGTTTCTAGTGTTGTATTCTATGAGCACAGTCTGCTCACGTGTAACCACTGGTCCGACTCACCGCCTGCTCGATCCATATCACTAGCTTTAGCACTGGGCAATTGATGCTTCCAATTATGGTGTTTTAAATGTTACCAACTATATAGAAAACCTACTATTATAATAGTCAGTGACGGATTAAGTTGTGGGGATGGGACTGCAGGCAAGGGCCCCGAACGTTTTGGAGGACCCCAGATTTTGCCAAAATTTTTACACCCACGATAATTTGACACAAAAGACTAATCATAAGAGGGCCATAGTAAATAGTTTATGGGGCCCAGATTTGCCATTTTACTCACACCAAACTAGAAGAAGCGCGAAGTATATATATTTTCAACTGAAATTCAGCATCAAAGGCACGGAATTATCTTAAAAGTGATACCCCCAAAGCGCTATACAAAGTAGATATAAATACATAAGCTAGTGTACCACGTTTCTGTTTCCAGAGGGCTCAGTGTAATATTTTCTCAGAAAAAGACAGCTGCATTGCATTTGTTCAATATACTGGTATGCGTGTTTTACAACCATAGTTGATATATGATTTTGCTTTATTCTGTGTTATTGACCAAACTATGTAATTCGACTAGCTCAAACTTGACCATTAACGACCACCGGGGTGGGCCTAGATCTAGGCCTAGATCTAGATACAACTGGATCAAACTTGCAACGGGTGATATCATGATTAAGCTAGTGAAGATCCACATATTGTAGCAGCCCTATCATACAGTAACCGTATCTAATCGCTATTAATTATGCAGTAATAGCAGTGGATGAGACTCGTGGGGATTGGAAAATGTAGCCACATCATAGTATTCATTGAATAGATTAATATTTGATGACTTAATATTACACGCACGTTTAGTTTCCCCATTAAAGGCAAACCTAGCACGACCACGTGTGAGCCTACGCGGACTTGCTTCCTTTTTGTGGTGTGATAAAACAGCCAAATATATATGTATGCATACAACATATTATGGGAAATGGCACGAGAATCTGTCATGTGGTAGATATCATAAATCTGACACAGATGAAACAAAAAGTTCTGTCTTTTGTAATAAAACCAAGCCATAATACCAATGTACAGAAACTCAAACTATAGAAAAAACTATAAATAGCCTATAAAACAATTCAAAGAATCAACTATCAAATCAAGCAAAGGAATGAAAGGTCAGCGGTGGGTTTGGAGTAACTGACATCCAATTTGCTCCATCATTGAAAAACAACGCCCACTCATATCCACACAGCATTCGTATATGCATCTGGCCTGTAAATTACTCCGTGAATCAGGCATTTGTTAGGAAATATATTCACACACAAACCATATAATACTTGAGTGATAGCTTGTAAAAATGTGTCTGTTTTATACAATAGTTTGGGATGGGTTTTCGGGCTGCCACGTAACTTCGAACATTCGAAGAATCGTTAATGATACGGATTATACAATAATCAGAGTGCATTGAGTCTAGCACTACAGTATAGCCGATGTACCTAGCAACATTGTGTCTAGCATCACATTTAAGTATAGCTCATGTACTCAACAACATTTGCATTTGAAAGTGAAGCAAAAGACAACATGCTATTAAATGGCACCATTGAGATAGTCATACAATAAACATACGTCTTTCTACTTGTAGGCGAAAAAATAAACGCTCACAATTGTATCCTTACAACAACAAAATCTTATATTTATATATTCCCAGCGTGTTTGTCGCCTGCAAACATATACCCGGCTGGGAATCGATCACATTATTGTTTGCGTTTGTTAAAGCCTCAAACACAATAACACTGCGTCAGTATTGACAAAGCATTAGTTACAGCAGCTGTTGTTGTAGGCGCCATTTGTGTCAGTACAGTGCGACGTGTGGCCTTCATCTTATATACGGTAAAACCTCTCTATCAAGACCACTTGTGGATCCAACTTAAGGTGGTCTCAATGGAGAGGTGGTCTTTATATGGAGGTTCCCCATGGGAATCATTTTCAAGGATTCAGCCAGAGAAAAAGTGGTCTTATTATAGAGGTGGTCTGATTGTAGAGGTACTTAATTACTTTACTGTGGCCTTAGCTAGTACTGCATAATTTGCAACGTGTACATTTGAGAGACAATTTGTCAGTCCAATCATCAACATATCTGACTGCATTTTTACCGATTGGCACACTCGGTATCTCGACTTATTGGCACGAACACGGATAACTCTACATCCCCAACTATATTGTATTGGCACAAGGATGAGGGGGCTTACAATCTTAGTCACATTTGGACCAAAGTTCTGGCCACAACGCCAGCTGGTGGTCAGCAGTAGAAGCTTCCATTCTGCTATGAAAAAACAACCTGACAGATTGTGAAAAGTCAGCAAGCATGTTTAAACTTGGTTGAGTACAAATTGAATTATATATTATTGTAATAATATTGGTCCTGAAGTGTAACTTTTGTAACTATGACATATCATGTGTGCACCAGCTTCATTACCACACCCACATCTCAACTGATTGATACTGAAATAAGAAGATTGACACCTCAACTCATATTGGCACTGTACTGCAAACTGGGTACATGTACCTTGTAGTGCATCTTAAATACCTTGCCCTAATTGAACTGTTTTCCCCACTAGCCCTATAATTCTTCACCTCCGACTCAAACTGCTTACGCAGACTGGCTTTTCGTGCTATCTGCACGCGGAGAACGAGATTTGGCGATGATTTCTTGTCTGTGAGTAAACAAACGTGAGCATTACTTTGTCATGGGGTCGTCGTGAGTTCGAGTCCCCCCAGGGCTACACTTGATATAGTCAAATGAAAGGTTAGGCTTATAAAACCCCGTCTTCAGCTATATCTATCGCGGTAGAAATATGCTTGGCAAAAAGATGTGTGAGAGAGAATCTTGAAAATTACTTGTGTGCTTCATGAAATAGTGTATAAATGATGATGAGTAAAGTGCATCGCAATTACAGTTTGATTACTTTGCATCATTTATTGACTTTGTAATATTTGCTTAGCAAATGTCATAGGGTGCATCGATCTGCGGACATATGCCATGTTTTATGTTTGTTTTAAACGTGTGGAATTTGTATTTGCTCATTCATTGGTAATATCAAAACAATATGTCCAACTTTAGTGGAGATCGCATCAACAATGTATACATATTTGAATCTCAGCAAGCCTGTGCTACTCTGCAATAATATTAGACAATAGTATTAGATAATAACTCATTTAGTCTTTAAACAATCAAGGTTTGATCACAACTGCTGTGTTAAGTAAGTGTAGGTTTAGAGCTGTGAGTTCATCAGGGTCATTGGCAGGAATGTCCATTCAGTGGGTAGAATGTTACACAGAATGCCATGGTAGATGATGTGAGAGATCAAATGCTCCAGCAACCCCTATGATTCTAAAAATGTTCATTTTAAACTTAGAGGTGCGTTTGTACCGAGTGCATACCCTTGTCACGTTGATGTTTATCTAAGCATCTTATCATATAGGCGGTTGATTGTTACAACGTTTGACATCTACAAAAGTCATCGTTGTGTCGCTCAACCAACACTGACTCAACCAAAGTCTTGACGAGGTCTGACCGGTTCAAACGACTTTTAAACGCAGACGATCTGCATAAAGACTTAACATTAAATCAACAAACACCTGATATGTGAGTAGGATGTATGGTGTAATCTGACCACTAGAACATCTATCTGCCGCATACTGTTATCACGAGAGACAATCTTCTCCCTGCAGCTGGACGACCGCGTGACCTTGTTTCCGCATCCACATCCCACCTCGCTGTTGTTGACCCAATTACGCAGTGTGAACATAAATGTGATGGTTTATAGTCGTGATCCAAGTATTTTCCTCTCATGACTTTTTACACCAGGTCATTGTCACTCTTGTTTTATCATCAGTTGATCATTTTCCCAGTACTTGCACTGGCAGTACATTCAGCCATGTAATTGTAAATGTGGTGATTTATAGTCGTGATCCACGTGTTGTTATCACAACTTTACATTTTACACCAGGTCATTGACACTTTGGTACACTTATTGATCATCAGTTGATCATTTATCACATACTTGCACCGGCAGCACATTCAGCGCACACTGCTAATCACTCACACAGTCACTCATTCACTCGTCCAACCCAATGACCTGTGCCTAATTAACGGAGATGTGTAAAACTGTTGAAGTATGAGTTTGCCCAACACCCACAACCAGACCTTACCGGGAATCCAACTTCCTATCCACTCGGCCACAGGCGCACACTGTTGACCTACTTACAAGATGTCGTCCGACACTGACATTTCGTGTAGCAGTGATTGGGTTAATAATAACTCGCCTGTTCAACGTCACTAAATGCGGTAGTATAAACTATGTGGTGGTATAGCCACTCTAATGCATATGTAATTAAATCCATACCTGCAAAGAACTTCATTATTCGTCCGGCTTGAGCATTTCTTCTTTCTGTCCATCTGTCACATCATTTATCGTAGCTGGAACATCTCCACAAATATTTGGGGGAAGTCAAAAGTCAACTGAACCACTATCTGGACTGCCATCATCCTGTATCCAGACACAGCCTGCTGTATCCACGCGGCTGTTGTCTATATCCAGTTTCGGTCACAGGGTAAATCCATGGGGATCGGAATCACATTGTGCCACGGATGTGTTGTCTTATCGTCGCGTTTTATGTCTGTGTGTATATGAAGAAACTCAATTCAAGTGTGCATTATCAAGCTAAAAAGGAAAATAGAAAAGATCACAGTCGGGCTACACCAAATGACTTACTTGACCATAATCTTGCAGCTAAGAATAGACCACTTGGTACAGAAGACGATCAAAGGCCAACGTGGACTGTTCGCTACCTTGTACGCAACACCTTCAGTGATGTCAGTTTCCCTGTGTAGTAGACTTATAGGGCGATATTTCTTTGACACTCCTTCTTTTACTACTTCACACTACTGCTGCAGTTGTTTAACTGCGAAACTTAAAGAGCTCGTGAGACTGATGCATATTTCCTAAAACTACACGGTGAAATATATTCCATGGGCTATCAACATTTAGTGACATGTGGTGGTGATTGAGCTAAAATGATGTCCATTAAATATTATTATTGGACAAACAAAATATAACAATAAGACTATGACCAGAAGATATAAGACCACCAATAGCTTGACGTCTACAACAAATACACGCAGCATATTACAAAAGCAACCGATTTCAAAATCTTTCGCGCAATTCTGCAACAGACAACTAAGGGCAATACCTGGAATAGAATAGTACCATAACAAAGTACAGCAAAACCTAGCCATGAGGAGAACACCGTATAAGTATGGAAACTCACCACTAAAGAACAATTTCATATACTTTTTCAAGTAGACTACAAGTCTTTATGTAGACTCTTCTTAGTTGTAGGAGTATCCATATGGTTAAGATTTAATGACAAATACTACTCACTTTTAATACGAACTTAACGTTGCGGTCACCACCGAGGGACCTTCAACAGAAGTGACTTCTTCTGGTCTTTCTTGATGACGTCACATTGGCGCTTCGCCTGACAGGTGGAATTCCCATCAGACAGCAGATGGAGGAGGATCGGGGGATGCTCTTGCGCCAATGTGACGTCATCAAGAAAGACCAGAAGAAGTCACTTCTGTTGAAGGTTCCGCGATGGTGACAGCAACGTTAAGTTCGTATGAAAAGTGCGTAGTAGCTGTCATTAAATCTTAACCATATAGACTACATGTATTATATGTTAGAACTGAAATGCTATATGTTAGAACTGAAATGCATCATTGGGAAGGACATGTACCCACTTACGATAGGAAAACTATCCCTAATAGTAGCAATACTAGCCATAATAGCGATGTTGCCCTGTACACTCTGTTTGGATTGACCTGCTTGTACGCATGCGCCCACCTAGACCATAACGTCCTCAGTAATTGGCGGTAATGCTGATAAACGCTATTGATATTTGGCCTCACATTTAATTGCCCCGCTGTTAGCGAGTAAGTGAATGTTTTATTGGCACTCCATGTGGCACTTTGATGCAATTATTCTACAAAATTGTGGCTCTAGTGGTATAAGTTGATAATATAGTGGCTTTGTGTGGGCCAATAGATTAATTCTCATTTTACAGGGAAGGTTTACTTGAGTCGGTTTAAGACTGTTTTATACTCCACGTAGATGATAGCTCTTAAAATGGTGAATGTACAGATGAGTCTGATATATTAACGAGCTTAAGTTTTCCGGAGCTAGTACAAATAAAGAATATGGATCATTTGCGAGTCATCGATTTTGCTTCAAGTACGATTTATCTTTCAAAAGGTACACGTGATGTTGCTCTGGGAATGCATAAGTCATAGAGGAAGACACCGCAAAGATCGAATACACTTCTGTGAGTAACTAGAGCTATGGCACGTGAAACTCGTAAGACATTATAGACCTACATTAACATGCCAAGAAGCTCAAACGGTAACAGCGTCACTACTTGTACGTCTGCGAATAGCAGCGATATTCTATACTGATCATTCCCTACGTTTCCTTGTACTGAAAAGTCTTTAAGCTTGTTTGTATCATAATAAAATGTCCCCTGTTAATGTAAGTAAAAAAAAACTATGTCCCTTGCACATTATCATGCCCTTAGAAGAGACCACCTCAATGATCCTTAACTAATGATACTTGCACAAAATGAGTATTTCCATGGAAATGGATAACAAGGAGCGTGCATATTCACTAGAAAAGCAAATAATATGCACATAGCGAATCTGTTACAATGTATACCCACGTTCCTTTAGTACTAGGGTAATAGCTACACAACAGCTGCAGCACGAGAGGCCCTGAACCCATCCATCAAAGAAATAAACAAAGTGCCCTTACAATTCTGAAAAATAATCATTCAAAACCAACTGAAAACATCTGCAAATCCCACGACACTTCTACTACTCATCATCTACGTCTACTACCCAATTATATACAACAACAGCAACACGCTAACAGAATCCAGCAGACGGCATTTAGATCATACAGAATCTCAACATGAATGGATCAAATCCCACTACGTTTGCTTGAGTTCTCAGACTCAAAATACATGTAACACTAGCACGCGTTGTCCACTTAATCCTCCTACCGCCAACTGACCACAAGTGACCACAACTGGCTGTGGCTAGCTGCTGTTGGAATCCACTATGAGGGCGGCGGCGGCGTGGATCCGTGAATATCCTGTAAGATCCATAACAGCATATCCGGCTGCCGAGGCGGCGGCGGCACTGGGCGGGTTGGTAGGCGCTGGTATGTCGGCTGGTAGGTTGTTGCTGAGTAGCACTTGGTGGTGGTGGTGGCTCAGGCTCATAGACTCATGCTCAGTCGGCGGAGGCGGCGGCAGCAGCGTACACTGTGCGGGCTGTGTACGCTGTGTAGTGTACGCTGTAGTATACGCCAACGCCGTGAATTGTACATTCAGAATCTCAGCGCTGGTGTTGAATCGTACTGTTGATCACAAGCGTGCGTTATAATATCACGTGAAGCCTTCACCGACAATACAACAGGGATTTTTGTTTCAACTTCGAGCCAGTTGAGAGAGTAGTGTGTGTTGAGCGTTGTTTTCGTATGGTTTAATGTGTGGTATGACATATTCAACTATTTTGGAGGTTCGTGAACGAGTGACTGAATCTCAAGAGAAGTTGGATAAACAGTTAGGGGCGGGGGGCATCGCTATGTTATCTGAATTCCCTGTGAAGTAGACAGAGCTGGCTAATCCTACCATCCAATCTGTCCCATGCAGCAGTTTTCAACCCGTTTAGGGGCGACTTCGAAACCTCTAACTTTTGGTCACGAGCTCGAACTCCCACTCCAATCCATGTGACACATAAACAACTAAATGACCCTCGGTAAACGTATTGGCTTCGTCGGTACACTTTGTACCGATACGCGTGCTAACATATAGCGTGGTTTGTAAGACACAAGTGGGCAGTGATCGGCCTCGCCTCTCTACTCTCACTGTGTGTACACTGGAGGCGTCGTGCTGTGTGTGCACATGGCGTACACTCACGGTGTGTACAGTTGGCATACACTCGCTTTACCTTGAACGCCGCACGCTGATTTCGTTGATCATTTTGCCTGGCTTATGACTTAGTGTTTGATGCAAGTGGTGTTTTTTACAGTCTCTTCCTCGCTCTTCCTTTTTATTTCTATTTTATGTTTGGTTTGTGCATTGCAACATGTGTGTATCGACATTTGATGCAATGCCAACGTATTGCAACTGCCAATGAATCTAGGTGTACTCCACTTTGAAAATAATTCTGAACAAAGCATTAACAACAGAACGCTATCCAGATTATAAATATGGACTTGATCTCGCGGGTTATCATCTTTTCTATGTTCATGATCACTTGAGCATTTTTCAAGAAATGGTCTCTTAATCTACCCGGAACTAAACCACTGCCGGTCATTGGAAGCTTGCACCAGTTACATAATAAGAAACTGCATATTCATTGGGCTGAAACCTTTGAACCAGTTTATCTCATGTGTTATGGACGGAAGGCTGTTGTTGTAATGAATGGAAGGGATCAATTCCATGCGATTACGCGGCGAAGGTAAAATAATTCAGTGGAAGGTCTCAATCATATTTGATGAGAGGAAGAACGTGCGGCGGAAAAGATTCAGTAGATGTTTGACGCTACTCGCGAGTGGAAGGTTCAAAAGATGATTTTCATCACCACGTTGAAATCATATGGATCGGGGTTAAAGAGGATCGAGCAATTAACATCTCTATGTACCAATAGATGGATTAAGGAGACACGGAGTAAATACTAGGGATGGGGTGAAGCTTCGAACCTTCGAACCTTCGTTCGTCTACCTTTACCCCAAAGTTTACTTTCACAACGAATATTCGGGGTCACTCCAACATACTTTTATTTTCTCTCACGCATTGTCAAATATTAGAGTAATGGTCAGCGATTTCACTAGGAAATTGTTTTTTAAACAGGAGTTGCATTTACTATCATTTGAACATAGAGCAAAGGCAAGCGTTTGTTGCATAATCAACTGACTGGATCAATTATTTACCCAGCCTCGTGGCTGGTTATGGGTGGCTAATTGTTACCTATCTGGTAATTTTGAAGGGAAGTGTAAACTACAATAAACTAGGTATCAACGCCAGTCAAAGAAGTAATTAACACTTCGCCTGGGCTATTGTTACGGACAGCACATATCAAACATGAAAGCTGCCTGTTGGTCATTTGAGGTGAGAACTTGCGTACAATAAGTCACCAGTTACGCAAATCCCATTAATCATTTTCGTTAGACATTGACCACTGGCCATTAGCGTATGGAGATTTCCTAACTAATCATGTCATTGTGCAAACGAAAGCAGATGTTTCTAATGAATCTCGTACATGGTAGTAAGCAACAATTCAATTTCCTGTCCAACTTGTATTTTTTACTGTTGGGTGTTGTAAGTTCATTGTTATCTTACTTATTTAATGAACGAACGTTCGAAGGGTCGTTCGGTTAAGTGTCCCGAATGTTCGAAGGGTAAAATGTATCGAAGGTTTGACCTGTAGTAAAAGTATTGATTGATAATATTTATATGTGATGTGCCACATAAAATGATCGAAAGCATCGCAATGGATGAGAGCCACACTTTTACGGAAACTTCCGCCACGGTTAAAGAGGTGATCCAAGCAGATTGGAATATTTCAATTCGTTCTGTGAGGATTGAAGGTTCAGTTTAGCGCACACCTTGCGCCTGCGCCAAATGGTACCAAGTTCTATATGTTGGAATTTTCGGCGAGAACTAAAGCTCAAGAGGATCCAGGAACCCATCTGTTATAAACTGATGCATGGACAATTTCAAATTAGTTGTAGTCATAGAGACATTGCTACCGGGAAGTGTGTCAAATCTATGATTTATTAATGTTAAGAAATGGAATATAGCTGTGGTTAGGTCTTTCCACTGCATACTGTTTAACTGCCATATTTCCTAGTGTTCTCTTGTGACAGTATCAGTGCAATTTACTGCTGCAACATAGTTGATGAAATTTGTATTTTAATAGTATCACTTTGAACATTACTTCTTAAAGTAACATCACGTTCATGTAGTAACTTATTCTAATAAAACTGAAAATTAAAACTTGGACTGAATATTAGATAGAAAAAATACAATAAAAATGTGAACATAATTTCTTAATCCAGCGGCAACATCATGTTCAATGTGGTGAGACCTTGTTGGTTTGCTTGTTGGTGTTTGTTTCTTTCGTTGTTGCTGCTTTTGTTCTTGTTTTGCGTTATCACAGTCAACTACTTACATCAAACGTAATAGCATAACATTACAAATTGAGAAAAGGCTGTAGACAAAAGCTTGCAAAATGACGATTGATAATAGTAAGCATAGTGGAAAGGTTGCACTGTATAAATCATGTTCCCTGCTCAAAGATGTGGACTATTTTTTTTCTTCTTCTTCGGGTCACGTTTTTTCGGTGATCGGCCGAGGTTTACAGGTGAGTTTATAACAACATCTATTGTGTACTCTGCTCAGCTTCGAGTGTATAATACAAAGCTTTCAAGGGCGGTAAATACAAGCACATGTTTGATTTGTGTTTTTACAATTTGCGTCAGCTGATAAGAGCAATGCATCTTATGCACTACAGTTTGGCGCCTGTCCGTACATTTTGGCAGTTGTTTACACATTACTACCATTTAAATCAACTGTATAACCTTGTTTGTTGCAGTAGAAACAGCGGATAAAATTATATTGTCAAACTGCTTCCCACAGATTTGTCCAATAAATCATCCAATCAACCTCTAATCAAAGATCTGTAATGTCATGCTATAGGCTGTACGTGTGTATGTTATCATATATTTCAATACCGTTAAAACGTTCTGAGACAGATGCACATCGTTTGCTGCGTGCAGACTGGTGACCAACATTTGAATTGTCTATGAAACCAAGAACATGTCGTCGTCAATTGGTACTGTGGACCTGTAGAATAACCACTGGGTCTACTAGTGATAACTGTTGACAGCTTTACAGTTACCAAACACAACAATAGCACTGCCACGGTACATTCGCTGGGCAAGTGGCTATGCGGCTGGATGTCCAGATTTTAGTAATACTTGCAAGTAACTCACGCAAGTAACTTGGGCTTTATATACATTTACGCAACACATATTGATATAATTGTATAACTGTTGATCAATTGTTACTGAAATAGCCATTAACTCAACATATTTACAAACGATGAGCCAAAGAAGTGGTCATCCCTTCACCAAGCTGGTTATTATGTCAATAATGTCCACGTGAAAAGAATAACTATAGCGATGCTTGCACAGGCGAAAGTGAACGTGATCATAAAGAAAATACTCGAATTAAGACTTGTCTATGAGATTTCCGGTAAAAAGATAATCACTCTGTCATGATTACTTTGAAAGAAGCACTTGTAAAGAAATCGTGTTCGTATGGTAAGATGCACATAACAAGACTCCAGGGCTATGTGAGATCATGGCCCCTTTCTCATGTTTACCTTTCTAATCACGTAATGCGCTAGATTGCGTTAAACTTCGTCGGTTTAGTTCGTCAGTGTGTTTGTGTTTTTCCCCCAGTCCCCTCTCTGTGACGATTCAAGACGTCGCAAACCAAAGCATACAAAGAAGAGCTTTTTCCTATAAGCAGCTGGAAGAGCCCAAAGTATGTCTATTCAACCGACAACTTCAAACCTGCTGGGGACAATGTGTCTGGGACGTCTTTGGGAGTCCGTGTCAATAGGGGAGTCGTTAATTAGTGACTAACGTGGCTACTTTGACACGCCGCCATCTTGCAAGGGGTCCCTAGACGGGGTCTACAATTAATTGGTGTGGCCGTGCTACCGAATTTGATAAAATTTGTATAATGCATACGTTCAGATTTGAACTTAAGCAACAAAACATACACTTTAATGTAATAAGTGTCACGCACAACTGGATTGCGTCAACTTTGCTCGTTGCATGCGACGAATGTTGATTCAATTCGTTTGCATTGTGTGTGGTTTTGGTGCACTCTTCAGAAGTAATTAGCAGCAGCAGCAGCAGCAGCAGCAGAAGCAGCAGCAGCAGCAGCAGCAGCAGCAGCAGCAACAACAACAACAACAGCAGCAGCAGCAGCAGTAGCAACAGCAGCAGCAGAAGCAGCAGCAGAAGCAGCAGCAGCAACAACAACACACATAATTACTTAGTCGCCATGGCTCATTTAGAAAGTAGCCGTTTGTGAAGTAAATACATACCTGCTGCGACTACGATGGTCAACTGGAGTCTTGTCACCATGGTGATATCTGTCGATATATCCACTAAAATTCCTGATTATTCCTGATTGTTCCTTGTGTATCCAAGAAAGTGCATGCTGTAGTGTATCCGGCGATGTTATCCTTGCAGTCAGTCTACTTTAATGTACACAAGACAATTTGTAGGTGAATTTCCCCCCGTGTATGTATTGTTTATTCCGGTTCACTCCATCATCTTATGTTTAAAATATTACATCCATCCAGTGCCTAGTAATATTGAATAAAAACTTTGCAATCAACTGGATATATTATTATATATTATATGTAGGCTAAAGCATTTTATTCATATACAGTAAAGCTTAAACCCCACACAATTAACGTTAAATAAAAATTAATTAAAACCAACTTCCTGTACAAACGTTTATTCCATCATAACTAAATAACCACACACCTCAAACTTGCTGGCACTTTACACAAACTTTCACCATAAGTTAAAAAGTAATAGGTAAAAATGCAAATCAAATTGATGCAGAACATATATACGTATCCAATGCAGCTGTGGTCAACCGAACACCCGTGTTAGCTCTCTGTAGAGATTAAGATGTGAGACAGCAGTAGGTATTGTCATCAGTATGTTTGTCGTATGTCTCAGAAGAGGACGCTTGACAGTTGCATAAACCAATGTATTTATAGGCCTTTGATACATAGATCGCTCTCTATGCGACGACGAAGGACATATGTACGGATACAATTAGGCAATTGATGTGGCTGACTCTGTTCTGCTGGTTTCCATCTACTTGATACATCTAAGATAAAGCTACAGATATCATAATACTATTGTAATGAATAAATAATCGGCCGCATCTTAAGGGCAGAATCAGCAGCCATTCATGAGGTGATTGGTTATCATGTTTGCTTTTTTCCCTTCAAATTATCACCGACAATGGCCGGGGGAAATTTTTGCAACGTAAAGGGGGTGGCGGTGTCATTTGAATGTTGGATTTTTTTTAGATATGCAAAACAAATTTCTCACGCATATATGAAATGCATGTATTAAAAAGATAAACTCTATGTGGGGACTAAAACAATTACCGCACGTAGTTCAAGAACGGCCTCTAAAGACAAATGATTAAATTTAAAAAGCATCAGTTATTTTATTTTCAAAATTCATTTTAGTGTTTAGAAAATTCGTGTATGCTCAGTGCCGCACGAGAAGGTGATGTTCTGACGCCATAGATGGCGAATAGATGGTCAAATATTAAGCTCCCACGAATGTGATTTGAGAAATTCATAAAAATGCAACAATTTAGCCCTTGATATAGAAAATCGTATATATTAAGATCACACAATTCAATGATTTATTCCATTTCAATATTATCTGTCTATGTACTATATAGCCATGTTACTTTTGCGTAGACATCTATCTTCAAGAATACCTCCCAGAAACATGAAAAATAAAACCAAAACCCATACGCTGCAATTCTCCTATCAATAAAAAGTATCCAATCATCTATCCCTATTTTTCCGAACAAAACATGTTAATTCCAAAAGACACCCAATCCAACTGCAAATATACAGAATATGACAACTTCGCTCAGTGCAACCTATCAACTAATGGAACATATCGCCGCTTCTAATGAACAGACTGGTGTGAGTTGCAGCTTACATTATGCATTGTGATGGCTCTCGAGGGTACCAGGGGTCGCAGGTGTCAGGCCCGCCGGCCCGGGAGGCCTTCTCCTCGGGGGCTCGCAAGGAGAACCCGAGGGCCCTCTGCCGACGGCTGATGTCTATTGAAACGGACACTTGCCTGTCATGGCGATCATCGAAGGTTGTTAAACTGAAATCCCCCCTCCTGTTCAGGATGTGTGTACCCTATAATAATTATATATGTATACAATAAAAGCATCGGGACTGATAAAAATCGGCATTGTAAACATGTTAGCTACATGCGTATCTGTATAACGTCTGATGAAAAGTAGAAGATTATATATTAAACCAGTTTTTTCTTCCATAAACATTAACTCATCATCTTGCCAGAGGACGTTTTTATCGACAAGTGGAAATATTGTTAAGTGTGTCTTTCTACTGATTTGCACATAAACAGTGGAACTACCAATGACAGTACAGAATTTGTCCGCTCTATGGCGGTTGCATCGTACAAACTGCTGACGTCATCACATACCGCTGCAAAAACCACCTGCTGTTCGGATTGACAGACGAGTACCAGAGAGATTAGGACGAATATAACTATGGCCAATCGAGTGTGACGGAAATCCTTGAGTGTTGCTGATCTCACTAATACTGGGGTTTACTGCAGTTGATAATTGTAATCGAGGATTTCTTTGTGACAGGGAGGGATCTCTAGTGCATTTCTATTTTTTCCATGGAACGCAGGCATCCTGTGGTATGCGATTCCGTGTGCGAGTGGATAGGGAGACTAGCGGCCAGAAGATCGTGGGTTCGTTTCCTGGTAGGGTTTGGTTGTGGGTGTTGAGCAAACTCATACCTAAATAGTTGAACACAGCTCCATGGCTCCTGCATGCAACGTTAAGCGAGGGGCACATTCCACCTGGTCGCCGCGTTAATTAGTCTACGGCGTCAATGGGTTTTCCGATATTTGACAAAAGAGTTGTGGGCATATACGCATTGGGCTCCGTGCGTTAGGAATGGGACATGGAGTGGTTTTTAGAGATCAACTTGCAAAGAAAGTGCGATGTACTCGCGTACAACTTACGCACGCACCGTATGATTAAAAATGATCCGCAATTCATGGTACAGGAACACGGCCCCAGTATAAGCCGACAACGTGCTGTTAAATCCTCTGCGTTTCATGATCACTGCCTCCGTACGGTTAGTAAGTTTTGTTCTGTGCGGCCACCGTACGGCAAAAAAAACGTACGTTTGCCCTACTGTAACTATCGTTAAAACTGGCTGTAAATCACCACTATGCCCCTACATTTGATATTGCTAGTGAGTGATTGTGTGAGTGATTAGCATTGTGCTGCCTGTGCAAGTATGAGAAAAATGATCAATTGATGATCAATAAGTGTGCCAATGACCCGGTGTAAAATTGTATGTCGTGGGAGCAAAATACTTGGATTCCAACTATAAAACCACCACTATTACCTTTACTTTTATGTATGACAGCCACGAGATATAATCAAAATGTTGGGGGAAATTGGCCCGTGCACCCAACCCACCCTCTTACAAATACATTCGGAGGACGGAGTTTAGAAGCGAGTTTATAAAGAACTAGGGTACGATAATTGCGATATTTTAGTCATTGATAAATGTTGATTAGTATAATCTATTTTCATGTTTTGACACATTTCCAAGGAGAAGACAATTATGAGTAGGCCCTACCTCTGTTTCTAGTTCAATAAATAGGTTGCTCTGAGGGTCAAGATTTATAAGGGACGATGGTTCGGCACGGACATGAGTTCGACCTCCTCCAAGCAAGGTCCATCCCTCAAACTAAAGTAGATGCCATCATATGTTGTGCATTCCTGTTACTATTATTGTATAGCGTTCCATTGAGTAAATATATATTGAATACTTTGGGCATCAGGTGCTGAGTATATCGTGTAATCTTTAGTGGTGCCCATAAAGCTTTTGTAGCTTTTTCTTTGCTTTTTAATAGGAATTATCTATCTATTCGAAACAACTTTGAAACAATAGGAAATAAAAGAATGTAAGAAATATATACGATCAGCTGTTGAGAACATTGATGATATGGTTATTTAGAGTAAATGTATAAATGAATTATAAATACACATATAATACACATATAAATTTCAGTTTTATTTGTGCATTGGAATGAAGTCTTATGAATTAGTATTATAAATTAAGATTAGAATTACATTTTGTCCCTTTTAATACATATATGCTGTATAAATCCGGACTCCAATACTCTAATGAACGACGTCATGTACGTAGCCATTATCAATGAATTGTCATAGGCTCATCTAGAACAAGTACTTTTCTTTTAATCTACTCTTCCAAGTAATATACAACTTTAAATTCGCGAAACATTGTCGCCACATTACTCCTTTTAACAAACATCAAATATGACGTAGATGAATTGTTCTTACAAAACATATCAAGTCATAGCCATATTGTCATTAGGGTAAGTGTAAATATATTGTGTTGTTAACAGTTCTTTGTTTTTTTGTATCAATATGTTTCAATATATTTGTTTTATATGTTCAATATGAACCCATACAAAACATTGTACATGTCTAATGGTTTTTATATATTCTTTTCTACTATACGCAATATATGATAGTCTTTCAATGGGTCAGCTTTTGACCTTCCACTGATACATGTGAAGATGATTTATGATTGTAATGTGGTGTGATACATTAAGAAACACATTCTTAGTCTTAGTCTTTATTATGCCTGCTTCTGTTCTAGCTGGTGGATCTCTGCCTTCATATCCAGGTATTTGGGGTAGGACTTGATGGCCAGGTCGATGAGGATGTCGCCCATGTGGTGGGTCTTGGACGCACCCAGGTAGAAGGAGATGGCGAGCCATTTGGACACGAGACTACAGCGTAGACTGTCCAGGTACCACGCGTCTACCGTGGCCTCACTGATCATCTGCTTTATAGAACAAAATTTTCACATACAGTAGAACCTCTCTATTAGAATCACCCTTGGGCCCAGTACGTGTTAGGTGGTCTCAATAGAGAGGTGGTCTCTGAGAGGTTCATTTTGGTAGTTATATGAAGGTTTGGGACCGTGAAAAGTGGTCTTATTAGAGAGGTAGGTGGTCTTCGTTGGATATTCTACTGTAACGCGGAAACAGAGTGAAACCTGTGCAGCTTTTATTTTTAAGGAAACCACATGTTAAAAGAATATCTGTCTTATTTGGACGATTTCCACTTCTCCATGTTGGCCATTTCACATATACATCACAAATACAGTGAACCTCTCTTAACTAAGACACTGGTCATTCTGCTAACTGTATCCTCGTACATGTACTGTAAATCAGGTGCCACTCTATATGTAATTTGGTATGCGGAAACAAACGTTATTAGCAGTTACTTTTTATCGTGGGTACAGCGCCCTTTTAGGTCCTTACATGGGTTAAAATGACATGGCGACACACCCATTTTAGCCACTTTTACCTGTACACGCGACACATTGAAACCCCGCATCGCTGGACATGAGACGCGCACATTTGTTCCATACGGACATCTTATTGAAACGTAAGACGTGGGGAACTTTTTTTGCAATGTTTTACAAATGGACCCGGGGACTTATTGTCGGAAGCCCATATGTGCCTCGTTTCCTCACCTGGTCGGTGTTGGGGTTAGACTCTAAGTAGACTTTCATCAGGTGGCGCCTGCTCGCAGCGTCGGTGAACTCTGGGTAGATGGTGCGGTCAAACAGCACGGTGGGGTCCCAGATCTCCGGGTACCAGCCGGAACACTCCCAGTCCACGAAGGACAGCGCGCCGGACGACTCGTTGTAGCTGTGATAATGACGGAAAATCATAAATATCCAAATTACACTAGGTCGGTAATGGTAAAAATAATTAAGTTAGTTGTGTTTCGTTATTTTTTTTATACAACTATACAGCAACATAAATTCAATGTAGGATAATAGTTTGTAGTATTTGCATATTTAGTAGTTTCATAATATAGTTAATAACTAATAACCATTAACTAATGGCTTTGAAGGAAAAGACCACAGATTATAATCTGAAAAAAAATGCACGAATGAAATAGTGCTTAAATGCTGCACGATCGGTTTATTGAATGAGCTCCTCAAGTTAGCTAAACATTTCGTTATACTCAAAACTGAAACTCTTGTATATATTGCATGTACACAAACATTCTCGAAAAATACCAAGCTGTCTTGTTTACTAAACCTCGTAGTCATAACACACGTCGTGAAGGAGATGAGAAGGAAAGTCTCTGAATCGAACTCACGATCGCCTGTTCACATAATCTAAACTGTCGCTGAAAAATTTTATGATTGAAAAAAAAAGTATTTATTTAGTATAAACCAACGTTTTTTTTGCCATTTCTGATAAGGACATTTTTTCTTTTTAGAGAGGTCCAACCTTGCCATAGAAAATGTAAGCTTTTTTCACCAGAAATTGTTGGCGAAAAATATGGATATTCTGACGGGTGGGGGCGGCTAAATGACTGAATCCGATCACTGACAAAACACGAAAATAGAAGTTATCCATCAAATATTAACAACAAGTCATCTACCATTTCTTACACTGATATATATCGTAGACCAATATTCTCACGGTGATAGATCGATTGAAGATCATCTAATATCATTTGTAGAAGCAATAAAGCTATATTTAGCGATAATTTTATTTAACACACATGCTTTTGTTCGTTAGTTCGTCACCAAAACAAATAAGAATACCAGGGAACCCAGCAAAATTACTGGGTGCGTTATGGTAGGACACCCTCTTGATTCAAAAGCTGCCTATGGCTCATGCATGAGTCCGATAACAGAGCGTCCACACAATGATTACGGATTAGGCATATACTGTTAAACAAATTCATAATGTTATCATTTCTATGACACCAATACACAGATTTTAGTATACTATTTAAGGTGAATTGTAGCTCTATTATTAGCTATTATTTCAACGTATAATAGCTGTATTGATAATGTGACGAGTTTAGACTAGTGCCGTAGTAGTGGTCTCCGCGCGTGCAGTCAATCGTATAATTGAGAACGCTGGTTGACCAATCAGCGTTGGTTATTGGCGGTGATTTTTGCACGGAATGATAGAATGAAAAATATAGCAATTTCAAATACAAAAATTTTATGAAGAAATTTATTATGCAAGTTTACAACAAAACACCTCATGTAACATACATCAATGCAATACCGGTATGTGAATCATTAACAAGAAAATCATGATGATACCAGCACACAATATAATACAATGGAATGACCAGGTACATGTAAAAATAGTTGTTAATTATAACATTTAATAAAAACATGAAATTCACATCAAACCAAAACAGCACCACAATAAAAAAACTTGTGGTGAATAATTTAACAGATGAACACAACATTAAAATAAAACAGTATTATCAAAACATGATTGTACAGTCGTACTAACATTCAAAAAATAGAATATGGTGAGATTACAATTGCATTTAATCAGATCATTGAAATGCTTTGGTATTGCCACTCCAAGTTCATATTTTCATCTAAAAAGTACTTTTATGATCAATTAGCCAACAAAATCATTATTACACCGGTGACTTACTACTGAATATCATTATTCGATACTACCAGACATTTTCATAACGGTCCAAACATATACATTTGTTAATGACTAATCTTCTGACTATCATCCAGTGATCTGTTCTCCTCCAAAGCTGATTTCAGAAGTCATATCAAGATCCATTTTGGTACTTCAGTTTCTAACAATTTGCTCTTACTTCAACCCAGAATCACTTCACAATTAAACCTTAACACTTAAATACTGACTCATTAAAAACAAATCGTCTAAAGACTTTTACCAAGTTAATCATTTTCTAAGTTTACAATTCGTCATTTTGTACTTCCAAAAGTCCAATAGCTCGCTGAATAAGTTCTCTGAATTCTGTCACGTCCACAGCTGTATCGGCACCTTGTGGAGACAGATGATTGTTTGGTTGATTGTGGTTTACTTCGTGAGTATTGTGCCATTCTAGGTAAGGTCCTCTTAATTTTAGCAGCTGAGCATATTGATTGATGTCGAGTGGTGTTTTGTAAGGCGCTAACTGGATCGCGACCCCATTCGGAGGCAAGTACAAGGCATTCGCGAGTCCGGCTCCATTCATACCCACCAGTATGTCATATCTCTGCATCATCTCCACATCTTGTTGGAACGTCAGTCCATCAAAATCTACAACATCTGTTGGCACTAGATCTTCCACTGCTTTGACCATTTCTTGCTCATTCAACAACTTGCGACGATTTTTCCTGCTGATGATTGCCAATCTGTGTTTTGCAGGAATCGTCTTTTCATTTATTCCGTAGAAATTCTTGACATATTTGATCAAACTTTTAACAAGACGACCATCAAATTTATCGTAAGATGGGGTTGAAAGGTGTAATTTATCAAAGCAGATTATTTCGTTTGAGTCTCGCAATCTCATATCTAACGGCAGAAGGGTGTGATTGCCAGCTATAACCTTCAGCTGGTCCATCCAATACTTACTGTCATCCTCAAAAGCTTTGGTATCCCAGGCCATGCGCTGTAATCTTCTAGACTCCACAACAGGCATCAGAAGGGCATTCTTAGGCTTCTCAGATTTGAAGTACAATTCCTGATACATGGGAAGCAACGTGTCATAATGCATGTGGAAATAGTTGCTTTGTCCCCAGTAGTAGATGGTGAACGTATAGCCATTTGCATAAGTCTTGTCACAGGTTTGTGGTCTCGTGCGAGAATTTCTTATGTTCCAAACGTCAGAGCCCTGTTCTCCTTTCAAGTCATCAGTATCAGATTCATAATAAAATCTGCCAGCCTTTGTGGCTAGCCATGCATTAGTGAACTGGCAAAAAGACCCAGGATAGTGGCCTGTAGAGCATCGGAATTCAGATTTAGCAAAAATCATTGGCAACATCATAATCAAATAACACAAACTTTTAAAATTTACATAGTGCATCATATTTTCACACGATTCCATCTTGAAAGAAATTTTCTTCTAGAATGTAGTCGTGGCAGTGCGGTTTCTTTCAAAGCATTATTGATTGAAATGAGAAACTATTGATTGCAAAATAATGTAATTGATACCATGCTGTAGAGTTTATTTTTTTACGTCTGACGTGCGTTTGGGTAGTTAAGATATTGATTCAATAACGCCATAGCTTTGATTTAACTAGGTTATGTATATGGCTTATTGCGTCGCTTCAGCTCAGCTGCTGAAGCAAGCATTGTGTTTGGTTCGTTTGTAACTATGTAACTATGTAACTATGTAACTATGTAACTATGTAACTATGTATGTATGTCTCTGGACAAGCTAGCGGGCGTACCGATGAACCGATTTCGTTCAAACTTTACACAACTATGAGGTTTGAGGCGACACCGAAGTGATTCGATTTTGGGCAATCTGCCAATTAAACTGAGCTTTCTAAAAGCGTTTTTATGACATTTTTTAATAATATTCAATGCACTTATCCTTCAAGAAAAAATCAATATTCCAAGCAATAGCAAAATTGATTATTGGATTTGAAACAGATATTGATTATCATCTTGTTATTCAGTATTATTGTATGGCAACACAAATATCTTTTTGCTGGATATGTTGATTCTGATTCATTCTGATGTTTTCTCCTCAAATTCATAAATTTCTTGATTGTAAAGTATACATTATTTCAGTATATATCTTAATTGCCCATAAGTCAACGTCGTTCTAGCGACGCAGTGTTCTTTGAACACTTTTGATCTAGTTGATATTGAATCCGTGTCTATCTAGTCTCGATCATCCAGAATCTTGTGTGGTTGGATATCATAACCAGCCTGTGTGTCCGAGGCTAGTGTCTATCAAGAATCCGGGATCAAGGCATATATATATACAGATGTACAGAAGAGCATTACCTATGCATTAATTTTGATATTTTCACAATAGTGCCGAGTGGTTGTGGCATGTGTGTATGTTGTTCAAGGAAGGATCCAGGGGTGAAAGGTTGCAACCCTCCTAACTCGAGAACAAATATCACTTCACATCGAGAGGTGAAATAATTAAAATCATCTCTAAAACTCTCTAGACGCCTCTACTCCACAGGTGATCTAAAATCATTCTACTATATCTACCCATTCAAGTATCACCAATATAAAGTATGAAAAAATGTATTAATATAATAAAACTCTTCAAACTCACATGCCCTTGTGTGTGCATAATTCAAGTATTTAAAAACAGTCAGAATATAATTCGCACATGTACATTCTATTGTTAAATGCAGCTGACGTTTGCAACACTGTTGTGAGCGAGTGAGTGACTCCTGGCTAACGTGGGAGTGCATCCTTACAGGCAGATCCATGTTTTCAGAAAAGGGTTTCGTACGTGCAACCGATGGAAAACATGCCAAAAACCCTACGAAAACAAGGTATTTTGGTGGGAAAACGAGGATGCACGCCGATAGCGCCCCCTACACACACACGCACGCACGCACGCACGCACGCACGCACCCCCCCACAGAATCTGCCTATGATCTTCCAACTCACATGATGTTGTGCGTGTGCGCGTCGCCGTGGCAGTACACCACGCGGTGCGTGTCACACAGCCGGCGGTATACGGCTCGCACGTGCTCCCGCTCGGCGCCCAGCTCAGCCAGAGGCGGGAACGCGGCGGAGAAGTCCGGGCGAGCCGTGAGGAACGTGAAGTCCGTGCCGAGGATGTGCTCCCACGGCACGTCAATGAACGTCATGCAGTCGGGACGAGCGATGCGCCGCCCGCCCATGTAGCTGCAAGACAGGGAAAGATGGCATTATATCGTATAATCTCTGTGTACTATATTGCAGTATCTGCATATATCTGCAGTTTGTATGTATGGCCAGTTGTAAACGAGACAGGGATGACGACGCATTTTTTTTATATAAACTTAACCAGATGATAGTCAATGACTTGTACAGGACAGTGTCATGTTATATTAAGGGAGAAATGCTTCTAATGAAAAAGACGTACAGTTGAACCGAGCCCCCATAACGAGAAAACTACAAACAGGATGGCCAATATTGCAGTCCATTCATTTGATCGTGCCATCTAGTTGAGCGATTTGACCAAAATGATGTAGCTCCAGGTAAGCGGCATGATGACCAGGATGAGGTCCATGAGCCTGGGTCTCATTTTGAGGCAAGTGTGGAATTAGCTGTGATAAAGAGTTGTGCCACACAGTGTCCACCCAACCAAAGATTAGGTGGTCAGTGTGTTCTGTTTACTACCTACCACAAGCTGAGCACAACTCAGAGTCGGAGGTAGCTATTAACATTAGCTTGAACACTGGTATCACTAGCATATTGTCTTCTGTGAGTGCAATGAATACACTTGTTTCTTGACATGTATATGCAAATGGGCTGCTTTTTATGCACTGCAGACAGAGTAACTTAATTCATTGTTGGCATTGATAAATGATAGCATAATGTATACGTAAATGGATGGAGTTTATAGTCTACTATCCAGAAGTTCAGCTCCTTCGACTCATTTACACCAGGTTTTTGGTACTGATTGTCACCTCTCAAAGTCTGTGTTGTGGATGCGGTGGAACAGCTGGCAGATGGTGGTGAGGATGCTGTCGTCACACAGGGACTTCCGGGGCAGGATGTCCCCCTCCAGGTAACCATAGGCAACGCCGTTGTCAAACCTGCAACAACGCCGCGAAGACGACTCAAGTCACACTTTGCTGTGCAGCTGAATCCTTTTTCATTTTGTTAGAAAAAATATTTTTAAACCAACGCCATGACTAGAGATATTGTATATTATATTCAGTTACTGTTCGGTTAATGCTTTCACAAGTAAAATTACAGGTGATCAACATCAAAGTCAACTAGAACAGAGCATTAACTACACAATAGTTGGAATGACATCCAGTAGATGACCAGCTATAGGACCAGTTTTAGGTGGTCTCAATAGAGCTTTTCTCTAAACAGAGGTTCATTTCGGTATAGCTGTATGGAGGTTTGTGACTGAAATGTGGTATTATTATAGAAGTGGTCCAAATAGAGAGGTGGTCTTGATTAAATGTTTTACTGTATGGCATATATGTAGCGGGTACTATAGTAGGTACTACATATGACCTGCAGTACAGGGGCTGGGTGAGGCCCACGTGACTGGTGACCCGGAACACCTCCACCTCGCTGTCCCGCTCGAAGCACGCGTTCAGCTCCTTGTGGTCCCCGAACGCACGTACCATAACCGTCTCATTGGACGGTGTGTGCGTGCATTTGACGAGGGAATTACCTAAACGATAGCATGAACTAACGTTACGCGCAAGAAGACATATGTGTGATAACTATAGATTGTTCTTGAAACTATAGTAAAACATTTAAGTGGTCTCAATAGAGAGATGAACTTTTTGTAGAGGTTTATGGTTGGATCTTTATAAAGGCTTGCCTCCATGGTAAATAGTCTAATTACATAGATGGTCTCACGATAAAAGTAGTCTTTTTAATAATAATTGTAAGTTCTACTGTATACGTACAAATTTCAAGCTCATTCAAATACACTAAACACATTATCACCCCACCCCTCGAGTACCACTGGCAAATCAAGTTTTTTCTTTGAAATGGGGGTGGGGGGCGCATTTAAGGGAATTCATGGGTTTTGGAACCGTTGGCGGACATGCCATAAACCCTGTGAAAATGGAGTATTCTGGTGGGAAAAGGGAGGGGGAGGGATGCGTCTATGGGAACATTGTACCTGCTCCCTTCTTATGCTCCATAACGACGTCCGCGGCCGTCCAGTCGGGTCTGATGGCCGCCAGCACTGCCTGCGCCCCCGGCTCAGGCGCGTCCAGGCTGACGGTCGCTGACACACGGCGCAGTGGGGGTAACGACGGCTCCATGCTGCTGCCGGAGTCTAACGCCTGTATTTTCAATAGATTTCATATGAGATATGACAAAAATGCTTCAAACAGTTTGATTCAGGTGGGGATCATTCCTGTTAGTGCAAAGGAAAATTCACTGGCAGATTCAGGTTTTCATCAAAGGTGAAGCGCACATATAGGATCGCGTGGATGAATAAAATTTTAAGGGTAAATAATGGGGAAGCACATGCCCCAACGTCCCTCCTCGATGGTTGGCATTGGAATGTCCGCGTTATTTGCTGATCATATTGTAGATTTGGATAAGAATGCAGAACAGTGGCGTCAGTCCTCAATGAACAGCAGATGAAATGGACAATCCTAGTTGGTATTAGAGCAGTGGTGGCAGGTTTCTACGCAATGGAGTTTCTCCCCCTTCACTGTTCCTCACAGAAAAAAGGGGAGAAAACTGAGGAGAAGCTATTTCAAATTATGTTTCCACATTATTCTTTGCTATAACTATATCAATTTTATTGTATGTAGGCCCTAATAAAGCAGAGAAGAATGTCACATTAGCAAACACTGTTTTCACATTAGTAAGCAAAGTTCGTGCTTTCAATCTGCTATGTTGGCCTGGTTTTCAACGGGTTTATGTCTACATGGTCCTCCTGAGAATTAGTTTTCCAGTTCTAAAATGAAATCACATCTTCGAACGCGTTAATATATATTTTCCAAGGAGGGGAAAACGGCGACATGCATTGTTGTAAAGCGCTATTCACCACTGTTCATATAGGCGGTGGTATGCGAATCTGTGCAACGCCTCTACGTGCATTTTGTCAAGTTCTCAACTTGGACGTCTTGGGGCGGCATTGAACGTTGTAAAAATGCATGTTGCGACGAGTTGCTGAGCCAAACGAAGTGTTACTTATATGTGCGAATGTTCTGCGATCCATAGATACAGCATCACTATTTGTAACGAACCGAAACCAACCAGTATGCTCGTCAACAAATTTTGAACATTTTCAAAATTTCCTGGCGAATTTGCCAGGTCGCTGGTGCATGTAGAGTTACGTAGGTGGAATTCGCTATTGTGTAAAGTGGGTTTTAAGAAAATGAATTTTGTCAAATTTCATAACGAAATTCCCAAGGGGCCATATTTTGTGACACAAGATACCTGACTATTATACATGTCGTGATATTCTCAGAGCAGTGTGATTTGACATTCGACACCAGCAAGGAGATTCATGCAAACCTGGTGCAACATGCCTGTTTCATTACCTGGTATTATTGTGTACGACCTACCATGAAGATGTATCCACAGAGAAATATCCACTTTGATTTCAAAATGTGATTTTATGTGCCTCTTGTTACGTTATCCAGTTCTCTAACAATATTAGTGTAGCGTTATTGATGTGCAGTACCATTTGTATGTAAAGCAGAGAAGAATGTCACATTAGCAAACATTGTTCTCACATCAGCAAGCAAAGTCCGTGCTTTCAATCCGCTAAGTTGGCCTGGTTTTCAACGCGTTTATTTATTATGGTGCCCTATATACATGTACATGCACAGGACAATAATGATGACTCGTGAATTGTTTTTTGTTTTTTCTTCTCCCATATTTTCAGAGTGTATGTAGATTCAGAAAAAAAATCTAATGAAGTTTTTGGATAGTTAGAAATTAAAGATAGGGTAATAGTCAACATAGCCAGTTAAAATTTAAAAGATGAAAAATGGCTGTCACTGAGTAGTAGTTGGTAATATTCTAATCATGAAGTAAGATCATTCTAACATGATATTTGATTTCACAGTATATGCATTTAATCTTTGTCGGTGATATTTTGTCTATTGCATTGAAAGAAAAGCGTGTTATAGGGCCTACTAATGACATATATTAGTCTATATTAAATAAGGAGCTACTTTTTTAGATTCATCAGATCAAGGTAACCATTGCATTGTGTAATGATTCTGTGAAGAAGAAGAAAACGCGAGTATAACATGATACTCGTGTGAATTTAAAAATATCAAAGCATAAGAGGGGGGTGGGTATAGGGGGACAAGAAATCCCACATCCAAATGTTTTTTGTCTTAATATTTCCAACATCCCTAATGTTTTGGCCTCTTCCCCACTCGTCCCACAAATTTTCAATACTTTCTTCCACGTCCCGCTTCTTTGAAGTCTCACATCCCTCTTTTTTTTGTGTGTGTGTGTGTGTGTGTGTGTGTGTGTGTGTGTGTGTGTGTGTGTGGGTGTGTGTGTTTTATCCCACACCAGGCTGTGTGGGTGATGTGTAAAAAAGAAGAGTGTGTGTGCCACGAGGACGCTAGGCAGGATTAAGTAAACACTTCCGTCACACGGGTCTTGAATACACAAACTATATTCATTGGCAACACAACACATAAAATGTACAGTCTACAGTCCAGATATGCAAAAGAAACCCCATTTTACTTAAGTACTCGCCTGTATTTGCTGCAGTATCTCGGTATACTGGCGGTGGAAGTTGACGGCGTGAGTGATTGCACCCTCGTGAACGCCGCCATCAGCCTGCTGCAATGATAACATCCACCGTACATAGCCATGTAGAAGCAGAATGTGTGTCACAAGGTTCAATGTTGTTTAACTTTGCATCAAGGCGTGAAATAAATGGGTGTATTAGTATTGATTTTAATATTAAAAAAATGCACGATCGAACACATAGTTGTGCTGGATTTGTACTTTTGTTTTCAATCATCTCTCACCTCTTTCAACCAAGCACATTTCTACCACGATAGGTATAGCTGAAGACAGGTTTTACAGCTCTACGCTTCCACTTGGCTACATCAAGATATTGGGAAATACATGCATAGGTTTGTTTATTCAGTTTTAGTATTTTAGTTTTAATACTGCTATACAATAAGACCAGTGTATCCACTATCTAGAATGCTGATATGTCGAACAAATGGATAAGTCAAGCAGATGACGATGTCCGTTCATGTTGTTTTACATATATTAAATCCTTCTGATAACTCAAATTTTCGTATACGTTGATGTCTTGTTGTGGTTGTTGAGGGAACTTACCACAGCCATAGCAAGGCACCAGGACACGATGTTGAAGGTTGAGATGGCGCTGGCGTGGAGACTGTCGCGCACCCACCGCTCCAAGAGGGCGGCGCTCAGCGGCGCCGAAGACCTGAGAAAAACAGCATTGCATTAGAATCTACATGAACCTCAGTTAGAATAGCTTAACATGAAAGTATCTTTTGGTAGGTGATTGTTGTGCGTGTGTCTAATTTGCCCCTGATACACATGTTACTGACAGAGTGTAAGTAAATAAAGGAATATAAAGCAGTATATGGACAATAAGTGCTTTAGATATGTAGGTAAATGGTGATCTATCATTTTTTAAGACTGCACGATTGTATAAATTTGTGAATGGTTATGGCTTCAATGTTTCATAAGTCATAAATAAACATGCAACATACAGGAATAGTAAAATGTCTATATATAATATATTTCCAAATGTAAAAAAAGGCCCTGCTGGGATTCGAACCCAGGATCTCCTGTTTACTAGACAGGCGCTTTAACCAACTAAGCCACAGAGCCATCTGTTAGAGGACTGAATTGAAATAGATCTATAACTCAGTAACTGTAACTTTATAGAAGACATTGAACGTGTATTGCTAAGATCAATAATGTTATCATATATGTACCTCTATTTATCGGTGGGTTATACCCAGGGTATTGCATATATTTAACCTACGCGCACACGTTTGCAATGTATATTCGAAACATGAAGTTACTTGAAAAATAATAGGACACAGACGGTGGACACCACTTATTTGAGGAGTGCACTAAGCTTTAAGCTTAGTGGTGGGCATAGGATTTCTACAAGAAAGTAGTGCACATCTATAAATATCTTTATAGAGTAAATCATTGAATGGCAAATGTACGGGGAGGGGGAGGGGAAGACACTAGCATCTAAAATTTAAATGTATTGGTTTATAGTCTCAATGAACAGCTCATGCCGCTTTCCAGCGAGTTTACATCTACACCAGGTCAGTGGCAGCATTCTCACACTATATATATATATCTTTCTCAACTCCCTGGGGAACATACCATACTGGCTGCATACGGCATTGCTGCTAATTTGCGCACGCTTATCACCGACCTGTACCTATTTAACGTGTAGGTACCACGGAGCAGTGTGCAACCTGTTAGAGGTAAGTTTGCTCAACACTTACCATCAGACCCGATCTAGCATCTGTTTTGGGTAGGTATACTCCACAGCGAGCTCAATTAAATGTGTTACCTGCCAGAATAGGGGGTCTAAAATATTGGTGTTTATAACAACACGTACATTGAATCTATATGAAATTTGAAGACAACAACAAAATATCATCATGCTTCAGTGCTCGAGAAATTTTTCCCTGACAAAGTGTGGGTCCTTGTTTTGAGACTTAGAGAAATTAGGGGGTCTTTGGGGTATGGCTGCCAAGAAATAGGGGGTCTTACATATTTAGTCATCTCAAAATTGGGGGTCTTTCTGCTGAGCCTATATTTACCCATCCGACTGTGGAAGAGACCCCCCCCCCCCGTGTTTTAAATGGCCCTGTAGAGGGTACACTTTATTTGGAGTTACTGATACTGAGAACCACCAACATTTCTACCTGTGGCGCGGATGTGTGGAGAGGTAAATTGACAGCCAGCGCCGTCTGCTGGCCATATCGCGAAACGTGGCAGCGTTTGTAGGATCCCTGCAAATAATGACACAGAAAAGTGTCTCCGTGTATCTCCCGGGGGGCTATAATTGTCAAGAAATTCCATATCCCTATTTCATACAGTTTTATGTCGCACCTTCTTAATGTTCGGCGTCTTCCGGCATCTAATCCTGCATATGTTGAAGGACCCATTTACTTATATAGTTCAATACAGGCAGATAACACGATCAAGTGCAGTGATACATAATGTAAACAACAAATGGCACGTAGTTTCTAAAGGCTTTGGTAAAGCTCTTCAACTTCTAATTAACGTTACACCAAGAATGTGTTACACTCACAATTCATCTAAATCTATATCACACTATAAAAAGAAGTGGCATGGTAAAAAAACACACACGTCACAATGGACAAGTCATACAAGATCATGAACTTGCTTCCATAACGTACCTATCAATGAGCATGGCTGCATCAAACACTTCCGGAGCCCAGTTGGAGCCCTCCCAGTCAACGAAAGTCACCTTGCCGCCGCTGTTGGGGTAGTCACCAGTCCCCTACAGCGGAGTGAAATGGGGTGACGACAGATCACCCTACATCCTAATTATTTTTGTTCTTGTTTTCTTCCTGATTGCTGTGCTATAATGTTGATTTAGCGAATTAGCGTACCGTTGACGTTTCATTCCAAATGTGTTTTGACAATTTCGTCCGTATCTCACAATTTTAGAAATTGCTTTTAATCCCTTTTTCAGATGCTTTCAGGTGTTTACATACATCAGCAATGCTGCTCAAATGTGTAGTTGGGCGTTGAATGAGTGCATGGTGCTTACGCATGTGTGCTAAAGACTTTAAACATGACACGGATTTTGTAAATAGACCTATAATCTATATCCCGCATATACCACACAGTATTATGGGCTAGAAGTGAACAAATATTGCGGATAGTTGACAATGAATTGAGAATCTCTAAGGTGTTATTGCTACAGCAGAAACACATGCTACTACACGTGACTGGTCACGTGACAGATCACGTGACAGGTTACGTGGCCGCCTCCGCACCTGGAAGATGATGTTGAGGATGTGCACGTCCGCGTGGCAGTACACCGTGCCGTACTCGGCACACAGCCGCGCGAACGTGGCGTGCTGCCTGTCCACCTCCCGCCTCAGCCCCGCCAGACCCCCGACCTCCCCGCCAAACGCAGAGGCGAACCTGAAACACATGTCAAAGTAGGCCTACATACGACAACGACGGTTTTCACTGTTTGATCACACTGACTGCCATTACATTGTGTACTTGAATAGCATCATGCCTGAAGAATTTGGTGTGGTATTTTATTGAAAAAAAAAAATACTATCAACAAGGACGTGAACCTAGAGTAGGCTAGTGTCCATACACCCGGTTGACTTGACATCTGCACAAGGTTATTGGCATCCATCCTTATCATGCTCACCATAATATTATCGTCAATTCTCTAAGCACCATCCAAAACATTGCAACCCTAGCGCCGCATACGCAGGCACCAGTCCTCACCTCTCACTGCTCTCGAGCTTGCTGCCGGCATCCGTGCCCAGCACCTTCCACGGCTGGTCCATGAACACGAGCGCGCCGGGCCGGGCGAGGTCGGCGCCGTATGTGAGGTGGTGGTAGCCGTGCATGTAGGCGGCCAAGGCGTGCAGGAGCCCGTCGTCCAGCAGCCGGGCGCGGCTCAGCACCGAGCCGTCCGCCCAGGCCACCACCACACCTAGCGGCGGCGAGACAGAAATGGCCGTGAGTAGACGAGTTGTAGATTATCATGTTCTACTGTACGGCTTTTGTTGTATCGTGCAGTCTACATGTACGTTAATACTTGCCAAAATAGACTGCGATCTTTGAGTTTTGCGTACGCCCTTTGCAGCATATGCTGTCTCTGTTACATACGTCTATAGACCCTAAAGAAAAGGTTTCCGCGACCTACGGCCGTTGTCTGTCGCTTGCTTTACAGAGAATATAATTTCATTTGCGGCAAATCAAACGTCTCCAGTCTTCAATATTGTCGACATCATTTCATTCAAATTACAAAGGAGACGAGTAGCTATTATGAACACAATGCAACCGACCGTTTTTGAATGAGAAGTAGACTTTGGGGATGAGGCCGTTGTGAGCGAGCACCCTCAGGACGGTCACCTCTGACTGGCGGTTGAAGCAGGCGTCGAGGACGGGTCCGTGGCTGCCGAACACACGCAGGAGGAGTGCAGGGACCTGCGAGGGGCACGTTCTATTCAGTTTTGCCAAAACATGGTGTAATGGCTATTTTCTCCTGTATACACGTCACAAAAATGATGACTAGTATGGAATGTAAGGATAAGAGTGTCTGCCAAGAGGTTAAGTTAGAATTATTGGATGTTCATATTATGTTTTTGTCATTTTTGTGTGGCTGTGTTTTATTTCTCTGTAATTTCGTTGTTGTTTGTTCTGTTTTTATTCATGTGGCTCAATATTTTTTAACATCTGTGTTTGTTTATGTTATGTGTTTATAAATTTGCGCGTCACAGCAATCTCCTTACCTTTGGATCTGAGGTCAGCGTACACTTGACCACACAGTTGACCGTTCCCTGTTTACTGCGGGTGAACTCAGTCTGAAAAATGCACATGGGGTGGTACTGTTAAGAATTCAAAATTCCCTACCCTGTTTTAGAGCTGATTATGCTTTTCATATTGATCAAACTAGTTTTCAGTCATTAAATATTCTATTTGTATTTCACTTTTTTCATTTTCTTAAATTCTACTAATCATTGATATTCTTTCACTTTTCACGCAAGTTTTGTCGCGTACTGTTGGTTTTCTATGTTGACAATATATCGTTATATACTCGTGATATCTAAAATACAATTTATTATCACCTTGTCTACGTTCCAGTCAGGCAGGCCTAAGGCCAGCACCTTTCTAGCATCCTCTTCCAGCGAGGCTGGGTTCACTGTAAGGTCCACATGGAGAAGAGGCTCCATTTTATCCGCCATGGTGAACTGGATCATTAGATGCACAATTTATCATACAGCATTGACACTCTGTGCTATTGTAATCCGTATACATATACCACAACATTTGCCATATTTTTAAAGCACAGTTTTGCCCTTGTAAGTCAAACTATTTCAAAGATTTCTCTAGCGTGAGATGTGGCTCTGAAAATCTGTTGAAATACTAACATGTAAATTTAACACAGAAGAAGATAAAATGTGAATTGGTCCATATTGAATAGGAATGGAAACATTTCGCAATGCGTGTAGTTGGTTATTATTTTGTTGGTATTTCACCGTAGTGAATGGACATTGCGCAATGTCTATGGCCTAGTAAACTCAGTTGGTGAAAACGAGACTAACCGGGTGAAGCAGCAGATGCGACTACACGGCGAGTTATTACAGCATACATTTATTAATATTATCGTACTGATAAAAACAAAATGTAGTTTGCACTTACATAGTAGTCGGTTGCCATTTTGAACGAATTGGCAACTACTTGTGTTAACAACTGCCGTGTTAATGATAATCTAGTTCAAAGATCAGACCCTTGAATAAATGATGAGAACAACGTACGATCTTGTGATTAAGTCTCCTTTATTTATTTATCTACAAAAGCATTACTTTCTTAACAATAACAAAAGCACAAATGGATGAGAATGATTAGGACACGACCATTCGATACATAATAAATACGGTTTCAATATAGTAAAGAAAACTTTTCATATAAATAATATCATGTGAGGCAATATCAAGTCCTGACGCACGCCAAGTATTGGAAAACGAATTTGTAGATACAAACTTAAAATTAATATAACTTACAACTAAGAGTATGACAGGTTATCCCTAGATTAAAAGCAGTATTGATTTACTTTTTATTAACAATATCCGTATATATTCCTAATCATGCATACAGCATAAGATCATAATATGATGCTAATATAAGGCATTATAATATATTACACCTGAATTTGAGGATAGAGATAGACAGTAGAAACAGCTTCGCTTAATCTCGTTACATAAATGCGTTCTTAAAAGTTTTTTGCCATTTAATACAGCTTTTAGACTCTATCATATTTACACATAGATTATTCTACAGTACAAAATGTTACGGTTACAGTAATTTTGTCAGCATATAGCTTTAAAAATGCGCATTTTTGCAACGTGAAGAAGAATATAATAAATCACATTCACAACGCAAACTAAATAGTATCGTTTATTTTCTATTGGTGTTATGACGTCATAACATTGTACATACATTGTATTCGGCGAGTTACCACTAATTCCCACCATACGACGATATAGTCATGCAATAATGATAACGATTTAAAGTATATAGTGACATAACTAGTAAAAGGTCGAAAAAATAGTGATCATAATATTACATTTCAAGCACTTTAACGGCTCAGATAACCCTTTTAAAAACAGCACTACATTTACAATGACAAAATTTCTCCGACACAGTTAAAACATTTTCATGAAAGAACAAAAATAAGAATAAAGAACAAAAAGAAAGAATGGGTTAAGTTATTGTACCACCGTGTACGCAAATGATATTATATGTTTTTTTTTAATGATTACCACATAAACAGTCTACTATCAATAACAATTTCTATTGAAACCAGAGATTCTGCTGTATGGTGAGTCACGCCTGCCCCATAATTTCCATAATCATATACTGAATTCCATATATCACCCCAGGGAGGTCATCACTCTACGTACAGTTGGCGTAAGGTACATAATAAACAATTTATTGCTATATATTATTCGAAAAGAAAAGTACACACAGGTCTACAACAGAGATACACATATTCAAACAAAAATAAAGCTCAAGTTAAGCGTTTGATCCTCCGGGGAGTGTGTGTGTGTCTTCAATAGGCTGGGTGAGTGCGGATCTGCCACCGGATATGGGCAACTTTTGGGGCCGTCCATTGTATTTTGGGGTCATAATTTTCTTGTCCATTTTTTTCGACGATAATTTTTCAAAATTTATGTATTTTTGGATCACATATCTGACATTTTCATGCAAATATTCACAAATCATTATATTATTAGGTAATAAATGTTTCTTTTCTCTAACTTACATCATCCTTTAGTAACATTATGACTGAGCATTAACAAATAATATAAATTATATGTCCACTATGACATCATATTTTTGGGTACTAATTTAGAGCTTCATCTTCGGCAGTGGCACTTTATTTTTAGGTATCTATTTCATACTCCCGGTGGAACATGCGTACCATTTTTGGGAGTAAGACCTCACCACCCAAAGGATCGCCTTTTGGAGACTATTTTCGTCTGCGTGGCTGTGGTATATTATAATCAATTTATTGATATACAGTATAACCTCCAAATAAGACCACCTCTATAATAAGAGCACCTCTATAATAAGACCACTTTTCACAGACCAAAACCTTCATAAAGCTACCAAGACGAACCTCCATATAAAGACAACGTCTATATTGAGACCGGTCCCACATGTGGTCAGCCTAATAAAGAGGTTCTATTGTATATCATTCGAAACAAAGAGTACATACAGGTCTACGAGAGAGATACACAAATCCAGAATTGGCACACAAAGGATCACAGAGAAATGGAACTCAAATTTAGACTATTGTCAGAACACACTGTCGTCGTCTGCCTTGTTCCGCTGCGAGCCGCAGTCGTACGCCGTCTGCACGATGACTGCCACCATGAGGAGCGGCGGGAAGCCGTAGGCGAACCCCTCAGACACCTTGGGCCACAGCGAATCAGTGCTGGAACAACAGGGGTTCGGTTGGTGACTTGGGATTGCTATGTGAAAAGTTTCAAAGCAAAACAAAGCAAAAGGGCTTCTTTTTCATTTTTAAACGTAGTCCAGTTGTCAAGTAGGGTATTTTCACTGAAGCGTGTTTTGTTGAAAGTATGATGTTTTATGGTTGATTATGGTTCTGTGGGATGTCCTGAGCATAAATCAGCCAGGTGCCACTTTAGAGCAATAAAAAGGCCGCCGAAGCCATATGAATATACAAAAAAGCTCATAACCTCTTTAATATTCGTGATAGAAAGTTGAATTTGGTGTCTTCAAATTATGGGTTTTGAGTTTTGAAAAACCTGGACCAATTTCTGGCCATTTGCTATCATCCTCAAAGCATCGTACTACGTACAAAAATTCTACGGGACTCACTCGTCGATGTCTGAGTACCACGTCCAGCAGACGGCGACGAGCCCGCCGTACAGCAGCATGACGACGAGCGTGGGCAGCAGGTAGGACGCCATCACCGGGCAGCACGCCCCGCCGGCCGACCTGAGGGACAGGAAGGGTATCAGTCTTTTGCACGAATTTCCATTGGTTATTGGTAGTGACTATATGCATTGTGTATGGCTAGATGTCTGCAGGGCTACTTTTAACCCAGTTTCCAAATACACTGATTGAAATTATTGGTGCCAGTTTATTTGTAAACAAATCCGGGTAAGTCTACTGTATATGACAACTGTGGCCTCCTCACCAGAGGTTTACAAAGGCGTCGTAGAGCACCTTCCAGTAGTACAGCATGAGGACCACGGCCCAGGCAAACCACACGCCCGCCAGGATAGTGACGGTGAGAGGCACGGCCGAGGTCTGGTTCTCGTCCGCACTGGAACACATGTAGCGACTAGATTGTGTGTTTGTGTGTGGGTGGGGGTGGGGGTGGGGGGTCGGAGGGGGGTGTGTTCCTTTTCCCACTAAACACATACATTTTTTTTATCTATTTCCAACTTCACACTTAACGCTAAATTTCAAAGCTATTTCCCGCTTCACACTCAAAGGACATCGGTAACCTCATACAGATATGTGCTTGAAGCTCTTCATACCATTATGGCCAGTAGACGTATAACGTTCCACCAAAATAAACATTTTACACTTGAGAAAGCATCGACGATGTGAAAATTTGTGTTTTACTAAAACTTCCGTACCTTTTAAAACTTATACTCTGTTAATTATGCTTACCATTACTCTCATTCTGCCCCTTGCTCTTGTACAAGTAGATTATAATTTCAGAAAAATACTGCAGAGTGAGAAAGTTCAATAACATCTTCGTGTGTGAATATGAGATGCAATAAAAGAACAATTATCCACTATCGCATATATTTACTATCAAAATGACTTAGCCCACTTCGCATTGGTTTCTTAACGCCAAACTAGGCTTATCTCTTGTCCCAAAGCACATGCTACACCGCATCATGTACAATATCAGGTAATATAAATCGTTGTTAGAATTGCGCAATACCCGAGGTCGTTTGGTTGTAAAAAAACACCCAGAAGGGGTCTTTACTTGAATCCAGAGTCATTTTTCTAAAACTCCCTGTATTTGGTGGCCATTTTGGACGCCATCTTAAATTTTGAAAATTCTGCCGCGTTGCTGCAATTTCACCCTCACTTTTCTTGAAGCCATCATCATGTTACATAAAAAATATGAATGGGGATTCTCTGGACCTAAAATACAAACAGAATGTTGCCAGCAGTAATACTACAACCACTGTGCATTTCCTACTCACCTGGCCTTGGCCATGAGGTAGAGGCCGTACATGGTCAGGAGCCACGGGCCTAACAGCAGCAGGTACACCGGGTAGAACCAGCCCGGGGTGGAGGAGGAGGCCGACATGGTCACTGGAAGACAAGTGGTCACTTTGAATAAATCACTATGTGAGTGGATGGGTTGGTGTATGAACATGTTATCTAGTAAGGAAGATGAACCATGAAGCAAAAGACAGGTGAATTCAATATACAGTATTATACCATATGACAGTGTATGCTATTACTTCCTAAATTCTAAATGCATAATAATCACAATTACCTTTTTGCGCTTGATATTGATCTAGTTCGTATACAGCAGTTTTGTACCTTGTCACAATTAAATTCCTCTCATAGATTAATTATGGCTATCTTGATTTCAATTCGTTAGATTTTAATGTCTTGATTTTCCACCTCTAACCTATTGTTTTCAAACAACATCCTTCCTCACATAATAATTATGATAAATTGTTCAACAGTAAAACACTACAGTATACGTGCACCAATATCCTCAAGTGTAAGAGATGTTAAGATCTATACAGGGAGACCATCTCGATGTCGACATTAACACGGCGATTCTACAACGTCCACGCACTGAACCTGGTACACGCTATAAAGTGAGGGAAATGCACACACGTTAAACAGATATAAACACCCGTGTTAAGTTATCCAGTCAGAAGATTTACGCACAAGGTCTATTTTGGAGGGGGTTTGCTGCCGTGTCCACACAGTAAAATGAAGGTAAACAGTAGTGATAGAGACAGCGCTTGAGATTGAAGGAGGAAGTTTTGTGGGTTTACAACGTCCCCCGCTATTTTTAACTACTGTATACAATGTATAAAGATTCTGACTTTATAGGGATGATGCAGTTGTGTTATATTAGTACGTGTCCTGTTCAAGCTAAGTGGTCATATTAACTGTACTTATAGACACGCTTCCACGGTGACAATTTTTACTAACGCAGGTCTAAAGGGCCGATATGACGGATTATTGTGTCGCTTCAGGTGAAGCAAAAGCCCTGTATTTGCTTCTTTTATACGTCTGTACGCCACCGGACAAGCTACAGTGTTTACTGATGAACCGATTTAAAATTATAGTCTAAAAAGTATTTGGTTGAAATATATCTTATATAAATCGCCTTTTCAACTGCTGTGGTTGTTTTCCTCTTTCCCGCCAATTAGGAAAGTAAATCAATGCTTTCTCATACAAACATTCTAGTCTCCTCGACCTCTTTCTTGATGTTTGAAATGAAAAGTGAAAATGGCACAAGAACAGAGCGGCGCGGCTTTTATTGTCCGCGTGCGCTGTTTGCAAGTAACAGCTGCACAAGCTTTTATAATGTATTATTGCTACAAAACTGTGCTCGCAGCTCGCATGTCGTCACCCAAATTTCATAGCTAGGGCTAAAATTTCTGGGTGGGACATAGACCTTACCTGCTTCAATCTTAATTTATGTTACAGCATGATGATACATTGGGTTAGTAGCATCAAGCTAACACGTCATATGCTAAAGTATGAGAACGTTGTGCCACTATTTATTTTTGTAATAAGAACAAAGCATGTCCAAGCAAATGGTGTTAGAGGGTTTTGTATCGTGATAGTCTCAAACACTCTAAGCCATCGTAAGTATATAGGCGAAACGCATGTGACTATTAATCTTGTTTGTTTTTATCTATCATTCCTGACTGTTAGGCAGACAGATTATAAGGAAGTTCTTACAGGGTAGTGATCAGTGTAAGTGAGTAAATTTGTTCAAACACCAGTTTGATGTTTCATCTCACCGTGACATCATCTACCTTAAACGTTTCAAATGTCACACTGTACTAGCAGTTTCAATATGTGTTGATCAAGTGTGATTAAATGCGGCATATAGTCATTTTAGGTACTGATAAATTATGGGTTCACAGGAATCCCTTTCGCACTACCTATAACATGTATAAGCAGTCTTTCAATAATATTCAATTGTGAATTGATTAATAAGGCCAAACTATACAGTAATACTAGATCTGATAGTGTATAGATCGATACATCTTGGATGAAAGATACATAAGAAATTTGCATGTGTTTTACCACTTGTACACTGCGTTTAGGTTTACTTGGGCAATGATATCCCAATATGTATTCACTTTGATATTCTTGTATTGGTAAATACATGTATGCATCCATTGCACACTACAGCATACTTGATCATCTTATCACTGTGTATTTTAGACTGTGTGTGTGTTATTCAGCGAGTAATTAATTTGCATTGTATCTTGGTCTCGTCAAGAAATTAAGGTAATATGTTTGTGATTTCTATATTTTACCGGTATGGTTTGGTATCAGGTATCAAAATATGCAACCTGCTGTACGTTTAAACTGATTGGGACAAACAGTCGAGGGGAGTTTAGTTAAAAACTGAAAATATGTGCAGAATTGAAATTTCTAATGGTGACAGTCCAAAATAGTTTACCAATCCTCCTGCGATGGATGCAGAGATTTGATTTTAAGCGGAGTAGTTTCTTTTCCGATAGTATACTCCAAAAAGAAAAAAGAAATTAAAGTCACACAGCTTCAACTATAAATTGAATCCATTTCTTTGCTCTGAGCTATGTGGGCCTTCATTATTTACAATACTGTGCAGTTTGGTGACTTACAGGGAGCAGGGTATTTATCAAAGATAGCTAAGGCGATTTCAATTTTAATGAGCTGTTTATAAGTGGAAAAGGGATGGTACTACAATTTTCCTCATAAAGCCCTGCCTCTACCAATAGCTACAAAGGCAAGTGCATCAATGGATTTGATCTTCTCTTGAAAGTGGCTTTGAAAAGATTTCTAATTGAAATGAGAGAAAGTGAATATCACCTATTCTACCACAAAATGACTCCCCAAGGTTCTCTACCTTTAGCTACTTCACAATCCGTCAGAAATTTCCTGGCATCCACTGTGTACAATGTACTTGCCCATTAGAACAAACGAGTATCATAAATAAATGCTGAGAGCTATATTTTTGGGTGTTGATATAGCCATTTGGGCAAAAAAAGACGCAAGATA
>CM032665.1:33741439-33773826 GCA_019095985.1 Streblospio benedicti | reverse complement strand
CAGGTTAATATCTGTTTTCTATCTATTCATTCTTTGATTATTAATTTTCTCAAAGCTCATTTCAAAAGACATGTACTTTAATTCACATCCATCGATGCAATTGCCTTTGAATAATAAATGTATGCTCTGTAGTTGATACCTCTAATACTAATAGATAGTTCATAAATAGCTTTATGTTCAGATAATCCGAAAGATGGCAGCCGGTGGAGAACCAACTCAAGTGGCTGACTTCACGGCAGTACCCCAGCCTGACCATTGCACTACAACTATGGCCACCATGTGGCAGCACCAACAAGATGACCTCTTCACTGACGTCATTATCAAGGTCAAGAACACATCCATCCCATGCCACAGACTTGTTCTGTCTTCTGCTTGTGCTTATTTTGCAGACTTTTTCTTTACTTCTGATTTCAAAGAGAAAAAGGAAAGTGAAATTCACTTTGAGAGCTTAGAGCCCGATGTGATGATGAACATTGTGAAGTTTTTGTACTGACAAGATGCTACCTTTAAGTCTGATTCTCTGACTAATATTCTAGAAGCTACCCAGATTCTTCGGCTTCATTCAGTGAAAAATCAAATTGTTCAATTTATGTCGAACAACATTTCTGTAGATAATTCCCTTTCTTGGTGGAAGTTGTCTTCAAAGTATGGAATGAACGAACTACGAAAAACGTTTATTGAGATGATACTTGCAAATATAACAGAGATCGGTGCATCTGAAGAGTTTAAGGCACTAACTATAGATGAACTCATTCATATTATGAAGGCTGAAGGTGTTGAATTAGAGTCCACGGATGATCTTGTTATGGCCTGTGTGGAATGGGTCGATCATGAACCGCAGGCAAGGAGAGGCAACAGTGTGGATATTGTGAAGAACATAAACTTGAGCAAATGTAGTAGTGAAACATTGAAAACCATTTATAAGAAATATCAAGATCTTCTTCATGATGTAAATGTATATGGAGCAATTTTGAATGAATTGTTTGAAAGACTTCCTGGACCAACAGGAAATGCTGCTATCACAGGAAATAAACGCTTGGTCCTACTTGGTGGCATGGCAGATGTATGGAATAAGAATTTGAACAATAAGTGTTTTGTTACTTGTTCAGTTGATCGATTTGAGTGTGAAGAATTTATGGAAATCCCTGTTGGAATTCAGGCTATTCACTCGCCGATTGTGGGCACGAATGACGGCTTCATTGTGTTTTGTGGCTATGGATCTGGTGGCAGACATAAAGAATACAGAAAGACAACGAAGTATGATGCTAAAAGTAAAACTTGGCAGAATCTGCCGGATAGTCCAGTTGCTATGCGAGAAGCCTCTGCTGTGCTGTGTGCCAACAGTGTGTATCTGCTGAGCGGTGGCGACTGGGTTCAATCGTATGGTTCCGGCCATTTTGTGCCATTAGCCTCAGTCTACAGACTCGACCTCGCCTCGCTCTCCTGGCACCGGGAAGCTGACATGCCAGAGGGACTTCAATGGTCAATTGCTGCTGCCTTGAATACAAATATCTACGTTCTGAACAACAAAAAGCTCACCATGTTTGCTGCAAAAACAACAAGAACGTGGCAACAAAAGTGCGATCTTCCTCAAGGGGCTGCTTCTACATTTAGATCCTGTCTGGTGGCGTCTGATCATAGACTGTACCTTGTAGGTGGCCATAAGATCACTGAGTGTTATGATGAGGCAACTGATGTATGGACCCTGCTCACCCCGCCCAGTATTACGCATAACCAGGGCTCTGCTGCCCTGCTCAATGGCAAAATTTATCTGGTAGGAGATACGAGATCAGACCACAGTGATTATTTGTGTATGACATTGAGAACAACCAGTGGTCTGTTTTGCCAGTCAATCTGCCTTTCAAGCAGATTTCATTTTGCAGAGCTGCGTTTGTTGAATGGCTGTAATGATCAAGATGGACGATGGCATTTATAACATCACATGATACAGCATATACTATTCTCTGGTTGATAGAATAGACTAGTGGGTATGTGTGTCAGGAGATAATTTTCAAAATACACTGAGCAACAATGTACTATACCATAAAACAAAATTACTAATGATAATCGTAGGCCCAATATGTAATATTGGGGGCGGGGATGCGGGGTGTTGAGTGAATGCTTGCACTCGTGGGCATGGCCATGTTATCATTCAGGAACGAATGTAGTGTATTTTGATGTATCATATATTGATTTTGATTGAATGGTGTTCAGCGTATGAAGGGTCAATTTTTTCATACAAAAAAAAGGAACATGTGTAAATGGTGGTTCAGGTTGGTTAGGGTATGAAGACACGCATATACTATACTGTCTGCTAAAGTTGAATTAAGTTTTGCAGAATAAATTGTTTGTATATGCTATGTGAGTATCAGTAATTTGCTTTGTTTACATAATGCACTCTAATTATCATACACTAGTCTAGACTCAATGACGCAAAACCTAATTGCCCATATCAATAGTAGTTTACCGAGAGATTTAACGACACCAATAGTATCCCACATAGGGTTGTTAACAGACTTAATTAATAACGCCTGGCTACAACTGATGAAATTCTAATTGTTCTTTTTGTTAACAGCACCATCTCCTGACGTGAGTCACATTTAATAATATAAGCAAGTGTTATTTCCTAAGAGATGGATAGAAGCAAGCACAACACAATGTAACAACGAATAACTGAGTGGAGTACAAGGGTCATAATTTCCTCCTCACACAATAGTGTTGTGAAAAGATGAACTAATGATGATATTAACCCATTCAAGGATACGCATAAAGGTCAAACTCTGTCAACACCGTAACTCGTGTGCGCATGCCGAGAGCAACGCAGAGACGCGAAGTTGAAGAACTTTTTCTTTCTTTTTTTTTTTTTTTTCTTATTTCTTTAAATTTCTATGCGTGTTTACGATTTCACAAGGTCCATGTTTTAAGCAGATATTAGGTAAGCAGTTATGCCGTTCTTTTTTCTGACGTATAAACCCACTGAGTTGGGTAGACCTGTGCATATTTGTATATCATATCAATTACCGTAGATCGTCTGTGTCAGTATAATAAACATATCATTGACCTTTGACTTTTTGCTGCCCCCGTCGTTGTAAGTTGGAAGCATGGTGAACTGCCTGCAAAAAGAAAGATGCCCGACCCATTACAAAATATTAATTATTACTCAAACTGACGATGTACTTTGTAAATGATGAAAATCTACAAACAAGGCGAACAAGAAGTCAATTACTGTATATCTAATAACTTGAGAGGGGATATACAAATGCGGCAAAAAATAGCAATAATGTATTAGTTTGATTTTTCTCATGAGTATAATTGATGGTTTGAATTCGGTGGCATGCATGCTTTGTTTAATTATTCTTTAGCCATTGTTAGGAGTGTAATTGGTAAATGATATGAATGGGTGTCTTCGAAAGCAATCAACTCTACGGAATAAGTGCTTTGTGCACAATATTGGTAGACTACACACATACATGTAGATTGCATTTGTTTTTGTTTTTTGCTCTGATCGTAGATGGACGGACCACGATTTTCTTTGTTTATACTAACTTAGTATGTGTGCATAACCGGCAAGGTGTATTTTTAGTTATAATTATGTGCGTTAATTAAAGAACTTATTGGTAATTATGAAACACGACAATGTGTCACTTGACCTCCAAAATACGCACATCTATAAATAACGTGCCCAGTGATCGAGCTCCTATTCTAGAGACGCGTGTATTATGGTATACATCTTGTAGAGGAATAGTTGGTGATAGATGTGAGATTGAACTAGTTTACAATGATGAAAAGTATTTTATTGCTATGGTTCGCTTGGACCTCAAGAGTTCACATGACTGCTAGATATTCTCTAAGTGAAAATTGCACGCTTGAAGAGAGTTATAGGGTGCCACTGTGGAAACAATATTACACTTCTCGAGGTTACATTTTTGATACGACCTTCAGAGGGTTTTTGACTGTAGAATTAGTAGAAACTTACGCTTTAAGCCATGTTGCAGCAGAAAAACAAACCTCCGGTGATGGTCATGCCCTCGGTCTATTTCTCCAGATAATGAGCTGGTTTAATACAGAGCTAGACAAAGAGGACACAGGTAAATGCATGTATGAAGAATACAATCCCCAGACGCCTAGTCTTATAGCTGATGCCCAGCAAATATATGATTTGGAACCAAATAACACCAGATTGGTGAAAATGCTCCAATACAGTATACAGTGGGTCGATACTGATGCACATTCAAGCAATAAGTACCAAAACAGCGATAACACAAGCTGGAGAGGCGCTCCACGATACCCGGCAGGAGGTTCCAAGAAATTTACTGTTATTGTAAATCACAGTAGTCATAATGTGGCTGGATTTGTGTATATACTCAATGAACTTTATAAAGCGTTGCAGAATATAAGCTCGAAGCATTCAATTCTGGAATCATTGCACGGGATATGGCAGAAAGTTGCAAGTCTATTTCAAATATGCAATGTTCCCAATAAAATGTCCGTGGCACATGACAGTTGGAGTCGTCAATATACCTCAATTTGTTACTATGGAAAATTGGATTACGAACTGAATGAAGATTTCTGGATGCTCTTTAGAGTCCACACCACATTTCAGTTGAACATCACAGTGGTGCAAGCGTATGTGCCCTACTCAGCCGAGTGTGAAGACTATTTTTTGAAGATATTTGAATCAACCAATGCTACAAAACCGAGCGAATTGTTAATGTGTTGTGGCCACATCCTACTAGAGACTGTCTATACGCAGCGTAATGTAGGTTCGCTCAACATCCACCTGTCGCACAGGTCTAAGGTCAGTCTAACTGTAAATTATCAGTCGCATGCACACGGAGCGGCTTACAGGTTTAAAGATTTGTTAATGTCGGACAAGCATAACATCACTATTCCTGATGCACCCAAGTGGGTATACTTTGAAAATGGAATTGTTGACTATATATGGTACTACTCACAAAAGGTGTATATTCCCAATATATACTTACCCAATGATGTCGAGTATAATGTCAGTCAGCTGTATCTCCAAGTAGAACAGTTTGACTGTACGGAAGCTGATACAAAGCTTTATATTGATGAAGGTCTGTTGCCAAAGTCTTGGATGATCTACGGCAGAAACTTTATTGTGTGTGGCTTGGCTCAATATCCAGTCATCGATTTATCAAAGCACAAGTATTTTACTTTGCTATTGAATTGCCATATAAATAGTGAAATCAACATTAGCGTCAGTATCATCAAAGGAAACTCAGTTCCCGCTCAAGAAATAATTACAGAAGATGGTTTTAAGAAAAGCATTCACCTACAAGAAGGGCTTAAATACATATACATGAAAGGGAATACCATTGAACTTTTCTTATCTGAATATTTGTATGTGCATGAGAAGTACAACATCCCAGCTGCGTGGGTTAATTATTTGTATGAAGATGACAACGTGAATGTCACTGATACTAAAGGTAAAAAGATTGATTTAAATTTAACTTTGAAAATTATAGAATTTGATTTGAAAGAAAAAGAACGCTAATTACACAATTCAGTTTTTTTAAATGTCTGCAAAGAAAATAACAGACTCTGCTAAGGCCATTGCCTCAGCTGTGTTCTACATTTTTAGCCTTTCATTTTGAACATCAAATGTGTCCAAAGATTTTTAAATGGCCAGGGTTGTGGTGAAAAAAAAACGTTTAAAAACAACCGAGTTGGGTGTATACGCTTCGCACCTTTCCATTGTAATAACGCCAAGAGGAGTATCATGTATTTAATCATAAATTAGTCTGTTTCAGTATATTCTCGGCATGAGACGGGAATAAGATTAAACAATACAATTCACAGCAACCTTTAACTGGTTTAATTGTGTACAATATCCGTTAGCTCACCATATTATTATTTGAAATAGAGAACTTGCGACGTTACACAGTCACAGAGAGCGGACACTTTCAAAAAAGCGCCACAAGTATGACAAGGTGATTGTCTGAACGGCGTCAAAACGAGAGAAAAAAAACGTGAAAAGGGAAAATAATCGGGTAAATAAAGTCTGAAACGTGAAATGATTTGACACGCTACGATTTTCACGTGTTTAGTGTTAACAAGCCATCCAGGAGGGGCTATAATTGCTCAGTGACAGGCTGAGCTTTTGTTTACAACAACGTTGATAAGAAAAATGCTAATTGGTATTATTGAAGGTAAATGTGACTTCATTTAGAGCTACAAGTAGACATGTTTTTTGTTGCTGGTTTCAGGGATCTGCCCGTTCAGCGGTCTGCTGGTGTACGACAGCCTTCTCCACGTGGCCACGTTGTGTGATGACGCCACGTTCAACGTGCCGGCAAAGTGGACACTCCAATCGAGTACTCAATCTCTAGTGCTCATATACTATTCCTTGGCCAGGAGAAATAAGCGTGTCTCCATTAAAATACGCCTCTCCAATAATATACTGGATGAAGGTATCACTAATCCATGCTACTTGAATGAACAATATGAGAAGCTGTATGCCAACAATTGTCACGATTTGCCACCTTTCAATATTTTCTTTTTTAGAAGAATGTCATTTTTTGGTATCAGAGATTCCAGTTTAGTACTCACGGAAACAGCTCTGCGGCCAAAGATGCGCTCTTACCGTGTCAGATTTCAACAATTCCCTTTTTATAGACAGTCAAAATCGTGCAGTATAATAGCACACAGAAAAAATTACAAAATTGCAGTAATAGGGAATTACTATGAGGATAGAATTGGTAAATTGTCATGTAAGGGATCCCATATTTTGTATAATGAATATTCAGATACAGATACTGACATTTTTACAACCATCGTAACCTGTACATCGCACAAACTCACAAGGGCTTTAGTGCAATCCATTCGTCTCGATTTTAAAACCCAAAACATTGTTAGCGGAGGGGTAAAAAGTGCTATTTTCACTATAGCATCAAAATCTGATGAATGTGCCAATGGAATCTCATTTGATACTGATATTGACGAATCATTAGTTTTACCAGACTACTATTTTCTGCGCTCGCAATGTGGGGATTTCAATATAAAACTTAACAGACCATATTGGTTCAAAATATCGAAAGACACATTCGTTCTACAACTTTCCCTCTTAAATGCATTCAGACAATTGACACTTGAAATTGAGATGGTTTCAGACGCGTCCACAACGCTCATAATTAATATGAGTATGAATTCTGAATACATTGAGTATCAGTATTATTTTCATGGAGTATTGCACAAGGCTGTTGACATGTATACGCTAATGGATGATATTCAATTGAAAATAATCCCGGAAAATTTTCATGCCTTGTCAAAATTAAACATGAAGTATAATATGTTTGGAGGCATTCATCATTTGTTTGGACCATTTGTAGATTATGGCTACTTGCACAGGGACGGATCCCTGTTGCACAACATAAAAATTGACTACAGTAGAGGATTTTACAAATGCATAGAAGCCAGTTTGAAATATGACAATGCTTTGGCTACTTGCACTACGGAAAGTAAATTGAATATCCCCCCTCACAAACTACCTTTCATGAAGGAAACTATAGACAAGTTTATCACAACGTATTCACCATATGAGAATATCTTGAAATTTGAACTTGTTCTGTTGGGTCCATTTAACCATAGTATCACAGATAGCCATAATAAATGCTATGATTTAGGCAAAGGATTCGATGTCATGCAAATAATAACACCATATGAATTGAAGATTTTGAATGCATATATACTGGCAAATAAGAAAAACTTGTTTATTGATATTATCAACATGCTTGGAATAGTTATCAAATTTAACATGAACACATTTGCAAGAGCAGCAGACAATATGTATAGAAACGTGTCTAAAGATTATTGTGATTTAGTGAAGAGATTTTTCAAGCAAACGTCTATTGGCTCAAAAATGGAAGGGACCCAATGCAATAATGGCGTCTGCAGTGAGTTTGACCACGACTTTTCTGACATTCTTACGTATTTGAATTATCTGAATGTGGACATATATTGTTCAAGTGAACCTAACTTCAACACAGACAATTTGTGCAGTATTATTGTACCATCCACGTTACGTTATTCCATGCCACTCTATGTGCATTGCGATTACAAACTCCCCAACTCTGGCGTATTTTGCCAGAGCGTTAGTGAAACAAAATCATTCACCCCCGCACATTCTCATAATAAGACTGCTTTGTTCATAGTATCCAATACGACATGGCAACATCTGTTTGAATGTGGCCATGGCATTCATATTTTGGAGCATCATGTGTGTGACGGTAATACTGACTGCCCTGAAGGAGAGGACGAACGGCATTGTGATGCGGTATGTACAGTGCTGTCATACCAAAAGAAAACTGACCGAAATGTGTGTTTTTCGGATTGCCAATTGCCATATTGCAGCTGTTCCCCATTGTACTTTCAATGTAGATCAGGAGGTTGTGTCCCAGCTTCTAAAATATGTGATTGTTTCAACGATTGTAACGATAGCTCTGATGAATCAACCAGCCTCTGCTCCTATACAGTTTGTTCTGAAATATCAGAACAATTCCTTAACGTTAGACCTTCACCACTTCCAAAGAAATCTGGGGACATGACAGGACAGGATAATCTTCATAGCAATAACATTACCTGTATGGACATTACAATTAATGTTCATGACATATGCAATGGTCGCTTAGATTGTCCTAAGAAGGAAGATGAGCTTTTTGATTGCCACAGGCTTCTGATTGCATACAGTTTCAAGTGTGCACAAGAAGGTGTATTTTTGACTGATTCTTATGTAACTGATGGTTCGAGTCAATGTCTTCATTCGTATGATGATGAGCTACCATTGGTCTTCAATAACAAAGACACTGCAAATTGTAAAATAAAGGGGTTCGCTGCTCATTGTTCCAAAACTTTGTCATCAGTAAACCTAAATAAGTGGACAAAAGTGGCAGTTTTTGATGATCTTCTGTTAAACAATTATGAAGAACTTATCACCCTATTAGGATATCTCAAATATGTACTGCATCTTGAAATACATACTAAAATTGGCCCCATTGAGCCAAAAGATAACATGTTTATTCACAATACATATATTACTCATCTTGACCTCAGACATAATGGCATTTCCTCGTTTTCTGAAGGTGTGTTTAGTGGTCTTAAGTCTCTGAGAACACTAATTATATCACACAATCAGTTGGCATCTTTGACCAGGAAGCAATTTGACAAGCTGCCTGAAATAGAAAACATAGATTTGTCATACAATCCCATAGATTTGAAACATGTTTCCACTGACTTTCTGCATTCTGTAGATCAACTCTCTACGCTAACAGTTGACGATTTCGCAGTGTGTTGTTTGGTACATGGAAACCCATCAGTAATTTGTACGGCAAAGGTGAAACAGAATGACTTGATTTCTTCATGCGATAAAATCTTATCAACTAAGTTCCTAGAATATTGGGTAAAAGTGATATTCTGTGGTGTACTGATCGTCAATGGAATGGCTCTCTTGGGCTGGATTGTAAGAAGCAAGAATAAATGGAGTGTGCATGCTATACTAGGAGTCAACCTTACTTTATCAGACATTTTGATAGTGTTTTACTTAGGTCTTCTTTGTATTGCTGACCACCGGTCATCTTACATATTTGGTTTTGTTGCCCTACGCTGGGTGTTTTCATATGAATGTAAAATAGGCAGTGCCATCTTGTTCATATCAACACAGCAGTCGAACGTAACAACATTTATGATTTCTGTAGATAGATATTTATGTTTGGTCATCAACCCATTCAGAAGGTATGGTCTGAAAAGAACTACTGGCAATGCAGCAATGGTTGTGTGCTGGATGGCTGTGATAGGATTAGCACCTTTTCTAGTGATGTTTGTAACTACCGGCATGAAAAACTCTGCATGCATTCTAGTTGGTAGCTCCATTTCTACAAAGTTTTCTATTTCCTTGTTACTTTTCAATTCCGCTTTATTTTTGTCTTTAATGGTAATGTACGGTTCCATTATTAGAGAAGTCTATGCACCACAGAGTGGTCTTAAAATCAATAAAAAGAAAAAGTATGCCATTGTAAAGCTTGGATGTATTATTCTCCTCAGATTCATACCTTGGTTTGTGGTAAGTCTATTAAACAGCATGGCAATGGCGGGATGTCCACTTCCGCCTTCCATAGAAGCCATGGTGGGCTTGATACTTTTCCCACTCAACACTTTTATCAATCCTTTGACAAACTCGGGGTGGATGCTGATGAGTGAAAATAGGAAATCATTACGATTATTTCAAATGAGGAGAAAGTAGGTTAAGCCTAGTCATATTCATAAACGGTTATCTATAATGGCTGTGTTTACCAGTAGGAATATTATATAACAGTTGTTACTTTATGGCATCCTCACATTAAACACGTACCATTGTCATGTTAAACCGTTTATATCTGATATGAATTGTGGCGCATATTTTCAGCAGTTCTTGGTTATAAAACAAGATCAACTGCATCAGCAAATGTGCTATTCTAAACACGTTTGTATGGGGCTTTGACAAGATATGTAATCATTTCTGTTTTGATTTATTCAAAGCTATACTATATGAGAGCTACAACCACCGATGCAATTAATCTGTTTCGTTTGAGTGTTATTGGATAATTGGATATCAAAGTCAGAGTTACCACCAAGGACAGGTTTCCAGACCAGACATACTTGAGGACTATATTTGCATTTCTATTGTCATAATGTATCATTGATTAACCACTGTTTGATACTTCATTATTATAGAAACCACCATGTATAATAAGTGCATTCTTCCAAACAGTTTTATTATGTTGCGGGGACATTTGCCATAGCATACTTATGTTCACGTTCTATCACCAATAACTATCAAAAATTGTCAATTCTAAACCTTCACCATCTTATACAGGCTGATTGTATTTCTTCTAAGCTATTGTAGGAATTGACCACGACAATCGAGTGGTCAATCACCATTCTATCATGACTAAAATCCATTTTATTTTAAAATAAATCATATTACAACATTCAACATTCAAGTCAATTTTGTTTGTTTTGAGCGCGCGGAGACGTCAATTCCTACAGTTTTGAGCGCGCGGAGGCGTTAGTCTAAACTGTTGCTCTCCGCAACAACGAAACACGCCTTACTACGTCAGCGGCTGTATTGATATTGTGAGGAGGTTAGACTAGTGCCGTGGTTTTTTGGGGGAGCGTGTTTTCCATTGCAAAATTGAGCACGGAGATTGACCAATCAGCGTGGGTTATTGGCGGTGATTTTTGCACGGAATGATAGAATGTAGGAATTGACCACGAGATTGGAGTGTCAATCGCAAAATTGAGCAACGAAGTGAGGGTAAATCAGACGTCAGCATGCTCAATTTTGCGATTGACACGACAATCGAGTGGTCAATCACCATTCTATTATGACTAAAATCCATTTTATTTTAAAATAAATCATATTATAACATTCAACATTCAAGTCAATTTCGTTTGTTTTGAGCGCACGGAGACGTCAATTCCTACAGTTTTGAGCGCGCGGAGGCGTTAGTCTAAACTGTTGCTATCCGCAACAACGAAACACGTCTTGCTACGTCAGCGGCTATATTGATATTGTGAGGAGATTAGACTAGCGCCGTGGTTTTTTGGGGAGCGTGTTTTCCATCGCAAAATTGAGCATGGAGATTGACCAATCAGCGTGGGTTATTGGCGGTGATTTTTGCACGGAATGATAGAATGTACATTTGATTCATCAACATATATCCCAAACCATTTTATCATTTTACTCAATATTTATGTTTAAAAATATGTTTGTCAATATATCTGAGCAGGGTGCTTGGGCACCGAAAACGTTAATAAAACGTTATCACTTTCAATTTTTAATACAGTAGAGATCAGAAGACAATAATAATTATAATGATAGAATGTTAGAAACTAGGTGTTAAAATGTACATTATTGAGTTACTTTATATCAATCACATTATGCTGTATGTACCACATAGTTCCAAAATACAATGCACTATTTCCTCAATTTGAAATAAACGTTGAAACCAAACTGCTTTCATACTGCACAAATAATTTGCCTATATTACACTACATATGGTCAGGCATCGCCTGACACAGGCTTAAGAACCTGGGACACTACAAACACAACAGCAGGCATACACTTGCATTCAAGGCCCTGTATTAAATCATGGATTCAGTCAGCGAAATTGTAGAAAAAATCCAATGGAGCAGCAACACATATTTTAAAAGAAACAACGGAAACTGCTAGTGAACATGTGGAAAAGAATATGCCCAATGGAGCAGCAACACATGCTTCAAACATTTGTGGCGGCAGTGTCACATTTAACCAGTTGTTTCAGTTTGGCCTGATGCACGTGGTATTGTTTGTTTTTATTTGTTCATAGTATTTGATAAAGATGAAAGTTCTCATTGGTGCTTTATTGTTATTGACTAGCTATCATGCTATCCATCACAGTTTTTAATTTACAAATGCATCAAGACAAACATTAATCCATATGGTTCAAGTGCTGCCTCATTTTAGGATGAGTCCAAGTTGAATATAGTGTGGTGCTTGCGTATCATAGGATATACATTTGCAAAAACACACGCATTTTCGGTCAATGCTATAAGTGGATGGATATATAGGTTGCAGTTATTGTAAGTCGGTTTCAATGCAACAAATATCAATCAGAAGATAAAAACATCAACATGTATATCAAATGTAGGTCAAAATAATCTACATTTCACACGCCATCTGGGGTTAGTCTCAAATTTAGCAAAACAAAGTAGACAATAGAAAAACAACTCGCGCCGAACATTAAATGCCTTCATCGTGTTGGAATCCATATATGAACATGATTAGTTCATCTTATGACATCACAGAATACGCATTACTTTATTTACAGTCTCATCGGAAATCGTGCAGAGTGACCTTGGCATGCGCAGAGAGATATTTGGAGAATCGCAGCAGCAGATGACACCAAAAAGGTCTCTCACCATCCTCGCCGGAGCACCCGCCTCGTAGAAGTTGAACGTTGCATTATTTTTGTATCGAGCCGTGGTGTGACTGACACTGCAGATACGTGCAAGTGAATCCCTTTTTCTCGGCCACTTGTCAACTTATCTAGACATCTGATACATGCAACAATAACATCTAGTCGTCACGCTCTTCCTTTTAGTGTCAGTCTCATTGTCTTATGTCAGAGAATACGACAATTAAGATTCCACGGAGTCCATAACCGGTGGTCACATTTTACGGCAGCTAGACCATTTGTGGGTGTGTGGTGAAAATCTACGTTTAAGTTGGTCATATTTTACCCCCCCCCCCCGCCCCCAAAAAGATAAATAAATAAAATAAGATAAATAAATAAATAAATAAATACAAAAAGAGGGTGGTGTGTGGGACTCCTTGACCAAGTATAAACACCGCCACAAAAATGCAGTGAGTTTTTTCAACAGCTTACCCCATTCCACTAACAGCACCTTACAGCACCTTGTAAACGTAACTGTATTGAGCACAGAAACCAATCAACTTAATATCGTCTTGGTGAAAATTAAATGTCACAATCTTTGCCACAGGGATATTTCCATGAGTCTACCTTACAGACTAAATCGCATTATCATCGTGATGTTGGGTGAGTTGAGTAACAGTCTATAAGTTTATTACATGCTTAAAAATTGCACATAGTCGCAAAAATGAGTAAGACTATCGTATTTGTTGAGTGAGCAACTAACGTATGGAAAAATATTATTTTATTCGCGAAAGTTGTAATTGAGATAGTGATCCCACCATGCAACCAAAAACGATCGCTACACTGAGGATGACACCTATTTGATTGAATGCATGCTCGAAGTGTTAAACAGTAAATAATTAAGTTTGTAGTGCCGTTTATGTATTCATAGGCCAAAGAAAAGGGTCATGCTTGTAATGTTAGTTTTTATCTGTCAGTGATACAACTTTGGTGGAAAAAAACACGAAGACACGCTGTATAATAACGCGACGCACATGTACATCGCTCGTTTCATGTGCATGTAAACGATGCATTCTATCCTCTTATTTAAGTTTTTTTTATAGGGGAGGCAAGTCACCTTAAAACTCGTACGGAAACCTGCAGTCAACTCCAAAGTACCGTACGGTGCACCAACTGTCTCTTGGTGTTGGGCGAGTTTTGCGATGTTGGGTATTGCTGATTATATGGACAGATTTTCAAACATTTCTAACGCAATGCAAACAAGCAACATATATTTGGAAGACGAAATAGAGGATGGAAATTTTGTGGACCAAAATAATACATGCTATTACCTGTTATAGAATGTTACTATTATTGCAGCATAAACAACAGACACAAAAACCATCTAAGCGTTCAAGTAGCATAGGTCTTCTCAATACGTAACAGTGAAAATGTTGGTTTGTTTGTAGTAACGTGTTTATAACATGGTGCTGTAAGGCCCCAAACACTGGTTTACAACATCCAACATGAAAAGATTTCCCCAGCACCGGCAGACAGTTGAAGCACCGCTCAGTGGTTAATTATGTGTACAATGTACTCTGTGACTATCAGTTTTAGAAAGCATGAATGAATAATAACAATCATTTAATTGGGATACAATGGACTAGAAGAAAAGCCATTTGAAACAATGAAAGAGATATGCTCAAATATATGTGGGATAGATCATCAAAGAACAGCTAATTACCAGATGGAGACGAGCACTGAAGACTGGTTTATGTCGCACGATAATGTCAACTCTACAGCGTTTCGAAATGAAGACATTTTTGAAACGTATGCATTTATAGCGCTAGTGTCTGTGGTAGGACTTCTTGGACTGGGTATGTGTACTTTAACATTATAAATACATGCAAATATAAGATTTCAAAAGCAAAAAAAGTTCAAACTGTTGTGATATAGTCAAGAGTCAGGTCCATGACTTACCTATGTCACTAACGTATTTGATCTAAATGACTTTAAAACCCAAACATAAATGTAAATGTAAATGTGGTGGTTTATAATCGCAATTCACTGCTATCATACTCTAGCGACTTTACATATTTACACCAGGTCATTAGCATCCTTGTCACACCATATCCTTCTCAACTCCCGGGGAGCATACGGCACATCGCTCCTGTAGCGCAGACGTGCTAACCACTCACATTATCATTCAAGCGTCTGCCCTGTACCTATTTAACGTGTAGGTACCACGGAGCAGAGTGCAACCTGTTAGAGGTAGGTTTGCTCAACACCCACCATCAGACCCGACCTGGAATCGAACCCGCGACCTTCTGGTCACGAGTCCAACTCCCTATATACTCGGCCACTGAAGCACAACATTACAAATAATAGCCTCTATGGTTTTATATAGCAGCATGATAAATGAAACACTGGGACAATGATGTCTAATATGCATTCCTAGATACGGATTTACTATTAAACTGTAAGCAAAGATGTATCAAAAGATATTATCTAGAATTTTTGTTTGTTGAATGAAATCATGTCCTTATTCGGCCAGACGCAAAATGATAAGATGCCACAGAAATTTAGTAAAAGTTTATTGAAAAGTCAAGATGAACATAATATATCAAAATATATGAAAAAATATTCAAAGATCTTATAAAAGTATAGAACGGGGCTTCGCCCAATAATCATCGAATCCCACTACTAAGAATATTCAGAGTTGTACTACATGAAAATCAGATACATGTATTTATATTATTTTTCTTTTTGTGTTCATCGAGAAGGAATATATCATCATACACATACATGAAATACAAATAATAATTAATCTTTAAGTGCATAATTACAACATTAAGTTGACATTCTTGGATGGGAAAAATACAAAACAAAACAGGAATTTAGAGTTGAATCATTTTTGCCATCTCCCTTCTTGCTACATAAAAAATGAAAAAATACAGAATTGATGTACATGTATATACGTGATGTCGCATACGTGCATCACAAGTAATTTCCTACTGGACAATGGTGATAAGTAACAGATTAACGAACGCTGTCACATAATTCATGTAAGATTCTTGTGATTCGTTATGCAGCATATGGTTGCAGTTGATTCTATTATCTCTGTTTTTTACTGCCTTATCTTTTAAAATGGTTTAAAGTGTTCTCAAAATGCAAAAGTATCCGTTAGTCCATTTTTCCTTTAAAGCAAGGGGTTGTGGAAGTTTATGATATTTTTTATATAGAGATGGGTTAACAATAGCATCAGAATTGATGTTTTGTTTTATGTAATACTATTTTTGGAACTATTATTATTTTGAAAAGAGTACGGTGGTACTGAAACATGTAAACATTTTTTTTAATTAGACCAACAGGTATTTTTGCATTTTGAGAACACTTTTAGACCAGTTTGAAGATAAGACAGTAAAAAGAGAACAAAGAGAATAAAAAGACCACATTATTCCATACCAATATTAGAAGATGTCCCTCCAATGTTAGATGAATCCACAGTATTCAGTATTTAAATCTTGGTGCAGCAATCGGTTTTTGGCAAATTCCCTTACATGAAAATGCTATACCTCTCATTACATTCATAACACCATCTGGTCGTTTTGCATTAGGGAGACTTCCATTTGGTATAAACGTTGCAACTGACGAACTCCAAATAAGAATGGTTGAAGCTTTTAGAGGATTTGACTGTGTGGAAGTTGTAATAGATGACATATTAGTGCACGGTAAAGATGTAGAGGAACACTATAGAACGTTAGCTAGAGTGTTGGAAAAAGTGAAGACATTAGGGTTGCTTCTCAATGAAAAAGAATGTTCCTTAGGAGAAGTGAAGTGTCATAATTTTGGACATTTGATAGTGCTAATGGAGTCCAACCACACCCGAAAAAATAAAAATAAAAAGCTTGTGTATGCTATGTAATGCTCAGCCTAGTAAAAAGCATAGACCTCTAACTTTAGCAACAGGAAGACTGAATCAATGAGATGTTGAATCATATCTTTACATTTCAACGAATCCGGTCCATATTTACTATAACTATATAATAACGAATACTCACTAACCCTAAGAGTGATCACAAATACCTTGTGCTGGTAGCTGCTTGTACTGCATACAAACACAGCATTATTTCTTTTTTAAGTGTTCTCGCTTCCTTATATTTGAAAATAAATAAATGAAAACGATTATGCATTTCAAAAATAAATATAAGAGTGGTTCACAGAAAAAAGAAAAAAACACATACAGTAGAATTATTCAAACTTCAATGATGGATCCAGGATTCGAAGGGCGGCGCTGCTTGAAATTTTTGTTTCGCATGGCAGGAACCGGCGGAGGGAGATTTTGATGACTCAAAGGGGAAATTATATAAAGATAACAACATAAGAACAACAATTTCAAAATACAAATTAAACATAATATATTTTTTCATCCGAGATTGAGAGAATGCGGGTGGGGCATGAGAGTATATGTCAGCAGAGGCGGATCCAGCATTTTGAGTTAGGTGGGCGCAACTGTGGCGAGGGATCTGGGGGTCGCTTAAGGCCCCCAGTGGGTTCATGGCCGAGCCCTGGTGGGGGACCAGGGGGGCAAAGCCCCCGGAAGCTAGAGAGCATATGGTGCTTTAGAGGTGTCTAGAGGGGTGTTCACTAACAATGATGAGAAACAATTCATCTACTTTAATAATCTATTTCTTCATATCTAACAATGAACACTGGGTGTTGATTATCAGTAGTTCGAGAGCCATTCGCTTTTTGGGGGTTGTGTTATGCTACAATGATGTCACCTTCATTTAAATGTTGTGTTATTTTTTTGTTTTTTTTTCTTTTTAAAATTAAATTTATTTTTATTTTTGAGCTTGTGAGTATATAGCTTGGGGGGCTTGGCTTGAAAGAATCGGGGCCTGTGAGCATACGCCCGAGGGAAAAAATGTATCTTGAGAGAAAGCTGGGGTTTGAGAGAAAGCGGGTGTTTCTGAGTATATGGCTGAGGAGGGGGCGGGGGGGGCGCTTGGCTTGAGAGAATGCAAGAGCTTGAGAGAATGAGGGGCTTGTGAGTATATGGCGGAGAGTGGGTTTGAGAGATGCCGGTGGCTTGTGAGAGTATGGGGGGGGGGCTGAGACAAGGTAAGAGCTTGAGAGAAGGGGGGTGGGTGGGCTTGTGAGTATGAGGCTGATGGCGAGGGGATGGCTTGGCTTGAGAGAAGGTAGGCGCTTGAGAGGGTGGGGGAGAGCTTATGGCAGTGGGGAGAGGAGACTTTGAGAGAAGGCAGGAAGGGGGGTATTGAGCCGCGTTTTGCAACCAGCCGCGCTTTGCAACCGGTTGCATTTCACGTTGACGCGTTTTGCAACCGCTAATACATTTTGCAACCAGAAAGGGGTCTGGAGCCGCGTTTTGCAACCACAACGCGTTTTGCAACCGCCAATGCAAAATGTAACCTGCAGATTTTATTTTAGTTATTTTCCACATTACTAACACTCACACATATGAATAAACATTCTTATAATAATACTGTTCAGAATTAAATTGCCGTAACCAAGAATCACTTTAAATGTGAAAAGATATTGTATTGTAAATGATGTGTATTCATTTAAAATGAACAACACAATTAAATGTGAGGGTGATTAGCCTAATTTTGATGCAAATGACAGTGCTTAATATACATGTATCTATGCTGATAGTAAAAAGTGGCTGTGATGTGGGCGCCATATAGCATTAGTCTTTCAAAAAGACCTTATATCTAATATTTTTTATTTCTATTATTACATAAACCACTCGTGTTAACGAGCAAGTACAATTGTGACAGCCTTTATATTAGCTCTAATAGATATAAGGTCTTTTACAGAACCCTAGGAATTCCACTGATATTAAATATGCAGCCTCAAACATCCTGCTCTGTTATAGCCTTTAAAACCAGAGTAATCACTAGCAACAGCTGCAGAAGCAGCAGAACATGTATGCATGGGTGATCAGGTAAGGGTCAGCCAAGATGTTAAGTATGTAATCCTGATGTGTTTCTCAGTTACTTGTACATGTATGACTTAGTTTCTTTTTACCAAAATGGATACACCTGCAAATAATAGTCCCCCAAAAGTTAACTACAGTACACCAATAAAAACAAATAAGAATGTCAGACTTCAACCTCCTACCTACTATAAGTGCTTGTTGTGTGACAAAGAAAACTTAAAATCATTTGATAAAGTAAAACTATTTGAAAATGTTCATATCCAATCTTTTGCAAGCTATGTCTAATTGCTTCATTATCCATGATCAGATAACAATAGAGTATCAAATCAACAAAATATTACAAAACAGAACTTCATCAAACATTCGCCAATATAAATAAACAGTACCACATGCTAAAACTTCCCGTTACTAACTGGGGCTGGCTTATTTGTGAATTAATGAACCAGAACCACATCACAAATAAACAGTACCACGTGCTTAAACGGGAAAATACCCAACTACAGCTGGACTGCTGTTTCTAAAATAGAAGCCATGTGCTTTTTAGTAAATGATGTCACTTTAGCAAAACTCTTTGCAAAATTGACGTCATACAGAGGCTTTTTAGAATAGGCCTTAATGTCAGATCATTTAAAGGCCTCGAGATAGGCTATATATAGCATGTGAAAGGCATCTTCTACTCCTATATCAATACATTTTTAATTATGTTAAACAATGTGATAATGGAAAGAAATATACACAACATCCCTCAAATGCATTTGTGTGAGTGTTAATAGTGTAGAAAATAAGTAAAAAATATCTGCAGGTTACATTTTGCATTTGCGGTTGCAAAACCCGGCTCTAGACCCCTTTCTGGTTGCAAAACGTGTTAGCGGTTGCAAAACGCGTCAACGTGAAATGCAACCGTTTGCAAAACGCGGCTGGTTGCAAAACGCGGCTCAACAGGAAGTCTTGTGTGATTATAGCATATAAGGTTGTGGGGCGGGGGCTTGGCTCGAGAGAAGGCAGGGGCTTGAGAGTATATGGGTGGGGGTGCGTATCTTTTATTCAATTAAAAAAGTGCAGTAGATATACCGTATATCACTATATCAGGGGAGATTATGAGTATAGGTAAGGGGGGTGCTGGACTTGAAAGACACTTACAAAAGATCCCCCACCCCACCCCTGGATCCATCGCTGTCAAACGGTATTAAATATAGGATTATTATTTTACATTATCTAATATATATATTGTCATATCTAAAGTAATTTTGATAATAGCTTTATTTTTAAAGTGTGTCATTTCCAATTCATAGTTTTGCTTGATTTCATAAAAAATGTTATCTACCGGCTTATAATGCTCTTTCCCATAGTTGACACTTTCTCATTTCCATAAAAATAATTTCGACTAAATAAAATCGATTTTACTATTAACCTTATTTTTTACAATTAGATTCATACCCAAACAGTACCACTTTCTCGATTATATGAATATGAATGTTAATGTTTTTGTTGTTGTTTTTTTTTTATTTTGTCTATTTTTTACATAAGATATATATTTTTGTAAATTGTAAAGTCTTGAGAGCTAGACTGGGATCAGGACTATAAATCACCACATTTACATGCAGATCTAAAAATTACATGAACAATATTTTCATCAGTCTAGTTACATATTGTGTACAGTCCATTCGACATTTTTGTATGTTTTAGACGGGTTTCACAAAATATTGCTCTTCTTTTTATGACTTTTAAACTTAGTAATGAAAGGCATTGAAAGCTCTTTACTGCATATTTTCATCAAATTCATGAATAGTTTTGCATGTTTGTTGTGAGTTTAAATAAGGCAATCGATAGCGGACATGCAAAAAAAAGAAGAAAAAAAGAAAAAAAAAGAAAAAAATATGAACAAGAAATAATTTGGTCCAAAATCAATCACCATTGCTACACAACATCCTTGACTTTCAACAATTCAACAAACAAACAACTAACGCAAACCTTTACAAACATCTAACCTCTTCATTCTACAGCAGGACAGTTAGCCATTGCTGTAGTGATTGCTTGCCGTCAGGATTTGCACACACCAGAGCTGGAGCTTGTGGGTGCAAGTGCTGCCCTGGAAACGCTACAGTCTCTGATTACTACGATGGGCTCCATACTGATCCTGACGGGAGCGTTCGAGAGGCCATGGGCCTGGGTGCTATGTTGCTACGTGCTCATGCCCGTGGGGAAGGTGGTGGTTTATGGTCTGCCCGCGTTCATTGTGGCCATCGCCTATGAGAGATACATCTACTTCTGCCATGCTATACGGTAGGTCTAAGTATTTTTGAAAGGGTTTAATTTGGCCATTAGTTATCTGACTGAAGCAGTGGTTTAGATAAAGACTTAAGCCTGGAGGGTGGGGGGAGTCTGGGTCAGAAAATGGGTAGTATTGTGTACCGATGTGCCACGTACAGATTGAAAATGTCACCCACATATATACATTTTTTAACAATTCGTGATTCACAATATACCAATAACTGAGAAAAATGTGACATAATGTACCAATATCTAAGAAAATGTGAAAAAAATATACAAATCTGATAAAAATTAGACATAATACACTAATATCTGACAAAAATGTGATATTATATACCAATATCTGACAAGAATTGGGCATAATATTCCAATATCTGACTAAAAACGAGATATAATATACCAATATCTGACAGACAAAGATGTGACATAATATTCCAATATCTGACAAAAATGTGATATAAATATACCAACATCTGATAATAATATACTAAAAATATAAAAAAGACACCCAGAATATACCAAACAGTTGAAAAGTGACACCCAGAATATGCCAAAATTGGGACGCCAGATTTAAGAAATAGCTTTTTTTATCAAAGTAAGTATAGCAATTCTCGGCGATGACAGTTTGATCAATTCGCCAACAAAAATTCATTTTAGCTATAAATTACTACACAAATGTACGTCGTGTGTCTTAATGGTGGTTATGTCATGTCATCCCAAAGTTTTGCACTCCTATATTGTTTGGTTGTCTATGCTGCCTCATTTCAAAGCAGGCTTTCTTCTTATTGAAAGTTTTACTTGGCATAGGTACCACATCTACGTCAGCCGGTGCATCCTGTGGGTACCACTGGGGGCACTGCATGGTGTTCTGGCGGTGTACTGTGCAGTGGAGTTTGCGGTGCTCCCCAACATGATCCACACAGAGACCATGCTGTGCCATACAGAGGGTGATATTGGCTTGAGTCTACGGTACTTAAACTCCGGGCTATTCTTCCTGCTGCCCATGATGGTGGTGCTTGTGTTCAGTGGGCTCATCAGCAGGGCCAGCTGGAGAGCAAAGGTGAGGGAAGGCACGGGTGTGGGGCATAGGCAGATCCAGGAGGCGAACGTGGCATCCGCCCCCCCCCCCTTTCTCCACCCAAACACTTCATTTTATGAGGATTTTTGCATGTCCGCCATTGATTGCGCGCACTGGACCTATGAAATCACTGAAGTGCACCCCCTTTTCCCAAAAACTGGGTTCTGCCAGTGCGGGGGAGGGGGCGGGGGGGGAGTCTTACTTACAGGTACAGACTGCGATAGATAAAAAAATGGCATAGAACAAATTCATCTTTTAAACTGCAAACTCAGTCTAGTCGTATCCGTGATTTGATGTATTGAAGCAGCAAACACAAAAAATTCTTCAAGCTGCAATAGTTTGTAACTATGGAAATCAATATCAAACTGAGTACCCAACTGGTAATTTTGATATCTTTGTTCTATCCCTTGCTTTTTTTCTCTTTTTTTTCCTTTTAAAGCTTAAACTATTAAAGTTTTAAAATGAGGTATTTTAAATCTCTGCCTTCTTCAGCGCGAATTATTAACACTAGCTGACCCGTCTCCTACGGAGACTATTTTGTGTATGATGGAAACGAAAATGTGAAAAACACTGTCTAGATTCGTCTGTCTCACTCAAAGAGGGTCATCAACACAACCCGTGATGTACAATTGTACCTGTGAGCGATAATAGAAGATATTAACGAAATACCTTGTGGAAGAACTCACAGAGCACTTTGGGGTGCAGTTATATATCATAAACCAATATTCCTATCATGATAATTTGATTACATATCATTTTATCGCCTGTGCAGTAGATGAAGTGTTCTAATTTACCTATATTCTGGGATAATATTGATTAAAACATAAGATGTTAGTCTATGGGTCTAGTCTTAAAAATAATTTGAAACCACACTGAGGTCTCTCTTCACAAATACATGTACACTCCACGTTTGCATTTGTGTCGATGTGATTGTTTTTTCCATGTAACATATGCAATATATGAAGAATAACAGATAGGAATTTAATAAAGATGGATACTTCCAGTGTTATATTGGATATAGCAGTCCTATGTTGCCATTAAAAGTTGATACCCATGTGCGACCGCTATTAATTGTAGGACTTGACCCCTAAGTTAGTGCTAACGCGCGGCAAAACCCCATTTGTTTGTCCGCAAAAAAAGCTTTTCAGATGTGAAATTTGTCGCTTAATACTGCATCTAGAAATATGTTTTAGGTGTCATTTTGTGTTTCATTTAGTGTTTCCTCTATCTTGTGTGCAGCCTCATGATGTGTGAGCCCACAATCCTAGTCACGAAAATTATCGTCTAATGGTACAGGCTTGTGATAACACAATGCAATTGGCTAAAGCATCGGAAACACAATGCAATCGGATAAAGCAACAAATGGCCGCTTCCTTTTATCGTGCAGGTTATTTTTGACCATTTCAAAACAGTTTTCTCATAAATGATGACATAATTGAATGTGTGCAGGTTGTGAACCGATTTATACATTACTGGCGCAGCTAAAGTTTCTAGTCTCGAAGCCCTGAAACGCCACTGATAAGAGGAAAGTGGGATAAATGTCCGAGATTCGTAGGGGGTGGTGCCCAAAAATAGGTAACAGCCGGTTCCGGTAATTATATATTAATATTTGGTTTGACATTGCAATTATGTAAAGTAGCATTTTTAAAACGATAATCCATCAATACTTTTACCCAACTAAACTTGGTTAAATAGTAATATTGAAAATAAAATGTGAATTAATTTGTTTATGTGAAGGCTGCATTTTCCATTTTTATTTTATAGTCAATATTTGGTGGGTGGTATAGCTATGATAAAGCATCTAAAGTTCTTAAAATATGTGTTCTTTATTTGTTACTTAAAGTATATAGACACAATATGAAATCTGTAAAATTAGTCCTATGTATTTGCCATTTCTCAAAAATGTTGTAAGCACCCCCGTTTAACAGCAATTGGGTAAGTCCGTGAAAAAATATGAACTATGGTGTTTTAATGAAAGAATAAAATGTCAACCTTGTATGTAAATAAGCAATAATTTCCTATACTGATTGTGACTCTGCTTACACTGGTTTCCTCACAATAAATTTAGATATGACTGACGGAAAATCACGAACCTCTAATGTACTTGTCCATATCCAAAATCAGTGAACGAAACTATCCTCCACATATGGCTCTCTGTTACATATTAATGAGCTTAATTGGGCGTCTAATTAGGGGGTCAATGTTTTGTATGGGCAGTTAATTATCCCGTTCAAATTGACTACACCAAGTAACACATAGCCATTAGTTTGATCGCCTGTCGCTGGTTTTGTACACATCATCCCGGATTTACAATTGTTTAAGCTATTGCAGTCACTGAAACTAATATCAGACACTAGGTTTATTATATTTTGAAGATATAGTAGCAATTTTGCCAACACATTATTGCTGAATATTGTAAACAACTGTGATTCCAGTACAGCCGTAACAGTTCACGGCTGGTTGCACAGAACAGCTTAAAGGATTATAATCCCCCATCCTCTAATACTGTAAGAGTATGAGACGAGGTTTAACTTCCCCATTTAGAGCCTCATCACATGTGCATTATTCATAAATAATACACTTACACACGTGCAACTTTGTTGATTAAAACTTCTCCAAAATGTGCCGCTGTTTACTAACAAGTCTAAGACGTGCATTTATTGACATAAACAAGGTGAAGGTGAACCTATTGTTCAACATCGTTAAGCACCTGTGAATCACACGATTTGAAATTTACACAGTTTTCAGCACAGTTTACTAATCACGGCAGCCAAGAGCTACAGTATGTCTAGAAATTATCATTATCACTCTCACTTATACATTGCAGTATCCATATATCTACTCTATCTATATTTTCTTTTCCGTAGAAATTTAAATAAAAAATCATGAATCTTTATCAACTGCAACACTGCATGGAAATACTGACTTAATAACAATTTACTGTATATTGCATGACTTAAAATTAATCGCATGATATTGTGGGATAGTATCATAGAGATTTCCCTGAATCTTCCAGTTGAGTGGGTTTGCTTCCTACAACTAAAGGCAGAAGGGGTGTGCATTGGATGCGAATTCACCCCCTTGCCCTTTGTTTACTAAATCAACAAACTACCAAGACTAAAGGCCCACTAAATATTTCAGTTGTCTAGTTTTATAGATTAATTGTGAAGCGTGGCTTTCACTAAACACTCAATATGAGAATGTTACCAAGTTTATTATATAGGTGCACAGTGTGTAAAAAAATCAAAGCCCATCTTAATTCCATTTATCTTATTAATAAAGATACCTTTTTATCTTAAATTACACATTTAGAATGCATTTTTGGCTCGCACTAACTTACAACTGATGGCTTTGCCCATAAAGATCATAGGACTGCGCACTAACGTATATACAGCGTATAACAAAAATATATCCTTGTTTGCACTAACTTGATATGAATAATATTTAGAATATCAGCTTTTGACAATCAAATATGGAAAGAAGCAAGGAATCTCTTGGATTATCATAGGGAATTGCCTTTATAGGGAATATTGTGATCTTCGACTAAGTGTTCAACTTTTAAATGCCATCTTTAAATAGTTAAAGTAGATGGAGATCAAAGTGGAATATTCAGCTATTATCAATCAACAATTGATAGAAAACCATTTTAGTTATCGGTTTAAACGCCCAGCTATTTTCACGCACGTTTTATTATGCCTATGTTTGTGTTGTATCTTTAAAATGCTATGAGTATATTATATATAGTGTTTGAGTGAAGATATGTTTAAAACCAAATTAAAATGTTCATTAACGTATTTCTGTTCGACAGTCTATGTGATTCTTGCCAAGACATGTGACGTTGTGAAAGGTCGCTCAAAACGTGTCTGTGTATATCAAGCCGCTGTGGTCTTTTAATTTTGTGATCAATGACTAAATCCGAGTGCGTTTGCACTATACTGATCCGTAATACTGTTGGTCTATATTGTATGTACTACATGCACACTCTGCTCGGTAAATAACGCTGGTGCTTCAGTTTCAGGGTGTACTAGGAGTTTACTGCATTCTGACATTCATGTTTATAAATCAGCACAAAGTTGATATTAATTATTTTACTTTTGACTTTGTTTATTCATTTTAGTTTGGTGCATACATATTCCATATCACACTATAACGGTGTGATTATATGGAAGTAGAATGTTTGACAAAATATGACTTGAAAGATGGATATTGATACTAACAATCTTGATAAGATGGAGAGGATCAAATTCAAAATGGAATTGTATATCGAATTGTGTTGCTATTGCAATCAATAATGGAAAGAAGTACGTGGTCTCTGGGATGGTCATAGGAAATCACTGATTTGGCAACTTTCACAAAGTGTTCAACTTTTCAATCTTTTGTATCATGCTATTTGTCATGATGAACTAGTGGACAAAGTTTTCCATGCAGGACATGTCTTTACATGAGGCTTTAAATCACGGTGCCCCTGTAGACATCATCACCCAGATGATTTCTCCTCACAACATCAACATGCAGGATGAATATGGTGTGACAGTGCTTCATAAGGCAGTGAGTAAGGAAAGATGGGAGCTGGTGCCAGTTCTAATGCAGCACGGGGCAGATCTCAACCAGAGTGAAAATTCAAATCTAACCCCATTACGTGATGCTATTGTTCGTGATGCCCCAGCAGACATAATCACCCACCTGATTTCTCCACACATCATCAACATGCAGAATGCAGATGGTGACACAGCGCTTCATGAGACAGTGAGAAGGAAAAAATGGTATCTGGTGCCAATTCTACTGCAGCACGGTTCTGATTTCAACCTGGTAACTTGTGATAATCAAACCCCATTACATTTGGCAGCACAGTATGGTGCCCCTACAGACATCATAGCCCAGATGAGTTCTCCTCACAATGTCAACATGCAGACTAGAGATGGAGACACAGCGCTCCATTTGGCAGTGATGGAGGAAAGATGGGAGCAGGTGCCAGTTCTACTGCAACACGAGGCTGATGTCAACCTGTGTGATACCATGAAGCAAACCCCATTACATTTGGCTGCACTGTATGAAGCCCCAGCAGATATCGTAACTCAGTTGATTTCTCCTCACAACATCAATATGCAGGCTAGAGATGGTAACACAGCACTCCAGGAGGCAGTGATGCACGAAAGATGGGATCTGGTGCCCGTTCTACTGCAGCATGGGGCTGATATCAACCTGGACAGTTATAGGAATGAAACCCCATTACATGGGGCTGCATGGTATGGTGCCCGAGCAGAAATTGTCACCCAGCTGATTTCTTCTCACAATATCAACATGCAGGATAAGGACGGTGACACAGCACTACATTTGGCAGTGATTGAGAAAAGACTGCATTTGGTGCCAGTTCTACTGCAGCACGGGGCTGATGTCAACCTGCAGAGTAGTGGGGATAAAACCCCATTACATCATGCTGTACATCAAGGTGCCCCAGCAGACATCATCACCCAGCTGATTTCTACTCACAACATCAACATGCAGGATGAAGATCGTAAAACAGCCCTCCATCGTGCAGTTAAAGAGAAAAGATGGGAGCTGGTGCCAGTTCTACTGCAGCACGGAGCAGACCCCTCCATGTTAGACTCTCCTCAACGAGATGAGCCTTTGGCTATTTCCCTCCAAGCTCTGTGCCTTGCCACAATCAGGAGCCACATGCCTGTCAAGTCTGATGAGGCCTACGAGGGACTCGGACTTCCTGAGATACTTGTAGCTGAAGTAAAGCTGAGGCCTCAGGCAGAGGATATTGTGAAAAGAGGACATTGGCATTAAAGCTGTTGTGAATATAGGATGTTGTGAACAGCACATTGTTGCCAGTAACTGTATTGTTCAGCGTTTTGTACATATGTGTTTGTTTATATTCATAATTCAGGCTTGTGAAAAAGAATCATTATACAAAGGTGAATAACGTGTTCAGTTGTGTTTCTTGAGCGTATCATAGAATCAACCGAAGCACGAAATCATTGTTTGAAAGTAATAGTGTTCTGTGCATGTGATTCACTGAACCACCTATTAAATCATGTAGACTTCCCTTTCAAATTTGTCATGTCTGGCTGGACTGTGAAGTTCCCATCATTAGCCCCACTATGAACCTCAATATTTAACGTCTGTGGTCTGTTTTGTCTGTCAAACTCAATGTGTCATTTTGTATGGCACGTTCAGATGAAACGAAGCTGGTTTGAAAAGAACAACTTGTTTACAATAGCCAGATAATATATGATGTTTAGGGTGTGACCATCATTAATTGTACAGGGGAGGGCTCTGTTGATGGGGGGGCTCTCAATTTTCTTTGGTCACAGAAGGGAGGACGCTCAATTTTGATTCAAAATGAGAGGGAGGGCACTCAATTCTCAAACTGAAAAGGTAATACTGTATGGATTTAACTGTATTGTAATGTCAACATTTTTTTGATCAAGTCAAATAGATTGCTATGTATATCTATTCAATGACCATTTGACAGTGAATGATTCATTGCAATAGACATTAAACAGTTTTCATGGAATCTGTCCAATACCAAACTATAATTCGAAAGTATGTCATTATTCATATTTATCCGGGTGCGGTGGGGGGTGCTCAGTTTCTTGATGTTCATATGGGAAGGGCATTCAATTTCAGCGTAGAGTGTGAGGGAGGGCGTTCAATTTTTTTATCTCGTCAATATCAAGTGACCGCCCCCCCCCCCTGTACAATTAGAGATGGTCGCTCGCTTATCATCTTTAACAAAGATTAGTGAAGCTGTGATTAGCAGCGGTTAATCTATAATAGACTATTTGCTATACTTCACTTTGAGACACGAGAAATCGTTTTGTCCCGTTTATATACCAGTACGACGTATAATGTGAATACTGTCACTGGTCCTTGTTTATTACGTTGGAAAATTAGATAAGCACATACATATCGAGGGGAACGTGGCACATATCTAGGTATGTAACACGTAATTAATTTACTTATAATTACACTGTATACACAATTAGAAGCACTATACATAATTAACTGATTAATCAAAAGATTCCCAGCAAGTATATTGGCCTCCTTCTGGAAGTTGCATTTGCACATGTAAGTAACAGGTCGTTTGGCTTAGCAGCTCCACGTAACATTCATTTTTTATGCATTAAATGTCGTCCCAATCCGCCCAAGCGTCAATTCGTGTGAATGTATACAACAATAATAATTATTATATTAGCAACATGACAACGGCATGCGATTCGCATAGAGGATATATATTTTGTCTATTTAACAATAACTCTATGTAACGGGTAACCTTCGTGGCTGGTTCTATGATGTACTCACACCTCATACAGAAGTAGAATACACTCGACAGAATATTATGCTTAGTAGAGTTTATCTTGTATATTATTCCAGTGATTGGACTATGTCGGTAGCGAGACAAATGCACATAGAGTATGTACACTTTTGCATAATATATCACCAAATTTTGCAAACATGTATAGAACCATGGGCAAAAGCACCATGGTATGGGTATAGAACCATGGGCAAAAGCACCATGGTATGGGTATAACCTCCAATTAAGACCACCTCTTAGTGAGACTACCTCTATAATAAGACCACTTTCCCGATCCCAAGCCTTCATAAAGCTACCAAAATGAACCTCAGTATGAAGACCACCGCTCTATTGAGACCACCTCTATAAAAAGACCACATTTCACTGTCCCAAACCTCTAATAAAGCTACCAAAATGAACCTCAGTATGAAGACCACCTCTCTATTGAGACCATTGGTCCCTGGTGTGGTCCTAATAGAGACGTTGTACTGTACATGTTGACCATTGCAGGTGACCCCTGCGGTGCCGTCCGGCGTGCAGCAGCCGATGCCGCCGCGCCCCGTGAGGAAAGCGAGCCTCGCATTGAGGATTCTGCTCCTCATTTCCGGCGCCCACGTGCTGGTGATCGTGCCGCCGCAGCTCATCAAGATCGCGCTCAGGGCGCACTTTGGCATCACACATATGCATAAGGTTCAGGTCAGTGCTGCATGGTTACGCGAGTCTGTCGCGTAGAATTCAGGTGTGTTTTAGTGGACGTCTGGCTCGGTGTTATAATGTAGCTAGCACATTGACCAATGGTCTCACCATAACACAGAAGAGAGATTGTAAAAACCCTTATAATCAATAACACTAGAACTTTACTTGAACTCACACAATCATAAGCGCAAATGAAATAGACAATGCGTAACTATAAAAAACACACACATCAATAGTTCCTGATAAAATACAGGCAGTCGAATTAACTGAATTATATTTTTAAGGTTAAAGTTGGTAAGACGTTTTTGCACTTCTATTCCTCTGTAACCTTCAATATGCAATCACATTATATCAGATTCCCACTAGGTAATTTTAAGCTAATAAGTAAAAGTGCTGGTTATGGCTTGCAACTGTTCTAAGTGATCTCCCTGTTCACACTGGGCTATAGACCTTGAGTGCTTCTTTAATTTTCAGAACATTCATTATAATCACATTTACGTTAATACAAAATCTGTATAGAAGGATTGTGATTTTTAAGAGGTTTGTGACAGCAAATTTGGTCTTGGTATAGAGATGGTCCCAATAGACATTTTAAATGGCGGCCATATCATATACACTGTCAGAAACCGCCCTCTATGTGCAATCAAATTAGCGGTCTTTACATGCGACAGAAATGGCCATGATTTTAATTGTCATTTTCCACTTTTGTTACATCTTGAATTTATTTATTTATTATTTACTTATATTCATTAATTTAGAATAAATTTATAATTCTTAGAATCTATTTTCAAATATTTTTGCCATTTATTTTACATGGCCTCATCAAGAATCAACTTAAACTTAAAAACGTTTTATAAGCTAAAGTTGATTCCTGAAGTCCTTTAAAATGTGTGTATTTGACCGTTCGTTTAATAGATGAATGTTGCACGTAATGGCGCACTTTGGTGGCTGATGCAAGCTGGTCACTGTTTACTTGCACATAAAGGCCACTATTTTGGTTGCATGTAGATGTCCATTTCAGACAGTGATATAGCCACTAAGTGCTGTGTGCTGCGGTGCCGTTGCAGGTGTGGTTCCGGCTGTGCTCCGTGCTGCAGTTTACAGGTGGCGCTATCCTCAACTTCGTCATCAACGTGTACCACCGACGGGACCTCCGACGGCAGCTCCTCCGGACAGTCTGCAGACAGTCACCTCCCCGACAGCTCGTCAGGACAGTCTGCAGACAGTCAGCTCCCTGACAGCTCGTCAGGACAGTCTGCAGACATCACAACACATCCCCCTTCAATACATAAATCATTATATTATATATGCATATTGCATCATTCTATTTTGAGTCATATGTGTGTGTCACATCTGATAATCTTATCTAGAGTCTTAAATAGAAATATGCATATTCCCACACGCCGTGAACTAACACTAATTTGCTATAATCATTTCTACACATTTTAAGGCGTGGTCACATTGGCTAAAAATCATGTTAACGCATAATTGACTCACAGCACGTAGTTGTACGTGCGGGGCCGTGATATCCTCATTTATGTCGAGCTTATTCAATGATCACAAGCTATAAGGTATTGTAATGTGAATAAATGTGCAGACATTGTGAAAGAGATTTACATAGACCGACGATGGTCGTGTTGTGTGGCTATACTGGGGCGTCCCCATCTATTTCAGGCTGATTATTGAAGCCATCAATTATTGAAAAAATATAGATATTGTATTAATGTCTACATGGATAATGTAAAAGAGATTGACATGAATCACCTATGGACCGGGGTGATATATCAGATTATGTGTTCATTGTTGACACTCAAGACTGATCATCGACCCCTGCAGGTTTGCATTATGATGGAGTTTGCATTATGCCAGACAAATATTGTGTAAGTAATACCAGAGAGCGTTTAACAGTTCCAGACTAACAATGTATTCACATTTCAAAATGAGCAGTTTTGTTAGAAACACATTATAGTCGATGTAATCGCAACTTGAGAGTCAAGTTTAGCAGTGTTTTACATGCGTTTTATTATTTGATTCATCTGGAGAACTACAACATATTAGAATACATGACAGACATTAAACATTGTGGATTAAAAACAAATCTCTGTAGTCTCTCTGACAAGTTGCTCATGCTGTAGTGTACAAACTATATATAGTAAAGTATTA
>CM032665.1:33616952-33741339 GCA_019095985.1 Streblospio benedicti | reverse complement strand
AGCACTCAATTAAAATATGTTATGAGTCAATAGCAACGTATACACACTCACGCTATTATTCAAATTACAGTTCGTTAAAACAGAATGGAAAACAACGGTACAAACTAAAGTAGTTGAAAACAATCATTTGCATTCCTTTTCGGCCAAAATCAAAATACCGAAGACTGACAAGATGACCAGAGATAAATCGAATATTAGCCAAATTATGCATGGGAGTCACATCACATTGAAACCATTACAGCCCACAAAAACCCACCTTTTATGCTAATCGGAGACCATTACTGCCTACTAAATGGACTCGTTGATGGAGATTATTGATAATTGTTGCACTCTGGTTGTTTATGATCCTCCTGTTATGCCCGTTGAGATTTCTGCTTGTCTAGTCGACATACATCACCACAAATACAGCGGCGATTTACATCATTTCCATCAACTTTGAATTGATATGTGCATTTATTCAATTAAAAAGCCGCAGAGTTCATAACTTTCATTGCTTTGTTGTAGATCCCTCTACCACCCACCGAAAATCATTAGTTTTTATATGGTTCCTTCTGATCCTTATATAATAATGTTAAATAATAGTTTATTGTTTCAGAATCGCGTATGCCCATGTCACTGTCACATCATAACGTGCTCACCAGAAGAACATCATAACTAAACGTGTTCATCGCTAGATCTTAAAACTCCAATATGAACTAGAAACATGAATATAATTGATTATACTTATACTTCCACTAAAATCTACTTTGCCGTGTACAATAATTTTACCGAGACCATTAAAGCTACTTTTGCATCTATTAGAAATATAGCAAAATAATTAATGCCAGTATTGCAAACTCTGCATAATGTTTTAGCACTTTGTTGCAATTGCTAGCTTGCAACAGATTAATTGTGGTTTACGATTGCTTGTATGGAAATATTTGGACGGCTTTTAGAATATCATGTGTCAAATGCGCATGTCTGATGACGCCATTATACAATGTAACACTCAATACTAATAGGTGTTCTTTGTCATTCACATTATCAGCTGTTAGTCTTTGTTGTGAGACATTGGGTAAAACAGTATGTAGGCGATATTGCGGACGTCAATGCTGTAGTCAACGAGCCTTGTATTGAAATCCCTTTCGAAGATTTATTTTTAGATGTCAAGTAGACCTGATATGTGTTCAGTTTATGTCAACTTCCTTGTACAAAATATGTATAGATATATGTATGGTATAATGTGTGATTTTCAAAATGGCCGCCTAGACTATGGCGTACTCTTTATTCTTAACATCATTATGAATAGGAATCAACATCTCTGTAGGGTTCATTTGTGTTTAAGAAATAGAAAGAACAATAATATGTAAAACAATGTATATAAATAAATATAGTAGACTAGGGACTGTATAAAGATATTTTCAAGTGGGCCGATTCCAGTGTGGTGGCCATTTTCTATTAGCTTGAGCTCAAATTATGATGAGACATGCAATTCAAGCGGCCATTGTTTATTTTGTTTGGTTTCAAATTTAATTATGTGATATTGATGCCACATTGTACTTATTGGTAAACAATGTGTATTTTCCTAGCACACGTGCCACAGATATAAAACTATATGTCCTCATTGATCAGCATTAAAACCATGAAACTATAAAATCCATACATCAGACCTTCCCCCCCGAAGTCCTTATATTATCACCAAATACCAATTTGTCCTCGTTTGCATAATGATCACTATGCAAATGAATTACGGAGATCACAGCTATTGGCTGCTAATTTGTGGCCACTTATTGGGTGATGTATATGCTCGTGTAAGCCCCATTACACTGATGCCTACTCAGATTTAACAAGATCCTTGTGTTTGACAAGATCCGCGTATTTACATCCTTAACTAACCTTAACATATTCCTATAACATTACATTAACTTATTCACATGTGAGATGTTCTGAGGACTTCTTCTAGCCCACAACGTTGTGCAGATTATTCAATATTAACTTATTTCCTGATTGTTAGTAGAGGAGGTTAACATATCAAGCTATTAATTACACGTGTACGATTGTGATTGGAGTAATCAACTCCAAATTTCTTTCTATTTCTAAATTGTTTCTTTTTAAGTCATGACAGTGTAGATAAAAATGTGTGAGTCCACATCGGCACCACAGAGGATGTCCATAAATCATTGAGGGGCCTCTCCAACTTGCCAGACACCCTTGACCTACACAGTTTTCATCATCACAAAAATGCAGTTTGCAGAGATTTAGGTGATCAGGTTCATAGCTGTCAGATGAGTGAGCATTAGTGCTGCTTATTACCACAAAGTGACGCTGCAAGTCGTAAAATTAGGACAGTCATTCCGCCATTTCTCAATACTGTACTTCTGCATGGGAATGTTTCAATATTTGAATGAGTTACCGAGCTTTATACTAAATATACCATGTATCATATTGAGTTCGTTCTTTATAAATATGCTAAATTTTAAGTAACTATATATACCCATTTGACATGTAGTAGTCACGGTTAGCTGTCTCTAGAACTGCATGGTATTGGTATCACTATAATATGACATCGTATCATGCATCTTCCAACTATATATTTAGTTCTTCAAGTACCATTACCGCTGGTGGAATAGCAGACTTGAAATGCTCCAACTGACCTTTGTGGTCTTATACGTACAACTAGTCCGAACAATTATATCACGGTTTATACATGTAAGTTATTTTAACACCTCATGGGGTAAACCAAATAAATACCATGCCTGAAGTGACTGTGCCTTTTCAACGTTGTATAGGAATCATGTTAGCGTGCTCTTAGAGTATATTATAAAATATGGTTGGTATTCTGTATATATTTTAAATCAAATTCACCTTTCTAGCTCATCCACCAAATTCCTACAATCTACTCAGAAAAAAACATGCGAGGCACCATGAAACGTTGTAACCGTTTACAACAAACGTAGGGGCCTAAGTCGCAGAAAATGAAACGCTACTCCAAAAATATTCATAGCACGAGCGCTCATGATCCTTCTATACAAGTGACCTCCATTACACTGGGCCACTATAACTATGGAATATGCCGTCAAACCATCTAACTTAGGCAGAGCATAACTCTCATTTACAACAACACAATCATGGGCAGTTGAATGGGAGCATATCTTCTTTCAGCGGTCATTAAATTCGCCAACAATAGGCATGTATCACACTTTGCGCTCCATAATGTTAAATGAAACAGAAAATCAGAATATTTGGATGCATCCAGTGTGGATGTTCCATGTCCATCTTGATTGAAATATATATGAGCATTCTTTGTGAATATCCTTTGAAGGGACTGTAATATATTTTAGGGCTGTCTACACAGTGGCGCTCTGTCTTCACGTTAATCCCCGTGTAGTTTGGCTGATGAGAAAGAATGCCACCTCATTCAAATGTAATGCATTGTTCTGACTGATAATTATATATTTAATGAATGCATATTCGGTTCATCCAGGGTTCCATCATTCATGATTTAAAGAACAATTTTAGCTACCTTTAGGAACCATGGTTTTGCTCTGCTGCGAGGCTTTTGCTGTTTCTTCAACCACTTCATCGGGCCAAATGAAACACCTCAGTTGGTCACATGAGCGCCATGGTGGCGGCAGTCATGTGACAGCAGGGACGAGTAGAAGGACATAGGCCGTAGCCGGTGTCATTTCCGGAGAACGCTCACGTATCTCGATCGACTCGCGGATCTTTCAGCGAAATTCGTGTTCCTAACGCGCCACAACCTTGAAATCTACGGAGTGATCTTACGTTCCTTGTTGCTTATATGTTCCCCTACAGCTGCTGGAACATGGTTGGGATTTTAATGTTCTACACAGGTGTTAAGAGTCCGACGTGTACGTTCTCCGGAAATGAACTGACACCGGCTACGACCTCCCCTGTTTAATTGTATTCTTTAAAATATATATCTATTGTGTTCCTTACAGTGTTTTGCATTATATGTCATAATTGCACTGTCCAACCAACGCCGTTGATTGTTGATTGGAAAGCCAATTAGACCGTTTGTAAAGCCACGTCAAGCATCACGCAAGTTCGTAAAGAACTAAGACAAACTTTTGAATACCCGATGGCAAACAGAGACTGAACAATCACCTTTCTTTGTATGTGGCCAATGAGATTATACTATTTGTATATTATTTAAATTGAAATACGTACGTATGTAATCATAAAGAGCTCCAAATTCGTTTTAATTTAACCTTAAGTGAAATCTGATTAACATAATTGCATATATATAAACCTGTCATCAACGAAAATAACAAGGTGTACAAGTACACCACTTACCACTGTCTACAAGGGTGCCACATCATGCCAATGTGTCGAAGCGATGTCATTATTTACCATCAGTAGTGACCTTCCGGAAAGAATACTGTCATTATCACGTTACAAGAATACAGGTCCAATATCTGTGGTCAGCACACTTGAGCTGAGATGGATGGCGAAATCTTCTCTCGACGGAGGACGTGGCAACTCACACTAACTCAGCACGGATCATATGGATCACGGCTCATTATACGGATTGTCACCGGATCAAAAGAAGCTCTGATTCATCCTCCTCGTGGGAGTAAACGCTACATTAAGCGACAGCCTGGCGAAATAATGCAAGAGGCGGGGTGAGCATTCTATATAATCCCATAAACAATAATAAGCGTGTTATACGACTTGTTTGAGATCTATCTGCCAAATAAACACTGCATTTCATAAAAATGTGACTTTTTAATTCTATTTCTGTACTTTTCACATACCTCAGTTTTCCAAATTGAAAACTGTAATTATAATTGCCGTTATGTTTGCATTGTGTTTATTGCTGAAGTATCAGTTACATGGTGCCAATCAAATGTAAAATGATAACCATATCAATTATGTATGTAACTATCTATGAACGTGCAAACACATAAAGTGATAAACAGAATTATATGATGCGTTACTACATATATCCTAAACTCCAGCCAATCATGTCAGTTTAATCAAAATAACTAAACATATAATTGAAGTAATTTATTCCAATCCGTTGAGCACAATAGAGCTTTCAGCATGACCTTGCTTCTTGCACCAGTGAAACCCTTTAACAGACAGGGGGTCAGTTATTTAAGCACCCTGTTATGTGTGAGCAATTGAGTTGATGATGAACTTCGCTCACAGCATTTAGAGCTGGTGGTCCAGGTTGGATTGGGTAATTATGGGGGGGTGGCAGAGTGGAACCGAGGTGTTCCTTTCTTGCTAGCTCTCCTTTCAGATTCCTCCAAGTGGATTGTCGTGCATAGGTGTCTACGTCACGATCGGTCAAATATACTCCGTTAAGGCTAGAATCAAGGATACTATATAGAAATCAAGTATCTTTGGCAGTATGCCTGTTCATTTTAATATGGAACCTACCAGTGTTGAGCAGCAAATATCCATGCTTTTTTCGGGGTTTGTTAAAAAATCTTCGCCATAAACTGCATATAATGTTATGTTCTCTATTTGCGGAGACACACTGATATGCTCAAGCTGACAAAGCACAATATTTATGCACTTATCTAGACAGATGTAACCAGGTTTCATTGACAGAGCTATAAACGAATTCACATGCTACGAATAAAATGATTGGTCGATTACTATAGAATACAAGAAGTTCATGAGTTGAAGAAAATATGGGTTGAGGAAAAATCCATCTGCCCCGTTGAGGTCAGACCAAACAAAATTGTGAGGCTATTATTGAGCATAGTCTCCCTCCACCCCCTGTCGCAAGAATAAGTATATTATGTTCTAGTCGATCGGCAACGTTTTTTGCGGGTTTCCTCTGCTCTGGGTGTTGGTTTTATACGGTTGTTTCAAACTGAACGTAAAACTGCACACCAATAGATAATTAGAAATTGCACGCGTTCTTCCATCCATACATAGCCTATATAGTGAAAGTGCAAACAAAGTCTGGCATTGTGATATGCACGTTAATTGAGTTAATTACTACAATTAGGATGATTAATTATTACACTCGGCGAGTTTCACAGTCCACTTGGCAATTGTCGATTGAAGTGTGCGTAATGTGGATTCTGCTGCCATTGAGATAGCATATTTTTGTCTATATTTTCAACATAATGAAACATGGTGATACCACCTAGTACGTTAATGATTCTAGGGTGCACTGGTCAAGTATTGCACGTTCCTTTCTATCTCTTAGTTTTCAAAATCTTGCATAGATGTGTTTGGATAAGAACGCAGCGAACTGCGTGATAGGGTTCAATATTTCAGATAATCAAAACTAATTTCACCATAACTTGAATTATGACGTAAAGCCACCGCCCAAAATAAAGATAGTCAAATGCAGTTCCAAACTGTTGGACAATTGCTGCACCAACACTGATTAAGGCAGACGTGGGGCAATTAATTCTCACCCCTGAGTGACTGGCTCATTCTTAACGCTTATTGCTCGGCCAGGCGAAGGCGGAACTTCATAAGGAGAGAGGATTATGACAAATGGACCACACAATCAGTGGAAAAGTCTTTTGATGAATGCTAGAAATCGACCTTGGGAAGGTTTGTGATGAGTCACGTCTGCCGCATATCATCGTGCTCATATTAGCGGTTGCGAACACGTTTTGCTTTGTTTCGTTTCTAATTAAATACAGTTGTAACTTACATCCCATAAGGAGAATGTTGTTAAGGAGACCAGTTACAAGTCGACAGTTTGTGTAGCCTCTGGCTTTCATAATGACACCACCGTGAACATGCATCAAACCGCCTCGTCCCTGAAGCCACTTGGGTGATGCTAGTCGAGAAGTTCGTTTGTCTCATGGAAAAAAAGCAAACGCAAACTGGTCACGTGATCAAGATTTAATATACTCATCAAATAAACTTTAAGATTCTATGTGTTGAGGTTGATGCTCCAAAACAATAACGTATGTTGAACAAAGACTTTGTTTCATGTCCAGCTCTAATGAAACAAATAAGACTTTATCATATGTCGACGTCGCCAACCAAGTGACAGAGTTCGTCTGCATGCAAAATTAAGTACAACATAAGTATCAAACCCAAAATAGCAAATATAGTACCAATGAACCGCATGATCAGTTTATACACTGCGTTTGTCGCAGGTTAGTTCCGACTCATCATGTGATCAAGATTTAGTATACTCATAAAATAGACTCCGAATCGGAGGTCACACGGGCTGACTTTTGATGGGCGATATTGCGTGAGTTCTAGCGATTCAATCAGTAGGGGAGGAAGCACTTGGCTACAATCACGCCCTCAGGGGGCATCGCCATAATGGGGATACCGGGCGATAAAACAGTGCGCAGACATTGGCACAATTACTTAGATGGCAACCGATAACCTTCTGCTAGGTTCCAGTGAAATACATGTACACAATATTCGGGCTGTACTTATTATAACATATCCTTTAAAGAACACATTCTGAGGTGCACTTGATTTCTATAGCGTGTATATACATTAAGGTAAGATACAGAATAATAACATAATAGAATTTCATTAAAACACTCTTAGGTGAAACTGTGATAGATAAATATACACCATATCTTCCAGATATACTTCTCACTATTCTAAAGTATGCGCCAACCCAATCACTGGACATTTTGTTTTGTGGCGACATCCCTGTAACTTGCATTATCACATCATTCCACCATATGAATATTACATGCATGCAATTAGAATGAATATAGGGAAATGTCAAACAAAAATAGCAGCTCTCGGAATTACGGGGAATCCGCAAGACTGTGTTTTTCTTCATTAGTGCTGTTTTGTTCTTCAAACAATTGTCTATCATTTGTGACACAATGCAAGCAACTTCTTAAGAAGAAAAAATATCTACGCCTACTCAAAACTTACTTGTCAAGCATATAAGATTACCTTATAATATATGTTAGTATATTTATGACTGGGGTCTCATTTTCTTCAAGACAAATATTTCTTCTCAATGTAGACCTTTGGTATGTATTAGTCAAATTGAATGCACACTATATTCTACCTCACTTTCTGCAGCACAGATCCTCGTCTACAGCAATAATTAATTTCACGGAATTTTGTTTCATTTTTGTAACTTACACGAGTGTTTTTAATGCCATTCACAACAATCAAGTGCATGTCGTGTACATGTATATGGGCATAAATATGCCTATATACTTGTACATTTTACTATAATACTACATATTGCAAACATACACAACACTAGATCAGGTGCAATAAAGCAGAAATTTCAATCTTGTTTCTTGTACATTGTTAGAGCATTGCGTGCAGCAGGCACAGCCACGTTGTGCCATAATTTGACCCATTCAACAAACACGCCGCTGCTTTTAAGCAATTAGTTCTATCACCTGATGTGCATCTACCTTGTACACGCTGTCACTACTTACTTTTTTCAGTGCCCGATTAAGGTGTAGTGGGGCCCCGCGCTATAATTCAACGTGGGGCCCTTTGACCCGTGATGCGACATTTTGTCTGGAATTACGGTTCCATATTAGGTTTCGCGTAAAAAAATGCATGTGTAAAAATTTTGCCAAAATCTAGGGGCCCTCTATGTTGGGGGCCCCTGGTTGCAGCCCGCTCAGCCCCCACCCCCTACTTGGGTACTGTCTTTTTTGCTAAATGTGTGTGAGATAACAGTTCACAATCTTATACACCCATTTCACTATCGGCCGAGCAACTTAGGATCACCCTGTTGTAAACCAACTCCCTCTAGAACTGACCTACATTCCATTAGGAACGGGACGGATACTCGCCTAACACTCGCCTAACATTCGTCTCAAACTCGCCCCAAGCCTCCTTTTCCCAGTTGCCAGGTTTGAGGCAAGTTTGAGATGATTAGAGACGATACGCAGGACGAGTACCGAACACTAAGTGCGATTGCCACCCAAGTACGGCCGATTGCGGATGATTGTTGTTTAAGCAGACAATTGAGACCTTACATGGTCATCACTTGACTCATGTTAGAGACGATTGGCCTCGAGTAGGAACAGAGCGGACAAGAACAGACGATTGCGCAGCAAATGAATACTATTGAATTAAATTCCAATCATGTCATAGGACAGGATTGATAGCAAAATTTTTGGGCCAAGTGTGAAATGATTGTTTGGAGTACGGACGGTTGAAGTTTATACAACCCCGTTTTCTCGCCCATATAAAAGCCAGCCTCTGAGTCAAATTTTGCTTGGATGTAGTGTATACTGTCATTGTGATGTCTTGCTGAACTCTGGACAAATTCACTGACCATATCATAAAAATGATTACAAAAAGTGTTTATAAAGTTTTATTGATAAAAAGTTAAGTGTGCTAGCTTCCCTTCACGAACATTTGCCTGCCTACAATGTGAAATTGTAACGTTTGCTTGGTTCACCCCTCGTTTTCGTCTTACCAATAGATAATCCCTTCTCATCCCATCTGGTCTAATTAAATTCAATGTTTGAAGTTGCAGGAATATTGAAAACCACAATAGATTGATGGTAGAAGTACTGGTGATTCGCACTGAAATGACAACCAGCCGAATATAAGGGCAAGTGCACTCCGAGAACTTAGCCCGATCGGACGAGTATGAGCGTGAGCTCGACTTTTCGTCAACATCCGCAATTGGCCACAATCGGCGCTATAATAAGAAGGGAAATGGGGGTTAATACAAGAAAATATGATTAAAAATCTGGATTTATTGCAGCTGATCCAGTTTCAGTTGAGGGCCAATGTCATCCTACAATCTGATTGTTTTTTACCCCGCCCGCTCATTCGCAAGGACTTTCCCAATCTGCTGTCAGAATTCTGTTTTTAAGTATCAGACAAGCTATACACACCGGTTATGGTAATGAGAAAAAAATCGATAACCCCATAATATCATTCAGCTACTAAGTCTGTGCTTTTTCCTTAGCCGAATGGAGAGTGGGACTCGTGATCAGAAGATCGTGGGTTCGATTCCCGGTCGGGTCTGAAGTAGCCTATCACAAGGCCTTTTAATGATCTGACATGAAGGACTTCTCTGAAAGCTTCTATATGATTCAAAACTAGCTAATTGTTTTGCTAATTTGACGTCATTTACTAAAAGCACGTGGCTTCTATTTTTAGAACAGCAATCTACTTATAGTTGTAGTTGTCGTTGTCGTTGGGTATTTTCTCATTTAAGCATGTGGTTCTGTGTATTTGTAATGGAGAAGCTTTGACCAAGATCACATCCTTAATGTCTTGGCTAATCCTTACCTGGTAAATCACCCATGCATGCCATGCATGCTGCTGCTTCTACAGCTGCTGCTAATGAATACTCCGGTTTTAAAAGCTATAACAGGCCATGATGTTAAAGGCTGTATATTTGATATCATGACAGTGGGGTTCCCATGGTTTTGTAAAAGGCTGAAGGTAAGTCTTGAGCAAAGTTACCTCTAACAAGTTGCACACTCCTTCGTGATATCTACACGTTAAATAGGTACAGCTTAGGCGAGTGACAAGCACGTGTGTGCTATGGCAACAATGTGATGTACATGTATGCTCCACAGGGAGTTGAAGATATAGTGTGACAAAATGCCAATTATCTGGTGAAAATCTTAAGTCACCATAGCGCGACAAACTGTTAATTGCAACTGCAAATTAGCACATTTACATCTCGCATAGGCCTATACGATAAGTATATGCCTCAGACCATTAGAAGTCGACTTCGGGCCCCAGACAGCAAGGGAAGAGACAGATTTTCACCAACAAGGTTACGCACGTAACCATCCTTACATGGCGGCGGCGTAACCTGCCAGTGTGAGTTGAGCTACTCACCAAAATGGTGGCACCGTCTTCACTCAACTCATGCGGCGGCGGTGGCGTCACGCGGCAGACGACCACTCACACGTCTGAGCCGCTCACGCTAATCTCTTTCACTCTCTGAATTTGGGATAATCTTTAAATCACTGTTGCATTGTGTCTAGACGTGTATGTAGTATAACAGTGTGTGCATTCTACACGTTTAATGATTGTTGCAATTACGGATTATCCTTGTTAGAATAAATACTGTGTCTTGTACAGTGACATCAGATTTGGATATCAACGTTAATTACCGTGGTATAGTCAATAGACACTTTATGATTACATCCATTGGAATTCACTTCCATTGTTGATTACAACAGGATTTGATTTATTTTTCAGCTATGGTGGGATTATCTGATGGCACTTGTAAGATGTTAGTCTCATATGGCTGATGTCCATGATAACGACTGCATTGAGGCTAAAGCAACTATCTAGACACGTTAATAGTATTGTCATCTTATTTTGTATTTCAAATGTCTTGCGACCTCGTAAGAGTTAACCATACCACGATTAGCATTGTGTGGATGTGACAATTGCTTAAAACTAATCCTCTAAACTATGTTTCCCTTTCCTTTTTATCCCAGTATAGTCTTCATATGCACAATGCCTGTGTCTGTAATATCCATTGTCAAATTAACATGAGAGAACGCCGCATCAATCAATGTTTTCACATAAAATTCATGCTGGCAACAAGGCTATAGTCGTCTCTAATAGTCATTACCGAGAGACACTAACTGAGAATTATCAATGAGACTACAGTTTACACACTGCAATAATGAGTTAATGTGTGTACCTTTATTGATAGGAGGATGTAACGTGTACGCATGCGTGAGGCTGTAGAAAAGAAAACAGACAGTTAATGGGAGTCAATCCATTTATAGTACGGGGTACAAAGGGCTTAAAAACGACTTCATTCACATTTACCAAGCTCATTCTTTACGAGGTTTGTAACACTTTGTGAAGAGCGTTTCTTCTGGGTTGTGTCTTTCTGTTGCACTTTTTCACACATGCTTGTTATACACGTATTTAAAAAGTGATGCAAATTGAAAATAAATTTCAATCAAAGAAGTGGTGTGTGTCCGGGCTATGATAAACATTTATAGTCACCGATATTGGTTTGTTATGAGATAATGCGTGCACTAAAATGTATGATTGGTCTACGTATGTTTTCATTTCAAACATCTCACCTGTATAGCGGGGTATTATATGAACGTCAAGAAGGAAAATGATATTGGAATCATTGCGGCTGATACTTACCACAGCGGACATTTGCCGCGCCACAACCAATTCAATCATAGCAAGTGTGGCCTGTGTGGTTCCTGTGCAGTGTGCCCTCTATCTGTCTCCATATGCCAGGCGTAACAGATGGCTCACCCGGCGGGGTGTCTGCATGATGTATATAGCAGTGTACGCCGTCAGTTGCTACAGGCAATGTATGTCATTGAAGATGGGGTGTTATGAGCGTGAGCATTTAGAAATAAAGTATAAAGTATTATTCTTTGGCCAAGTGAGATTGACTTGAAGGTAATTGGTTCGATTTAGACTAGTCGTGCCCTACTCTGTGGTACCCGTATGTAATATAAATATACAGTAGGATGTCTCTATTAGGATCAATATTGTTACAAGTGTTAGGTGTTCTTAAGAGAAAGGGGGTCTCTATACAGAGGCTCAGTCTGGTAGCTTTGTGAAGGTTTGGGATCGTGAAAAGTGGTCTTATTATAAAGGTGATCTTAATAGAGAGGTGTTCTTAATTAGAGCTTCTACTCTACTATATTTGGTGGCTGGATCTCGCAGTTACTCAACAGCACCAAGTGCTTTGTCAGCGATTACTTTGCTTTCCTGGGAATCATTGCAGTGTAAAAGATGAAAATGACCAGTCCTACACGTGCATCTGTCAAATCTCACCATGTCCCTGAAATAGGGAGGTGTAAGTTTGGTACAGTAATGGCAGAATCACTTTTTTTCCTTTTTTCCTTTTTCTTTGGGAGTGGGGGGTGGGGGTGTAATAAGGGGCCAAGAAGTCCCACATCATTAACTTTTTTGGCCTTTTTTCCCCACATCCCTATTTTTATGGCCTTTCCCCCACATCCCACTTCCTTATAAATCCACCCCTTTAAAATGTGAAAGTATTTTGACAAAACACTCAGAAGCTGAACATTAATGCCAGTTTATCGCCATGAAAACGCGCCGTTGCTAAATCACACTATATGATCAGACGTGTGTGTAATTGCCCTGTTTGGCTGACTAGCCCCATCACAGCTTACGTCACACGAATCATCTGCTGATCCACATTATCCATCTCACAGTCTGTGGAAAACTACAGTGGGGCATCGAATTAAGACCACCTCTATAATAAGACCACTTTTACGGTCCCAAATAATCATAAAGCTCCGATAATGAACCTCTGTTTGGAGACCACCCCTCTATTGAAACCACGTACCACTGGTCCCAATGGTTGTCCTAATAGAGCGGTTCGACTGTACCTACAGCAGGATTTCTCCACTCGTCTGGTATCTCATTGTCAGAAGGTGGACGGGGTGGGGACTGTAAGGGCTCACACACACACACACACACACACACACACACACACACACACACACACACACACACACACACACACACACACACACACACACACACACACACACACACACACACACACACACACACACACACACACACACCGCCCCCTTCTTTGCAAACTCCCTTTGTTTCTTTAAATCCTCCTTTTAAATCTTTCTACTTCATGTTAATAGTACGCCGCCCCCGCCCCCCCGAACCACACACAGCGGTTTTGCACTGCTGCCGAAATGTAATTGTGTAAAAGATTGAATTTGAGCAACTCTCTCCCGGGAACCCACTCAACCACCTTATCAAAACACCCCTAATGCGGGTACTCGCTTGTAATTTATTAACAGCTTTGAATAACACGCAGTGTTCAATTTGTTCAAATGCTCACTCAAGTAAATTTGATGGTGCTGTGAACAAATTGAGAAAATGAGCTGAGAATGGCTTTGTACGGTTGGCTGCGGCGTGGGTGTGACATGGTGGCTGATTTTAATGAGAGGCCTAAATTTATTATCCTTCTCATAAGCGGTGACATGATTGTGGTGACTTCTGGAAGAGATTAATTTTCAAGGCCTGGATATGTGCGTGTTACAAGGTATTTGTATGCATTGAGCAAGCGTTGGTCATCAATTATTGCTCTATACAATGGCGTGTATGGCTTGTTTGTCGTGGAACAACAAGGAATAGTCTTTAAACGTTGATGAACAACGTGATTGTAAAACAATTTCTTTTGCAAACAGCCACATTGCCTCATAGTTATTACCTGGTGGTTTATCAAATAACCTGAAGCTAGACTAAAGTATCTAATCACCTAATCATTGAAAAAAAACTAGCCGGGCTATGGTAATAATGGTGATAGTTCAGCCATCTATTCAAACAGCAGCATGGGCAGCATGGGCAGGCTTCTGGGGGTCAGGCTCGGTATATGTATATGTCACCCGAGCGTCCCCCGATCACTGTAGATCAGTCGGGCTCCAGCACCCGGCCTTTGGTCGCCGAGGCGTGCTGGCGACAGGTCCGAGGGTATGGTGGCCGGCACGGGGGTGACGCATGGCCTCGGCGGTGCACTCAGTCAGATAGGCAGTAGAGGAATGGTTGTTATTGGGTTCTGTGTGACTTGCTGTTAACACAACGCTGTGCAGTATAACCTCCCTTTAAGGACGACATGTGGGTCCAGTGGTATGTGATGTCAATGGAAAGGTGGTCTCTAAACAGAGGTTCATTTCGATAGCTTTATTAACGTTTGGGACCGTGGAAAGGGCTCTTATCATAGAGGCAGTATCCATAGAGAGGTGGTCTTATTTGAAGTTTGTACTGTAATTGAAATTGAATAGGTCTTAATGGTCACAAACGAGAAAAATCACACATCTGGATCCACCCACCTGATGAAACATGACAGCTTGAAAATGTGAGTCTAGCCCAAACAAGGAAGTCTGCCACCGCTCTTATTAGTGCGTGCGTGTGTCGTGAGGGGGCGCTGACATTTGCCGGCGCACGTCACCCCGGATCAGTCTAATCGGATTGGCAGACGGCGCTAGTCAGGAAAGTCTTCGGGGTAAGAGGATTCTACTCTCTAACAGGATTCCAATAAATTATCTAAAAAAATCAACTTTAACCAAAAAGTAATTCTTTTCTCTGACAAAAGACATGTGAATGCAATGAGAGAAATGGGCATACACTTCGAGAGGATAGACGTTCATTGTTAAATGTTTACAAATGCTAAAATACTCAAATATGTGCATGCTTTCAATATTAAGTATAAAGGATTTGTCGTAGAAATATAGAACAACTGACTTTTTCAACGTATTTTAAGCTTTGACGCTGAAATATCCCTATTCTAATGGGATTCGCAGATATGCTTTAATAACAATATTTGCATAAACAAATTTGCTTATTTGCATAAGCCTATCACGTGATTTGCATAAACCAATCACATCTTCATAACGTGGACCAATCAAGGATAATGTAATTTAACACTTTGCCTGCAAACACAATACAAGAATAACAGTAAATGTGTGAAGTCTGCCCAATAACATTTAGCAAGATAGACTGAAGATAACCAAAGACTGCTAGTCATCTTGAAGTTGATCTTTTTACCAAGTCTGTCTGCTAGCATTACTTGAATAGGTCATTATTAGTGATAATGCCCCCAGCAGCAGAATGATATATATGTATATGATGCACAAAAACACTGTGGGCAGTTTTTATAATCCTTCAATATGTAAACTCCATATCCATTTAAAAATATTAACAGACAATGAGTAAAACATGTCTAAAACCACCAAACTACGAGGCTTGCATTAGGTTCACCTCCGTCACTTTAGGCTTTGATTAACCGGAGGGTGCGTGCTCCATGTGTGTTAGTCATGTGTGATAATCCATGAAACAATTTGAGTCCGACTGTACTCGTTATATTAGTAACACAAAACATCTCCACGCTGCCTGACCATGCCAATAATGCCCGTATCTCTGGGTATATTGTGTTCACCTTTAACAACAAAATGTATACAGTAGAACCTCCAATTAAGACTACCTCTATAATGAGACTACCTCTAAAATAAGACAACTTTTCACGGTCCCAAACCTTCATAAAGCTGCCAAAATGAACCTCTGTACAGAGACCACCTCTCTATTGAGACAACCTAACACTGGTCCCAAAGGTGGTCCAAATAGAGAGGTTCTACTGTATATTGCAAGTTGGGTGACATTTTGGTTGTTGATTCTCCATCTAAATATTGGGGATGAATGTGCATGACGGTATGAAGATTCATATAATGCGTATCAAGATATCTCTTTGCAGACCATTTAAAAAGAATGTCCAAACAAATAGGTTAGAGAAAATCTTAAAATGATATTTAAAAAAAAAATCATCAAATACGTTCTCGTTTTGTAAAACCTTCCCCAATGGAGCGAATCGTCTTCTGCTGACACTGGCAGTAACTACCCCCATTATAGGCAGGGATAAGGCCATGTGCTGAGTGGCATTCACAAACTAGTCCCGTGTTCCGTGTGTAGATGCTATAACTGCGCGCACGAACTTTTTGTACGCTCGTAAATGGGTCGTAATATCTGGTACAAATCGCCAGTTAGCGTGGAGCACGGGCGTTGGGTTATCACTGCAAATATGCTGTTATTAAATCGTTTACAATAGTATAGACTACAATGTCTCTAAACTTCGGATACCAGGTTTCTATCTATTGCGCAATGTATATTCTAGGCATATTTACATGTATGTTGGGTTTTGAGGGGTGGGACTATCAGAGAAGGGTGTGACCATCACTTTCTGCTGCTGCTGCTGCTGCTGCTGCTGCTGCTGCTGCTGCTGCTGCTCCTGCTGCTCCTCCTCCCTCCTCTCCTCCTACTGCTGTTCCTGCTCCTGCTCCTGCTGCTTCTGCTGATGCTGCTGATGCTGCTGATGCTGCTGATGCTGCTGATGCTGCTGATGCTGCTGATGCTGCTGATGCATAGGCTCTGTCATCCCTTTGCGCTAATCTTACCTATACAAAAGCATTTAAACTATACATTCCGATACGTATACACAGTAGTTATTCTGTCAGTACTGAAATAAATTAGTCTGTTTAATTCAGGTGAAGGTCATCCCGTTCACAATAATGGATTTTGCTATGGATACCATAATCAAGCATTAACCAACGAATTGGAATAATTATATGATAGTTCTAAATGAGCCAACATATCACAATATAAACACTACTGGATACGCGCCAAGGAGTGTACACAACAACAATATAATTTTTGGTTCTTGAGTGACTGCATCACAATAAAACCTGTCAAACAGTTGCACATCGTTAAGGATAACGAGCACTAGTGTATAGTGCAGCTATTAGGGTATTAACATTCTAGCACACCCCTAGAATATCAGGAATTCCACAGGACTTTGAGCTCGTATTGGTCTAGACTAGCAAGTTGGACTGATGGATCCGACAGGAGGAAGGATGTGCTCGCTGGTGGCCACGTGTGTGCTGGTGGCGGCCGTGGCGGAGTGCTCCGTGTGGACAGACGACATCAGCACGCACATCCGGGTCATCGTGGACAGAGGTACGTGGTCGCCGCCATCTTGGTTTGGTTTGTCAAATCGTATGAATGTCCATATGGGTCAATGCAAGTGGTGGTGGTGGTGATGGGGGTGGGAGTGGGGTAGGTGTCGGTATAAGCATGCACTTGTGTTGATTTGTTTTCAAAATGAATTTTAATAACCATGAATATATTGGAAATTAACTGATTGGGTTTAAGTATTGACACCAGACGATTCCTTTCCAAGTCTCCATGTCTATAGGACTATATCACATAGCCACTGCCGGGACTGGAACCCTGGACCACTGGCGCCACTGGGGTACCTCTCTATCAAGCACTTAATACAGGCGCATTGGACAACACGGCTATCCCGACACACTATGTACTACCGGTATACCGTGTGCTATAATATCCTCGACGATTATTATCGACGAAGTTGTTAATCAGATAGAATATATAGAATGTTTGGTTACATCATAATCAATAAGAACACCTCAGTATTAACTATCCATTTGTCGCCCTCAGCCAAGTAAATTGTAACACTAGTACTCTTGCCGACAGTCACGTACATGTCCTTAGTACGCGTTGGGTGCTACTGGATGACCCCGTGATACTAGAGTAGCGGTTTAGCAACGTTTCTGCACGTACACTTACCACTGCATGCAGTGTTAATAGGTACTAATTACATTTAGTCTTACATTGATAGTTCCAATCGGATTCTACAAATTGTTATTGGTAATCTGCATATAGATTGTAATGGGTTTGCCCAAAACTATCCTTTTAAAATATGATCAAATATGCATATTATTTCAACCGTTTCACTATTAAGTTATGTTTTGCACTTGTCACTACGGGGAATTCTCGAAGCTCTTGGATGACCTTATCATTTCTTGTAAAGCAAGTCAGATTGAAATTGCACAATTAAATCAGTTTTATGAGCCCATACAAGCGTTTTATGAATGCAATTTCATGTTTCTGTATCTTTATATCTGGGGATGCTATTATGTCATCTCCACCTCACAAAACCATTTTATATTCCATGCTTTTCACATATAAAACATTTTTGTGAATAATCAGGAATTAAATTTATCTTATGTACAAGAACACTTTATCTTTTCAAAGATAAAAGCCGATGTTTTCGTCTTTATATACAGTGATACCAAATCACGTACATTTTAGAGCCAGATTTGTACTATAACTTAAATGTGTGGTGGATAGGCTTGTATCTTAAGGATGTTTTTGCGTTGCTTCAGCGAAAGCCTTGTGTTCACTTCGTTTCTATGTATCTATGTATGTATGCATGACTTCGGACAATCTAGAGCTTTTACCTATGCACCGATTTTGTTCAACGTTTACACAACTATGGGGTATGAGGGGACACCAAAGTGATTCGATTTTGGGCACTCTGACAATTAAATTGTCCTTTCTAGAAGGCCATTTATGACATATTTACTAATATTCAATGCACTTAAGCCAGCAAGAAAAATTAAAGACTAAGACTAATACTAAGAAAGTGTTTATTTATGTCTCACACCACATTACTTCTTAAACCATTAATAAAATTATTGCACATAATCCAGTAGAAGGTCACTTCTAAAATTCTTCTTTTTCTTTTGAACAGCTTGTCACCTCCCTAACTGCACCTGCTGGTATCATTATCTTACAGAGCAGCAGTAAAACGCGCCATTTTCTTTGGTAGCTTGTTGGTGGATATTGTCCACTTGTTAGATTCACATATATCATTTGCCATGATGGGGGTAGACCGTCATTCCACATGAAATAATGTTCTGATCAAGTTCAAATGCAGAACCATAAGACTTTCTGACAGTGGGCTTAGCTGTCATCTCACACCATTGATCTTTGTCAATCGTGTACTGCACACATAAATTGTAGACACCTCTTATCAAGTATAAATTACATTTACAACCAACTAGACAAGATCCTCGGGATTCCACGCTATCTAATAAGTTGGCTTTGTAAACCCACTTTTGGCATCCTCTGACAACAGTTGTAAACAATAATATAACGTGACTTTCTGACCAGATTATCGTTGTAGGCAACCCACTTCATGTGGGCCAATTTCTTTATTTTGGTTGTCATTTTGTCCTGAATAAGCATTGGAAATGGTTACAGCTTCAAAGCTGTAAATTTTTTAGAAAACTTCATAAAGTTTGTAAAACACCTCATTTAAAAAAAAACATTAATAAGGGCAACATTTTTTGTATTTCTGCTGGCAACATTATATTGACCTAGACTTCAGGGAGCCACCCATCACGTGATGTTGGTTTGACCTTGACAGCTCCGAACACTTTGTCTGACAGAGGATTAATGCTAATCGCCATTGTAGCTCACATTGCCTCTTTTATGAGAAATCCTTTCTACTAATACCCAAAAGTAATTGGTTGTAAAAAAATGACATACGACCGTCTACATGCACCATATTAAAACATGTTGGGATAAATGTGAAATATTAGTTGCATACTGTGCACAAATGTCTAGGGTTCTAAGCCCTAAAGACCCAAATGTCAAGGCTCTCTTTCTATTAGACTTAATTACACATTATTCTGCATCTGAGGCGGATTCTCTATGGAACAGATTTTGCATAATTCCATATAATTAGCAGTTGATTCATGGACAAGTATCGGTCCACTTACCAGATTGGGTTGGGCTTTTTGCAATATAGAACTTTCTCAGCAATGAATTAGGCGGAGGCAATGGAGTGGTGTTGTTTTGTTACCCTAATTTGTAACTTAACAATGTTTATCTGTAATGAACTGCTTTTATCAGTGGTTTATTTCCTGTAATGTGTGATCCTCTTATCCTCTATATGCTAGAGTGTTATCATTGATAAATAATTTCATATACATACACGTAGTATATAGTAATATATAGTGCATGCGGGTATAGATGGCATATACTCCTCAGGAAGTTGAAACATTAGACATGCATGTGCAAATGACCTGTTGCAGATATAAACAACCGGTTGACTAACAATACCATTTACAGTTTTGACTATTATATGTAAAAACTGATGTCCATGCTAAACGTCTAAGTTGAGGCTAATCGCATCAATCAATTTAACACCATTATACAAGATCTTATCAACAAAGTGCACTCTTCACAAATGTACACCCTGCCAATCTTCCCCTCCTTACATAAGCACGGTGTACTTAAATCAATGTGAGGAATGGGAGGCTGAACAGTACACATCTAGCATTGCTCTTTAACATGGATAGTGACCTGTCACCCATCGCACGGTCCACACAGCCACATCTGTCTCGCCATCACCCCCGGGGACAACACAACTCTACTCACCACAAAGTCCAGTGTCTCATCATGTTCACTTGTCCTATGATATTTAACCTATTGGATAATATGGTGTTGACATTGGTGACAAAATTTGAGATATATTGCACTTTATTTCTATACATTATCATATCATGATTATTTCTATGCCGTGTAAACTCTCTGTAAGGTACGCCGTGCATGTCTTCTATCATTGTGATTCAATAACCCCAATATTCGCAGAAATTGGCCTCAAAATCCAACCAATCACAAGGCCCACTGTCGACATGTTCAGCGACGATGTCAAACGTCAAGCGTGCGATCTTACATTGCCAATAAAGAACCATTCCAAACATCACCCCGTTCTCTGCCGAACCAGCCCAATCACTTCACATTTATTTGAGTCCACATCACCCACGATCCACCCCGTAATGTCAAATCCGGTGTGTTTTTTAAGCATTGGTAGCCATCATCGGTTATGTAAAATTGGGGGTTATTTACTGAGACCACACGTTGGACGAACTGTCCGTTCGCCAGCGAAGGTTAAAACATGGATACATTCGGTGTGTTCGGTGTGTGTGTGACTGGTGCACAATTTAAGCTTCGTGTCATAAGCATCACTGGATATTATCAGAGTAAAAAAACTATTGAAAATGACAAATGCCGTGTTCCTATTACACGAATCATAGTTATTGTTGCAGATAGACCTAATCTTGATAGGCTTCGCAATGAGACCGCTGTATGCTCATTACATGATAGATCGCCTCGCCTGTGCTGTTACCAGCGGCAGGCTGACACACGATTACTGCTAAGTGGAGTGGGTCTGTGATGAGTCTCTGGAGACATGGCTTGTTATGGAGTTATTTCACACACACTCGACTATAAGGATGCATCAAAATACACGTTCAATCTTAAATTGCTTTCACATATACATGTATGTGTGTTTTTTGCCCTTGATATGTTTTGTTGCATATTCAACTGATAGAGATAGAGAATTTTTAAGTCACACTATGTTGTGTTGGGGTCGTGGGGTTGTATTCTGTTACTGACAAAATAAGTTAAAACGTGTTTCATTTCAAAATGAAAAGGGATTCGGCTGCATGGGAAAATGCTTAGTTTGTATTGACGGTACAATTACACGTAAACCTTTTCAAGTTGAAGTGCAAAGTATGGACTTCAATAAAAATCGATGTTCACTAGAACCTCTCCATTAGGACCAATTGAGACCAGTGTTGGGTGGTCTCAATTGAGAGGTGGTCTCAATACAGAGATTCGTTTTGGCAGCTTTTGAAGATTCTGGGTCGTCAAAAGTGGTCCTATTATAGATCTGGTCTCAGTAGAGAGATGCTCTTAATTAATTACAGTTTTTACTGAAATGACATCACAACTCGTTGTAACCATAAAATCCAACATATTAACACACCCATCAGAACACACAACTCGCAGCGTCCAAGCCATAATGTCCGTGATTTATCCTGTTTTTACAACTCCTCACTAATGATGGCGCATTCCACTTGACGAGACACGACCACCCGCCACTAACCCCCGCATAGAGACCGCTGCTGCCAGCAGTGATGGCGCCTGTGGGAGGGGGTGGCTATGACGTATGGCGGCAGTGGAGGCACCCCGGGGCCTGATAGAGGCTGGCTGAGGGATGATGGAGATGTGACTCTGTCATAACTAAGCTGCTGTGTGAGCTTGGTGGTGGTGCTTGATGGCTGTGTGGGTGTTTGGGCGGAGGCAAGACCGTCGCCGTTGCTTTACTAGCTGCGTTGTGGTCATGGTCGTCGTTATCGTGGTGGTGTTGGTGGTGGTCCTCGTCATCGTGGTTGTCGTGGTCTTGGTCGTAGTCGTAGTTGTGGTCATTGTCTTTGTCCTCTTTGGGGGCATCAGCGTCGGCATCGGCAACGTCGTGGTTGTCGCCGTGGTAGTGGCCGTGGTTGTGGTCATGGTCGTGGTCATGGTCATGGTCGTCTTGGTCGTGGTCGTAGACATCGTGGTTGTGGTGGTCATCTTGGTTGTGTTCATGGTCGTTGTGGTCGTGGTTGTCGTGGTCGTGGTCATCGTGGTCGTGGTCATCATTGTCGTGGTCTTTGTTGTGGTTGTCGTCCCGGTCGTGGTTGTGGTCGTGGTCGTCTTCGTCGTCATCGTTGTTGTTGTCGTCATCGTCTTGGTCGTGGTCATGGTCATGGTCGTGGTCGTCGTGGTCGTCGGTCGTGGTGGTGGTGGTGGTGGTGGTGGGGGGGGTTCGGCGGCGGCATTGTCGGCGGCGGTGGTGGCGGCAGCGGCAGCGTCGTTGTTGTCGTTGTCGTCATCGTATATAAATAAGTTGATATTTTCTTTAAAACAATATTTTGAAATTCTTTAGATTTTTTAGATACATTAGCCGAGTGGATAAGGAGTTGGACTTGTGATCATGGGTCTTGAGCAAACTTACCTCTAACAGGCTGCACACTGCTCCGTGGTACCTACGTTAAATAGGTACAGGTCAGGCAAGTAAATGCTAATGTGAGTAATAAGAATGTCTGAACTACGGTAGCAGCAATCTGCTGTATGCTCCCCAGGGAGTTGAGAAACATATAGCGTGACAAGAATACAGCCAAGGACCTGGTGTAGATGTAAAGTTGCTAGGGCACGACAAACTTTGATTTGCGAATATAAATAACCACATTTACATTTATGTGTACATAATTGCAATAACAAAGTGGATGTTGCCAATGCGTACCGTATGTACATGTATATCTACATGTACATTGTCATTGATCACTCGGAGTGTAGTTCAATACGCCCACGTCCCGCGGGCCTCCATGATATAACGGCCGTCATTGCATCACCACACTGGCGGGACTAGCAGCATCTGCCACAAAACATATAAAAGTCACCACAACCACGAGATCCCGGCACATTAAACTCTATATAGAACTTCTTTTGAGCACACCAATATTTACACGTAGATGGCCACATTGGCGTTATTTCTGCCGTGCAAGAACTCTTAATAGTACTGTACCATTGTAGTAAAATGAGTTTACTCACATGCAAAACATTAGATATAACGCTACACTATAAGCCCATCATCACATCACTCATATTCTATATAAACTTCATTGGTTTTCTAAATCACACTAATACTCTGAAACAGAATCGCCAAGGCCATCATTTTCAGTAAACTGTGCATTACATTTATTTGTGAAAATGAACTTTTTGAAACCAAATAAACAAGTTACTCTAACATATAAAACATCGTAAGAGCCTGGAAAAGCCTCCAACAGAAAGCATCTAGATGACAGACGACTTTTAAAGTGTTGCGCATCATTTGTGCGCATTAGCCGTAGACCGCCGGCTTTTACCATTATGGGCGCGACACATCATCGTGGCAGATAATGTAAGAGGCCCGCAGCAGGTGCAAGGTGGACAGCGGTTAGTCAACGTTGTTGTGCATTGCGGGTAGGAGAGTACGACTGTATTTGATTGAGCTATTTTTGAATGGGTTGCTATGACAATGTATGTATGTGCGGTTGGGGAAGCGTCAGCTTTGGTGATATTGTGTCAGGCTACGTGATGAGAAGGTGTTAAATTGGATGTTGAAATGCTCTTCTCTATGGGTGGTTACTTGTACACCAACTTAGGGCCGCCAACACGCTCAGGCCATGTCCTGACAGGCTTTGATTCAGATTTATTTATTTTTTCATTTTCATTATAGAATCCTTACATTGATAAATAATACCCAAAGCTATTCCATCAATTATGCCCATTTTGAAAAATGCCCACTTTTGGCCTGACCACTATTTTAGTCTGTGTGGTGGGCCTGCAGCTGAAATGGGGAACACTTGCATATACAATTCAATATTGGGTTGATATCATTGGTATCATGTATTGAGTGGGCATATTTGTCTTTCGAATTGGAAGTTTCGTAACTAATAGCAATACAAATGAACTAAGTTGTCAAAATACTTAATGTCCAGGGGCGTACAAAAATCCATACTTGATCGATTCTAGAATCTAATATTTCCAGATGCAATGGCATTAAAAGCATGTATTGCAACGGGGCCCTGCACATCCAAAAGCACTCAGACTGTAACCCACCCGGTCCAGGAATGGACGAACGATTTGGCCATTGAGAACCTCTCTATTAGGACCACCGTTGGAACCAGTATTTTGTGGTCTCATTAAAGATGTGGTCTAGTCTCTATACAGAGATTTCATTTTGGTAGCTTTATGAAGGGTTGGGAGCGTGAAAAGTGGTCTAACTATAGAGGTGGTCTCCATGGAGAGGTGGTCTTATATGGGTGTTCTACTGTAATTACTAAGCATTTGAAGAATATGATTTTCAGGCAAACAATCATCCATTTTTTAGAATAATTGATAAGCATGAGATGGCCTCTTTGCTGAAGTAGTTATAACAAAGTTCCTAAAAATAAAAGACTTCTTTGAATGAAGCAATATTGGTTTAGAAAGTAAGTTAGAGGCAAAGAGAGCATAAAATGTCGAGTGTATCCACAGGGTGTTAGAACGAGCATAATGATGAAGGGAAATGTCAAAAGGTTGAAGAATGCCAAATGGATTGCAGGGAGCAAATAATAGTAACGAGTATTACGGTAACGTGATGGTTATACAGTATTTGCATATGAAACTACATGTATAAGTGTTTGTTGATTCGTTTTCCCGATTGAACATGTTCTTGCAAACATTCGGTTAGAGCATGTGTTTTACACAGTTTGCACCCGTCAATCATGAATGCCGTAACGATTTGCTCCCACCCTGCTGAGCTATGTTCTGTCTGTCTGAGTTTGACAAGGATTCTCCGCTTTCCATTAATGTACTGGCCAAGTTTTGTCCCTGTCAAATCCAACATCCCTCTCAGTTGACAGAACGGCTGCCTCAACTCTGTTTGAGAAGTGACATCCACCTACATGTATGCGCATTGCGTTGTTATTATCAAAGTAGTGAATGATGCCAATGATGTTTCTTTTAATGTTAGCGAATAATGATGGAAAACGCAAAGACAAAGTGCAGAACTTGATTTACCAACCCCATGGAAATGATTGATTATTGTTGCACAGTCCTCTTTCTCTCAAATGCCAGTAACATTATATCAAAGATATTATAGTTCTATAATATCTTTGATTATATGTAAATGCGCAAAATGCAGAATCCTGTAATATAAGTGGTTCTTTGATTTTATATCTTACATATGCATATGAAGTGGTTCTTTGATTTTCTATTTTACAAAGGCATATAAATCAAACCTAATTGACTTGCAAGATAATTGTGTTGGAGGCCTCCCATTGAATACCAGCTACACTATGGCATCAGGACATATCTAGAGCTGTCAAATTTCGCACCTACATATACATTTCATTAATCAAACCAGGGTCCGTATTCTTGAAACGTGATAATACATGAATCTGCCAGCAAGACACCAAATATAAAACCCAGTACATTTTTCTAATAATATATGAAACATGCAAACTGGCAATGAGTTATAGCATTGTTTGGAGGGGGAGTTAATTAGTCAAATCATATCAGCTGATGTATCATCATTACATGATTAATGCTGGCGCAGAGTACCCCATCTGTCTCTTGTCTATAGGGCCATATATAGAAATCCTTGCCATTTTTCATTGCTATCTTTTATTCCAATATGCTTGTTTGCTTTAAATCATGCAAATATCAGACCATGGCTACATTACCATTTCAAACAATAAATAAAAGTGAATATATGACTTATCTACCCAATGGGAATCACCATTTTGTTCTACTTGATTGAGAGTAATTATTTTCATGTTATATTTATTGCCAATTCTTTTGCTTTCAAAAGGCACTATATAAACACCTTAACAATATACAACGCATTTTCTTTACAAAATTAACCTTAACAACATCTGGATAGTTCTATTGTCCTCAAGATTAACAAAATTAGCAATGCACATCATGCACTTGCCGGCCTTCATAAGTGTTCATCGACAAGCTATATGCGTGTTGATTAAGCTCAATCAACATCTGTAACCTCCAAATGGGATCCACTAAATTCTCAAAGTGTCCACGACTAAGGTCAAAGAATGTTCATTCCATAAGGAGATTTTTCTGCTCTGTGCTCTGTGAACATAATTTGTCTCTATTTTCCATGTTGCACACAGATCCATGGGACATCTGTCATCACAGGATGATGCCCAATAGCGTGAAGCTAACAACTTATGGGGTGATTCGTCTCACAAGAGCTGTAGGGATAATCCTAAGCTGCAGACGTCATAAGAGTGCTAATTGGCATCATAACAGATGTGTCATTATAACTACGTTCTGTCTTCATTGAATTGCAGGATTTCATGGAAGTGGATTGGCATTATTATGGCAATATCATTTTTCTATTTTTACATATTTACATCCTCATTTATTTGGGGATTTATTGCGCTATTCACCAGCTATGAAAATTATCTCTCGTCTTTGGATGCCCAGCTTTCAGTAGTCAAACATGGCCCAGCATTATAACCCTTTATTGGTGCAACCCGTTTCACAGCCAAGTACGTTTCTGTCCCCACAATCATGGAAATACACATTAAGCCACTACTATGTACATGTTGCCAGAAAGAATGTACGCACAGTGTTAAAGAAATCACTGATGGTGACATTTTCCAAAACGGTCCATACGTATGTTTCTTTGTAAAGTTGATCCAAATACAACCAAATTGGATATAGTAAATCACTTTCCATCAAAGTGTCTATTTGCTCACGAGTAAACACATCACTTTGCTTCTCATTCAATTTATAAGCTCAAAAGGAGCAGTCCTTTGAAATTCTTTCTTACACTGAGTAGTACAAGTTTGACCTTAATTGATGACAACGTTCACTTTAAAATAATTCTATCATTTCCATTGGCGTACGTACATGTACATGTACATACTCTGCTAATGTCATGGCACCTTGTCTACATTGAAAGGTATTGCCTCATATATCATTAGTTTACCCTTATTATATTGCTTCATCATCACTGCGGGGCCATCTTTTTATCAGATATATGAATGAGGTAGGTTTGACCACGTAATCGACACATATAAACTATAATTGACAGTAGATAGCAGTGCTGTATGCTGTCTTATCACAGCCCCTTTCTTGCTCTGACTCGTGGCGTGACATGTGCTCCTGTTGCTCCCTGCCCGTCCTTGTGGGGGTATTATGTGACTTTGTGTCAAATGCAAGCTGGATTTTGGCATGAATATTGGCACCATTTATTAGTTTTGGGAGTTCGACAATGATGCATTGAACACTCTTTTTTTTCAATTTCTTACAGCAATTGTTTCGGTTGTGTGTATTTGTATGTGTGTGTATGGGGGGGGGGTATAAGGGGTACAATAATATTTCTTTTTACAATAATGATTTATCCCTAATGTTTTGTCCGTATTTCCCACATGTCTGCTTTTGGCCTTTTTCCCACACCCCACGAACGTTCAGACATCCCACATCCCAGTTCCTTGAAATTCCACATCCATCTTTGGGGGGCTTTTCTCCCCCACACACCTCTTTTTCTCGTCCCTTTTCCCACATCCCACTTCCCTATTAACTCGCCCCATGTGTGGATATGGAGACTTCTTTTAATGCGTTTTCAGAACAATTGGTGTAGTATTGTCATTAATTATACGATACAAAATAATAAGGCGAGATAATGTATGGGCAGCGGTTCGTATCCTACCAAAAACTAGCTCTATGTAATATAGTCCTAACCTTACTCGGAGTCATAGATCTAATGACTTAATGATCGTGGCACAATCTTTTGTCAAATAATCAAAGGACGTTCTAAATACCTACTATAAGGGATCGTTCACAAATGACGTCACCCAGCAGGGGATGGAGGGGGGGCGAAAGATGACGAAAGTTGACAAGGGGGTCTAGTTCTTGGGTGATGTCTCCTTTTGAAAAGAGTTTTAGTTATTTAACAGCATTTGAACTTACTTTCTGACATGTTAAGTGAGTTGTGACATCTGCTAGTTGAAATCACATTGCCATGTATGCTTTATGTCCTAAACACATTTGACAGGGGGTGGAGGGATGCAAAAAAGGCCAAAAATGAGGTGACGTCACTTGTGAACAATTCCTAACCCGTGATTAGCTATATGAACCACAGTTGGTATTGGATCGTGATATGCGAACATCAACCCACCAATTATTACGTAGCATCTCAATTAAAAGGCCCAATCAGACGGAAAACAAAATTTGTAAAATATGAGCCTCGTTTTAGCACGCAAGAACTCCCACAATCCCTTTTAATTTCCGGTTGTGACACGATGACATCCGAGCAGATAAACATCAAGGCGCCATTACTTCCCTTTTAACCCTTTCGGGTGTCGTTTTTAATGGCCTGCTTACATACATGCACTTTATGTGGGTGCTCCTTAAATCTTGGAATTTAATGTGCTTGTTGGTGTTTTAATTGTCTTTGTTGTTTTCTTATTATTTGCATTTTGTTCTGTGCTTAAGTGTCAAACCTTGTGCATAAGTTGAACGAAATAGCCGAGAAAGATTGCAAGAACAACTTGCAATAGGAAAGGAAAAATAAACTAGTATATTATGTACAATCGGTTTGTATGAATGTGTGAGTGTAAGCTGTTCTCTTTTATGTATTTTTGTTTCTTTGTTTTTTGTTTTGTTTTTTTTTTCACGAGAGAGGGCGTTAATCGCATTTTTAGCTGTTGCCCAATCTCCTTGTTGTATTCGTATAGCAAATAAATATGTTTAAACCAAAGGAAAAAAATTATAGCTCTTTATCATATAACGTCACACTATTTATAAGACATTTGAACGTGTAGATATGAAAATCTTAACTTGTTGAATACGTTTAATACTGTAAAATATCATAATGATTCATTTGTTTTCTTGTTACAGAAAACGTGCATACCAAGCTCATTCAATTTTACAATGTGTGATGGGCTCTATTATTCTTCGGGGAACAAAAATCTTGACTCCGTAAACAAAACCAGTTGTGTAGTGTCGGTCTGCGCCGGGAGGTGGCAGCAGTGTCTGCCCTCATTACCGCTGATTGGGTTTATGGTGGCACCATGAGCACAAGGCACTCAAATGCGGCTCCTTATAACATTAGATACGCCGCACTCGGGCGGCTGGGCGCAAGTGATAGCCTCCTAGTCCTCTGACTGGGAGATCGTGGGGGTGAGTCATGGTACTGTACTTACTAGTTGTCTGTCAAATGAAATTCATGGACAGACATAGGGAACAAGTTAGTGATGTTAATGTAGTTTTCAGACAGTTATAAGTGGATGTAAAGCAGGCCCCTATGTCTCAATTTTGTTGACAATTACTTCATCAGGTGATACAGCTGCAGCATTTGCGGATATTATTATGCCTACCCCCCCCCCCCACACACACACACACACACCCAACCCCCAACCCCACCCTGAAATATTCTATATATTTGATGTACGGTAGCTTTATGCTACTGGGAATATTTGCATTCATCTAGTAAAGAAAACAAAATGCTGCGCGATCAATATTGTCATTTCTTGTTATCAGATCAGCATTATACCATCCTAACCATAATCGCATAACGTGGAAACGGTTTCTTTGTTGCATTCTGAGGCGGAATTTGCAAAAGGGCTTCTTCTCAACCAGACAGAAGGGAGAAAATGGAATTACTAATGCTGTATGGCGAAAAAGAAACATTCATTTGGCGACCTTGTGAGAAGAGTTATCAATCATATTTTTGTGTCATATGTACGTCACACGAAACTACTTCATTAGATTCACACATATAGTTTTAAGCTTGTCATATCAACAACTTTTTTATTAACGCTTTTTTCATGACACTGCTTCGAGAAATCAAAATGAAACTGCTGAATTTCTCAAATGTCTTTCTCTAAAGCGAATCACAATCACTAATACAAAGCCTCCAATTGTCATCCTAATAAATCCAATTTATGTGAGTAAGATTTTCCTCTCAAATAAGCCTTATGGTATTATCATGGAAACAGGAAACGCTGGGTCTGCCATTATCCTTCCTGTGCATTGTAGGTACTCCCAGAATCTACTAATATTATTTTGGAATTTTATATGAAAACAAATATAGACTATATCATATTTTTGCTATGGCACCACCAGGTGTGATATCATTTAGTGTGTGGTTGTTTGTATGTTTCTCAGTGACGTTCACACCATTATGGTGTTCAGCAAATAGAAATACACATCTGTCAATCATAATCATTGGATGTATGGGTGAACATTTTATGTATTATCGTATATTTTGATCTCTAATGACCCCCTTCTCTAAAGCCACGTTCAAGTAGCAAATAGATGAATCTTAATATGAGAAGAATTCAGCGCATGCGCGAAAAGAATTTGACCCACAAACAAGTAGAATATCAGAAACTTGATTAAACCCCAATGATCCACTTTGTACATGAACATCCACGCTCGAACAACAAGCTGGAAAACTTGCATATTCCATTCAGAGTCAAATCGTGCTCTCTTAACTTGCCATAGGTATAATAGACACACATATAGTGGCCGTTTTAATTTACTTATATAGTGGAAATACGCACCATACGGTATGTAACTCACAATAAGAAGCTGCGCAACAAATTACGCAAGCGCAAAAATAGGCGCTCATAAGACTGGTTACCTTTCTCGGTGGTGGACGTCATTGTAGCCTCTCCCCCACGCTGGCTTCCTGCCGCTATCACACCTTCTGCCCCAGTGACTCTCAATGGGGCTTCGACGTGGGACCGGCGTTGTACCACGTGTTAGAGGTGTCAGTAGAACCTCCAATGAAGACCACCTCTATATTGAGACCACCTTTATTATAGAACCATTTTTGAACCACCATTTTTCATCGTCCCAAACATTCGTAGAGCTACCAAAATGAACCTGTGTATAGAGAGCACCTATCTATTGAGACCGCCTAGCACTGGTACCATGGTCCCACCGGTGGTCCTAATAGACAGGCTCTACTGCATTACAGTGTTGTTCTTTTTTTACATTGCTTTTGGCAGGGTGCTTGCTGCACTTTGTTTTCCTTTTACAATTAAAGTACCTTGCACCCCACTGTACTTAGACATTGATTTAGCAATGCTAAGGGATAAGTGATGCAACCGACATTTCTGGGTGGTACCTTGAGACTATGAGGACACATTTGGGGAGGGCTGGCTTATTTGGACATTAATTGTCTTTCCCAATTCCCAAATGCACAGTACAGACTTACAAACGAGGACCTCTTTAGTGCACAATATGGATATGTTGACTCTCTATAATTATAAAGGTTCCACATGACAGAAGTTACATTGCACTCAAAAATGATATTTTCTTAGTCTAAAATGGACTTAATACGGTTTTACTGTATTTTCTTGTACTGATAAATTGGATGCTATTGTTGCAGAGGGCTGACGTGGCTCATCTTGATATGAAGTAATATGTATTCATGAGGTGGGAAAAGATTCCATGCCAGCTATGAATAAAAGGCTATACTTTCGGGGTTTAATGTGATCAAATCTGAGGCGTCTTCGTAATGCTACCCAGCTAGATTCTAGTGATAACTGCAAGTGAAGGCGCGGTGCAAAATAGGGAAAATATGATCACACAATTGAATATTTGTGAATTTTGTGAAAATGATGCCAGTTGGGACAACAGTTTGAAATAAGTATTGAGTCATCACTTTCCAAAAACTATGTCATACTTACAGATGCCAACATATGACTCTAAATACTAGGGTAGAAAATGTGTATCCTGGCAATCTTTTTCCCCTAGATAAATTTTAAATATCTTTTTCCCCTAGATAAATTTTAAATTTTAAGACACCCCCCGTTTTTCGCCTTAACTATTCTTAAGACAACCTCTAGTTTCCATATGTCTAGGACAGTCTTTTGTCTTTTATTTTAAATATTTAGATTGGTGCCACACGTTGATTACTATATTTGTTTGTACAAAACAGAGTGCGTCATGGTCATGTTTGCGTTATGATTACTGGACTTTTACCGTATAAAATAATATGGCTTGCTTCCAACGTGATTGCAATTTTGTTTTCTTAATGCTATATGGTAATTAAACTTTGCAACGCTATAGGTGACATGCATTTAGACAAATTATTATATACGGCTACGTTCAGATCAAATGAAAATATAATATTGAACAAAGCAATACAGTAATACATTTCTAACCGACTGTCTGTATGTTGTTTGCCGTCATGCCGTGTGAATTTCAGTTTCTCAATACTTATAATGCTATACCAGAATAAAATGTTTTGATATTCATTATGTACTCAATATGTATTGCGTATTTATATTTTCTGACAATCACTAATAGCTAGAATCCTGTACAGTCTAATACAAAAGTGCAATGCGTCATACTGCCATTGCAAGTGAGGGCCGCGTAGTCTACTGCGCATACATTTAGTGCTTAGTTAAAAGATGCCAGGGTTCGAATCCCGACAGACGCTACATAATCCTATAGACTTAGAGAAAGGATCCTTTGTGTCAATACTGACACCCAAGTCAATTGATTTGAAAATTTATTTCATGTGATGGTGTGGTATGCATTCGTGTAATTTTAATAATTTCGCTCCAATCTGATGATTAGCATTAATGTCTTCATTCATCATTTCTGGAACCATTTGTGTTTATTCCATTTTAGGTATGTACACGTACGTGAAGGAAGTGCTATCACAGCCGTAAGGGTAAGACATGAAGTAGGTTAGAATTTACACCGCACAGCATATTGGTATAGTAGAATGAAACTCGTTTGCTATATTAGAATTTCAAACCTTTTACAGTAAAACCTCTCTTTGGGACCAGTGTTAGGTTGTCTAAATATATCGGTGGTCTCTGTACAGAGGTTGATTTTGATGGCTTTATGAAAGTTTTGGACCATGAAAAATGGTCCTATTACAGAGGTGGTCGCAATACAGAGGTGGTCTTAATTGGACGTTCTACTGTATTTCAAAACTCCAGTTTACCATGCAAATCCATGGGACAAAGGAGGTCAAAGCCACCACCAACCCCTGGGCCGGTCCCACTGTGTTTTTTGTGTTTTTTTTTTTCATTCTCAGAGGTACCTCTTGAGCGGGTGTTTACATTGTAATGCAATGGCATGTGTCTTTAGACACAGAATGATGTTGCAAGATCTTTAATGTTCTATTGTTTCTCGAAAACACTCAGACATTGGGGATCTAGCATATTCAACAGGATGCTGTCATCAAAACTATTTTTCGGGTGATGTCAGATGGAAGCATTTTTACATAGGTATCTGCAATCATTTTATTTAAATCCACTATTTCTGTTTGGCTATAAGGGTTTAATTTTTAGGTGGCAGTTTGTCTACTCGTTCCAATACAAATACGCTGTTCTAAAGTTAACCTGAAAAAGTGATTGATTTGGAATTGTTTCACTTGTACAGTGCACACACAACTATAAAAGGTGTATTTGTCTTATAATAGTATTTACATATTCTAATTTGCTTTCTACTCTATTAATTTATGTGTTTGTGGTCTCCTAAATGCTCGTATAAGTTTCACCTTGCTTTCTATTTGCTTAATCGTTTCTTAAATCAACTACCTATTCTACTGTTTGGCAATGTACCTGTCTTACATGATGGGTAATTGACGAATAGTTTACATTTAGTCATGAGAAAAATGCAGTGTGAGGTTGCACAACGGGGCCTAAGCCCCCGAGGGCCACCTCACGCTGGATTCTTTTTTTCTGATTGCATACTATTCGTTAATGACCGATCACATTTTTGCACATTTGTCTTCACCGTGACCTGCACAATATGAGTATATTGTTAAAAGCAATCACATGAAATACGACTGGAACATATATTACAATGATATCTGATCAAACCCTCCCAGTTACTTTTTATTTTGTAATCTTAATTTTACGCCTTTTCTCAAAGGTCATTTTTTTTACAAATCTGCCATGGCCAAGTCATGTGCCAAGTTGCTTACAATGATGTCAGCAGCATTGTTGGAATTACAATCTTAGCCAAGACCGCCATTTGACCACTTGACCTCTCCACCGGTCACAATAGCTGCCCCTGGCTCTAATTAGAAGCCTTGTCAACAAACTAAAATTGGTACTTATTTCAAAGTCTGCCAGGTTTTAACTACACCGGTAATAACCTTATTGGCCACTGGGATGGTTTATGCGTTATAAGGGACGTTAACATATTTGGATAATTTAGCTTTTTTTTCAAACTAATTATGTACGTTTCCATCCACTGGATAGAAAATCCGGATTAACATACAAAAACATGGACTTTACCTGGAGTATAAAAGGAACATGTGTGCTGTTGTGCATCGGCTTCTTCATTATCAACGAGGTGAGTACATATTTTATTCATCAGCTCTTAGCTATTTTGAGGTTTCAGCAAAATGGTATTATGGATATAATTTTGATGAGGAAAACTGTATCATGATGATTAGTCAGGGACGGATTCAGAAATTTGAGACCGGGGGGGCTAATTTTCAAATTTTGAGAGCGGGGGGGGGGGCTAATTTTCAAATTTTGAGAGCGGGGAGACGGGCGGATTTGTCCGTGCGTGGGGGCAGATCCAGGTTTTTGGAAAAGGGACGTAAGGAAAACATAAGGAAAGGGGGGCTCACTTACGGGATTTCATGAAAAAACCTATGAAAATGAAGTATTTTGGTGGGAAAAAGGGGGGGCGGGGGGCTAAATTGTAGGGGCGGGGGGGGCTTTAAGGCTAATATGGCAGGCGGGGGAGCTAGAGCCCCCCGAGCCCCCCCCGCTGGATCCGTCCCTGAAATTAGTGAGCGACTGGTTGCATCCCTATGATCTAGGTTCTTGTGAAAAGCATGAAGGGTAAAACATCCTAGCAGTCTCATTATGGGGAAATTACAACCCATAGTGTACAAATATTGGCCTATAATATTTGGAATCCTATATATAAGACGCTTGGCACGAGTGTGGTTAAAGGTTTGGATAAAATAGTTATAATCATTTATTTTATACACATATGAGTGCCATGCCGCGAGACGATATCTCTTGTCGTTCTCTAGTGATGATCATAGAAGTTCACGTTTGAAATAAAATTTGGATTTCATGGTGATACATGCCGTATTGTGTCAATTACGATGATTTGTGGTGTTTAGTAGAGGGAAACAAATACTCTGAAGTAGTCGAAATATCGGTCAAGAGATTACTGTGAAGTAAACCCTCTAATAACTGTTCAATGCAGTCTGTTTTTTCAACCACTGACCATTCTAAAACTCACATTTTTTAGCCCTGTTGTTCCCAAATAATTGATATTATTGTTCAATGTGGGTGATGATAGGCGTGAAAGTGCATGGCATATAACACAAAAACATCAAATCACTCCATTCCCAAAATATGCATGATATGGTATATTCTAAGCCTTACATATTTACACCATCAGTTGCCCCATGTTGGTGGTGACCGGGTGACTGCTCGTCCTCGCAGACGATTCCCGACAACACCGCCGCCACCGACACCCACTCACACAGCGGTCATACAGCCCAAGACCGGAGGCCCGGTCAATGTGGACTTGACCAAAGGTGGGTTCATCATAGATGGCAAAATCAACTATTATAAACATTGATATAAGCAAGCAGCTCAATCGCACACGTTCGTTGTAATCTAACAGCGTGGCCAATAACAAGGCCTTTAAATGATCTGACATGAATGCTAATTCTAAAAGCTTCTCTATGAACCAAATCTTGGTAAATGTTTTGCAAAATTGACGCCATCAACATCAAGCACATCGCTTCTATTTTTAGAGCAGCAATCTATTTACAGGCCAGCTGTAAAACTGCTGTACTTGGGTATTTTCTCGTTTAAGCATGACATTGTGGTACTGTTTATTTGTAATGGGGAAGCATTGATCAAGATGACATACATGTACATCTTGTCTCGGCTAATCCTTAAGTCACTGTCACATTGAAAACCGGATGAAACACGCATGTATAACGGATAGATTTTTGTAGTATGTGGTTGTGCTTTGTAACTGTTTTGTGGGTGTATCATTGGTGTTAAATCTGCTTAATTTTCACGTAAAAACAATAGTTTTGTCTTTTTTCCATGGAGCCCCGCGTATCAAGAAAACACAAAAACATTCGTATGTCCTACATACGTGTTTCATCCGTTTATTGGTTATCATGATGCATGATAACCCGGAGTGGGTTATCACCCCTCTTCAAACAAGGGTGATACTATGGACTACCTTTTTCACATCTCTTAAAAACAGTATTGTGATGGTTTAGAAAAGAATTGTGAATGCAAAACCGGATTTGTTGTGTACAATGGATTATTTCAACGGGATTCATTCTTGTGGCGCATCAGGTTCGACCTTCGGGTGCACGTGATACGCCACAAGCACTCGCCTTATAAAATAGTTCGGGTTACAAACTCACCCGATTTTGTCTGTATACGCGACCTGCCCTGACCCCTCCAGACCCAGCCTGTGTGCGCCTTGTGGCGTCCCCCGCCGGCGTGATCCCGGCGCCCGGGCTTGGCGGCGTGTACGTGAAGACAGGCACAACGCCCCCGTGCGAGCCAGGGACGAGTGTGTACGGCCACACGACCGGCAACTACCTGCTGCTTAAGGTGACGTCACAATCACATGCAATAGCCAACACAAACTTGCTTTCATCAATCTTGTAACATTTTCTATCGTCGTTGTTACGTACAACTTTTGATGATTACTTCTATATCATGCTACAATGATATAATATACAACAACAACAACAACAACAACAACAACAACAACAACAACAACAACAACAACAACAACAACAACAACAACAACAACAACAACAACAACAACAACAACAACAACAACTACAACTACAACTACAACTACAACTACAACAACAACAGCAACAGCAGCACCAGCAACAGCATAAGCAGCACCAGCAGCAGCAAAACCAGAAAACAACAACAACAACAACAACAACAACAACAACAACAACAACAACAACAACAGAGAGTAAGAGCAAACCTAAGACTTGGGGAAATGTGGAAGATGACCTTGTCAAACATCTTGCAGTGAGATTATCTTCATAATAATTATTTTCAATCTGCCCCTCCGTAATGACCATGTGGCGGACCTCCAGGTGTGGTTCCGCTCTGCCTACGTGTGGGCCGTGGTGCGGGCGGCGGCGGCTGTAAACTGCTCGCGCCCCGCCGTGCTCGTCACGTGTAACGTACTAATAGACCCGCTGCCGCAAAGCTTCACGTGCTACGACTTCATGCTATACAACGTCACCGTTGCCCTCGCCGTGTCTGACTGTCCAGGTGAGTGTTTGTGTTTCTTGATTGTCTAGGTGAGCGTGGCTAAGCCAGTGTTTGTGAATTGGGTCTTTGGTGAAATGGCCGCTTTATCTTTTTTTTTCAACTATGAATGTGAGATGCTATAATTGGCGTTATACCCCCATTTCACGGCTAATTAACATAGCTTTGATTGTGGCTGATTGAGAATTTCCCACGAAAAATCGACCTCTCTCTGGTACACGTCCCTACTCGGTCCACATTTGTCTGTACTTTGGTTCCACTTGCGCAAACACGCAGGAAAGTGCCACAACAGTGCAAATCATCTGCTCATCCCGTCGATCTGCCATAATTAGCAAACTATCACGCAACTTCAAACATTAATTTCAATCAGCCCAGATTTTGCCACAAAATTCCACAAAAAGGAGAGGGTGATGCACAGAGTTACTTTTGCATGTCACCACACCCAGAAACCTTTGAAAGATTTATTATGTATGTATTAAAATGCTTTTATACCTGTTGCAGTTTCAAACAATGAAAGTAACTTAAATAAATCATTATGATATTGAGTGTTACTCAATAAAAAATCACTTCTCTTCGCATGCAATGTTGACCGAGTACATAGGAGTCGTGATTGGATTTTATTCAATATTGCTCAATAGTCGCTTTATTGTGTGTACTTGTTCTACATTGTTTCCCTCGTATCATCTCTAAAGTGAGCCGAGCGGACCCTCAAAGGCGACAATCATCCGCTTATACGACTGGCAGCCGTACTTGGCTGGCAATCGAGATTAGTATTTTGTATTCACGTGACGTATCATCTCTAGTCGTCCAACATTCGTCTCAAACCTTGTATCCAGGGTAGGGAAGGATTCGGGCTAGGTTCGAGGTGGGTGGTAAAAGAGTGCCATTCCACCCCAAAATGGAAAGTAGATCAGTTATCGGATGTCGTGCACACTAGTGTTGGCAGTAGTTTGCACAAATCTGTCGTGCTTGGCCGATGGTGAAATGGGGGGTATTAAATGATTAATTTTCATTTGCTGTTGGCTATTACATCTATGAAAATCTATGTCTAGAGTGGTACTCCTACAACGTAACATGTCATCAATGTGATCAATTAATCCAGACCCATCATTAGATATGATGTACTAATGACGTTGCATTGGTGTTATCAGACCCGTGCGCCCCGCCGGCGGCGAACCCTTGTGCCAACGGCCAATGCCTCACAGACGAACGATACGAGGCCACGTGTGCATGTAACGCCGGCTGGAGGGGGGACACGTGCAGTGAGGGTAAGACCTACTTTTAACATGAAGTCATACACGTACATACGCACGCACACACAGACAGACAAGCAAGTGCAGGTAGGGCAAGACCTACCTTTAACATTTCAACGGGAACCTTCATGTAAAGACCACATCATCGATTACTATAATTTTAAGTCGGTCCCACAAGACTTCATCGTAATAATAGAGATATTCTACTATAGTGGGTGTATAGCATGTGCTCATTGAAGTTGTCTCAATAAAGCAGACCCCGGGTATGCGTGCTCTCACCAACAGGCTATAGAGCCTGGTTGAACGAGCTACTATTGAAAAGAAGTATCGTGCTTTCATATTTCAGTGGACAGATCATTGGACAGTTCACAAATCAAAGTATGGAAACATATTTTCACTCCTGAGAATCTCCTGTTGATACAGTTCTGTGATCACACGCACGCATGTAGACACGCTCATGCACGCACATGCACACATCCTACACCCTACATTAACATGGTCACTGCATGCTCATCTTTAATCATCAAAGCCAGGTAGATTTTCCAACCGCATCCCCTGTATAATTTTGCGTGTGCTTGGGGGTGTTGTAACCAGGCACATTACTGTAAAGTATAATCCAACTGTTAATTAATTCAAATACATTGATGAAAATAAGCCTTCAACTTATGAGTATCGTATATTTGCCGCCATCTTGGCGACCATCTTTAATTTACATGCTAAATAACATCGAGAGAGAAAATGTCACCATCACTTTCATAAAGAGTATGACGATGAAGACAATTAAAATTGACCGTGTCATATAATATATGGACAGTCGCTTCCTTTTGGAATAACATAATAGGCCTATAAGTCAACATTTAAGCAAGCTGTCACCAATAATAACCAATTAGTGCATTTCCAATATCAATAATTGACGAATTTCACGAATTAAAGGGTTATCCGGTGGCCATCTTGAAAAACGGACGCCATATTGGAATTTCACGTGGCTAGCACATTTTACTTTACACTTGGACGTAAAACCAACATTTGAGCCAAATTTGGTGCTCGTATAATTAAATGAGCGATTGTTTGGGTTATCTGCTCCACTATAAGAGCGGGCACTGTTGCAGAGATTCTGGAGTGCGCGTCGACACCGTGTGGAGTGGGCGGCACGTGCGAGGAGAGGATCAACGGCTATACGTGCAGGTGCGCGCTTGGCTACGAGGGCACCAATTGTGAAGTGTGTGAGTTCAGCGTGCTTTATATAAACAATAATGTACAGCAGGGATGAGCGCAATGCTTTAAAAGTATTCAAATACTTTTGTATTCTGTAATAAAGCATTTCAAAAGACTAAGTATTGCAATACTTTGCAATACTTTTGTAAAGGCAGCAACATACCGTAACGTTTATTACACTCAATCACTTAGTGAATGGCTTCTACCTGCAAGGTATAGTAGATATGCAAAGTTTATAATTGATTTAAGGTGCTCAAGAAAGAGGAATTGTACAGTGAAACCTATCCCCGTGGACACCTGTCTTAACGTGGCCATTTTTCAATCCCCGCTTTTCATAATCGGCATATATAACGTTCACACCGCGTGGTGGACATCTGTCTTGTTTAATATTTGGACAATTTCCACTTCTCGCAGTCCTATATACATGTTAAATGTGAATGTCACTTTCAAGAACAAATGTTTCATGTGGACACTTTTCACTTCTTAAGAAGGTATCCACATTGGTTGATTTATTTATTTATTTATTTATTTATTTATTTATTTATTTATTTAGTGAGTGAGTGAGTGAGTGAGTGAGTGAGTGAGTGAGTGAGTGAGTGAGTGAAGTTATTATTGTCAATATGAAAAATGAAATGTGCTATTGAAATACAAAATGCTCTTAACACAACCCGCGTGCTGTGTGTGACAACGCAGTTTGAATGATGCAAATAAGGATTTGTATTCAAAGAAACTAGTAGGATAGCAACACCGTTGTAGAGGTACTCTGAAATGTAAATGTCATGCTAGATTGAGCATTTGTTTGCTTTAGTTAAAGCCTGTTTGTCGAGTCCATGTCGCAATGGAGGCGTGTGTAACAACCGCGGCGATCAAGGCTACAGCTGCACTTGTGTGGGAGGCTACGAGGGCCAGAACTGCCAGTTCGGTGAGTAGTGTTGGATTAACTAGCCTGCTGCGACAAACGCGGTGTATAAACTGATCATGCGTGTCATTGGTACTATATTTGTTATATTGTCTTTTTATACTTATTTATTTTGTACTTAAGTATGAATGCGTACGAACTCTGTCACACATTTGGTTCAAGACGTCAACATGTCACTTACTGTCTATCCTGAAGATAACTCTGCAAGTCCTCGCAAGGGGCAACGCGCCAGGGGAGTCTTACTTGTTTGATAAGAGCTTGGTGGCATGAATGATCTCTGTTCAACATACGTTATTGTTTTGGAGCATCGACCTCAACACAGAATCATAAAAGTAGGCCTATAATGCCTTGAAAGGGGTCTCCATTGACCATATCTTCAAAAAACCAAGGACCAAACCGGGACAAAAGACCATTCGGCTTAATTAACTATACTGATTTTAGGCAATATGTTACGAAACATACTTACATAAATCTATAATAAAGATATGTATTACCAGCTTATTTGTTAAAAACCATACTTTTATAATATATAGGATCAATTGACAACTTATGTTACAGTCGCACGGCCATGATACGGACCTGCGGATGCTTACGTATGTTCTATTACAGGGTCTGGATGATCGAGACTAAACATACGGTAATTTAGACCTATATTACGGAGCAGATACGGATTAGTTACGGTTGGTACGTATAAATTACGAATGTTACGGGCAAAACCTGCGGATCCGACCGGCCGTAGTCATCTATTCACAGACGACTTACGTAGAACTTACGGATGCCTTAAGGGCAAAACGAACGATATACGTATGTTACGGATGAATTGCAGATGGTGTATGCTAGTCTCGGTCAACCCAGACCCTACCCTTACTCACTTACTTTCCGTCGGGAGGACTTACAAGTCTCTCGAACGCAGAAGTGTCAGTCTGGTTGATCGAGACTAGGTGTATGCTTGTGTCTACGTACGTCTGACGTTCGAACCATCGCATATAAAAACCAGCCGATCAGTACTACATTAGTAGCACATTTTCATCAATTCCAGGAGTGAAATTTCGCAGTTTTTCTTGTCTATCTTGTTGACCATGTTAGCAAACATAGTTGGTGTGATGCGGGTAAAGTTTCGGAAGCCTTCGACATCTTCATTGAAAAACAGGTTCATCAGATTTCCATAGGCACCTTGCAATCTGGTGGATTTCAGAAACATTTTCAGTGTTTTCGATTGACAACAAAATATAGGTTTCATCAATCAATATTTTATTCATCCAATCTATATCCTGAGAAGTAGTAGGCCAATGGGTGGGTCCTCCTAATTGCGTCCTGCATTAAAATGAACACTCAATAATCATGGGTCACCAGGCATAGTCATCAAGAATAAAACAGGCATTTTTCAACACCACAATATCAGTCAATTTTTGGTACTATGTTCCTTATTATATTCATATGTGACAGACTTTGATCTTTTCACAACATTCTTTGGGGGTTGGAACTTGAAGCAGGGTTGTTGCTTTGTGTCTGGCCTTGCAAGCTGGACTGCAACCAGACTAGGTCAATGTTCCTTCAAGTTGAAGGGATTCCCTACCCTGCTTATCATGTCTGATAATGTAGAAAACCCTCCATTTCCGTCCATAGGTGGGATTCGAACCCACGACCTCCGGGTTGAGATGATAATTGACCAAGTATGTAGGCTGGGGGCTACAGAGACATTGGTTCGTCCGAGTAGCCTTTTAACAGCCCGCTGCTTGGGATGATGTAATCATTCTGGTCTCACAACCTTGGGGTCATGAGTTCGAGTCCCGTCTGTGCCACTTGATATAGTAAAATGGAAGATGTGTCTTCAAGCTATGGCAATATAGTGGGTAGGAGCTTGTTTGCTATATATATATATATATATATATATATATATATATATATATATATATATATATATATATATATATATATATATATATATATATATATATATATATATATATATATATATATATATATATATATATATATATATATATATATATATATATATATATATATATATATATATATATATATATATATATATATATATATATATATATATATATATTATAAACATGTTCACATCTGGCAGAAAGCATAAAACTTTGTACATAGGGGTTTTGAAGTATGCTGATTCCAAAAATATCGGGAACCACGCTCCCAGATAGTAGGTTCCTTCCGAAATCCAAGGTGGCGGCCGGTACATATATAGTATGTAACGTTTTTAGTATTTGGTCTAGAATTTAATATAATACCACTTTCTGTACTACATGTAGCATGAGCAAGCCATTTCTGAGGGTATTTCAGCGATTTGAGGTCAGGAACAAGGTCTAGGGTCACGTACATGAAAACATTGGGATTACTTTGTGGTTGAAAAATAACAAGCGTTGACATGCTCTTAGCCTTCTGAAGATTGAACTACTGTGCGCTATTAAGGTGATTCAAATCATTCAGGAGATATATTTTATGATGTAAAATATTGGGCCTCTGTTTTTAGGGGAAGGGTTAAGACACTATGTATAATATCCGTAGATCAATATGTGTACCCGAGTGCTTTTGTGTATGCCTTAAACAGATTGACCAAACATAGTTCAGCCGACACCATTACAAGTACGTGCTTTCAATGCATATGGTAGCATTTATTGAACTCAATTTTCTTCTTCTCTCTCTCTTTTCTATGGCAAGCAAACTCCTACCACTATATTAAAAATCACACTAGAAACATTTATCAAACTATTGGTTACTTTAAAACAGGTTTTTACATGATCCAACAGATAAGTCACATGAAGTCCTCTTGATGTTCCTGGACGCCTTGACCATTAAGATCGTTTCGCAATGTTGCACTGTTATATTCCTCGCATAAGGGTTTAAAAATTCCCTACTAATGCAGCAAGGGAGTGAACTTTACAACATATACAACATATGTTGAGATGCCGCCAGGAGGACTTTTAATCCAGTGAAAACAGCATCACTGTTTACCCCCCATTTAATTGCTCAATAACATAGCCACGATTGTGAGTTTGTTTTATCAGAAAGGTGGTGTCTATATAAGTGGTGTTAATTTAAAGGGTCTACCTTAGCTAGAGTCAATACTTCAAACGCAAACAATGAAGGGAAAAAAGAATAGACACTCAGTAGACTAGTCTCAGTTGGCTTCTACCTTCTACAATGCACGTGGCTGTGATTTACATGGCATTAAATAGTAAAACATATCTTAGCAATAATACGTCGCAGGGCCTACTCAAAATCGGGTCCCTATTTTAAGCTCCTTATCCCTACAGATTATTTAGATTTTGTAAGCCATGCTTTTTTTTTCTTGTAAAATGACTAATTTTGACCATCAAATTTGATGATCATGTTGAACGCGTAAACAGTTTGTGATGAGGAGTTGTGTTACATCAACATTTTAATTAGTTTGAGATCTTTAGAAAAGAAAACTGCAATCCCTGCATTCATGGAAACATATGCGAGCTTTCATTAATCTTGTACATCTAATTAATCACTAAAATTTCAATTTTGAGGAAATATCAGTATCATTATAAAATTACATTCATATTAAATCTATACAGTGAATACAGTCACCTAAGAAGATGTTTTACATTCCATTTATGTTAGAATATATGTTTTGCACTCAAATTCAGTTATTTGATTTTACTTATGATAGCTTACACAAATTGAACTCTGAGCTACACAATTTTCGCATGCAGTGTATTATAATTATTTTGACTTTCCCGATTCTGTGATTAAAACTTTTGCTGGAAGAAATTTTTAAAATATACTTAAATTATGCTTTTAAATACTTTATGTCAAAGCTATGTTGGAAAATAAAGGGCTGTGACGGTTACGGTTCGGTTCGGTTACGTTTTTTTCCCCTCTACTATAATCATCAAAATTGATGGCTGCGGCGTATAAACAAACAAACAAACAAACGTTCCATTTTGTAACCCGCACTTATGCAAAACCTACCCGACTAGTCTCGACGTCGGTTATTTGTCTAACCGTCACAGCCCTAGGAAAATATTGATATGAACAATATATAATCGGTGTTTCAGGAATTTTTTGTCTGCAGACATTTTTGCGTTTGTGTCAAAGATCAACCCTTATTCAATCATGAACATAACCTTTGACCTTGTTAGTCTCATCCAATCATCAAACTTACATTAGAATTCGATTTTCCCATGCGAAATTCAGTGCAAAAAGTGGTATTGCATGTTATTCAAGACCTGATAGTAAAATAGTAACGTAATATCTATGTACCGGCAGCCATCTTGGCAGCCATCTTGGATTTCCGGAGGAACCAACTGTCTGGGAGCGTGGTTCCCGATATTTTTGGAACCAGCATACCTTAAAACCCCTTGATGCAAAGTTTAATGCTTTCTGCCAGAAGTGAACATGTAGGCCTGTATTTGTCACATATCCGCCCCACTTTTATCTTCATGTGACAACACTGAGTGATTACTGCAAATACTTCTCAACCATAATACTATTGTAATCTTACCACAGCAGTAATAGTTGTTAACATTGATTATTATTGGGCAAGTTCTTTTGTGGCGTATCGGATTTCTGCACAACAGTTACGTCGGCCGTATGACTGCTATGCACGCTGTTCTGTGCGATCTCTTTTGATGTTCATTGGTTTTGGAGCTTTTCTTAGCTAAAGTCTAGATTTCTTGGCTCTACTTGGTAGAAATAGAGAGGCAAGTAGGATTGCGTGAGGAATGGGCTGTTGTGATAAGATCTGCGTGTGAGAGTGGTCAACTTTTGACATTTGAAATGAGTGAGACTTTGTTAGAACCTATAAAAGCGCTGACGCCGAAGGCGCAGCGCCCACTAGGGGGGTCTGGGGACATGCTCCCCCAGGAAATTTTTTAAAATTTGCCTTAATTTGGTGCAATCTGGTGGATTTCAGAAACATTTTCAGTGTTTTCAATTGACAACAAAATATAGGTTTCATCAATCAATATTTTATTCATCCAATCTATATCCTGAGAAGTAGTAGGCCAATGGGTGGGTCCTCCTAATTGCGTCCTGCATTAAAATGAACACTCAATAATCATGGGTCACCAGGCATAGTCATCAAGAATAAAACAGGCATTTTTCAACACCACAATATCAGTCAATTTTTGGTACTATGTTCCTTATTATATTCATATGTGACAGACTTTGATCTTTTCACAACATTCTTTGGGGGTTGGAACTTAAAGCAGGGCTGTTGCTTTGTGTCTGGCCTTGCAAGCTGGACTGCAACCAGACTAGGTCAATGTTCCTTCAAGTTGAAGGGATTCCCTACCCTGCTTATCATGTCTGATAATGTAGAAAACCCTCCATTTCCGTCCATAGGTGGGATTCGAACCCACGACCTCCGGGTTGAGATGATAATTGACCAAGTATGTAGGCTGGGGGCTACAGAGACATTGGTTCGTCCGAGTAGCCTTTTAACAGCCCGCTGCTTGGGATGATGTAATCATTCTGGTCTCACAACCTTGGGGTCATGAGTTCGAGTCCCGTCTGTGCCACTTGATATAGTAAAATGGAAGATGTGTCTTCAAGCTATGGCAATATAGTGGGTAGGAGCTTGCTTGCTATATATATATATATATATATATATATATATATATATATATATATATATATATATATATATATATATATATATATATATATATATACATATATATAAATATATATATATATATATATATTATATATATATATATATATTATAAAATATATATATATATATATATATATATAGTATATATATATATATATAAACATGTTCACATCTGGCAGAAAGCATAAAACTTTGTACATAGGGGTTTTGAAGTATGCTGATTCCAAAATATCGGGAACCACGCTCCCAGATAGTAGGTTCCTTAAGGTGGCGGCCGGTACATATTAGTATGTAACGTTTTTTATTTGGTCTAGAATTTAATATAATACCACTTTCTGTACTACATGTAGCATGAGCAAGCCATTTCTGAGGGTATTTCAGCGATTTGAGGTCAGGAACAAGGTCTAGGGTCACGTACATGAAAACATTGGGATTACTTTGTGGTTGAAAAATAACAAGCGTTGACATGCTCTTAGCCTTCTGAAGATTGAACTACTGTGCGCTATTAAGGTGATTCAAATCATTCAGGAGATATATTTTATGATGTAAAATATTGGGCCTCTGTTTTTAGGGGAAGGGTTAAGACACTATGTATAATATCCGTAGATCAATATGTGTACCCGAGTGCTTTTGTGTATGCCTTAAACAGATTGACCAAACATAGTTCAGCCGACACCATTACAAGTACGTGCTTTCAATGCATATGGTAGCATTTATTGAACTCAATTTTCTTCTTCTCTCTCTCTTTTCTATGGCAAGCAAACTCCTACCACTATATTAAAAATCACACTAGAAACATTTATCAAACTATTGGTTACTTTAAAACAGGTTTTTACATGATCCAACAGATAAGTCACATGAAGTCCTCTTGATGTTCCTGGACGCCTTGACCATTAAGATCGTTTCGCAATGTTGCACTGTTATATTCCTCGCATAAGGGTTTAAAAATTCCCTACTAATGCAGCAAGGGAGTGAACTTTACAACATATACAACATATGTTGAGATGCCGCCAGGAGGACTTTTAATCCAGTGAAAACAGCATCACTGTTTACCCCCCATTTAATTGCTCAATAACATAGCCACGATTGTGAGTTTGTTTTATCAGAAAGGTGGTGTCTATATAAGTGGTGTTAATTTAAAGGGTCTACCTTAGCTAGAGTCAATACTTCAAACGCAAACAATGAAGGGAAAAAGAATAGACACTCAGTAGACTAGTCTCAGTTGGCTTCTACCTTCTACAATGCACGTGGCTGTGATTTACATGGCATTAAATAGTAAAACATATCTTAGCAATAATACGTCGCAGGGCCTACTCAAAATCGGGTCCCTATTTTAAGCTCCTTATCCCTACAGATTATTTAGATTTTGTAAGCCATGCTTTTTTTCTTGTAAAATGACTAATTTTGACCATCAAATTTGATGATCATGTTGAACGCGTAAACAGTTTGTGATGAGGAGTTGTGTTACATCAATATTTTAATTAGTTTGAGATCTTTAGAAAAGAAAACTGCAATCCCTGCATTCATAGAAACATATGTGAGCTTTCATTAATCTTGTACATCTAATTAATCACTAAAATTGCAATTTTGAGGAAATATCAGTATCATTATAAAATTACATTCATATTAAATCTATACAGTGAATACAGTCACCTAAGAAGATGTTTTACATTCCATTTATGTTAGAATATATGTTTTGCACTCAAATTCAGTTATTTGATTTTACTTATGATAGCTTACACAAATTGAACTCTGAGCTACACAATTTTCGCATGCAGTGTATTATAATTATTTTGACTTTCCCGATTCTGTGATTAAAACTTTTGCTGGAAGAAATTTTTAAAATATACTTAAATTATGCTTTTAAATACTTTATGTCAAAGCTATGTTGGAAAATAAAGGGCTGTGACGGTTACGGTTCGGTTCGGTTACGTTTTTTTCCCCTCTACTATAATCATCAAAATTGATGGCTGCGGCGTATAAACAAACAAACAAACAAACGTTCCATTTTGTAACCCGCACTTATGCAAAACCTACCCGACTAGTCTCGACGTCGGTTATTTGTCTAACCGTCACAGCCCTAGGAAAATATTGATATGAACAATATATAATCGGTGTTTCAGGAATTTTTTGTCTGCAGACATTTTTGCGTTTGTGTCAAAGATCAACCCTTATTCAATCATGAACGTAACCTTTGACCTTGTTAGTCTCATCCAATCATCAAACTTACATTAGAATTCGATTTTCCCATGCGAAATTCAGTGCAAAAAGTGGTATTGCATGTTATTCAAGACCTGATAGTAAAATAGTAACGTAATATCTATGTACCGGCAGCCATCTTGGCAGCCATCTTGGATTTCCGGAGGAACCAACTGTCTGGGAGCGTGGTTCCCGATATTTTTGGAACCAGCATACCTTAAAACCCCTTGATGCAAAGTTTAATGCTTTCTGCCAGAAGTGAACATGTAGGCCTGTATTTGTCACATATCCGCCCCACTTTTATCTTCATGTGACAACACTGAGTGATTACTGCAAATACTTCTCAACCATAATACTATTGTAATCTTACCACAGCAGTAATAGTTGTTAACATTGATTATTATTGGGCAAGTTCTTTTGTGGCGTATCGGATTTCTGCACAACAGTTACGTCGGCCGTATGACTGCTATGCACGCTGTTCTGTGCGATCTCTTTTGATGTTCATTGGTTTTGGAGCTTTTCTTAGCTAAAGTCTAGATTTCTTGGCTCTACTTGGTAGAAATAGAGAGGCAAGTAGGATTGCGTGAGGAATGGGCTGTTGTGATAAGATCTGCGTGTGAGAGTGAGATGTGCATGAAATGAGTGAGTCTCACGGCCATGCATATTCTTGAGTAAAGTTGATCCGCAGAAAAGTTTTGAGAATTTCAAAATTAAAGTTGCTGATCTGCGTATGTCTGCGTATATTTACGTATCCTGCGCATTGAATTACGGATAGATAAGTATGCTTACGTATTTTTACGGATGATTACGTATCTTCATCCGCAACCATCCGTATATACCGTAATTGGTGTGTGAAGCGTAAGTGGCCGTGTGACTGTAGCATTATATATAAATCTGTCCTCAGACTGAATATAGCAGGTCAAGCACATGGTCCCATTCATGGCAGTGGTAGCTCATTGCTTTTTGATACATTGCCTCTAAGAACATTGGCGGCAGTTAGTGTTAACATCATCAGATTCATCACAGCTTGATAATTTGACATAAATGTTCATAGCTCTGTGTGTAGACATACCAGTCAGTCAGTATGGTTGTCAATTCAATGAGACGTTCTATTCATTATTTGAGAAAGCTCGGAGGTTTATTATGAATGATTATGACAAAAAATATTCTTTAAATTACCTTAGAATAAGGCATACATGCGTCGAGCCTATTGCGAACATTTTTTTTGCAATTTTAAGATCTGTATGTAATGTCGTGTAATCATATCATCTAAGGTACAGTAAGTATAGATTCTTCTTTTGGTGATTTTGTGATATAAAAAAACTAGTAGCCTACAAACAACATAGTTAATTTATTGGTCACTAATTGGACCAAATAGGTCATGTCACCTTGGTCACATTTGGTCCCGGGTTTTAGTAGGTATCCTCCTTTACCCAACAGCTACCAGCCGATTGTGCGCCCATAGCCAGTGCCCCCACTGGGCAGGCATTACTGCAATGTTTATGTATAAGTTTGATATAGGCCACTGTCCATATTGTGTCGTGTGAGATGGAGATTGAGATGGATTTTAGTCAATATCATTGATATGTCAAACAATAATATAACAAACTATCTCTAAATTAATACAGAAGAATATGGCAATATGTTATTGTTTCAACATACAAGGGTGAAAAATCCTTAGAATAATATTGGAACGCTTTGATCTTATCATCTTTAGAAATACTGAGTATGGACTACAGTATTAAATAAGATAATATGATGCTGAAAAAGTTACAACTACAAATTCTTGAAACGAAAAGCAATAAATTGTGAAATTATTGCTAATGCTGGTTGTGAATGTGGTTAATACCAAGAGGATGCTGGCTGATGTTGCAGAGACCATGGAGTGTGCGTCCAACCCGTGCGACAACAACGGCACGTGCCTGGAGCGTGTGAACGGCTACGGCTGCATGTGCCTGTTCGGCTATGTGGGACGCACGTGCAGTGTGGGTGAGGCTCGCAATTCATTTGTCGTCTTCATGATATGAAGTACATGTTTGGTAATGCTTAATAGAATACAATAATACATTAAATAAAAGCATCCCAAGGCACATTGCTATCTTAGTGCAGATGTGCTTATCACTCATTTGACGTGCAATCGGTTAGTTGTAGGTTTGCTCAACACCCACAACCAGACCCAACTGGGAATCGAACCCGCAACTTTTTGGGCACGACTAGTCCAGCTCCCTATCCATTCTGTCACAGAAGCGCACATTGTACTTCATAGAGATGATATAGGTGTCCACTCATAAATATGATACTGCAAATGTTGAATTATCGCTATCTACACTAGATCTACCAGTAGTTATTGTTAATACTTTTAATCTACAGAATAATTCACGTGTGTTGCAGATACATGGTGGAATCCCATTGTCTTGCTGGTACGTATATGGCAATGGCTGGAGAAGATCGTCATCACAGTGGAAATAAGGGAGGATGGGGCTACAGGACAGGAGAGCCGAGCAGTGGGCGAACCCACCACCACGAGGCCCTATGCAACCGAGTCTCATGGTGACACGGAGAAGGGGAGAGATGAGTCTGAGGGTAGTTCATCGGAGGAAGAGAGGGAAAGTAAAGATAGAGTAAGACAGGCGTCGACGAGGAGAAATCCTGGAGGGAGAGAGGTTGAAGAAACGCGGGAATGCCATCTCGGTGCTCATCTGGTGATATAAGTGGAAGTGGAACAGTTTAAACGTTAATGCAATATATTTTACAATATATGTGTGTGTTTATATCAACTTAAAATTGATATCTGTAAAAAGTTATAAAGCATTTCTCATTTTGATGTAGGTGATAATATGAGATATTGCTTCTGACCTACTTTCACCATTCAAGTTTATCTAAATAAGATTTATGGTGGACCTCCACCATTAAAAATAAAGGGGGGGGGGCGATTTAGATCAATGTTAGTAGATGAAGCCTCTTTTTATTTGAAATAGGTACGTGTACCTAATGCTTTGTGCACATTTGTATCCAATAATCACACTAGTTTAAATAAAATACATTACTAAAATCAAATTAATTTTGTTTTGTGGTTTTTATGTGGTTTTTAATTTGACATCCTGGACCGTGTACTGTTCAACGATGTGCTTGTTCAATCGAAAATTGCTAATAACATGTCAATGTAGGATACAATACCAGTGTTTGATACTATTATCAGACCCTGAAAATACAGAACGTAATACTGATACAGTATACACGAATTCCCTAACTGCAACACACACTACATGTATGTGGCAATGCTTTATCCGTCTAATATCGCTCCCTCCAGCTACTCCTATCCCTGGTAAACACGTGCAAACACGTGCAAACACATCTTCCCAAATAGCGAGGTCGGAAAATCATAATATGTAAATCCTACGGGCATTTTTTAGTAAAAGTTGCCAACATGCTTCTTTGACACAATTTGGGTATGCCGATTCTTCCTATAAATGTTCTCGAGTTAAAGGCCTCAAAATTGAAAAAAACAAAATGGCCGCCAAAATATACACAAAACCTGCTCTTAACTCCATTAATATCGATTTTAGACACATTATTACTATTATTAATGGATAGGAAGTCATATGTAAAGATTCTAAAAATGTTGTAATATTTGACCTTCAGATCTTTTTCAAGGTCAAAACGATCAAAATTACCCCCGTAATTTAGTTTACTCAATATATCGCCCCAAAAATGTGTACAGAAATTTGTAGCAATTCATCAAGCAGTATAATCTTATTGAAATACAATACAAAGCATTATATCACCCTTGGGTCAAATCAAATATTACTTAATCTAATACTTACTCTAGACATTGTGTTGATCAAAAAAGGGTTGTAGTGCTATCAATGTTGTTACATGAAAGAATGACTAAACACGGACAGTTTAAATGACAGTGGTAGTACTGAGAAATCAATAATGATGATTAATTGTCTTTATTCATACATAAACCATCATTTGTGCAGCCACAAAACCGAATACATAATAACTTAGATTTCCTACATTTGCATCTGTTGTTCTTGCATGTCATAGAACAATTACACAAAATCATTTCTATGCATGCCTTTGGTAAGGATTCTTTGTCCATCAGAATGGGAATCAAGTCATGATTTTGTTTACTCCAATCCAAAGTTTCAGGCAAGGGTAAAACTGGTATAGATATTTTCCTGCCTCCAGACCATAGTTTGGTAATAGACCCTTTTACTGTGGTAGGGCAATGCGTTATAGATGTTGGTGTTAGTGACTCAGGACTCCCTGCTCTTGAAAATAGCATACATCTGGCCTCATCAGTATTTTCAACATTTTGTTTGTACATTTTACAAACAAATGTCTCACCTTTTTATCTTTTCCTCGGTCAACTCACCAACTCCAATATCCTTCGGAAGAGCATGATGGTTTTTAAACATATCAAATGCTGTCTTCTTTGTATTTTTGCAAAACAACGATGTGGTATCTGAGCCAGTTAGGGCATGGAAAGATAGCAAAGACTCTTCAGACCGTTCAGGAAGGCCATCACAAAGTGCATTGACAGGTATATATGTTTGCTTTTAGAAGGACCAGCCATCAATCACACTTTACAACCTATTTCCTGCACATGTGCCGAAAGTAACACAAGAACATCGATGTCTCCAGATCACACTACGAGATTTTCAACTTCGGACAAAATTAATAATGTTGTGAATGTCACACATTACCTCCCAAATTAGAGACCTGTTTGTTGTTAATTTTGATGATACTTTCAATCATAAAGAAATGTCTAAATAAAGAAAGACAAAGGATAATAGTGATATGAAAGCACTTGAGGATATCATGAAAAAGTTCAACATTATTTCTTTTGATACTGAGACTGATGTATTACAAAATGCTGCAACAAAGATGTTGCCACTGAAGCTATACAGGTTTCATTGTTAAATGCATGTGAACTTGGACAAGTTCAAACGGAGAATTTTGTGAAAGATTGCATGATAGCTTCAGATGATGTGTGATCCAATTAAAGAAAGTCACTCCATTACCTTTGCGTCACTCTATGTACAAGCATCAAAGAAAACCTCTGATAACGCTCAGATACACAAAATAGACCGGACTGTCCTTCAAAGGCTCATTATAGCATACGAAGCTGGAAGGTCTGTAGACCTAAGGGAAATAATGAGACATGAACTTATGCCAGTGCCTGTATCACTTGCTTATGTAAATGGAAAGTTGAAGACTGGTGACAAATCCGTTTTGGCGAATGTCCTTAAACGAGACGTGGTCTGCCCTGACATATTACACTTGGAAGGGTCATCGAGCCTTCTTATAGATGGGCAGGCTCTTGTATATGCACTTGGAAAACCGAAGGGCGTGAATAACTTTGGAGAGCTTGCAGATGCCTTTGTTCAAGCTGTACTTCAGAAAGGACAAGGATATGACAGGATTGATATAATATTTGATAAATAAAGACCAATTTCAATAAAATCAGTAACCAGAAAGAGAAGAACAAGATCAACTATTCCTGTACGTAGGATAATTGAAGGTAGAACAGTCCTACTGTAGTACTCCTACAAAAGTGGGACACTTTCATCACTCTTAGTAATAACAAAGCAAACATGGCAAATTTTCTATCAGAACAAGTACTATTACAGGCACCACATAACAAGGTTCTGTTTATTGCAGGAGGATTCATTGAAGATGACCATTTAAAATGTTCTGTGGATTACGTAGATGTCACAGAATTGAAGGCATTACACGAAGAAGCTGATACGAGACTAGTGCTTCATCCCATGCATTAAAATCATTGTATCCGACGTTGAAAATGTCGTAGTGTGATCTGGAGACATCGAGGTTCTTGTGTTACTTTCGGCACATGTGCAGGAAATAGGTTGTAAAGTGTGATTGATGGCTGGTCCTTCTAAAAGCAAACATATATACCTGTCAATGCAATTTGTGATGGCCTTCCTGAACGGTCTGAAGAGTCTTTGTTATCTTTCCATGCCCTCACTGGTTCAGATACCACATTGTTATTTTGCAATCAAACAAAGAAGACAGCATTTGATATGTTTAAAAATCATCATGCTCTTCTAAAGGATATTGGAGTTGGTAGTTAACCGAGGAAAAGATATAGAAGGTGAGACATTTGTTTGCAAAATGTACAAATATAATGTTGAAAACACTGATGATGCCAGATGTATGCTATTTTCAGCAGGGAGTCCTGAGTCACGAACACCAACATCTAACTCATTGCCCTACAACATTAAAAGGGTCCATTACCAAACTATGGTCTGGAGGCAGGAAAATATCTATACCAGTTCTACCCTTGCGTGAAACTTTGGATTGGAGTAAACAAAATGATGACCTGATTCCCATTCTGATGGACAAAGAACCCATACCAAAGGCATGCACAGAAATGATTTTGTGTAATTGTTCCATGGCAAGCCAGAACAACAGATGCAAATGTAGGAAATCTAAGTTACTTTTTACTCGGGTGTGCTGCTGCACAAATGATGGTTTATGTATGAATAAAGACAATTAATCATCATTATTGATTTCTCAGTACTACCACTGTCATTTAAACTGTTCATGTTTAGTCATTATTTCACGTAACGACATTGATAGCGCTACATACATTTTTTTGAACTACAAAATGTCTAGATTAAGTATTAGATTAAGCAATATTTCATTTGGCCCAATGGTGATAATGCTTTGTATTGTTTTTCAATAAAGTTTTACTGCTTGATGAATTGTTACAAATTTCTATACACATTTTTGGGGTGAAATATTGAGTAAACTAAATTACTGGGGTAGTTTTGACCTTGAAAATGATCTCAAGGTCAAATATTACAACATTTTTAGAATCCTTACATATGACTTTCTATCCATTAATAATAGTAATAATGTGTCTAAAATCGATATTAATGGAGTTAAGAGAAGGTTTTTTGTATATTTTGGCGGCCATTTTGTTTTTTTTTTCAATTTTGAGGCCTTTAACTCGAGAACTCGTTCTGCCAACATTTATAGGGAGAATCGGTATACCCAAATTGTGCTAAAAAAGTATGTTGGCAACTTTTACTAAAAAATGCCTGAAGGTCCTTAACGGGGGGTGGGGGGGGGGCTATTTTCTGATTATCCGACCTGGGTAAAAACAGGTCTGGAGCAGATAAAATGCACCTCCATCACCATCACCACCCTCCCCAGTTCCCTAGTGACGTGTGACGTGCAACGTACGTTTGACATATACAAACGTTTAACTTATTACGTACCTTTAACAAACATGGCCCTGTAAGCAACCTTTCTATAGAAATACTTTTTTCTTGTTTTATCATTAAAAGCAATTCATTTGGTTTCAAATGTGACATTATAACGACCACCAAGTTGTCCTGATTGTACATACATAATTTGGAGTGTGTACGTTTTGTAGTTAAAAAGCCTTTTGTGACGCAAAAAATCGCCCCTTCCTTTATATATATAGACTAGCTGTTTACCCGGCGTTGCTCGGGTTGAAACAGATGAGATCCGGAACACATTAAATGCTCCTCCCTCCACATACTTCCTCCTGTCCCACATCCCTCGAAACAGTTCTCGTCAGTATACAGGTCTGTGACAGATTAAATACACCTCCATCACCGTCCTCCCATCGTCATATGTCTAAGCCATTTACACACTAAATGTACTACATATGGCAATGATTGATCCCTCTAATATTCCTCCCCCAGCTTCTGCTACCTATGGTAAACACGTGCGGAGCAGATTAAATGTCCCACTCATCCCTACCCTTCCTTCCAACCCGCCGCCCCCTCTTCTCTCCCGAACCCTCTCTACCCCATCCACATCTAAACAGGTCTATAATTAATGCACCCCCTTCCTTCTGCTGCTCTGGTTGAAACGGATGAGATCAAAAACATATTGAATGCTCCTCCCTCCCCATTCTTTCCCCTGTCCCACATCCCTCACACCAACTCCCGTCACTATAAAGGTCCGGGAAAGATTAAATACACTTCCCATCACCTTCTTCCCACAGTCATATGTGACAGCCATACACACAGTACATGTATGTGGCAATGCTTGATCAGTCTAATATCCCTCCCTCCAGCTACTCCTACGCCTGGTAAACACGTGCAGACCATTAAATGTGCATCTCAATCACCCCATTTCTGCTACTGCTCGGGTTGAAATTGATGAGATCTGGAACAGATTAAATGCTCCTCCCGCCTCAACACCAGCCACACCCCTACCCCATATGGACACCAGCAATGTCCGCTCCCTCCCCCCGCCATATGGACCCACACACCATTTCTGCCAACACCCCTGGTCAAAACAGGTACGGAGCAGATAAAATGCACCTCCATCCCCATCACCACCCTCCCCAGTTCCCTGTTGTGTGACTGTACGTGTCACGTGCATCGTACGTTTGACATATACAAACGTGTAACGTATTACGTACCTTTAACAAACATGGCCCTGTAAGCAACCTTTCTAAAAAATTCTTTTTTCTTGCTTTTATCATTAAACCAATTTATTTGGTTTGAAATGTGATATTATAACGACCACAAAGTTGTCCTGATTTTACATACATAGTTTGAAGTGTGTAGGTCTTGTGGTTAAAAAGTCTTTTGTGACGCAAAAACCGCCTCTTCCTTTATATATATACTAGCTGTTTACCCGGCGTTGCTCGGGTTGAAACAGATGAGATCCGGAAAACATTAAATGCTCCTCCCTCCCCATCCTTCCTCCTGTCCCACATCCCTCGAACCAGTTCTCGTCAGTATACAGGTCTGTGACACATTAAATACACCTCCATCACTGTCCTCCCATCGTCATATGTCACAGCCATTTACACACTAAATGTACTAAATATGGCAATGATTGATCCCTCTAATATCCCTCCCCCAGCTACTGCTACCCCTGGTAAACACGTGCGGAGCAGATTAAATATCCCACTCATCCATACCCTTCCTTCCACCGCCACCCCCACCCTCTCTTCTGTCGCCAACTCGCTCATCTCCATCCCCATCTAAACAGGTCCATAATTTGATGCACCCCCTTCTTGCTGCTGCTCTGGTTGAAACGGATGAGATGCTCCTCCCTTCCCATTCTTTCCCCTGTCCCACATCCCTCACACCAGCTCCCGCCACTATACAGCTCTGGGAAATATGGAATACATCTTCATCACCTTCCTCCTGCACAGTCATACGTGACAGCCATAAACACACTACATGTATGTGACAATGCTTGATCCCTCTAATAACCCTCCCTCCAGCTACTCCTACCCCTGGTAAACGTGCAGACCATTAAATGTGCATCTCAATCACCCCCCTTTCTGCTGCTGCTGGGTTTGAAATTGATGAGATATGGAACATATAAAATGCTCCTCCCTGCCTCACCACCAGCCATGTCCGCCCCCACCCTCACCCCCCGCCATATGAACACACACCCTTTCTGCCAACATCGCTCCTCAAAACAGGTCCGGAGCAGATAAAATGCACCTCCATCACAATCACCACCCTCCCCAGTTCTCTCCTTGTATGACTACGTACGTGTGACGTGCAACGTACGTTTGACATATACAAACGTTTAACGTATTACGTACCTTTAACAAACATGGCCCTGTAAGCAACCTTTCTAGAAATTCTTTTTTTTTTGTTTTTTATCATTAATTTATTTGGTTTGAAATGTGATATTATAATGACTTTTGTCCTGATTTTACATACATAGTTTGAAGTGTGTACGTCTTGTGGTTAAAAAGCCTTTTGTGACGCAAAAAACCGCCTCTTCCTATATATATATATAGACTAGCTGTTTACCCGTATGTGTACGTGTGACGTGCAACGTGCGTTTGACATATACAAACGTTTAACGTATTACGTACCTTTACCAAACATGGCCTTCTAAGCAACCTTTCTACAAAATTCTTTTTTCTTGTTTTTATCATTAAAACCAATATATTTGGTTTTAAATGTGACATTATAACGACCAGCAAATTGTCCTGATTGTACATACACAATTTGGAGTGTGTACGTCTTGTGGTTAAAAAGCCTTTTGTGACGCAAAAAACTGCCTCTTCCTTGACTAGCTGTTTACCCGGCGTTGCTCGGGTTGGAACAGATGAGATCCGGAACAGATTAAATGCTCCTCCTTCCCCATCCTTCCTCCTGTCCCACATCCCTCGAACCAGTTCTCGTCAGTGAACATGTCTGTGACAGATTAAATACACCTCCATCACTGTCTTCCCATCGTCATATGTCACAGCCATTTATACACTAAATGTACTAAATATGGCAATCATTGATCCCTCTAATATCCCTCCCCAGCTACTGCTACCCATGGTTAACACGTGCAGAGCAGATTAAATGTCCCACTCATCCCTACCCTTCCTTCCACCGCCACCCCACCCCCCTCTTCTCTCCCCAACCCTCTCTACCCCATGCCCATCTAAACAGGTCTATAATTAATGCACAACCTTCTTGCTGCTGCTCTGGTTGAAACGGATAAGATCTGGAACAGATTAAATGCTCCTCCCTTCCCATTCTTTCCCCTGTCCCACTTCCCTCACACCAGCTCCCGTCACTATACAGGTCTGGGAAAGATTAAATACACCCCCATCACCTTCCTCCCACAGTCATATGTGACAGCCATACACACACGACGTGTATGTGACAATGCTTGATCCCTCTAATATCCCTCCCTCCAGCTACTCCTACCTCTGGTAAACACGTGCAGGCCATTATAAATGTGCATTTCAATTACCCCCTTTCTGCTGCTGCTCGGGTTGAAATTGATGAGATCTGGAACATATTAAATGCTCCACCACCATCCATGTCCGCCCCCCCCCCGCCATATGGACACACACACCCTTTCTGCCAACACCCCTCTTCAAAACAGGTCCGGAGCAGATAAAATGCGTCTCCATCACCATCACCACCCCAGCTCCCTCGTTGTTAGCCTCGTTCAACCAGACTCTGTATTGCATATGGAACCCAATAGACGTTATCAAGACGGAAAGAATCGAATCGGCAATCTGAACATTATAAGTTGTCAACATCAAGCTGTCAATCACATGATCACGTGTTATTGACAACCAATCAGAAACTTTACCCGTTTTCGGGTAAAACTGTGCACGTTTTATGTCAACAAACCCTACAAACCGAACCAGAGAATGAAATGAGCGCCGCCATGACAGAGTCTGGTTGATCGAGACTACCTCGTTGTACGACTGTACGTGTGACGTGCAACGTATGTTTGACATATACAAACGAATAACGTATTACGTGCCTTTAACAAACATGGCCCTGTAAGCAACCTTTCTATAAAAATTCGTTTTTCTTGTTTTTATCATCAAAACCAATTTATTTGTTTTGAAATGTGATATTATAACGACCACCAAGTTGTCCTGATGGTACATACATAATTTGAAGTGTGTACGTCTTGTGGTTAAAAAGCCTTCTGTGACGCAAAAAATCGCCTCTTCCTTTATATATATAGATTATACTCAGCGAATGATCATCAGCAGGAATTTATTTCTGTGTCTAAAGGTATTTATTAGCTCTGATTTGTGGTTTAGTGTTGCCATTTCTCTTTTGTATATGATATAGAACTTTTCCAAAGTACACAAGTTGCATCGTTTAGATATACTATTGTATAGGCTTGCTCTCCCGACAATTTTCCATGTTATTTTGTAGTCAATATTTTCCTTTTTCAATTTCCAAATGTGTTTGCTCAGTTCTGTGGAATTTTTCAAATTTTTTTATATAAATGACTGTTTGTGATTTTCAAATCGTGTTTTGAAAGTAGTTTCTGTAAGGCCTATATATGTCTCAGTTGGTTTGTTTTCTGCTGTTATCGTTGCCTGGTACACAATCGATTTCTGGAGGCATTCGGCATACAGCTTTACGAAATCTTTAACGTGTTTCTGTTAAATAACTTCCTCAACACATACCCTTCCGGGAAGCATTCATTCATAATTTTAAAAAAGGTTCTACCAATGTTCGTTTTTACTGTTATATCGTAACAAAAGTGGGTAAATGTCATAAGAAATGATTAAAACGGCTCTTTGGACGTAAACTTGTGTTGGCAAAGTGACGCAAAAGGACACTTTTGGTAAACATTGTACCAGGTTTGAATGTTTACTTTCAACCATTGGGAACGCTATTTCAGAAAATGATGAAAATGATCCAAAAATGGCTGAGTGGAAAGGACACTTTAATTGGCAAAATACCCAAAATCGAATCATTTTTGTGTCAGTTGATACCACATACATGTAGTTGCGTAAAGTATAAAAATCGGTTCATCAATACACGCTCTAGCTTGTCCGGAACATACATAGTTAGACACTTGCAAACGATACAAATGCAAGCCGTCACTTCAGCTGAAGCGACGCAAATATACATGTATTCACCTATTCCTATCATGTAGCCAAAACAAGCAAAGGTTAGATAGTCACATCACAGTAGACTGTGGTGGTGTGTAGAGAAACTCGTTTTGTGAGACACTCAATGTAATAATCTATAATCAACCATAAATCAGTGATCGTGAGCGCAGAGTAGCTTTTGCAACATTAAAATTAGCACCACACTATCAATCCTTACAATGAAAGGAAGAGTTTTCCGAATAATAGCCATTGGAATCGGTGTTATTTTCATGTATGCATATGTTTACACACATGAGAACCATGGATTCTCCCTAACTCCTGGCTTACAGAATTGGGCACAGTTTGCTAGGATAAAAGCTGAAGTGATTATTACCCACACAAGCTCCGCACTACTAGAACGCTCAACTACTCTAGCATCAACACCTCAAGAATATCTATTTAATTTCTCTAACACTGGTACTGTCATACGCATTAAAGCTGATGAAGAAAATTTGCCTCCGTCGTTGGAAGAGCTGTCCCACCTACCACCCAGACAGACCATGGGCAATTTCACATTTCTGTCAGACTACAGAAACCCATGTTGGCGGGACCAGGAGGATGCAGTCAACTGCCTTCCATACTTTTTTCTCGCCGGGTTCCCAAAATGTGGTACGTCCGATATGTACGAAAAACTCATCCTGCACACTGACATCATTGGCGCTGGAAGCAAAGAGCCGCATTGGTGGACGAGGAAGAGGTTTGAAGAGGTTTCATTTACAAAATATCTATCACAATTCAAAAGTGCGGCACGTCGTGTCTCAAACTCGAGCGTAGAAGAAGACTCGCGTAGTTTCATCACGCTGGATGCCTCTGCCTCTACCATATGGGACAGCCAGTACCTCTTCCAAAATGACACTAGCAATAACACACGCACTGTAACTAGCAATGACACTCTCACTGTGCATTACATCCGTGCAATGATGCCAAATGCCAGGTTTGTGGTGATGGTTCGAGATCCAACAGAGTATTTTTGGTCAACTTATAACTATTTTTATAGAGGGAAAACAAAAAGTGCTCAAGACTTCCATAAAACAGTGATTAATGCATTGGCACTGTTGAAGGCATGTCTCACGGATAAGTCAAAGACGCTCAAGTACTGCATGCATGGACAGTTGCGCAATAGTACTGAGTTAGATTTTAACGACATTGAGGTGAGATTGCGAATGGGAATATTCCACTACTATATAAAAGAATCCATGTTGGCAGGCATTCCAGTTTATGTTGTCAGACTAGAAGACTATTCTAAAAATAAAGTGTCAACGCTGAACCGAGTCTTCAAGTTCTTGGGTGTTCGAGAGATGGCTGAAGACTTAGAAAAACTTGAGTTATTTGATAAAAAAAATAACTACAATTCAAAAGCTCACAAATTAACAATGATGAACGAAACACGAGTTATTCTGGATTCTTTCTTCAGCACTTTCAGCCAACAATTGGATGAACTTATTGCCAAGCAAGATGAATTGTATGACTAATTTTATAAACAAGTACAATGTGGTTTAACCATCAAAAGCATGGATAAAACTACTCACACATCGGCACGGGACGAGTCAAAAATGACCCACAATAAGCTCGATCATCTCAATATTTTGGCTGACAATAATCCACAAGAAGCCAAAAGATCGATCTGTCTCTTACTGTAATCTGTATCTGTAAAAGTCTTAATCACACAACGGTTTGTAGACACTGCAGGGTCAAAATGAATAGTTCCGTGCCGTTTAGGGTTAATCAAAATGATTTTTTAATAGCATCATGCTTATCACTGAATAAACCGACGATCTCTCTTTCAAAATGCCTTTTATTGGTTTGCTATGAAGACGTATGAGAATATCGTGTAAAATGTGAAGTCGTGGGGGCACATTAGAATCACGACAATAAACCACCACGTTTACATTTACATTATAGACCATCAGCCGATACATGCACAATAAATGTTCGTTTTTCATGCATCCATTTCACCTCAAGCCAGATTAAACATCACAAACCACGAACAGACCCCTAATGTACTGATTGGGGTTGAGGATATTGTAAACTGCCCAGTTACGCTTAATCTTGCCTTATGATTAAGTTTTGTGATAGCATTTATTCGGGTGGCACCAAATGGATATTCAAACCACCCGTATATGAGTTATTGGACTATTTGGTGTTACATATATATATTGATGATTTTTTTAAATGGTCAATTGAGTATTCACTAGATGATAATGATGCCAACGGCAGTTGGCGAAACTGTCAATGCTTCTGTCAAATTATCAATGTTTCAATGAACTATGAAACTATTTACTCAATACCAATGCAATGAACACGGTCAAGGATGACATTACCCATAAATAGCCTAGAAAATATGTCGATTAAAATCGTACTTATGTTGTGCTTAATGGGTTTAACTGTCGATATGTGAAGGAATGCAGTTATACTTACAGTTGTTGTATTTTGTTGTATATAGAAAAATGTTATAAGATAATGTCTTTGAGAAAATTGAATTTATATGCCACAGAGTGTAAATACAAAATACTCTTATGTTACATTACTTACGTTATATATAATGTAAATAGTGAAACATCCAAATTCAGCCATCACAGAACACATTCAAGAGACAGGCCACAATTTTGACATTGACAGCTCCAAAATCATAGAGAAAGAAGAAAAGACAAGAAGACAAATTCTTGAAGCCCTTGCAAAACACCAGAGGAACCCAGCTACCCCATCTACTCCAACCTCGTTCTGACACATGCAGTACAACATCCGAAGAAGCCATGTAGTTTACCACGGCGAAACTCCATGTTTCAAACGATTAAGCAGTATAGAATGTTATATACAATATCATTATTGTGCACGTTATTATAAACATGTGTCATATGTATCAATTCTTACTGCATGTTCCAAGTACTATCTTTTTCATGACCACACAATCATGTCTGTCTTCTCATGTTATTATGTGAAAACATGGTTAGTTTACATCAATGAGTGACCTGTAAACTCTAAACCTACATTTCATATCAGTTTAATTGGTTCATTTATAAATGTATACTTACATGTTTATAGCAAGCATGCTTTTTGGGATTGGTATACTGTACATCTCCTGGATTAGTATACTGTATACATCCTATGTATATCACATGTTGCAAATACCTCTAAAACATTCATGTTTTATTAAAAAGATAAAAAGAGAGAGAAACGTATCTTTTAGAAAGAGTTTAATAGTATCTGGATTCTTAATATATGCATAGATAAACATATAATGTAGCTTAGAAACTACATGATGCTCCATATTGTTCCCATCCTTCATTGATGCTGTGAACAAAGTGGGTGTGTATACTGCCACTTGTGGGCGAAGTGGGTATGCATACGTACACCTCATCCAACGCACCCCGCCGGCCGCCTTCACAACAGCGACGGGAGCCGTCCAACGGCTCTAGCGACGGTCTGATAGAAAAAATAAGTCCCATTTTTGTGTATCTACGTATCTGTGATCAGGATACCCTCCTGTTCGTGTGGTGGGCATGGGTGGTGGCTTCACAAAAGGCCTCCCGGTGGAGGTTTTCGAACCAGTGCTGACACGACGTGATAGGGTGCCGCCCCGTGCGCCCCCCCCCTCCTCCCCCGCAATATAGCGCTACGTGGGACACGGGGTCCAAGGGAAGGATAGCCACACAATGACACACGATGTCACAGACTATCGTTGGAGTTACAACAATTGTGGAACTATTCTCTAGAGGAGAATATGTTGACCACCCTATGTGCTCATCCTATGTGTCTTCCTAATCCTACAAATAGCCATAGTAAAGAGAACGACTTACAAGGTGTGTAACTTGGGATCCTAATACCTAGTCCAGTGAAACATACTAAACCTACAATATAGGCCTACTCAGCAATCACTACTGCGTTGCTGCGCACTGGATATCTACACAATGCTAAACCAGTTTTCTTACAATACTACCAAATTAAGAACACTTAATCTTTTAATTATTATATACGATTATCAACAAACGGGATGGTGATTATTTACTACCTATAATCATTTATTGTGCCGTACTTGCTATGTGACGGTAATCTCACATGCATAAAGTCTTTATCATTTGTCAAAAGGTAGCTTTTATATCCTGAAATGGGCAAAGTGGGTAGACCTATTCATACGCAGATCCATGGGAGGGGGTTCTGCTCTCTCATATTTATAAACTCTACACTGAGACAGCCTGAATCAGCTTATGATATTTATGAGTTATTTATAAGCATCATACCTATATTTATAAAACTAAGTATAACTTATAACTTTCCCAATAATATTGACTTGGTGTCAGCAATTATTGACAATCATCCGTCATATAAATACACGTTTACCACCTTTGTCTTTGAAAAACTGCATGGCCTCAAAGAAAAAAAATAGCACCACTCTATTCTGCAAATTTCATTTTCATCTTAAACAGCCCATGCTGTACTATAATTATGAGGAAGGTACTAGCTTGCCCGCAGATCTGTGCTGCTAGGGAATGGCATGTGATCTGTGACGTCACAGATAGTTAATTCTGGAGCTGGCGCTATTGATTGTGGAATAAGACTTTGTAAACTTCAATTTACATGTCATCAGGATACCGATCTTTAGACTTACCCAACTGGCGCCACATTAGACTGTTTACACACACCACACTGGTAACACACTTTCACCACACAAAACCTCCAGAATTTGAAGTGGCGGCATTTGTTGCACTAATTGGAACTGACTGACTTCCTTCAAGTTCGTCCACGCACAAACGTGAAGTATGTTTTGTACGGGTGCTGTGAAGAGCGTGGAGAGAACATTTTAACTTTTTTCTATCATTTTCTTGACATTTTCTATGGCATACTTTTGTTGGGGTGTTGCCTTCTTTCTGTGGAAAAGTAAGTACAGGTTTATTATCAGTGTAGAAAAAGCAGGTTCTGTTGCTGAGAAGAGTGTAGTCTGTCTGAGTGTGGGTTGGGGAGAGGTGTGGAAAGGTGTGGTTTCTCTACTACGTCTCGTCAAACTAGGCCAAGCGTGCTCAGAGAGCTAAGCGTCGCAGGCACGATGTAAATTATATATCGCATTTGGACATAATGTGTCACACTGTATTGAAACTGTTGCTGAAAATTATCAAAATAACGTGAAGCTTTCTGGAAATTCTAAAGTAGGCTTCCCAAGGAAATTAACTTTAGTTGAAAATATACATGTATTGTACCAAGTTTTAATGTATAATTCAAGTAGCGAGTACCACTGAAACTGTTGCTGAAAATGTCTAATATTGAGCACACTTCAATTCGTCAAAATCCAAAAATTGAGTCATTGTATAGCGTCACCTCATATCGACTCGCTGTTATAAGTTTTGAACGGATGTAACCTTTATCACCTTTGGAACTGCAGTGGACCTATAGATCGTAGTCATATTGATCCAATCGTAAATTGTGTAGCCGTGAAATATGACGATGATAAATAGCAGGGTCAATGCCATTGGTTTTGCACAGTCATATTTGAAGGCCCAATGGTACGTGCAGATATATTGTAAGCTGCTTAAGTGCTTATGAACAGTGTATACGAGAAATTCCGACGCCCATTGTTTCATGGCTCACAGTATTTTACATAGCTATCTTTATAAGCAACTATAAAAACTTAGGCAGATCCAGAGGCGCGCCAGGCCCCTTTCCCAACAAAATTCCTCTATTATGTTCATATAGAGGTTTATTAGGTTTATTGATTGCACTCACGAAACCCAGATCCCTTAAGTGCGGCATCGGCATCCCCAACCCCACCCCACCCCTCTTCTGAAAACCTGGATCTGCCTATGAAAATACCTGTAGCTCAGTGGTTCACCAACTAACTCTCTCTAAAAAGGTCGGTGTGTAAAATAATCATGACGTAAGAGTTGTAACAGCGTGAATGACGGCAGCCGACATTCCACACACTGCTCTGTTTTGCTTTGTTTCTTGTGAATGCACAGCTAAAAAAACACATCTATAACTCATTTAGATCTATTGCACACCAGATCACCGTATGACAGCTGTGTACTTTGTCGTACGTTTGACATTTTCTCCAATACCCGATTGCTTGCTTATCTCAAAGATGAAACTTCGCCTGATATCAACTAGGAGAGAATTTAGTTCACTTGAATGACAGATCCGCGGGCATGTCCTGGGGCACGTGACACTCTTTTTAGCGCTCTTTTGCCCCCCCCCCCCCTTCTCGCGCCGACTCCCAGTTTCAAAACACGGGGCACGTACCCGTTCTGCAGCTTCCTCTTTGTGGTGCTTTGGCGGTGTTTCTCCGCCATCTGTTGATGGACGCCGGGTTGATGTGAGAGCAGATAATGCTATATAGGTCCCAGTGTGCAGCACGTCCCTCGGTTTATAGACAGGATCACCTGTTAGACGATGTGGATGTAGATATAAAACTTGTAGGAATACCAACTCATTTTTTAAAAGTTTATGATCAACCAAGCGTTAGTTCAAACATACATGCACAGGCCCGTGTACTAGTAATTCATGTTTTGGGTGCATTTTTTATTTCAGACGATCGGCAGGTTAGACCCACATCTCGATCCAGTTCAGTTTAGATCAGTCTTAACCTTCACAGCTTCACTCACTCCGGTGACCGAGTCTCGGATGTCAATGCAGCGTCCTGCTGGTACATATGAGATGGCCAGTGCCCACTTAAGGTTTAGTGGGCCCCCGGCTGTGATTTGAAGTGGGTCCCTTTGTTGCGAGTCGCCCCCTTTGTCTCTGGCGATATGACCACATCTGTGGGCATGTGTATTTATTGACATTTTTGGGCCCCAATCTCAATAGCATTAGGGAGCTTGCATAATTAATTGTACAGGGGGTCGGTCATTTGGAGAAGAGAAAATTATCAAAACGAGCGACACCCCCACAATGTTATAAAAATGGAAATTGAGTAACCTCCCGCCGCCCTCCTGTGCAAATGCTATTTCCAAACCTGCTGCTGCTGCTGCTGCTGCTGCTGCTGCTGCTGCTGCTGCTGCTGCTGCTACTGCTGCTGCTGCTGCTGCTGCTCCTGCTCCTGCTGTTCCTGCTGCTGAAGCTCCTGCTGCTGAAGCTCCTGCGCCTGATGTTTCTCATGCTGCTGCATGTAGTTGGGAGCCTGTAGTTGGATGACATTTTTCATCCTTTTGACCATTACCCAGACAAGCCATACCACCCGCTACGTGCGTTCAACTTGCGTTTGGACGCTGGAGACAGTGTCTGGTCTGCAGGACATGGCCAAAACCGCATGCATCTAAATAAATACTGACCCACCACCCCCAACCCGCCTCAAGACTACACCCAAACACACTGGATATCCCACTGCTTTACAATATAACGCGGATCTTATGTGTTGTTGAGACATGTACCAGTTTCATCTTAACTTCACTCAACCGATGGTGAATTGTATCCAACTACAAGGCTCAAATTTTAACTAATGCCAGCTTGCATTAGAACAGTGTATTTCTTCTATAACTGGTCACATATGTGAGATGTGAATCTTGTGTTATTCTTGATAATACGTAACGTGGTGAAACCTAAGTGCAGGAAATGTTGATAAACTTGTTTACATTTTGACACTTGTGTAGCATCTAGAATAAACGTAGGCGTCAAATTGGTTTAACTTCATTTGAAAGATTGTTTCAAACAATTCATTACATAATTTACATTATCAGCAACATGAAAACAATCACCAGTATTCATTTCTATGGCTGATAATTGATGATAATTTATTCGCAATGCTGGTAGACTAGGTCTACTGTAGCTATCGTGCTCTTATCAGTAATGCAAAGGGTGCTTCCTGTCTACTTGTGACCGACATTTCAAAAGCTTTTGTCAAAGTTCCATCTGTATGCGGACGTTGTGTTTTGTTTTGTTTTTCATTATTGCAAGCGTAACCAACTTGACAAGAAGCCAGATTAAGACAAATAAATCCTAGCCAGCGTCAATTTGTGACTTGTTCGTAACGAATAGCCAATACCTTCATCCTCTTGCACAATTCTACCAGACCGTGTTTGCTTGCTATAATTGCCTGTAATGTTAAGACGTCGCATTGACGCCGTCTGACTTCTGATGACTCCGCTTGGCGGCGCCACTCAAATGAGCGAAAACCAAGAGAACTTTGATGAAACACCTGTCAGCGCACCTGCCGTTTGATCGTCTTACCCTCAAGCTGTGTATAAAAACAACTGGCGTTGATGTGTGCTGTGTTGTCCGAAGTCTAGTCATTCTCACGTGTTTTTAATTATTTGGGTGTTAGTTGTACGAATCAAATGTGTAAGTTCTAGTTAAACACATCCACGAATACGTCTCTTCCCATATGTCTGAAAACCCGTACATGGTAAATACTAGAGATGGCTGTGCTTGGGAATCATTCATAATATACGACGCGATGAATAGATAATAGAGTAGTATGCTGCCATGCGACAATTAAATGTTACATCTACCACCCAGCTACATAGTGTGCATTACATGCATAAAGACAAAATGCACACCAGTATTCAATTGAGGTGTGCACGACTCCTGCGAATATTTATGCGGTTATGACACGCAATTAAATGTAATAAAACCCCACCCAAAAGAGTGTTGCGTGTAATGAACAAGAGAGGGAGAGTGAAAGCTTGCACTAACTAACGTGACGAGTACTAATGACCAGTGATGACCATCTCCGTGCACGTGACACGTGATTACGTCGTAACGAGGCTCACGTCCCATTACATTGATTATCGCCCAGTAAGACACGTGATCATCTGATTATCGCTCATGAGCAAGGACGGGAGATTAACGGAGCCTGATCTCAGTGAACAGGCAAAGTGTAACGTGTGGATTGGAAACTTTTGTGGAAGTCCACGTGCTGCATTAAAGTGCACATTGAATGTGTTTAGCTTCATAATGAAGACACAATCACAAGTTTTGTTTTTGAAAAGTTAGATTTTTTTTTTCAGACAAAAAATGTGGGTGATAAACGCCTATTTTCATTGCTTGTTATGTTTGTTACTGAAACATGATCTTTTGGTTAGTATATCAAATGAATTTTATTTTAGATTGCGTTATGTTTTTGTTACTGGTAGTTGAAGTTGGATAAACTGAATTTTTGTAATTAGAATAGGCTGTCGAATGCAGCCCATAGCATACATGACATATTGGAATGTTAATATACAACCTTGCTCAGTAATATGTGTCACGTATAAAGTTGATGTGATATGCAATGTGGAGGGTTTTGTTTCTAAAATCGACCCGTACTGTGTACAAAACGTTGAAAGTAATATTAGTGCAAATAAGTCTAACACTCAGAGACAGATGCGTATTGGTTCTGTCTTCTCTTACGTCCTTCTGTCCATTCTCATCAAAGCTCATCAAAGAGGATTATATTGATGACTACTTCTCCTTGTTAGTGCCAGCATTCATTACTTGTCGAATTAGCCTTCAGCCGGCAGTTGGTCAGTGCAATCAAGTTCCCACAGAATATGGCGAGTTTTAACTGTTGAATTATGCTCTGCTTTGACACAGTAATAGTGACTTAGTATACGCATCAGTTTCATGAAATACCATTATTGAGAAGTGGACAAGTAAGTCACTAGGCCATTTCATGCTACTATCATACAAAGTCTCTTTCATCAGCATTTTTGATGGTGAATCATATCAATCATCCCACCTTAGAGAGATGGGGACTTCACAGCTTTTAGAGATTACCTACCAAAAGACTGTGTTATCAGATAATATATATCTATTTACTGCATAGTACCAGGAATAAATGAGAATTCCTGATAGTACATAATTATATAGACTATATAGCACACTCCATTTCGAAAATGCGATTCCTAATCTTTATCAATTTAGGTGAGTCTTGGGTGAATATTACAGTAGTTTACGTTGGTTTCATAAATATTCTATTGCAATCGATCAACAGTTGTACAACTATTTAAAGATCTTTTGCAAGATTGTTGTTTTTTTGTTTTTGTTTTTGTTTTTTTGTTTTCCTTTTTTGCTTCGTTTTTGCCTTTGTGTGCGTATGAGAGAAGCCTCCCGAAATGAACCACTGAACATCGAGTTTACTGCATAAAACTTTTGTTGGTGACATGGTCAACAGAAACATTTCACGTACTTGCTTTACATCTGAAATATATATACATGCATATCTTCCTGATTGTTAAATGAAACAGTGAACAACTTTAATACGTTTAAAACTCTACTAGTGTCCAAATGTATGAGAGGGTAATTATAAGACAGTGAACTACATGTATTGTGATAGTATGAAGTATGGCACATGTTTTGATATTGTTGACTGTATATTTAGTAAGTGAACATATACATGTGGATATCTCATCGAATCTAGACTGACATACAATCAGGTCCATCATTAACCTCGTCTATCCATTGATCTTACAGTCTCACCTGGATCATGGATCACAGATAAATACTCAAAGCTGGATTGTATACGTGAGCCCATTGCAATCATTGTAATTTGAGTGATCGGGATCTTTGTTCCAGGCTTGAATGCTACAATCGTATGACCAGTGAACGTTTGATGATATGAATATTTAGAGGAATTGAGTACCTAACAGCAGGCCACTAAGACTTGGGCAAAAATCCCATGAGACTGAAGTTTGGTGGTTTTTGTTTTTGTTTTTGTTTTCTGTTAAGGGGGGGGGGGTGCGCCCCCTGCGCCAATGTACTGTGTCAATTTACTATCAATGTAGACATGACCTGAAGTACTCTATATCCTGACCTAATTTAGGCTGTCCGTGCTTTGACAGGGGCATCAGATATGAATCTAGATATTCTAGCTCAGCTTTATATCTATTCTATAGTAACCTTATACCCGCAGAGACAAGCAGATTCTTGTTGCCAGGTGATATTGTCTGGCTGTGAGCTCTGCACGTTGGAACCAGAATACGTTTATGATGCGATATGAATTCAATGTTACACACCTCAAAGTTTTGGAACTCATGAGAGAACATCTTGTGCTCTATCACCACCGTTCCATTCATTGGTTACATGTACATCTACATATACATGTACAATATCCATTGACATATGAAAATATGTGTGCTTGGTTGTGTTTTCGTTTGACGCTGGCTTTTTAAAAAATGGATGACAAGTTTTGCAACAAAATAAATATAAAAGAGGCCACTTATAACAGTTTTATAATATATAGTGAAGGTTTGGGGGTTATAGTGTCAATGACTTCTTGCGGGGAGAAAAACTCGCTCATTTCTAGTACAATGAAGCCTGTGAATATAGTTTTTACGTCTGGGATGAGCACTAACATGTCCAATGTTACAATCCATGCACAGATGTGAAGAGCCTGTTGAACCCTCTCATCGTATGGTTTACACGATACATATAGATTTATGGTGTTTATACAAACCACCTGAAGGGCGTATTATACACGAGTATCTTATAAATTATAACCTGAAGTGTATGACAATACAGCGTCGAGTGCTGGATTACTATCACGGGCATCATTAGCCGTGCTATAAATCCTAATTTACAAACAGCCCTTGAGGTTCATACACGTACTAGTTATAAAACTTATAGTAATTCAAGAATAGTTCATAAAACGTCTGTGTTGTAGAGTCACCATTATATTTATATCTTCTTTAAATGCATTATATGTATATGTCTATTGAGACTTCCGCGTGAATTCAGTGATTTACCAACTGTAAAATGTGCTTATTTTTGCACAAACATATTCATGATATTGTGCGTGGTTATTAACAATTTTTAAGTAAATGGTTTGATAGCACTGTCCTTGACAATAATTGATAATTGTTGACATCTATCTCAATACAGGTTTAAACTCCAAGTTCATTTGCTAATGTGTTAATGTAGGACAATAGGATTAGTTTATAGTAAAAGTAAATATTCTTTGGACGAACACTTCGTCGCTGCGAGATGTTAAAATTAGTATTTCATGAATAGTTGTTACATGTTCATTGTACTTCACAATATTTTTATTTGTCTGGTACACAGTATTAAAGCCTATGTACTGTCTATTTTAAGTTTCTACTCGCTGCGTCCCATTCTCGCGGCATAGGTTCGACTACGTTGTGCATGTTCTTCCTCAACTGATAGTTCAACGAAAAGAACGCAAACCATCGCGGGGTTGGTGGCATAACTGACACGTAGAAACACGTACTAGACACCAACAGACGGGACACAGTTTGAACATGCTCAAAATGTGTTTCGTGTAAAAAATAATATGTTTTCCGATCAAACCAAACGGAATTGCATTGTCAGATCCATATTTTCCTAAGAGGGGGGTAACTGAAAGGATATCATGGGTTTTGTACGCGCGATTGATAGCAAAATGCCAAAACCCGTATGAAGCTAAGGTATGTTGGTAAGGACCCCCCCCCCCCCCCCCCCCCACGTGCTGCCGGGCTGCTGACCTAGTTACACCACCCTTTGTTTTATCACATCTTAAGCTTTCTGTTGACATAAATACTTTAAGTACATTATAAAGCAGACACGATGTTTGACTCGGTGACACTCTTAAGAAGCTGCTTGATGGATTATCTTTGCAGGAGTTTTTTTCTGTTTGATTGTAAATCTGAAGAGCTTTCCTCTACCCATTGTTTTCACAATCGGACATCGAGAACGTGGCTTGTGCCACTGCATAAGGACGCAATTAATCGTCTATAAGCCAGAATTAATGTAAAACACTCGGGTATATCACATATGGAGATACAGGGGGTCACAGAGGGTTTTTGGCATGTTCGCTTTCGATCAAGGGTATGAAATCCATGTGATCCCTTCAGTGCGACCCCCACCCCCGCCCCTTTTCCGAAAACCTGGATCTGTATCAAGCCATCGTTGGCCTGTGGACGAGTGTGTTGATAAATGGCACAGTGTGAGACGTGCGCGGCGCCGGCCTGTGCAGGGACCACGCTTTATCCTGGTTACCAAGGCAGTCACGTGGCCGGCAAGATGACGCTACAAAGACAGATGAGGACCGCGCCGTGTTCTCGGCCGGCTGCGGGGCCTCACTTGAATACAGCCCACAGAGGGTGGTTTATGGGCTCCCATGTCACGGGGTTGCAGTTGGATGGGTGCTACTACTCTCAACGATTATTGAGATGTAACTTCGCACTGATTTACGGGGCGGGGCTAGGATTTATTACGGCCCGTGGGGTATGGGGTAAATTCGGGCTGAAAAAGCACTTGATTTGAAATAATGTGTGTAAGAGGGAGAGACACACACACCCTACCCCTGCATGTGTAATTGGAATTGATGTACACTTACAAATAAAAGTACATTGCATTTATGTGAATGCAGTAGAGCCTCTCTATCGGGGCCACATTTGGGACCAGTGTTAGGTGGTCTCAATAGAGAGGCGGTCTCTATATAGAGGTTCATTTTGGTAGCTTTATGAAGGTTTGAGGCCGTGAAAAGTAATCTTATTTTAGAGGTCGGCACAATAGAGAGGTGGTCTTAATTGGAGGTTCTACTGTACAACTAATAGTGATCTCTAATTGCCTGGTCATAAAAATATACTCAACTAAAATGTTAAAATGTGTTTTCTTTTGTGCAGGTAAGGATATCGTTCTAGCTCTGCAAGTGTAAGTAAACTAACGTTTAGCCATGAGTATCCTAGCATACTTTATGTTATGTGGTGCACCTATCAAAACTAGGTTAATAAGTGGGATAATCTGCGCGTGGTTATGGGTACGTTATGAGAGCCATTAATTACACGTCTCCAATACCGACACTAGACAGACTAAGGTGAGGGGCTTCCTTAAGTGGAATTTTTAAAATTACACAAATTTACGTAATGTAACATCTGACCAAATACTCTCTGTCACTGCTCTCAATATAGATCACCTAATGACAGTGTGCAGCTGTAATGTATGTAGTAAAATGAGCTTGTATATCTCAGTATTGCTGGCCAACAATGTATCTAATCCTCCAAACTTCCTTGATACAATCATATTTGCAATGATGTTCTGGAAATGTCGTGTCTTCCATCAAAATAAAACTAGAGCAACCCGTGATGCTCACACAAATACATAGAAAAATGAAACTGCCATGAAATCGAGTCCCCTGCTGTCGTCTCGTAATGCCCGTATGCTGAGGGATGGCGCCCTGGAAGCGGCCTAATTAATGGAATTTTGTCACAGATGATGAATGTGCTTGGGTCGATGTGCCCTGAGTTGTTGCACGCTAGGGGTTTCTATTTTAGACATATATTTTAAGCATATGTATAGACAATGCAGTTTTGTTTGAACAGCACTTGGGTGATAGTCTACTGCCATCATTTCTCAGCAACTAAGATCCTGCTTCCCATCGTTTCAGATTATTTACTGAATAGTTAAACTACAGTGTATGTCTATTCATTTATACTTAGACAAAATCGGGTGAGTTTGTAACATGAACTATTTTCTCAAATGAGTTATTGTGGCATACCATGGAGAGCCCAATGGTCAGGCCTGATTAGATGTGCCACAAGAACGCATCCTTATTAGATAATTCATATTACACAACGAACCCGGTTTTGTATTTATCATTCTTTTCTAAACAATTACAACACTGTTTAAAAAAAATGTGATTTTTTTAGTCCGGCTGAGTGCAAGCATGATGACCATAGCATCACCCCTGTTCGAACAGGGGTGATAACCCTCTCCAGGTTATCGAATACTTCTGGATCATGATAACCAATAAAATTTAATGAAACAGAATTATACTATCAATATAACACAACACAATATGGCACCAATCAGTGTAAAAACACCTATTAAGCAGGTATATAAACCCTGACAAATGCATACACAAATCTAAGTACGTCTGCATATGAAATGCAAATTAGCATTGTCAAAACTTACTACACAAAATAGTAAGCAACCATACACACCACTATTACATATTAAATAAAAATGAAAGCACTTTATCATATTTGCATACCTTATTGGTAAGTAGTGCAAGATTAAACCAGAACAGATGTCGTTATTCTTAATGTCCATAGGAAAAGTAATAAACACAATCATATTGCCCTATTTTCTGTCTGTGTGTGTACTTTGAAGTCTAACTCAAAATTCAAATTAAATCTTCAAAACACGTGTTTTTTATCAGCAACCATATTCTCATGTCTGATCTCACTTGCCCCCGATAAGATTTGAAATTATCTTGTTTATAAAATCAACGAATCACGTCTCTCTTAATTATGTAACCTCTTTTGAAGTGAGCTGTGTTTTGATGTGGCAAAAAAAGAACATTTTCTAATCTTAATCTTTTGACTTACTTAGATGCTCGCCATGTGGTGATAATACCTCATAAATCTACGGGCGTGCAAACTCACTACCTTAAATCCAAGGATCGATGGCCGCAACCAACTCTCCTGTCAATGTTGAAACTTGTTGCTAACCAGTGTATTCGGATCACGGTAAAGTCATAGAGACTTTCCTAAGGCTGCATCAACTCCGTAAACTTCGCACTTATTAATTGCTCCTCTTAGCTACAAGTTGCATGCCAAGCAGAAATCCATCAGTATGGGTAAATGGTCCGACCACAATCATTGGTGATTACATTCGTTTATTTCATGCTCTTTGCTAAATGAAACACATTTAAGTAGATTTTATCTCTTAGAAGTGTGCTTTTTAGACTGGATGAGATTTATCATCCCGAGACTCTCTGTTCTTTGGTTGAATGTCGTGATTTATTTCTGATTGTGAGCAGAATTTAGCCAATATTTAGATATTCATTAACTTATCTTGAATCATTTTCATTTATCGATTAAGCACTTTCGTTTTCAAATTCGTATAGCTATATGGAAATGTACAAATATGAAATGTAAACTCAACATAAGACGTGGTTTGGTGGTGGTTGATTGTGGGCTCGAATCCCACACGAGACTACATGTGACATGGTTCTTACCTGACTCGGTGTCATAAATTTCTTGGCTTAATTCCATATATTGTAATAAAGTGTAATGTTGTCGTTTTTGTTTTCATTTTTCAGTTCATTTTCCACACAACGTAGACGTAGGACCTCCGCCAAGCCATCACCTATTAATTTCACTTTGAAATGCTTTTAATTGCCCATTCATAATGACCATATACTGTGCATCAAATGGACACTTAATGATTTTGATTTGTAATATATATCTATCATTTTACAATTTACAATAGTTATATATAATTGAACCATAGTTTAATGATCCTTTATAATATGACAATATAACCAGTGGTAAGTATTTACAATGTTAACTGATAGATCAAAATACTTCAAACCAAAACTTGTTTAGTTGAAATGCACATACATATTGTTGCTTATAACAGCCATCAATGTACATGCACGGTTCATCATAAAAATCGCCTTTGTTTACTTTTTATTTGATACCATCTTAACCAATTAAATTATACAAAACATCAAACTTCCTGTACTGAAATTGTAAAATAGCACCTATTAGCGCATCGCATCAAATTTAAGATATTTTCTTCTAATTATACTTTTTTTTATAAAATGAATTATGGGAAAAGCTTTTCTAATAAAGATAGGTAAACATTTATTTTGCGTGGCTTGCCTGTATTCACTTCAGGAATTGGTTACACAGTCCGGAAAACTGTCATAGCACGGGGAGACTTAAATGCACATCTGTTGTTGATTTACACTATCGAATGCGTTGTGATTGTCAAAGAGATCCTCCCCCACTAAGGAACTTCGCAAATTTGCCCATAAAAGGCTCAGCATATATTTAGATACATACAAGTGCTAGCGGCTGTATTATTCAAAGGAGACTTCAATGCAGGTCAGTGGTGTCAAAAGCGTTCTAATATTCCATTAGATCCTCCCATCTAAGGGTCTATGTAAATGTGGTCATAAAGGAGGATTGCTGGATGAATGACAAGAGTCGTTTTCTGACCCTTGAGGAATGTCCGTCATAATGGAAAACTCAATTGGCTTATAAAGACTGTGTTGAATTTTATAGAATAGAATAACTACGATACTATCCTCAGATTGTAACAATGCATAAAAATAGCATGGTTCGTGCACTTATAATAAAATGCACTATGAGTTTCAACTGAGTTTGATACTTTGAAAACCAATGAAAACGTACCATGTAATTGTAGTATCAACAAAACTGTCATGCATTTCGTAGAATGCATTTGAAGCAAGTTTGTGTGTTTTAAGCATATTTATGCGCTTCATACCTGTAAACTATGACTTTGTGGCAGCATACAAAATGCCATTTCAATTTATAATCCAGCAGGCCACAAGCATAGTCATTATTGGTAAAGACTAGAGCAAGTTATGGTTAAAAGAATATGGTCTTTCGGCGAATGACATCACTCCAACCACAACTGCATTTTCATGGAAATACTAATTATGGTAGCGTTAGCCAAAGATTGGCTGTGGTCACGCTTTTGACGTGTATGAATTGTCGTATTCTGCATATAATTACATAGATGTACATTATGCAGAGCTTATAGGGTTTGTTCATATTATATAAGGATAAAAGGACGTGCAGCAGAGCATTGCAGTCGTGGTGATGTTGGTTTTTCACGTATTCTATAATTAATGATGATTATAATGCATATGCACATATCCATCTTGATGTATTTTCATCGCCAATGACATCCAAAACTTGAAAGTTTAGTGGGTTGAATTTAGATTTTATCCAAAAATGAAACCACCTCATACAATAATAATCAACAGATTTCCGCAGGTGACCAGGTAAATATATTTTTATGAGTTGCAACATGTGCATCCAGGAAATTGCATTTGGAAAACAATGATGGCTCTCTTAAACATTCCCCTGCAAAACCATCCTATTTTATTCAAACCACTTAAGGGCAATTCGTAGACAAATTGACCGCATGTTATTGTTCAATCTGACCAATAATATAATCAAAGGAGCATGAAATCTCCAAACAATCAAACACCCAAAGGTAAGCCTACAGACACCACTTTTCAATCTGCAAAGAAGCCCCGCATTAGAGGGTCCAAATATGTCAGGATTCCTGCATTTGTTGTATTTGCCTCACATCTATGTTAGCACTTCCCCAAAGAGGCCACACGTACATGTAAGGTCTTAATGCATTCAAAGGCATATCTAAATTAGTTGGACCCAGTTGAACTTAATTATCCAATAGGTAAATCCTAGTGGGAACGCCAAAATGTTAATTCAGTTTTCCACTGTGATAACTTATTATAAGTTGGACTGAATGAATAAAGGTGTGCTAGAGATGTTGAACCTCATTTCGGGCTATCTTTACTTTCTAGGTTATCTATATAGTGTCCAGTAAAAAAAGACTGAACCATTTGAAGAGACTTTCCGCACAATATGCACTGACACTTATGACATTTAAGGATTCTATATTTAGATATGCACGTATGTAATTAACATTTCAAGTCCCACAGCAGATATCTAAAGAATTGTAAACTTGAAGAGTGTGTATACTTATCCTTTTAATTTGATTCCAAACATATTTACTAAACTGTGAAATCTCTGATTCACAAATCACATGTTTTGCACTCGGGTAAATCTTCTCTGGGTCAAACGTAAACATCCCTTGAAACTCGAACTCTAAGCCAACTTGGTAGTAAATTGGAAGCATGCATATAAAAAGATAGATGTCAACTAAAAGTATAAAACAAAGTTGAAGGCCCTGTACTAGTTGAAGCCTGCCCTATCGAAAATACACAGCTTCAAAGTGGCAGTAAAAAAATCCAGGTGTTTTTATAGATCTTTGCAACCCTGGATTTGGCGACATAACGTCCGTGATTATGTAATGAGGTCAAGTCAAGGTGCTTGAAATTTGATGTCTGTATGTTTAGTTTGGAAGAGCCTTAGTTACAACAAATTTATGATTTCTGTATTTGACATGAAATCTGACAAGACTTTTGTGTATAAATGGATGTGTTAACTTTATGTTTGAATTTAAGTCTAGGCTTTTTAGGACATCTTTGGCATGTTTATGAAATATCACAATGCTCATGATAACTTATCAAAAATAATATAAGAGTAATTTTGTTTTCCGGTGTTTTTTTACATTTAATCGAATGTAGGTGAGTATTAAAACAAATATGGTTTAGAAGGCAAGTGATAAAACCATTTGAACTTTGAAATAACTTGCTCTGGTTTGTTTTACGGAATTTAGTTTAAATGAAGTGTGTTTTTTAAAAATATTGCATACTTAACTGACTTCTTGATTTTATCTGATCACCCAGTTGCTATCACATGTGATAAACAAACTAGGAGTTGAAAACATTACGTGACACTTTAACTTTTAGACCTTAGCCATTGGCAAGTAATATTGGATTTATCCAGAATATACAATGTAATAAGATTGCTTATCCTATCTATGGTAATATAAGTCACACAAGATGCATATAGGCCCACAACTATATCATTATAAAATTGGCATTTCTTCATAAGATGTTTAAATTCTTTACCCAAAATTCAGTGTATTTTCGGTATGTCAGTTCCTGTGAGCTATACTAAACTGAACAAGGAATGAGAATGTTGTGGAAATATTAAAATTCTGATGGCAGAGGACTCTGTGTGAACTGATTTTATAAACAGCAAGTAGTAGACCATAAGTCCAGCATATAATGGATGCATTGGCTCCCATTGTATATTTGTTGTTGCATATTCAGTCTTACATAATTACTATTATGAGCAGGGCAGTTTATTTTTGTATGGCGGCATAATATCTCTGTGGATTGTTTACATAAGATGCTTGAATCAACTTTTTTTGATTTTGCCATTTTGAATAGGACACTCAATCTGCTGAAATTGTATGTGATTATTATACGAATATGAAGCAAAACTTGTGGATTGTTTCTCTCTTTTAATTTTAATTTTTCTTCAAAAAATACTTTTATGTGATTTTTTTGTGAATTAAAACCCACAAGGTTTAGGTTAATATTTCAAAATTTAGAGAAACCCCACATATTTAAAATTAAAAGGTTCTCCATCTAGAGATAATTCTATCAGTCCCGAAGTCCTTTCACATGTAAAATTTTGATACATATAAGACATTTTTCATTTTTACATGGGTGTTGATACGAGCTCCATCTAATTGACGTTTTGCAGACGTCAATCGTAGAAATATAAAATGGTGATCTGATAACTGCCATTAAGATAAGTTTATTTCTATTGGAAATATGTATATTGTCTTTAGCTTGCTATTTTATGTAGCTAAAGTTTTGTTCACATGTTTTTCTTAACAACCACGGTTATTGTGTGAGGGTGTGCGTGCGTGCGTGTGTTTGTGTAAAAAAACGTGCATAATATTTTAGAAGTTAAAATCCTCCACTTGGTTATTATGGTGTTTATATTGTTATTCGTAATCCAACAATCCAGCCTGGTCTAAAGTTAGTATATATCAATTGATTTACTAGCATTTATGATGGTGAAAATATTCAGCTTAATATTTATACACATCTTGATCATGTGCAGTGAATAATGGCTACATACGTACATACAAATATGTTTCCAATTGCAATCTTGATGGGTAACCTACCTTGAACTTAGTTAATGGTGAATGACTAGGTGAAAATTCCTTGTAGGATGCAGTTTGAAATCACACATTTATTTCAATGAAATTGCCATATTTGATTGTGTAAATCAATCGATTGACCTTGAAGATGTGACTTTGAATAAAATATTTCCGTGTCACATTAGTTTACTATACAGGAAAAAGTATAAGATATATATGATGGAATTGGAGTTAAATGACACATTTTATTGTTTCATTCTTACGATATTAGTCATGTTGTGTTACTGAAGAATCCAACTAAAGAACACGTTTAGCCTTGCTCGTAATCAAGGGGTGGCGCTCCAAATTTACAAAGTGATTTGTTTTGTTTTGGTTTGATTTTGGTTTTGATTTTGGTTTCATTTGGGATGGTGCATAACAGTGTTCGGGAACATGTGCCCCCTGGAAAACTGTGAAATTCTGGTGTTTAACAACCTCCGCCCCTTAGATCCGTCCCATGTATAGCAGTGCATATTTTCTACATTCTCTCTTCTCTGTTTCATAGTGATTATAGAGACATACTTCCTTTCACTGAAAGGAAGCATATGTTGTTCCATAGATATATGGTTGTATGGTAGGTGATAGCATAATGATCCCTTTAAATAATTCAAATGATTGGCTAATGATCTATACGATTTCACAGATCCAGTAATATGTATGCCTAAAACTTACAATCTCTTTGAATGTGTGCATAACTTCATTGGCATACACGGGTATAGGGAGCCTGGCCTCCCAACATCTACATCAAAATCCTCTTTGTTGCAATTTTTACCAAGTCCTCAAATACATAGAGATTCCCATATACTAACAATGACAACTCCTAGACCGTCTGGGCCTCGTGGTTGTAACGCGATTTGAAGTGCGAACCTCCAGTTTTTAGAATCAGGGGTGTTCCACCTCCAAACTCTTGTATTTACAAGACTTTTCCAGAATAGAAGTGATAGCTTAATACTGTACAGGCAATGCATTGCTCCATAAAACTTTAGGATACAAAAAAGCGTACCTTTGAGGTTATCAGAAACCGCGCAAATAAATCAGTGTCGTGTGCCGCCTGGAGAAAGAAAAAATGCATTTCGGTTTGTAATGGATCGCAGTGCGTGTTATCTGCCACTTAGTTCGGCTGCACAGAGCGTGTTTGTGAATTTTAGTAGAGAAAAACACTTTCAAAGGTAGAAGTTTTGTAAAACTGTTAAACTGCTATTGACATTTGCGTGTATTTGTTGGATTTGCGCACGAACGCCTATTATTAGTACTGTGCAGTCGTCTGTGTGCATGTAATGTTCTGCTGTAATGATCCTGCATTGACTTTGGTTGCAATAGCATTAAAATAAACTATTCTTCTGAAATAGAATATTTGCAACACTAAAACATCAAGGTGATGCTAGACTATTGCTATTGGTGATGTTAGTGGAACGTGTGGTTTAAAAAATCCTGTCTTTTGGCAAATGAAATGTGTGAGTGCCGTCTCTTGACGTTATCAGCTTTTGCCCATGGTATTACATTCCAAAATCACTTCACCTGTCACTAGAGATTATCTATTTTGCTTCACCCGCTCACTCGACGGTTTTCATCCCTCTTCTTCGAGGCATCAGCACTCAGGTGTATCATAGTTCTTCAGTCACTGATACAAATAGAAAAGAACCAAGCACGATTGTGACTATAAGAGTTCTTTGTTTATATTTATGTAAAATTACTACCAGTGATAGTTTACATGGCGTGAATCTACATGTAAATCACAAATATTTGACATAAGAAATCGTATTTCTGATATAACAGGCTGCTATCAGCAGACTATCAAAAAGGCATGTGAAGAAGTCATTTTCTCATAACCAGGGAATATTTTGTCAAGTTCTCATATAATTTGGTGGTTTGAATGATGTGTGTGAGATAATTTACATTTATTGCTCATTAATTTTCTTTTGCTTTTTGATATTAAGAAAGATCGGCTGTAATAAATTTGACACACGTGTCTAACCTTCTAACGGGCATTGGATAACACGTATAGTATGCCTATTATGCACTAAAACTATCCTTTCCAATACAAAATCCGAAGTCAATAATCAGACGATGGTGATTGAATTAGCTCAAAATATTCGAACCTACGGGTTGGAGATCCCCCTTCAATGCCTCACAGTAGGCCATAGCTGCGTTGTCCTTGTAGAATGGTGTGATTCTTATTAACATCGAAGGTTTTGACATTGAGACATATGTAAAGCAGTCACCAAACTTTTTCTAATTAGTTGTGTACTCGGTATGAATCAGCCACCGTAGTTAAAAGTGCACTTTAGTCACATTTTGGTAACATTCATTTTTTTATTCAACTTGGTACTTACCAGCACATGTATATACCCAGACTTTTCTTCGGATGTGTGGTCAATCTAGTGCGTCTAGGCTACTAACTAGCGACTACTAATACACACCCTCTCTACTGAGACCACCTCTATAATAGGACCACTTTCATGGTCCCAAGCATTCATTAAGCTACCGAAAGTAACCTCTGTATAGAGACCACCTCTTGGTCCCAAAGGTGGTCTTTAATAGAGAAGTTCTATTGTAACAGGTTAACGTTGAAAAAGCCGATTACTTGACACATTAGAAGGTTCTGACATTGAAAGATATACAGCCAAAGCTTTGGGGATGTTGTTTTGACGGATTGGGAGCTTAGCCCTGTTGACTGGAGATTATAGAATAACAGATTACGTCTTACGTTACACGGCGGTGACGTTGACATGATACGTGTACAATAACCACTGGGGCACACGATAGAATTGTTTCCACATGCAAACTTGGGAAAACACATTTGAATACTCCACTAGCATGAAAATGCGAAGTAATTAGACCTCATAAAATTCACGTCCTTAGTATAGGTGGGATTCGAACCCACGACCTTTGAGTTGAGGTGATAGCTAACCAAATATGTAAGCTGGGGGTTACAGAGACAACAGTTCGTCCGTGTAACTTTTTAACAGCTCGCTGCTCGGGATGATGATATCATTCTGGTCTCACAACCGTGGGGGGGGGGTCGTGAGTTCGAGTCCCGTCAGGGCTACTTGATATAGTCAATGGAAGCTAATGGTTGTAACATCTGTCTTCAGCTATGTCAAATACAGTGGTAGGAGCTTGCTTGCCATAGAAAACAGATACAGAAGAATAGCATTGTATCCACAACCAAACTTGGGGGAAAACACATTAGAAGACTTGAGATGCACGTTACTACTAAATGACCAGAACATGTAGAACAGAAATCCGAATTCACTAGTATTTCTTTCTAATACCACTTTGATGATAGCAAAATAGATCTACTTTTAAATCACTTTTTACAACTTTTTAGAAATCTTGGATATGCCAGTGAAATAATGTTGTAGTTAATACATGTACAGATTATGTGACTTCAGTGCCATACCAAGTGTGTGGACCTTCATGCGGAACACCATGGTGCGCCCCCCCCGCTTTTCCCCACCAAAATACTTCATTTTCATAGGGTTTTTGGCATGTCCGCCAATGATCCTACATACAATACCAATGAAATTTCTTTAGTGCGCCCCCCCCCCACCTCATTTTTTTCCAAAAAGCTTGATCTGCCATTGCTTTCAATAGGAGTTGTAAAAGTCTTTTACCCACATGCAATCTCAACTTTCTTATTGGAAAGTAAACTCAACATAATACCAACCTCGTGTCTACATTATACCCTTTAGAGTACCGGTTTTACGACATATTTTGCATTAAAACGGTAGTTAATATGAAGAAATTCAAGCTGCAATGAGGTATAGTGACAGTAAGGCCGGTGATATTTACTGGATAATGTCGTAATTGTAAAGAAACATATAAAAAGAAGATTCATAACAGACCCTCCCCCACATACATCAATAGATACAGAGGAACATTTCTATTAAGACCACGGCCTGGACTGACCACAAGTGGTATCAATAGAGAGGTGGTCTCTGTGTAGAGGTTCGTGTTGGTCCCTATGTGAAGGCTTGGAGCCCCAAACAATTGTCTTATTATAGAGGTGGTCCTTTTATAGAGATGGTCTTAATGGGAGGTTCTACTGTATGTTCAAGTTCCGGTTCTTCATAATGACACTCCTCTGAATACTTGGGATATTCTCACCTGTCCATCTAAACATGATTGTTATTCGTTCTTCATACCAGGAGAACAGTGGTGCGCGCGAGCTGCTCAGACCTCATTTATTGAGGTGTAAATGTTGCAAATTTTTAGCAATTTCCAGCATCTGAACACATTTCTTCGCATATAGGCCTATAAGTGGAGCGACTGCGAGACAAATGCAGAAATTATCTACCTCTAGTAACTGAATTTATCTGTATCATATGTTCAACAGAACCTTGAATGCTGACGATACAAATTTGTTCCACGTGAAAATTTTCCTGAATGCTTGTAACTTGTTGGGGGGCTATTATGCTAACATCTATAACTACTTAGTTATACTAAATGTGAATGATTTTTTTTCGTGAGCACCTATAATAATGTTCATTAATGAATAAGGTTCTGCAACACTGGCTGATTCCTGACCGAATCATTCACATAAAGATGGTTGTAATTATTATTGGCTTATGCACGTGATCACGGCTGGTACATGTTGTAAATGTGCACATGTATGTATAGGATTATATAGCATTGCCTTCGATGGGATTCGAACCCAGGACTAAAATCAGCTTGGGCGACTCTATGGATGAACCACTTGTTATAAATAATATTTATAATATTTGTCTACGCAGCTGTGGCATTTTGCCAGTGAAATAATGGCGTTTTGCAATATAATCTATCTATCAATAGTCTATTAATAGTAAACATTAAGGAAAACATCCCTAACAACAACACTGGGTTTGAAGTGTACACAGCAACAGGTAAGAATGTACACAGAACGTCAATTAGACTAATTACATTAACACGTTAACAAATTAACACGTTTTGCCTGTTAAGTGTTACAGGAGCTGGGCGTGTCTAGATGTTTACAGGATTTCAAATGCTCGCTAGGAACCCATTTAATTGTTCTGTTCTAAAGTTGAAATCTTTAGGAGCCTGACTGATGCACCCACTGATTGCACTAACACCTACAGCCCGCAGCATTGCTCTTCCGGCTTCAATTACTTTGAAATGTACCAAGTTTTCTCACTTGCACCACTAGCACTGCTCACACGATTCACGCATTAGTTGATTGTTGGTGCAGCAGTTATGCAGGTTATGCTGTGTTTCATGCCAGTTAAAAATATATGTGGAGATGAAGCGCTATCATCATATATAGGGGTTCAATGCTGCCGAGTCCGTGTATTGTAAGGCCGCATTGTTATTACGTGACTGTCCATTATCATATAACTAGTCATGCCAAGTGATTTGAACACCAAACTGGTTGGCGGATGAATACTGTACCAGAAGTCTTTTGAAGTTTGTACAAATGGTCTGTACAAATGGTTTGTACAAATGTGTAGATGTGCAACTGTGAGATAATCTGTTTTGAACCTTATGCAGCCTACATTAATTTATCTTTTGAAAAGTAAACCATGTCTTCTATCAAATTTCTTCCCTGCTGAATATATAAAATGTACATTCTATCAAAATTGTAAAAACTGTCTAAACACAGATATTAAATATTCTGTATATTTGGCCTACAGCACTAGGTCTCATCGTCAATCGTGTATTGCTTTCTTTCACGGCTGTATTCTTAATAAGATGAAAATTTTCTTTTGGTGTTTTAATTTGAAAAAGGAGCCTTCAGGAGCTCGAAAACGTTTATGAATAAAATTGAAATCAAAATTAAACTTTAGAACATTTTTTTTAATCTTTTTAAGAATACAGCCATAGGAGAAAGAATACACTATTGACAATAAACACAGATATTATAGTCCCCAGTGTACACTGCCGAAGAATTAATCCAAAATCTAAATTGCTGCACATACTGGATACTAATTTCCAGGAGACCGCCCCAAACACACATATACAAGACAATCTCACGTCTATTTTGAGCACACTTGCCTTCTCTGCTGGAACACAACTATCTCTGTATTGACAGTATCTAACAATAATAACCTGCCATAGTTGCGTGTTTTGACGTCTGTCTGCAATATTCCCCGCAGTGCGCATGCCTGGACTAGATAGCATCGGGTGGGCTGACACACACAATCTCATTTATTGAGAAGAGATTTTTTTTTGTAAACCGAGTTTTAAAATTCGTTTGTCAAAGGATCATTCTTAATTGATTTTGTATTACAACCAAATATGACAACATTTTGATATAATATGATCTTGTATCACCATTGGGGTTGTCGTGAAAATGCTTCTGGTTTTCTAAAAAAAGGTTGAGTCTCTCTACAACAAATGCCTTAGGAACAATTCATATCTACTCCATTGCCATACATATTTCTCAATCCATGCATACCAACTAGATATGTAATTCACAATTATAAATTACATGTAATTTTCATTCTCATCCAAACAAACATAAACAGCACGTTTTTGCACGTTCTGCTTTTCCACACAGGAGTATTTTTTTAAACGCAGGTTATTTAGTTATCTGTTTCTGGAGTGTTTGTAACAGAGCAGCGAGTGTTTTGCCCATCAGATGCTATCCATCAGTTAAATAAATATCATAGATTTGTTTTCAATTTCAGGGAACCAAGCATTCTGTCTTTGTCTTTCAAAAAATGGCAGATCTATTTTGTTTCGCCATTTGGTGATTGGACTGTTTTTGCTATCATGAACTTCACTTCTAATGTTCATGTAAAATAATTTCTGCTGAATGATAGTTTCCTATGATGTACATGAGTTTGCCATCAGCCTTGTAATGTGTAAGGAAATGTTGTCATTAAAAGTTTTCCCCTAGAAATGTGCATATATTGTATAACTAAAGAATCTAACATTATCTTGCACTTTCAAGGATAAGAATGCATGTCAGGAAGAGAATGTAGTAATTTGGAGATCTGGTGACCGTAAATACATTGTACATGTTGCCGAACATTGTATAAAGGAATGAAACTTAAGAAAAGTTTGGACGTTCATTATTATCCCTGAGCAGTTGTTATACAACAGCATAAAATTATAAACCGCCTTTAAAACTTGATAAACATTCATAGTATCTAGCCATGATCATTGAATGAAGCCTCCATTCATGAGATAGGATATTGGCTTCAGAGAGCTTATTTCCAAAGGTAATGTTGATGCGTTGTTGGACATCATTAATAACACAATATAACATTAGAACTTATCAACAGGATTGCCATTAGCATCTCTTACTCTAATGCCAAGTACATTTTGCAGAAATGTAGCACTATGACGCTACTCCCAGCCCCACATAGCTAGTTATGGACGACAAATGAATCTTTTGTCTCCTCTTTTGTTAGAATTAACACTCATTATGAGAGGTGCTCAAGAGGGGGCCGTCAATCTACTGTTCTATTGTACAATTAGTGCCATGATGGCCTCATAATCACGGGCAGTGATTGAAGTAATAAACAACTCTGTAGAAGAGAGTGCATTGTTGTTACTATCAATCAAGGAAACAATAAGGAGTCTGCAATGTGGGGATTGTTTGGACTACATTTGCTTCCTATACTACTGTGGTCTCTGTGAATTTAATAACTTATATATGTATTAAAGGTTATCGTTAATTGTAATAAATGTACTTTTGTGACAATGGCAGATCCAGTTTTATAAGGGGGCGCACTTAAGGGATTTCATGGGTTTCACATCCAAGATCGATGGCGGACATTTACCCCCCCCCTATGAAAATGACGCATTTTGGTGGGAAAAGCCCCTGCGCCCCCCTGCACCCCCCTGTACCCCACTGGATCTGCCTATGTGTTAATACAAAAAGTAAGTTTTGTGGATGTTGTGACGACGATGTACTCTAGATGTACATGCAACTGAAGCTTATTTTGGCAGATATTGTTAACAACTTACATACTATTCAGCATACTGTTTAACATCGGTGGCAGAGACCAGTTCACGAGACCAGCTGATCATGCATCTAAAAGCGTGCAAAATTCACACGTCTTGCACGTGGTCAAAAGAATGGTCAAAGTGATTATAAGAATTGTGCAGAACAGAGGACTGACTGAGCACTCCTAGTCCTGCATCGAGTCGTAGTGCTCCGTGGTAGCTATTTTGCGCTTGCAGAAGGAAACAGTCTGAAACTCCAGATTTCTCACATGTGTACCTTAACTTTTCTCGATTAGTTTCCATTGAAATATAAAACAACCGGTTACCAAAGTGAATAATTTGGAGATTGGTATTTGCTGCCAACATTAACCATTTTATTATTATTGTTCAACCGAAAGGAAGAGCAAGCATGTTCACGATATTTGGCCCCACTCACTTTTTTCTTTTATGTAACAGCTCTATTTTTATTGGTGCTAGATCACGCCTATAGTAAAAGTCAAACAGCCAATGTTCATCAACCTGTAAAATAAAAGGATAATAATCTAGTTTATCATGCTGCCAATCACAAACTCGCAAAACCTTGCACCTTGTCAAAACTGACAGCTCTTTAATGAGTTTATTATTTAACGTATGATTAGATGGACGAGGAACTCTAAGAGGGTGTTATGAGATGTCAAACGAGTTTGTCAACTTTGTCAACAAGCAAGGTTAGTCATTAATTCAGGTCTGAGGATGTAATGCTTTGAAAGAAACAGTGTGATCTTTATAGAGGACAGACCGAAGATATTCTATGAACCATCATTTCATCCTTTCATTCCAGCTAATTCATATACCGTGGCTATTGTAAGTCGGCTAGTCAGAATTTTAAAATGGTTAGTATACAATTTGCATAGATCTACTTGCCAAGTTCCACACGGTGATGCTCTGGCGTAAAGTATCATAATAAAATGAAAATTTAATTTTATAGAATACGAGTACAGAAAAAAGTACAGAAAAATCACCTTTTCAAGAACAATTGATAATACATATCATAGAAAATACTTAACAAAATGAGCCTCCCGTAGAGAGAGGGGCAAAACTGTACCGACTGCACGGGCACGCTATGAGTCACGGCGTCATGGTAACCACATTACAGCGTTATTTGCCCCGTGGCCGTTCGTGCAATTCTGGATACGCTCAAAGCCTTTGACAAATACGGGCAGGGAGAATCTACATAATGCCATTACGACCCATGACACGGGAGTATTAAGACTGGAGGTCACACGAGGATGCACATTAAATCAAATATTGCCCTGTGGTTGGCTTTCTATTTTCCCCACAACTTCTGTTGTATCCGTGTTAGTTCGAGGGTAGCGCCTCAATAAAAAGCAGTGCGGTAAAAGCTCTTTGGTACATGTACATGTAGTTGATTTCAACTGGTGACCGGCTTCGAGGTGTGTGGCCTCATGGACTGCTCACAAAGCCAGCTGTGTAGGGGACATAGGCAGATCCATATTTTCTGAAAAGGAGGGTGGGGCGTACTCAAGGGATCTCATGGGTTTTGTACGGGCGATCGAAAGCGAACATAACAAAAACCCATTGAAAATAAGATATTTTTGTGGCGCCTCCTGCGCCCCCCCCCCCCCCAACCGGATCTGCCCACTGGGTACAATCCAGTGGCTTACCCACTAACCATGGTTACCGTATCATTCCCTGTATTAACACGTCATTGCCCTAGCTGCCTCTAGGCCGTGCATATTTACATGTATGCTTATTTTACTCAACACTACAAGTGCATTACCTAATTGCAACTCGGCTTTTGATAAATGTTGACCATTATTCGGGTTAGGCTCTGCAGAATATGATGGGGTCAATGTTAGGTCAGTGGCAAAATGTACTGAAATAGAGGTGGTCTGGATTATGATAATAGCAGTCATGCTTTCATTTAGATAATTGCTTCTTGGCAACTATATATTCCCGTGTATGCATGTATGTATTTGCTTCGCCAGCAGCATCACTGGCTTCGTATTGAAAACTAAATTTGACAGATTCTGCAGCCATTTCTTTCTTTGCGATTGCAGATATACATATATAGTTTAATACTTTTGTGAATAAAACATGTGAATAATGATGATAAAACCTCATCAGTGTGCACATGCATTATAAAGCACTGCCGCATCAGTAAAATCACGTGGTAATAAATGAGGTGCATGTTTGCCAATGTCACATTTCGGTGAAGGTCACACCCAAAGTCACGCCATAAATCAACTCAGAAGTAATCACTTTACGCACACATTTACGCAAAGTATAAATGTTGCAGTGCGCTGGTTGTGTATTCAAGTCTTGCTCTGTGTGTTTATTAGGGATTAGCTAAATAGATTAATGTATTCATGTCAAGGTCAGCTCAATGTCAAACAGTAAAAACTGGCCAAAACTAACTTGGACCTCCTCTATGGATGCATTAATAATTATTTTTTGCTATATATCACCAGTGTCATCTGTAATCGCTGTGTGTAACAATAGTAGCGCATGCATTTCAAAATAGTGATAGTTTTCATCGGGTAAATGATATAAAATAAGAGATTATGGTATATATGTTTCAGACACTAGATCATCAGTATAGACTTACACTTGAGCGTCTCTATGTTTTAATGTCAAAACATGTTTATGGTTTTAAGAATATAACTAATACTCATTTTTCCCTTTCTTCTGTACTATACAGAATATGGAATGATTCACTTTATATGTGTTGTCTTTTTATATTATCATTTCATTTTATTATTATAAAATGTATGTCTGAAGCAAATAAAAAATAACGCTCATTTTAGAACAGAAACAATCAGTTTTGGTGTCGTGCGAGTTATGAGGTGTGTGGAGGCTGGAGGAATGTCACGCCATGGCGCGTGGGTGCGAGCGACTCATGATGACGAGTGACCACCAGTCCTCGTCGTGTCAGTTGGTGAGCAGTTCCCACTCATTCGATGTCACAGGAGGCCTGAGCTGCAAACAAATAGCAACAAAAGGGTTTTTGGTGAAATGCATTTCACAGGTTATTCAGTGGAACCTGCTTGCGCAAGCATACACGATCAAACCTCTCGTGTAGAAATCTGTTAGAGAGGCGGGGAAGTTAAGGCTGCGGTGAAATTGCTTGTGCTTTCAGATCCCGTGGAGACAGAAGGGGATAGAGCATTGAACTCACCAATCCCTTTTAGATCCGCCTCAACTTCTTTACATATTTCTTTGTGTCTTGCTGGGTATCGACCACCTGAGACATAACGGAGCACTAACAATGGGACACCTTACCAGCTTACTAACAGTCACATGACACAGTATTATTAGGATGTTCAAACATATACATAGACTCGCCACACGTTCTTTAATACTTTCCAAATGATATAAACATGTGTGTAAAATATATGAAAAATTTATACTATGACTGTGTAAAAATCGTTCTCTGCGTCAGATTGCAGACTTTACATAGAAGTCACGTTTCTTGCCACTGCGGCATATAAATATGCTTCTGAGCTGGTACGCGTTTCACACCTCTGTGTCTCTATATCATTGTGGTGGGTGTGATGCACTAATTGTTTTATTGTTCCCAGTGCTCGAGGATAGTGTTGATCTACACTGATATATGAGTGCTCAACAATAGGGTATAAATCATGTCACGTGATAACTTGCCTTGTGAGCTATTGCAATATATACGTGAATATTGTCCATGGCATGCGGTAGGCTATTGTAAAGATTGCAGATTAATTATTTGCCTCATCTTCCACGCACAGACATCCTTATTTTTCATCGATTGTCACCATATCCACCACCAATGGAACAAATGTATAAACATAACATTTGAAACAATTGTACTAAGCGTAAATGCGTCAGCATCTATTTTGGGCTTATTATGATCCAAATCACGAATTATTAAAACTCTGGAGAATGTACGGTGTGAAAGAGATTCCCGTAGACCGACGATGTCGTAAATGAAATTGCAGTAAAAACAGCTTACATTTTTATTGTGACATCGTGGAATATGATGCAAAAATGATGAATGGAATATATGTGTGATAAACAATGCAATGCATGGCATACGATAAATGATAAGTACTTGAAAATGCCCTTTAAATACATGTATTTAAAGTCGTGTTTGTCTAGAATTACCCGGAACTCATCAGAGTCATCACACATTGATTTATACATGATTTTCCTTCTAGAAAATGGTGGATGGAAACCACAACGATCTATTTGATTTAGACAATTGATTTTTGCTTAGAAAAATACCTCTTATTTGTGAGACAGGTGTATAGCGGGGCTGAATCTACATATTCGACCAGAGTGTGGGGTGAATGGAGTTCGCCGGGTTACTGTGGTAATCAACTAAACTTCCGTCTGTGCACTATAATGTAGGTCGCATATTGCAGGGATTATATATTGCAGATTTATAACATCACGCCACTTGGACATATGACCATCCCTCAGTAGTCAACGTACACAGCACAAGATGATCATCCTTCTCCACATACAATACAATACAGCACTATACAATTTGTATAGTGTAAATTCCACTCAGTGTGCACACCACTCAGTGCCCACCCTAACCAAATGGTGCTTCAATTGGGATTTTAAAATGGGAAGAGTCTTGGATTGTCGAATGGACAGTGGACGTTTATTCCATAACTACATGTAAGGTGCTGCTATTTTGAAGGCTCTATCATCATAAGACTTAGTTCTTGACTTAAATTCCTTAGGCACATCCAACAATGCAAACCCCAAGAAGCCGCCGCAGTAACCAGCATAGGGGCACCGCAAACATGACAAAGGTGTGGTTCCCATTGCGGCTGCCACGGGTGCACGCCAGCAGACCCGCTCAGAGCCAGCTTGTTCCAGATGTGACACGGATCCCCAGCAGCTATCCAGCTGCCGTCTGCTCCAGAACAATGGAACAATGGATACACGTGCGTCTTGTGTGTGTCAAGTGTGTGTGTGTGTGTGTGTGTGTGTGTGTGTGTGTGTGTGTGTGTGTGTGTGCGTGCGTGCGTGCGTGCGTGCGTGCGTGCGTGCGTGCGTGCGTGCGTGCGTGGGGGGGGCAAGGCGTGGGGGGGGGGGGGGGGGTTAGGACACCATCAGGACAGTGTGTGGTTAGTGGCGCTCAGCATACACGTATGCATCGTCGGTTTTCACGACTTGATCACTCACACGGCCTTTATGAGTCCATGTTCATTCTATTATGTATACTGCGTATATATAGCCGTGAGATTTGACGATGGCATGTATGTGACTAGACTGATATAGAACACTATGATGTACAGTAAATCCTGTCTATTAAACCCACCAGTGGGACTGACCTCAAGTGGTCTGAATAGAGAGGTGGTATTCATAAGTAGGCTCATTTTTGGTCACTTTATGAAGGTTTGGGACCCGGAAAAGTGGTTTTATTATTGATGTGGTCTCAATATAGAGGTGGTCCTAATTAGAGGTTCTACTGTACATGTATAGAAGAAGCCTGCCTTACATCGACACATTTTAGATACGCAAAATTAGTGCCTTTTTAGACTCGTCTGTGTTTCACTTTAGTGTGTTGATATATAGAGTTAGAGTATATAGAGTTACGTTGCTGGAGTTAACAGTTTCAGGAATACCAGGAGGGAGGTGTTTTGTCGTAAATAGTGTTGACTTCGTGGATTTATGAAATTTCTTTTTAAACTCCAAAAAAGGTTTCACTCAAAACCACGCAACAAAAGCAATTGCTCTGCAATTATCTGACGTTGCTATCTTGTATTACACATGTACATCTGCAGCCTTTTAATTGACACGCCCATCTGTAGATGACTTGAAGTCTCATTGTTCTTTGGGAACCATTGCATACTGTTCTCCGCCCAAAAGTATATTTCCATCTCTTCAGTTATGATATGATCTCCTTCTCGTGATACCCAGAAGAGCTTGCAAACCAAACAGAAACAGAAACAGAAATAAAAACACTCTGTCACGCGCCGCAAAAGTGGAACAATGTTCTTTTTTTTTATTGCGCTCCCCATCTCAAAGTGGAAATAGAAGATGACAAAGTGTGGCATATATATCGAAAAACATATCCACACTGTTTTGTGTTTCGGGACATCATTCATTCAAAAATTACCTTTGAATAAATGATAATATTGATATTTAATGTATAAATAACATAGAAATTACATAATAAAAATAATGAGACATCTACATGTATCTATCACAATCCATATTGATATTGATTCATAATGAATGTATAGGTGAAAATTTTAATGCCACATTCAAATAGCAAATTGATTAAAAATTTCAACCCGTGCGAACATTTTAGCGAGCGGATAAAAATCTTTGATCCACAAAATAGTGGAATATCAGAAACTTGCCAGAACACCCCCACCCCAACCAGAGCGTGAAAAAATGTACATCACCCCTAATGCAAGCTTGATAGTTGTGTAGCATGATTTCATACATTGCACCAAATCAAACTGTGACTATCTGTCTTTTACAGCACTTGCATTTTCAAAGAGAAAGATTAAAATAACATTGATGGCCATTGATGACACCGACATTTTTCATAATTAAGTTCAGGACATCAGAATCAAGGGTCATGGCTTCAATCAAACAGTTACTCACTATACTAGGGACTGTTACCAGCAGTGAAATCAAATACCCTGCTAGTGGCAGATGTCCACATCCCCAATGAAAAGTCTTCTACGGTCTTTCTTGCTTGAACACACGCCATTGTCAGCCTCTATTAACATCTCACAACACGCTTCAAAGGCCATGTCGGGAGAAGAAAACACAGTAAAACACAATATAGAAAACAAAACCACTCAAAGTGTACAATCATCACCTTAATACGGTCGCCTTTGACTCTACGGTAAAACCTCCGATTAAGACCGCCTATCTATCGAGACCACCTCTGTAATAGGACCACTTTTCACGGTCCCAAACCTTCATATTACCAAAGTAAATCTCTGTATAGAGATCACCTCTCTTTTGAGACCACCTAACACAGATCCAAACGGTGGTCTTAATAGAGAGGTAATACTGTATTTTGTGGAATCACTTCAGCAGGAGCGCCCACAAAAAGTGCTGCCACGTGCTCTGATTGTACCTAATTGCGGAAAGCGTGTGGCTACAATTAGATTAGCTGTCCACTCCCGTTGTACGTATTGGAGGGGAAAGCAGACTCGAGAATTGGGGTGATGTGGATAAAAGGTCATGTGTCCAAATTGTGGAAACAGTAGATAGTAGACACGGTGCTTCTTTTGTAAGGAAGTAGCTGTTGCACATAGACACGATAATTGCAATGTTTAAACACCCCTACGTGGTCTTCATTATTCAACAGATAGAGATTATTTAGCATTCACGATATGTAGGATCTGTACATTCTGTGCATTAAATGCAATAATGTCCCAATCACAATCACAAAGTTTCACTATATTTTTATGTATCCTATATGTTGTTCAATTATTACAGTATTCGTATTCTTTTTATGGTACCAGCTAGTAGTTCTAGTGTGAAAAGACACCCACTGCCCTATGCAGTGTACCATATACAATATATATCGTTTCTATTTAAATTTTGATTTTTGTGCTTTTTGAACGATTGAACAACAGACCAGATACATTAAAATAAAGATGAAACCAAATGTTGTTCACTACATGACCGGACCTGTATATATATATTATCACAGAGTTCATTCTGGAGTTTGATGGGATTGTGACATTGTGCATATTTGTGCCTGAGTCATTGGTTTCTGGGATGACATTTCAACTATCTGCTTGCATCCTCCTGGTCATCACGTGATCTTCATGAACATCCTATGTGTGTCACAGTGAGAAGATTGACACCTCGTAACCATGCTCATTTATGCGAACTTTTTCTTCTTAGTTTTTTTTTCAATTACTGTACCAACATTTGAATTCTTATACAGTAGAACCTCCCTATTAGGACCACCTTTGGTACCAGCGATAGGTGGTCTCAATAGAGAGGTGGTATCTAAACAGAGGTTCATCTTGGTAGCTTTATGAAGGTTTGCGACTGTGAAAAGTGGTCTCATTATAGCGTTGTTCCCAATAAAAGTGGTCTTAATTGGGGGGGTTACTGTATAACTTTGGTGTAGCGCGACTGTGTCAAGGAGAAGAGTGGGGTGTCTGGCCTTCCATATTCTTGACTATTTGTGAGCGTGGTGTGGGTTTTCTACGTGCATTTTGACACACAAACTTCCAGTAGCGGACATTGACTATTAACATACAGGAAGACTAAGTTTACAAAATCTAGCTTCCTATTGATAATCTAACGCAGTTCCGTATATTGAAAACAGATATTCCGGAATACATGTATATCAGGGATATGATAATGGTTATCTTATTCCTGATGCATATGGAAATTTCATAATTTCTATATAGGCCTGCTACGTTAACAATTACAGTATAACCTTTCTTTGAGACCATCCAATGGTCTCACGTGGTCTCAATGGTCTCTGTTCATGGTTCATGGTTCATGGTTCTTTAATGAGGTTTGGACCCATGAAAAATGCTGTTAATACAGAGGTGATCTCAATAGAGAAGATGTCTTAATTGGAAGTTCTACTGTATAAGTGATTGACTCCCACAATGTGATTGTTCTTTGCCTGCTCCAACGCATCTGTGCTCGTATGTCACACTGAAGAGTTAATGCCTTTCTTAATCCGCAATGCATTATTCCAGACAAGCATTCATTGTTTGGGTAATAGGATATATGACAGTCCCATTATACTGCATCCATTGTAGCATGGGTTCAAACGTCGTACTCATCATTTCAGATTCGTTTGTTTGTGTTGTGGATTTACATGATTAAGTCAACAAACGTGCAATGACCATGCGTTAAAAGACTTAAAAGGATACGTTCTATTGTTAGATAAAGTAGAACGGAGTTTCTTAGATTTTCAAAGGTGAATAGACCATTCACTTCATTTGTGTTTATTTTTAAACCAATAATATCATGAATATATGATGTTGAGTTGTGCAAGAAAGCCTTGTTGTGCACTTTGTTACGAAAATTGATTTATCATAATGAATCATGCTTATTTTATAAACACTTGTGTTATATAAAAAATGTATATATATATATATATTTTACTTTATATCAACACTGTTTACAATTTCTTATGATTGAGAATGCAATATTGATAACTATCATATCACATGTATATGCTTTATCATTTTAATTCCGGACACAAAACCTATGACATTGGATGACTAAACCAATCTAAAATATAGGATCTAAAAAAAAGAATTTTGTAAGCCGGATGATGATTTATGTTTCATGATAGCACGAATTCTAAGTGTAAGAGCAAGTACATCTAACAAAATATTCATTTAGTATCAACAGCTGGTCATTGAGAGGAAATTGGAGTATTTTACAGCATGAATTGTCGTTATTTCAGTTTCTGAATCGTTAGTATTGAAACAGTTGCCAGCGGGTGACCTAGTCACTTGGCCTAGTCATTGTAAAGGCACATCTTACACCCGACGGAACCACTCGCAAAATCAGACTAATAAACAGGCGGTGTTTCAAACCTGTAGCCGAGGTTTGTAATGCCGACTGCACGGTCCTATGATATTCAAGAGTTCGATGTTTGACAGTTGAGGATACAAGTTTTTAACTTTAGTGCGTATTTCTGGGGAGGATATGTTCCAATGTCTGGATAGGTTTGCGTGATTTCACGCTTTTATAGGATAGCATCTGTGATACGTGTAAACGAACAATGGCCGCTGTAGGATTATCATTGCGGCGTATGGCCAGTGTTGGTCAGATGTCGTCATTCATGTGTTTTATGTTTATGTTCACTCACTTGGAAAATGTGGCCTGTGGATTAGTTTTACATACTCCCAATGGTACTATTGTTATGGATACTGAGGACAATGGGAGTGCAAACTCAGAATCAGGTGTGTACTACTGTATTTTCACTCTCACTTATCATTGAAGTTTCTGATATGACTCGATAGCCCCACAATTCCTACCTTGTACCAGTACTAGTACTGACAGTATAAAGAGATGCCATGGGCAGATTGGGTCAAGTTGGCCAACGAAATATGAAGTCTACTGTAGTGTGTCGAAACAATCATTTCAATTTATACAATATAGTTAAAATTATACACTGGTGAATATCAAAGTTACACTCACTAAGGTGACCCCCTAGCCCCAAGCTTGTCGCCATCTATAGATATTTATGATATAAGGTCGTATAAGGTATATATCATCTGGTATATATGCAATGCTACAGTTTTGTGGCTAGTGAACTCCATGAACTCCAAGCAACATCATTGTATTAAATGCATTGCACATTAAATTAAAGAAATTACACTTGCTGTTTCTTAAATGCTTCTTATTTTATGTATAATACGATACCAACTAAAGTTACATGACTTAATTTGAAATGTTAATTAAATAGAAATATAAAACCTGCTGTTTTAGGTCATTTCAAACAGCGATTTGCCAATTGCATTAAACCTGCGAATGCCGTGTTATATATTAGGTAACAATTTATAGAAAACTGGCTCATGTTTCATTGCTTTATGATTTGACTCCCCCACCACATTGCACAAATATGGTAGCTTGTTAGGCTTGTTAGAACTCAGATATTTGAAAATACCAATTTACTCATTTTGACTGAAGCATCTGTATCCAAAACAGCGACTTAAATCATGAAATTAATTACAGCACCATAATCATATTCACCATATTGCATTACGTAAAATGCTCATTATTGAACATCATGCTATCTAAAATTAAAACATCTGTTAATTACAATTTAAGATGTAGTGCATTTTGTTAATGTTCAAAGTTGAAGATGTATATATTCATAACACTGTCAAACAGTCAACAGAGCTCTTTTAATAAGTGAACCTCTTTATATTTAACTAAGACATCAATAGTTTGAATTTCTCCCCTGTGTTACGCATCGCGTAAGACCAATACAATATAATAAGTAGCAACTAGCAAGTTATCTATGAATGTCTGTGTCTCTCTATAAAGATCTTTAAACCACTATCCCAAGATACATTGTATTTTAAAAACTTGAACTGACCACCATTATGGTAGGGATAGTTCACCTATCGAACTTGACTACCTTTATCAATGCCAGTGTTCCTAGAATTTTGTAGTAGAATCATAAATTACACAAATTGCACCAAGTGTCAAAATCTTCAGTGGCAAAAGCAAATATTTTTCACCATTAACATATAAATATAATCAACAGTTATCATTACTTCGAGCTTCAAATGTGCCTTGAAATTAGTTTGATGGTTAATAACCTACAACCCTGCCAGAGTCCTCCTAGCAATATCTCTGTTTTTTGACTATTAACTTTAAATCTATTGGTCAGTTCTTTGATCATACACCATAAGTATCATAGAAAGTTGTGTTCCAGAGAAAGTTCAAACTCATCAACCAATTCTGGTTGCCAGATTTGGTACAGACAACTTCCACGACTTGGCAAGTTGATTTTTTGGCCTCTAGCCTCATGTCAATCTAGTCATGTGATAGCGAATCCATGCATTATATCTTTAGATAGTGGTGATGATCATTAATTAATTTCTATGCACGGTAATAAATCAATTACAGTTTCATAATGGTATATCAGATTGATTGTACTTGAATACAACTGAATTAAGACTCATTTCTAAGATAGAATTACTTTTGTCAATTTTGGAATGTAATGTTATCATTCAAAAATATACTTACCGTAGTTGCAGGAATAGGATAAGATTATGCTATTTCTCATGCAGTACAAGTACAATCTCTTTTAACCGGACTCATTCAGAGGTTTAATGACATTCAGAAAATTGAGATACCGAATAAGGAAGAGTTTGGGCCTATAGCTTGGGTGGGTGAGTAAGAAAACACATATAAGACACATAGGTCTATGTAGATTATCTTGGGCATATTCCGCTTTAATATTTATGGGCAGAACCAGATATGATTCAGAAAGTTTGACCATATATAGAATGATGATAGCGCTATTATCATCAGGTTTGATTAACAATGTATGCTCACAATATAATATAGAAATTACTAGTATTTCATCACCCTGTCTGTGACTGTATCTATGAATATTATCAGGAAGATCATAACTCTCTTATGATATTACTGATATATGAGCCATAGAATAATTTGTTAAATATTTGATAGCATATGAATAGCTTTTTCTGTCTTACAGGTTCAATATATGGCATGGATTTGAAACATTAAAAAAATTAAGACTAGATAGCTTGAACAATAGCAATGAATACCATGGAGGATTTGAAATATGTTGTCCAATTCTTACTTGATAACTTGTTTCAGTGTATGTTTGTTGGTGTAATTATTTTATGACCTGTAAAGTGACCATTTAAAATGGATTTGTAGATTTAAGTTTAAATATGATCTGTTAATTTGATTTTAATGTTCAGTGTGCTTAGAAAGACATCAATAAATACTTCTGTTTTTACCTCCTGAACATTTGGTTATTGTCTTTACCAATAGCTTAAACAATTATGATTTAATGACATACCTATTTGCACTGTCTCAATGTCTTAATGAGAATCAACTGGACATATTTTCACTGTATATAATTCACTGGTGAATATATGTATGTTCAAAATAATCTATTCGTATCCTTATTTACAATACACTGCACAGAATTTTGCATTAGTGGTAAAAAAGTCCATCAGTTATGCTTGACAAAAAATTGTCTCTTTGTCACATGAAGAGGTTCCACTGTATTATGAACCCAGTTTGCATCCATGTTCATCAATCATGTTGTGGGGCGATTGTCTCTAGGGTGCAATATGTATGAATTGCTGGCATAGTGACTGAACGTATACATGTGTGCACCTTTATTATTAATACGGGTTGCTGTGATGGTTGTGCGATAATGCGGTTTGTATAGATCATAATCATAGTCCTTTTATGAGTAAACTACTGGTTTACATCATGATAAGATTATCATAATACGATGACACTGTTCATCCATATTTTAATGTATTGCAGCTGTTGAAGTTGCTCTGAAGTAAAAGAAAGCAAGTTTTGTAATTATGAAGGCCATAGATGAGTAGTAGTAATGAATAAGGTAAAAATTTGATTTTTTAGTATAAATGAATAATAACATTGTTTTCAACTCAACACGAATTCGCTGGATCTCGACTGAAATATGTTTGAAAGTTTAAATGTACTAGAGAAATAAATTGCAATGTATGTTTAAAAATGTATGCATATATCTAATACAATTAATCTTCAGTCATCTATTATTTCATTTGAAAATACCCCTCACAGGCCCGTACCCTTGACATTTAGCCAGAGTTCAATAGGCGGACATGTAACATTCTGCCAACTATTGTAACCTTTTATACCCGTTCATCAAAAACCTGCAGATAGAGCAGCAATAACGATTATTGTTCCTCTGGAGCAATATCCTAACTCTTCCTATTCCATATGGGGCATTGGGGCTGCACATATTTTTGTGAGATTTTGCAGAGCTGTCTTTTTAGGGCAAGTTTGGCCATTGCCACGGAGGGTCAAGTCATGTTTTATTTGAATGTCAGTCAGTTTCAATATGTCAATGAGTACCTCATTTCGTATATTTTCTAACATATTAAATACTAAAGCCCATTTTATATTTTGTTTGATAGTTGTCAATATGTATTCTGCCATTTTCATATTTATCTGAGAGAAAATACATATAAATGGTTTGAATTTGTTATATACAGTCTAATCCAGAACATAAATATTGCCCTCTATGCTTTTAGGTTGTCTATTTAGTGTTAGACTCCAATTTGATAGATGGGCAATCGGAGCTTTGAGGATGTTTTAGCCTTGTTTTTTCCCCATCCTAACCCTTTTATGGATCACATTTGTATCACACCCGTGGCCCTTTGATTGATGTGAGTCTGTTTCGGATGGGGTTTCCAGGGAACTCTAAGTTCGCTATCGATTTTCATCATAGAAAATCAATGATACAATAAAATCAGGTTGAAAAGGAACTTTTAAACTCCAAACCTTGCTCTTCACTTTAAAATAATATTGCATAATGCAAATGAATGAAAACTTGTAGTGTACATGAACTTGAATTTGGTTTCAAAGTGTCTAGGTTGTAGTTTTATCTTTTTGGAGTAAGTTTATTGTGACTTATTGTCATTTTCATCAGGTTGACTTAAGTAACAATCATACAGATGCATCTTGTTTCTCACCTGATTTCAATTAGTTTTAATCACTTGTAGTTTTGCCAACCTTTGCCACACTTTACACTGATTGATTCTGCATTATTAATGATCTATTGATTAGGCTTAAGGGGTAATGAGGTGAAAATACTCATAAAATGTTGATAAGTTCTATTGTTTAACATTAACCGGGTGTGAATGCCAAAATCAAGTGTTGTGATTTAATACCAGTTGAATGGATCAAAACGAAACATGATAAACTATGATATCGAACCTGACATACATGTAAATATCAAAAGTAAGTTTTGCATGCCAAGAGCTGGCGCAACCAATGGCAGTCTTGTTTTATGATCAAGGGTGCATGTAAGCTACAGGTTATCAGGCTACGCTGAAGATATTGCGTCATTGGTTGTATGTGTTTTGATATATCGGTACTACCCAAGTCCATATCCTGTTGTGTTAAACTTGTTGACACTTTACCTTTCCTTTCTGATTTACCAGTAAATTATCACCTTATCATTTCTAGAAGTACATGTATCCGTAAATTACATGTACTGGGGTAGACATAATGATCACAAAAAACATCACTTTCACTTGAATATAATGTACTTCGTTAAAATGCTTTATGTTTAAGGTGTATACATCTGAGGCGAAAAGTTCATTTTCTGTGACCTGAATACATATTTTAGCCTTCAAAAAGTTTTTAAAAAGTAGGCAGAAGGTGTCCTTTATTTAATATACAATATTTTGTTCTTTTTCAATATAAACCCAAACGAGATGGTGACAATAATGTACCAATGGAAGACTCATGTGTATGTACCATGTATCTTCCCTGATGTGGCAAATAACATTTAGAAATGATTTTTGCTACAGAGCACAAGTGACATCAAAAAGAAAATTAATTTTTTTAACAAAGATTTTAATGAGTTTACACCATTTTGTGACTAGAAATTTAGATACATGGACAGGATTTAAGGTTCATTTCTCCAGAGTTGACAACTTCCCAAGTTTCTTTGAAAGGATAGTCACTTAAACCATTTGAATTCATCATCTCATGGGAATGTGAAATTCGGCCTCGTTAAAGATTTCAATACATATATGTAAATAATTGAATAGAATGTAGGTATGAAATCAGTTCAGAATATTTCTAATGAATTGTAAGTTTTGAATCGTTTTAAATTTTTTTTATGATGTTTATCAAAAAGCTTATGATTGTGTTCTAAACAAAACACAGAAAGGTGTGCGTCCTGATTGAAAGGTGAAATAAAAACTTTTAGTTAACTTACAAAATTGAAATAATAATTTGCAAATACCTCCTGATTCATTAAAAAGCATGTCTCATATCCTTGATTTTAGACGCTCCAGCATCCTGCTTTACCAGGGGTATATTCACATCACATCAGATTCTGTTCATTTAACAATCACAGAGATATGTGATTTCATTTTGCTCTAAGGATTAGAATGATGCTCCAGCAGATTGGTACCAAATCAACAATTGCATATTCTCCTGAGTATCAGTTGTGAAACCATCTATAATATTATCCAGTCATAACAATTCTGGGTCCAATCACACAAGTTTACCTTTTCTGTTTCTCATCATCTGGCATACATTTGACACTGATCTCTTCCTGGCTTTTCATGTGTTAATTGATAATGATTTTCTATAACATGTTATGAATAATGGTAGATGAATGTGCAGTACATTAGCACTGATGTACTATGAAATATGCCTTTGAGCAATTAGTGTATATTGAAATAGGACATGTTAAAACATATAGGAACACTGAAAACTGGTAATATATAATGTTATAATAGTTTGAAAATTCATGCAAAGGTGCAATACTAAACCCACCTGTAAACATTATGACATTTATATAAAAAACACATTCAGAAGAGAACCTGTTACACTTTCAACTGAAACTTCTACATTTTCGAATGCCGCAAAACCACAACAACCCAGTTCGTCTGGATCACATTACTACTTGGATCTGGCAGCCTTTGCGTCATAGCCTCAATCATCGGGTTGTAGCTGTCAAGTATTCAATACAGTTGCTTACACATTTGATTCCTTATGATCTAGCATCTGTTCGTCTCTTGAAATTTAAACTAAGTCTGTATTGCAATTCATTTTATCTTGTTACAGTAATAACTCTTTTACAACATGATAGCACTTCACAGTGAAGCATTACTGAGCATGTCAAGAAACTATTGCTTTATATGCCTTCAGATATTTTACCACAAGATTTGAACCTGGCTCGTTTATTACGCCAAGAGGATCTATTACAGATCTATTACTGCCAAGAAAATTTCCTGGATCGGATTAGATATTTTTATCGTGATTAGATCTTATAAGATGGACTTTTTTGCAGCAAGCTCATCAGTAAATTTGTCAAGAGAGCTTTCTGCTAGTTGATCTAGACTACATGGATCCATTCATCTGGGTCTGGGTGCTGACCCAGGCTGACCTGTTGTACACACCTACGAGGTTGCCAGGCAACTATAGTAATCAGCCGCAGAGATCTGATCTCCAGATTTCACCAAATCACGTGTAACTAATAAGCCAGGTGGCACCAGCAGTCTTGGAAGATTTTATACAAGGATTGGGCCTGTGAAGTTTAAATGGAGTCAGTGAGAATGAGATCTTGTATGTAAGCCAGGCACAGTGATAGCATTTTTAACCATATAACTTCATGTATAAGCAGAGTCTAATGTGTACTTTATCATTTTGTTATCATTTAAGTTATTCTGTCTATCAAAAATATCACAAAATCATTATTATCAACTCTGTTTGCAATATGAAGTTTAAATGAAAATATTTACATGTGTTGATCAAGGTTGGCAATCTTCCGGAAGTTTGCTATTTCTTCCGGGACGGTGGAAGAAACTGGAAGAAATGGTTTCTTCCCGGAAGAAATGTGGAAAAAATAGAAGTTTGGTGGAAGTTTGGTTTTTGGTCCAAATGATTTGATCAGTAAAAGATGTATTATGTATTTTGTTTTCATTTGAGTGATTCTGTGTATTAAGAAACATCACAAAATCATTATTATTAACTCTGTTTGCAATATGAAGTTAATGCAAATATTTACATGTATTGACTGTTGATACATGTACATAGGCATTTAACAAAGCTAACAAAATTCCACATTGGCATTTTTATGTGTAAAACGCAGCTTGAAGCGTCATACGAACTTCTTAGAAATCCGGTCGAGTTTTTCATTCATCACCTCTGTGGAAAGATTCACGTAGAGTCAGCACCTCAGTGAATGGGTTTCACATTGTGAGTGAGTAAACTTGGCAGAGAAATGTGTAGACACATTCAGTGGGGTGTTGACAGTTTGCTTGGGCACCTCCTATATCATGGATGTGTGGAAAAGGAACTGTTTGATTAAATGTTCTATATTGTAATAATTTGGTTTTAGCCAGTTTTTACATGTCTACGTTCATTGTTCATTCAACACATTTCTGATGAAGCTTTTTTGTGTAATAAAGTAAAAAGAAAGATTTAAAATCAGAAAGAATTGTATTAATTTCTTTGTTTTTGTTTTTCAGGTATGTTCCAGCCTTTGTTATGAGTAATTGAAATGGTTAAGGTAAATTTGCATAATTATTAATATTCTAAATGTCTACTTAATGAGCATTCATACTGTAGGAAACATCATGCTCCCATTTATTTCCTGTCACGATATATGCATAATAATTCTTCGTTAGTTTTTCTGTTGAATTGGCTTTCTATCATGTTAACTGTAAATAACTCTGTTCCCTGTAAATTTAATGATTTGTACTAAATTGTAGTTATCAGCAAAACGGTTCCAGCTATATATTTGTTGCCATCAGTTGAGATTTAAACTTCCAAATAATTTCAATATACGAGAATTTGGGGGTGACTATTTGAGTTCCATCACCTCAGAAGTAGGTGTCAATGACTATTTTGTGTACTCATGATGCGTCTATCGGCCCTGAGTGTCCTCTTATCCCACTATCTACATAAGTATCTCATTAAGTCTTATATCAAAGATATTAACTTTCAATGAAGGTGTCACACATTAAACAGAGGTGTGCAGCATCAAAACCTGTTTCAACATGAAAAGCGGTAAAGTAAACAGAACAGCAGAAGACCACAATATTTGTCTATCTATAAAACACCCTTTTAAAGGAGTTTTATTTGATTGTTTATGTGTTATCATCTTATTTGAATAACTGGGTTAGGTACCCTCGATATTATATAATAGATATAACCTTTCACTTGCAACATCAAATTGGAATATGGAGAACCTGCTGTAGGCTTCTGCTAGGAATAATTTGTTTTCTATGCACTATTATGTAAAATACTGACTGTATAATTTGTTTACTTTAATCATTGAAATTTACTTAGAAGTTCTAGAAACTTATGATAATATCAGAAGATTTGAAAACTTTATCAAATGAAGCAAATTATTATAATTTGACCTAAAATGTTTAACGACTATATAATTAGGTGTGGAAAATGGGGGGGCAAGCAATTATACCAGCAATCAGACCTCAATTTAATAGTATTTATTTGCACTTTCCCCATCTATTTTTAGAGTACTTAATACATTTCCAGTACTTGCAAATCTTATTGATACTTTTATATATGATTGCATATTAACTTGCGTTATTTATCCAATACAAACTTCTATAGGCAGTAAAGGGCATAGTTGAGTAGGTACTCTGTCCACGATATGATATGTTCATGTATTGTATCAAAGTGGTCCTTCCTCACATGGTTGCCTGCCTATGAGCGTTTTTCTGTTATATATAAGCACTAGGATGATTAGCCTTGTTACTTGTTTTAGCTTTTTCATTTCAAGTGCGTCAGCTAATCTGACCTGAAAACTGCTCCATGTTTTCCATGTTAACTCAAGGCCATGCTGATTATGCCCCCCTGTAAACATGGATTGGATTTTAGCAGTTTGAAACAACACTTTTGTTACATACAGGTTCTCTAAATAATTGCTACAAGTTGCTACATTTTTGCTACAATCATTCAGTCTTTATAACAGTTTACAATATACCAATATTAAGTGTGTGCAGTTGAACCTCTCTATTAGGACTACTTTTGGACCAGCATTAAGTGGTCTCAATAGAGAGGTGGTCTCAATACAGAGGTTCATCTTGGTAGCTTTATGAATGGTTGGGACCATGAAAAGTGGTATTATTAAAGAGGTGGTCTCAATAGAGAGGTGGTTTTAATTGGAGGGTTTACTGTATTTCGTCTCTGGCTCAATTTAATTATCAGCATGAACTATAACAATGTTTACATGTCAATGATTTGACAGTATTGTAACAACCTACAATAATGGGACCACAACTCTTACTCACTGAAATGAATAGATTTACCACTGTTTTTGTTGTAACAAACCAACAGGCTCTCCCGTGTTCCTGCCAGCTTTCTGATTCCATTAACTTCCACTATGACAGCTACAAGACTAGCATTTTACCAGTTTGACAGCTACTTTCTCAACCAGTAAGAAGTTCATTCATTAGCTCTTGGTGTGATTCAGTGAATGTATTGATGCAAATAATGAAAATAACTCCATTAATTGAATTCATCCCCCTTTAATATCAAACCAATCAGAAAACTGACCCATCTCAGGGGGGGGGGCAAGCAGCTGGGGACTTTCCTGTGCTCACAGTGACAACTCGTGACGTCATTGTGAACAAGACAGGAGTTCCTGTTGAAAGCTCAATGTGAATAATTGGACTATTATCCTGTTTAAAACTATATAATTATGTATGTATGTCTATCAAATCCAGGATAAATGAGCCTCCATCAAACTATATCTACCCTTCTTTACAGTGACAAGGCAGGGACCTTTTGGCAACTTTTAAAGCTTTAGTTTTTCTATTTCTTCTAAGTGACTTGAATATATTTGTATATGTGGATGCTGCGTGGGAAGCGCTTGGTTGATTTTGCTATATTTGAATCGTCGCTGTTCATTGTGTCTCGACCATTAAGTTTTATATAAAACTGACAGTTGATTCAGGATAGATAAGAAATGAAGTTTTGTTGCAAGTTTCTGCTCTAAAGCATGTTGCCTTGATTTCTGACTTGTATTTTCTTCATATCTAAAGTGGGGCAGATTAACGGCTAGGTATAATTGCTTAGAATTTCATGTGAATAATAGTAAGAATAACAAGGAAACTGATATCAATATTTAAAGTAAAATAAATCTACTTTAACCGCAGTTGCACAGGTATTCATAGAGTATCTTAGCAGAGGTTGATCAGATCTTTCCAAATGGGCAAACAATAAATCACACATTCTAATGTTTAACTGTAAAACTGCTGATTTAATTGTTTAATAAACATTGTAGCAGATGTATTACATTATAGCTCTAGTGCAGTAATGTTGATGATTGAACAATGTGTCATCGGAATACAAAAGACGAACCCTGATAGGATAAAACCCTTTAAAATTGGGCATAAAGACTTAAATGTGTTGTTACATCAAACACAGTAAGCCTCAGTTATGACATTTATCTTTAGTAACAATAAGAAACTGGGAAGGTGCCTCCCTGACTTCTCTTTGTAGGAAGGCTCTTAGACCTCTGTGTGTTCTGTTATATAAGAAACTTACAGATCAGATGATTTTATGCTTAATTTCTTCCCCATAACGCCACTTTGTATGCAAGGCAAATATTGAATAGAAATATGTAATACAATGCACATAATTATACATCTGTCCATATGTTAATGTGTCAGCATTAACGAAGAGCATGTGTAAGTTTCAGACAGCACCTGGTATAATTTACATGTTTAAACTGAGAATTAATTAAACATAGTGTTTTACACCAATGTTTATTATTTATGATATACCATACAATTATGTTGAAATGACTTTCTATCAATTAGTAAAATGAATTGCATCCATTTATGTCTTCCACTTTGCCTATACTTTACAGAAATTCTTTGATCTATGTTATCATCACTGAAAGAGTAATTTAAATAAGAAATTGTATAAATGTAATGCATAAGTGAAATAACTACCATATTGTGTTGTACCCTTCTGAATAAAATTTCCATCATATATCTAAAGTCAAAATCCTTTTTCAGTAGGATATAGAATACGGTAAACTCAAGCGCTGTCAAATATATCTCTAAAAATGAGACTACCGCGCAGTTCAAATGATCTAGCTATTTTATCGTCTTGATCGCTTAAAGTATAATGATATGAATGTCTTAAATAAGGTGCATAGACAGAGCTAAGTACCAAAAATGCATAATGTATCTTTATAAAATGCATACGGTGCCTGGACCCAGATTATTGTAGATGCCGTGCAACAGATGTTTTATCAAGATGAAAAACTTCGGTAACAAATGACAAAGAACTGTTTGTCTTTGCCCCTGCATTATGCAAAACCATCTGCTTTAGTGACCTACTAATCTTGTATAAGTGTCTTAGATTTAGTTTTAGTTATTTCATGTTATTTTTAGAGTTTACTGCGTTGAATAAAGTAAGTAAGTTTGTTCATAATCAAAGTAGAAAACACCTTACTCTTAGCGCTCCTATAGTTTTGAAAAGGGCGTATGTTCTAAACTAAGAAAGTGAAACAATTATTTAGTTAAATTATGGTATAGTTAAAAAGCATATATAGAAGTTTTTAATTGCAGTTAAGAATCCCAAGGGACTTGCCTCAAGTGGTCTCAATAGAGAAGTGGTCTTTCTATAGTGGTTCATATTGGTATTTTTTTATGAAGACCTGGGACCACGCAAACGGTCTTATTATAGAGGTGGTCTCTTTATTGAGGTGGTCATAATTGGAGATTCCACTGTACTAGACATCACAATTGTCATCGATTGAAGTTACTGATTTTGTAAATATGGTTACAAGATTTACACATACATGTACATGTAAGTAACGTATAATATACATTGTTGCTACAGAACCTATATCGAAATGACCTACTCTATCTTTTCAATCATCAATCAGTTGTGGAAGTGTTCGGTTTTGTAAAGGTTTTACCACAACGGTTTACAAAGTGTGTGCATTTTTAGTCAAGAATTATGTGCTCAGGGTTGAGTTAAGCTGTGACGATGTCAGATTAGCTTGATGTATGGAGGATGGGCCACCATAATAAGGCATAAATTTGGAGGATGAGTTTCATGCTTGGCATAGGAGGAGAGCAGAGTCTATTGGTATCAGTGCTGGCAGGATGGGTATTAGCTTACTCTCAGATTGGTTGCCCATTTGATTTTTGATTTGTGGTTCAGTGCATGAATAGAATGGAACAATGATATCGAAGGTCATCTTTTTGTTATCGTTTATGCTTATGTCCTTAATTTTGTAAGAATCTATGGAAACAAAGTGTGAGAGGATTTTTTAAGAAATAATGAAACTGTGATCTCTGTGATCATGCGGCTAGATTAGCCAGTTACTTTGTCTACGCTCCAACTTTTCTCTGTTAAAATTGCAAGTATTGTAGCCTAAAAGTATGATTCAATGTAACATAAAACTGCTTTATATGCATGATTAGTCTAAATGTTTAACCAAGGTTAGTGCCTTTTGAATGCGTGATCGGTGGCTGTCATTTTGTTTTGATGGATGAGCGATGGGCAAATGATGTGCCCAATATGAATCTAATGTTTTTATTCCAAGGACATAGATTCATTTGTTAACAACGTCAAGAAAACAAAAAACTGTCGATTCTACCACTGTATGTTTTCTACATATATTTAATGATTTGTTTTCTGCTGATGATATGGTTTGCTTTCAAAAATTTATTCTAAGCTACAATGATCTAGAGGTACATGTATTCTAAAAGTCTTGAAACCCTACATGACACACATTATAGTTTCACCCAATTAATAGTATATGTAAATTTCAACATAACTGGTAAATCAAGATCAATTTATTTTAAGATGGTCATTATTATGACCCTATCTCATTGTACTGATGTCAAGTGAGAATAATATCATATACAAGTATCGAAGTAGAAGTGACCATCAATAGTTCAATAGTGACAACTGCCGTTATTCATGGTGATACATGCTTGAGGGTAGGTCGTCTCAGGTGCCGCTATGATTGACTACTTAATTACATGCCAATTTTTATGTGTTGCAGTGCCATCAATAAACTGTATGCAATTATAGTCTGATAAGGTCCTCATCACTTCACTTACTATTGGTTTGACTAGTGTATCAATTGACTTGGTTATTGCTTGTAGTTTGTCAATTTTTATCTCAACTTTAATAAGTTTCAACAAGGTCATCCTGTCCATACAGGTCCTTAACAGTTGTCTCATATCCACCCAATCAACAAACACAAGCAAAGGGTGATGACAATCATAGCTTACCATACAAGTACATGTAGTGGTGAAATTGGAGGACTAATCTTTTAATGCAACTTGTCTGCATCTTTTATGAACCTGTATCATTGTATAGCCATCAAGATATAAATCTTTTCCCTCAAAGAAGCAGGACAATAAAAAAGTGACAGGCCTGCATAATAAAGGCTGTAAAGTGGAAGATGAGGAGCTGCTGATGTGGCCTGGGCCTGTAGAGTTTGGATGTTGGAAGCTCCGCTTGTTCCTCTGCATCATTACTATCCAGTAATGAAATGCTTTTAGAAGCTGAATAGCAATTTACTCTAGTTGTGTGCTGCCTGTATCATTTTTAAAAGGGTTGTACAATGATTTGGGCCATCAACTTAGTGAATTGAAAACAGTCCTATAACAGTTGACATTCATCATACAGTAAAATTCTAAAATGGTTTGTTTCATTTCCATATTTAGTGCCCTTCTATTTGATGGCTTAATGAAAATGGGGATAATTCAATATATTTTGACATGCTATATCATGTGAATAACGCTGTCAAATTATTTTAAGTTTATAAACCTTCATAGTTTTCATATCTTACTAAGTGAACTTCAATGATTTAATGGTAGTACCAATGTATCTTTGCTTTTTAAGATTTATACAAGGTTATGTTCTATTCAAGACTTTATTCATACGCTATACTTTATATTTGTCATCCCATAACGGCGTGAAAAACGGGACTTTAATAAGCAATAAATGCCAAAATATGGCGAATGTTTCACTAGATCTTTCAATGCTTTATTGAGGGAGTGATAAAATAGGAAATACGATGACTGGCAAGACGCCGATAAAAGACAGGGCAATGATGTATTTTACATATTTAAGACATATTATGGGCGGTTCCATTTTGACTCCAGGTGTGGTTTTCCAGTCTTATGGGTTTGTTATGTTTATGGGTGATGATTTATTGTATGTCTTATATTATGGTGGAAATATTCATCTTTGAAAAGCGTAATATGTCTTCATAATAACACAATCATGATGTTTGTGTTCACTGTTTTGATGCGAATTTAAAACTGATTGATACATTGATTCATGACGTGATGACGTCCTATAACTATGCATTAGTTCCGAATAAATCTACTTGGTGTATTCTACACATTTAGAAATTATGCTTTACTATAAATACATTATTATTAGGTATTGACATATCAAGTAAAAATGACATATTAAGGTGATAATTATATTTATAAAAGATGTACGTGCCATTATATTTGTCTTCTTTTGATTATTTTATTCCTTATCTCTTCAAAGAAATGCAAGATGAATTTGAAGGGATCACTTAATTTTTCAAAACTTGCTTTTGAGCACTGGAGATCTTCCCAATTAGGTCAAAATATGCATAATGCGCTGATTAGCTAGTTTTCTAGGTTACACCTGGAAAGAAAATAGAGAGATACATTGTATGTGCAATCATAATGGCCCTATAAAATTCATGTATAGAGTGAAGAAATGAGAATTTGACATAGCAGTGCAAAACAATTGTCGCAATACAATTTTTACAATGGTCTATCATTGTATGGAGAACAGTTATCAGTTTAAGTACAGCACAACCTCTGTTTTACTGACATGTTCCGAGGATGGATGGAGATTCAAAAATCTAAACATGGAAAAATGGGACTGACTAGCAGAGCGTCTGAATAATGAAATATTACTGATAAAAGAGGTTGTACTGTAGAAATGTTCCCACAGGCACAAATCCGTCTGTAAAAATTTGCTTAATATTGCATTTTTTTTAATTTGGTGTCTGGGATAATAGATGATCTGAAGACAATTTGCATATCAGATGCTATCAAAGAGTGTAATGGGATCAAAGTCTAGACTGTCTTGTCTTACCTTCATGTCTTTTGTTCTGTATGAAATGAAATGTGCCCAGGACATGCATTAGATCATTAGTAGTGTACATGAAGCCAAAGGATTGTGAATTACAAGTTCACTATGCAGTAATTCATCATCCAGCTATGGCCATGCCATAATTGATAAGCCATTTAATGAGTGAATTAATGGAGTAAGCAGTCCATAATGTAGCCTTTCTTCTTTCTATTGGTATGATCAGCTTAATGGCAGTGTTGTTCAGTATTTGTCTCTCAATATCATGATTAAAAGTGTATTACTAATTTATTATCATATCAAATAAGATACGCAAACCCAGATGCATGTCTAGTGTTTTCTTCAATTGTGCTTTCTTATCATGCACAGCTAAATTTAAACCAGAGAAAATATTGATATATTAAATGTAGTCTACTGTTATGTTTGTTATTAGATTGTTCATTAGGAATGAAAACATCTTCATGTATGAAGATTTCGGCAACTTCTCTCTGTTGGGACATAGATATAAAGACACTATTTGTCATAAGAATACAATAATCATTTAATAGTAAAATATTCCTCAGTAATCTACACTTTTGAGGCTGGTCCTTCAGAAAATCTTTCCTTCCAGTTTGAAAAAAAAACCCCAAAACATAATCATACACATAAGACTAAAGGAGAAATCTCATCATGTTAATGTACTCATGGTAACAATCAGAGGATGGAATCTAGCCTCCATATCTGTGTGTCACAGTAGCAGTTCATCCATCTTCTTTTGCCTGTCTCACAGAAGCACGCTTTATGATCTCAAGGCTAAATCGCAATCATCACTGGAACAGTAACACCCCAATGCCAGTTTCCATATTTGGGGGTTGCCGGCATACGATATACACACATGGTCGTCTGATCCATCATTGGTGACGTTTGTTTGGATTGATTTGCATTGTTTGTGATTGCAATTAGATGCAGTCCATGGAATTGGAAACAATATTTGGCTCTGGTTGTCCCGCTATCTATAATTGCTGTCCGGACATGGATCATTATATGGCGTCTGCTCTTTTCAATGTGCATTGTTTCTTACACTGTATCAGAAATGAATGAAACTTACCTTCTCATGATGAAATGTGCATTATCAAATGTTAACCTCCCAAATGTTCATTACAGATTATTTTGATTCTTGGGCACTTCCAATAAAATGTTCCCTTCCTCTAGATTTTCTAACTACTAGTATTTTTAATGCTAGATGCAAAGACAATGCCTGTTCAGGGTCTTCTCTAACAACTAGTTAATCAATCATTCAATGTCTTGATTACAATGTTGATAATATGTTAATATTCTTTTTATCTTCTGTCTCTTCAAACTTACCTACACTATGACCTTGCCTATCCATACATTATCATTGGTTCTCAAGGACATGGAAAGAAATAAGAAAAAAAATATAACCAACTTATATTATTTGGTCATAATTCTACACTATTTCTATTGATTTTAAGCACCTCATCCAAAATGACCGTTTGTACTAGATTTATGCATTTGAACATTGAGTCTGGAAGTTAGAGTACTCACACACATCAGAACAAATTTGATATAAAAGTGCAATGCTCAATGTTTGAATGCTATCACTCAATTATAATTTTCAGCCTTTCCAAAATTAACAAACTTTTACTGGATTAGTGCTATCGGTTTTTCTAACAATGGTGATGTTCTGTTTCATAATCTCAAGGCTCTATTTCAATTGCAGACAATGGCATGATATTGGGTAATCCTTTATGCTCTCCTCATCAATCCTGTGTTATTGGGACTCTCAGATTAGCTTTTGTGGCCAAGGTCAGATAGTTGATACAGTAGACCCAATTATGGATCTACAAAGTGCCATTACCAAGTAACTCTTTCTGGTTTTTACATGCATCAAATTTGATTGGGCAGGAGAGGTATATTTGAGTGATACGTCCTAGTTGGATATATTGAAAGATGTGAGGCTTCATGCAAAATGCAAAGTGCCAACTTCTGTCTTCTGTGGCCCACATAACACCACACGTAAAGCGATGGTTGTGTTTTCAGACACTCCCAAGTCCTGGACATCCATCAGATGTTATCACTCTGATGCTAAGGTGGCAATTCACGCATAAATAACATAATTAATTTTGATTAAAACAGAATTTTTTTGTTATGTGTTTTGTTGTATAATGTTACTAGTTGAACTTGTGCAGTCTTATTTTTGGACATTTATTACGTTCAACTTTGAACTTACGTATCAGTGCAGATGTTATCATAGTAATTTTTAATGTGTATGATTACAATGGCAAATCAAAGGATTTACAGTTGATTTAACAAAAGTTTATCTCAAGCAGATCAAAAATATGATTAAGAATTAAACAAAAGAAACAGTAAGATGCGTTAATCTATTGGAAATATATTCCCCAGCTTTTTCACAGGGGCCTATCTAAAAAAACAACTTTTTTGCGTGTAGATGAAATTATTCAAGTGCAAGCATTTCTGTTGAATGATTTTGCTGAATTGTGATATGTTTTATAAACACATATTTTTAAGAGTTTATTCAATCCTATAGTCCAATGTATATATTATACAGTTGAACCTGTTTATCTCTAAATCTAATACATGTAAGGTGAATTTATGGATTTCTCGAGCCAGTAACTTTACTTGTACCCTTCATAATCATACATCTCTGATGACTCGTTAGTTTGAATGTTTAATTTACTCAATCAAAGTTTGAGATAAACAGTATTGCATAGCCCAGTTGTTTTAGACTTAATATGTCAATGAAGTGTATGGTACAAGTAAGTGTTAATATTGTTCACATATTTCTAATAGATATTGTATGAGGAAAGGAGAAAATTAAGATTGAACATGACTTTTCATTAATATTTTTTCGTGGTTAAAATTAACTCTCAGATAAAGGAGTACGACATTGTATACGTACAATACCTATAGACTTACCTCTAGGAGACACAAGTCCAATTTTAACCTATGAAACTGTCATATTCTGGCAAAGTGATTTTGGGAGTGGAAATTTGTGTGCATTTGTACGGCAATGCAGTGTGTATTTACTGTCTATTGTCTACTGTTTGCAAAGTTGTCAAACTTTTTAGGCTTCTGACAACATAGACTATTTAAACGGCAAAAACCGCTCTGTTTGCCTTCTCGTAAGAATACTAGGTCTCATGAAAGTCTTACGATCGGTTTTATTAAATGGCCACAAATGAAATTATAATTATGTTTTATGAATTAAATTCAACGATAGGATTATAAGATGGTCATGCATTGACAAATGAAATAGTTGAATGAATAATGGAATATTTAGATTATTTGTATATTATTCATTACGATTTAAGTTAATTTAATTTATTTGAAATTTACATTTAAAATGTCTTATGTTTTAATCTCAACTTTGAAATTGATATATCATTGTTCCCTGTCTATATTTGAAACATTTCTTTTTGTCTAAAAGTGTGTTTACAGTTTATGATGAAATATGCCTTGATTCAAGGAATGAAGACATAATGCTCCAGTCTTTTTTTTTTACTTACTTGCATGCATTATTACTTACTGACTTCATATTTGGATTTAATAAGTATCTTTTGCCAAGCAGGTACATGTATGACATTTCCATTTTAACTGACTTCCAAAGAATAGAAACCTGTATGAAAATGTTATGAAAGTCTGATGTAAAAAAACGCGGGTAAACACCACCTGTGTTGCTATTTGTCTAACTTGAGAAACCGATGTGCCTTCTTTAACGTAAATACTAAGTTTTCTATTTATTTTACGTTTGTGCCTTTTCTCCACACTCCAAGGTTAAGTAATTACCAACTGTTTGACTATAGAGGGAGGTGGATCTTTTTCATAAAAGCTCCCACTGAAAGTCCGCAAAGGTAACCTGGTTTGTTTAAAGTTTTCACAGTATTAGAGGGATCAGCCAGTTTGAAATTTAATGGAGCTTTAGGCATCATTTTTGATTCGAGGCAGAAGGTAAAGTGAAAGGGAAATCATGTGCCTCTGATAGAGATAATATTTCAATTTATAAGTTCAATGTGGGTAATCAAGGTTTGTTGGTTTTCATCTTTGGTGGTGAAATGAACACCCATTTACATGTGTCTACAGTTTTAAATGCTTCTCAGATAATACAATATGCAGTTGACCTTGCGATATATTGTAAAATAATTCTAAATGAAAATGTTTTGTTTTTTTAAAATTTTGATATCCTGTTTAATATTGACCAGGAATATCAGGACCTCACTTTATTCTTCAGAACTTGTTGTGAGGACTTCGACCCTTTTAATGTATCTCACAAATTTAGTGTGGATATTGATAATTTTAATGGCGTATAATGATTGTGGTTATATGAAAAAACAGATAACTTACATTATGATATAGCTTTTGATTTAATCATTAATGCATTCAACAATATTCAATTACATTTACGATCATTATATACAATGTGTCTGTAATGTATATTTGATACTATGTAACAATGTCAGTCATAAAGTTGTTTTTTGTGGTATTTATGCTCTTCTATGTTATCTTACTACAAATGTCCTACTCATGATCGATGTGCCTGTAATCTTGTCCATACATAATAATGGATTGTGTCAACAATATAAGCAATTTTTGTCCATCAATGATAGAATAGTATAAATTCATTCCTATGCATGTATATTGTATTCAATATCTATACTATACTATTAGCCAATTATCATTTATTTGTTACTAAAAAAGTAAGAGATATTAAAGGATAACTTAAAGGTGAAGTTTTCATCTGAATCTGTTCATCATTCAAGGCATTATGGTTTAAGTATTTTTTTCTTTCAATGATCTGTCCTATATACATAAGTGGCGATAGCAAAATTCAATGTTATCATGATATGGATATTAATGCGATTGATGTACAAATAGAGCGTCACTACTTGAACAGTTTTATCAGAGATTCGTACTATGAATGATCACAGTGAAGTTTGTCAGTGGAGTCAGTTATTGTTGCCAATAAGATGGCTGGCTCCTGAAATTTGCGCATAAATCAGTTCTAAAGTGGAGGAAGTTAGTAAATTTACAGAATACATTGTAACCTCCTAATTGAGACCACTGGAATAAGGCCTCAAGTGGTATCAGTAGAGGTACATGTAGGGTCCTTTAGGAGGTTTAAATTGGTCTCTTTTTGACATTTTGGAACTGGAAAACAGGCTTAATCATTTACATGTAGGTGGTCTCTTTATATAGGTCACCTGGAGGCTATGCTGTATTTAATTTGAAAATAAACTCATGTCAAAACTTAACATACAGTCTGCTCGCACACATTTAACACAAATCTCCCCAAAATAGCAATAAAATGGTGTCAAGAAGATTAAACAATTTTTTGACTCGTATTCAATTTATACCTCTACATAAATGACATTGAATGACAGATTAGCTGTTATCATTATACATTCCTTGACTCACATCTACAAATATAACTATTATGTCAATTAAGACTGTTTGTTTATAGATTGTATGTGTATTATACTATGACACAAGGTTCAAATGGATAATTTTTCCATACATGGAGCAATGGAATTTTGTATTACTAGAATTATGAAAGCGAATTTTACATGCATGTTTTAATACATTTCATTCTGTAGTTATAAGCCCTCACAATTGACACAATACGAAGGTCCTACATTTGTAAATTTAGGTCAAAATTTAGTGGTAGTTTCTGAGTGTCCATGCTCACGTCCGGTTCTATGTCATACAGGTAACAATATTTGTGTAAAAAATTGCATTAGATCCAATATTTGTAATCCCAATGCGAATAAAAGATCCCTGTATGAACAAAAATGTTATACTATCATTTATTCTATGGTAATCATGAATGGTAAGATTAAAAAAAAGAATTAGATCATCATTCATTATAATGATTTGTTTTTATTTCACAGGTATGTTCAATTCCTTTTACTCGGACTGACATTGAAGGTAATCGTTTTGTTATATTATAAGATATATAGCGACCAAATCATATAGTACTGTCAACATATAAGAACCATAGTAATTATAGAAAATTCCATTGAACTCAACCATTTTTCGCATAATACGCGTAGTTTCCAGAAATTACTGTTAATCAGCGAACCGAAATACCGTAAACAGCGTAACACTAAGTGGTAAAACCCACAGCGATGTAAGGCAGACGTACAGCAACTTAGTGCCAATTGCTCCAATGCATTTTTACATAGGGTTAAATCCACACTGAAATTCTGACGTACGGCGACGTACGTCAGCGGATGGATGCTGTGCAGCAGATTTCTGGAATGCCTAGCGGGGCAATTGACACGAACTAGCCGTACGGCGTTTTACAGCACCGTATGGCGTCGTATTAATTGCTTTAGTGACTTTTCTATTGGGTAAAACCCATACTGACTGATTGGTATCAAACAGAGCCTTACGGCAAATCACCTTAGCACACCTGTAATTAATCCTTTCCTAGTTATACGTTTAATATGACGGATAAGCCATCACATAAGAATAGGTTTCTACGTTTATAGTAACGTTTATGTTTGGCAGCGATCATTTAGTTCTACTTCTTTGTATAGTGACATAGACAGATGATTTCCAACATCATCACTAGTAAATTACGCTTACACTTAGTAATCTTTGTCATTTTAAATTTGATACAGTGAAAACAAAACCAGTAGTCTATACAGCTCATTTCAAATTCAGTACTTATTCTGACGTAAATATTACGACTTTCTTAAGAAATCAGGAGTGCTAATTCCAGAGCCGTACGGCAGCCGCACGGCAACTAATATGATCCGTCACTGTGGGTTCATAATCACTGTACGGCAGATTTGACATATGGCAGCCGTTCGTTGAGCATCCGTTGCTGTGGGTTTTGCCACTAACACGTTTATTGCAGAAATTTCACGCAAATTTCTGAAATTTCTGACAACACCCCGAAAACACTGAAAAGTCTGTCTTGATCATGTCTGGATATATGTTCAAGAGTATGTACATGTACTTAATGCTGAAGCAAGTACAATGTGAAGAGAAGGTCGCTCTCATTATATACTATGCTGAATGCTGCCTGCAGAAATTCCTGTGTCTGACCACCTTGCAAACAACAAATGCATACAACCACACTTGAGAGCAACATACCCTATACTTAGAAATGAATCTCTACATACGGAAAGGCTTCACACTATACAGATTTACTGCAAATTTACTTCTACACAACCCACACATGTGCAGTACAATACTTCCCTATTTTAGACCAGCCTTGTCCATTATGTGCTCGGGTCTGAAGACATTGGTCCTATGAGCAGGCCAAGAAATGATAAATTTCCCTATTCCCTATTCTGTTAAGAATTTTCAGGCTCGAGTGCATAATGGACAAAACTAGTATGAAATATAGCTGTATACTGCTGCATATGTGTGGATTGTATATGGGTAGATTGACCCAGAATCTGTACAATGAAGACATAGGATATGCAGAGAGTTTTCTCCCCACGGCGCGCCAAGCATGCATTGGCTCAGACATGGTAAATGTTTGTGCTATTCAGTGGCATACACACAAATTTCTGAGTCCAAAATTGGGCATACAGTACTGATAATCTAAAAGGGACATGAATTTCCCCGTGAAATTGCAGATTCGCAAAAATTTATTCGCCTCTGTTTTCATTTTTCATTTTTCAAAAATCTTAATACTCCAACCATTGATCCCATAACAAATTCGGTAATTAATGTAAGCTGCCCTTAGAAATTCCTCTTTTTCGTTCCATAAATCTATTTTTTTCCGCTCCAATCCTCAAAATTCCCTACTATTGATTTACCATTGATTTACATTTAATTATTCAATTTTACTTGAATTTTCCGAAGACCCTAATTGGATAATTCTCGTACTTCGAAAAAATCGATATATATACGAACGTAACACCAGTCCTTCCTTTCTATATCTTTCTTTTGTGGAGTTGAATAAACTTGTACATGTATTTGATGATGGGGTTTTATTCCAGTTCTAAACCATTGCAATATCCGAGATGAAACACAAGAATAATGGAAATATGATAAATTTTTATTATTTACTGTGGTATGTACAAAGTAGAACATATACGATGTACATGTTTTGTGTGTATTTACCTCTTATGTTCACTTTGCGTATCCCTTTATATATGGGGAATCATCCAAAAAAAAAAAAACGCAAAATTCGGAAATTTCCATTATCGATTATGAACGCCATTCCTCAAATTTCGCGTAATTTTCTTTTTCTCAGAATTTACTTAATGTAAGGCCAGGAAAACATATTGATTCCTATTTTCATCACAATTCACGCTGAATTATGCTTTTTAATTTTCGTAGAAGCCACCAATTTGTTTGATTAATGTAATTGCGAATTTCTTATTATCGCGAATTTAGTAAGGTGATAAAAAGCAGAATTAAGCATTCGCTTTTTTCTTGATTCGTCATTCCTTTAAAATTAAAATATTCCGCTAAATTCCATGTCCCTTTTCGTTATCAGTACTAGTATATATAGACGGTAGTATCATGGTTAAGTAGCCCCTGCAGATTCCATGGTAGCGGGTTGTCCCCTGACATAAGCCTTTTTTTTGATACGGGATAGAAATACATGGGACATCCCAGACAATTCTGTACATGTTGTTAGAAATTTCAGTAATTTTGTATTTTGTGTGATTTCCAGAAACAGAAAATCTCGGTAATACTTTTTACTGAAATAACTGTGTTCTTTATACGGTGTCAGTATTGTAAGTATTGGATATGGTACATTTAATCACAAAGAGTTTTGGGGTGTCAACTTTTAATCAATGAGATAATGCCATTGAACAATAGGTGTCCTAATATGTGTTATTTAGTAAGGCTTTCTATAATGGAAGTAACCTATATAACAGATATTAATCACAATGTGTACTCAACGTTTAAAATGCTTTTTAGTTGAGAGTGGTTTCACACTTTTTCTTTTAGTTTTATATCAGCATGTTTTGGTCTTTCCCTTCTTTCATTCCTTCTATTTTCAGTTTTATTAGATGTCTATAAGATGTTAATTTTTGTATTCATTCCTACAACATGACAAGCTCATGAACATATAGACAATTTTAAATGGCACATTAAAAAATTTGGGGATGATAGACCGCAACCCCTTTTCCCAAAAAGAAAAAAAAAAATAAAAAGTTTTCCTTTGGGAAAGGAAAGTTACAAAAG